>OX637463.1:47970243-48582743 GCA_951799995.1 Trifolium subterraneum
TTTTTTTGAAGTCATTTTCTTGAGTATCATGGACTTTATTTTTGGAACATTGACATCTTCTGTAGGAAGAAGAGCCTAAGCCACACACAAGGGACAACTTGAGCTCTTTAACATCGATTAGAGGACTATTGATCTGCACCAAAAATTCTCATATTATATGATAATCGAGACTAAGTGTATGTGTTTTCTAACTCTGGTTGACAAAACTGTGATGTATAGTACAACAATCGAATTGAACAACACCCAAGAAAGACACTGCAAAAATATTAATATTTGGGCTTATTCTAAAAAGAGCAATACTATAAACACGTTCTTTAACACACATACCAATACATTCTTTGCCATGGATTGGGCTTCACAAAATTAAGTGGATTCCATATAAATTTGGTGAGAGTTATATAAATTTCAACCGACAAAAGAGTTTGTGTTGGAATGTATTTAGAAAGTATATTACTAATACTCTCAAAAAGAATATATGTCTCCAACAAATTTTCAATTTCTTATTTCAAATAAAACATATTAGGAAAACAAATTTACCATACAAGTTTTTTCATTTTCTTGTCTTTAAATAGTTTTAAAAAAAGATTACAAAACACTTTTAAAAAAAATCTTAAAAAGGTTAGTCAAATTAAAATTGATGCAATAGTAGAGGTTTACATAAAAGATCTCTTCCAACTTAAGTAGAGATTTTAGGTTCAAATTTAGCCTTGCCAATGCAATTGTGTTAAATCTCTTGAGAGAAAACTTTGTCATCTATTATAGTCTTATTTGACTCGATGAATTAGTCTCTCTCAAGTTTTACCCATAGAATACTTGTTTCGTAAAAGAAAAAAACATAAATTTTCATTAATAAATGCTTTTGTAGTTTCTATAAATTAATATTTAAGGAGCAGACTTTGACCTAAATTTGATATTCATGAAAGTTAAATTCATCTTTTTTAATTGGACTTAAAGCATCTCTAACTAAATAGTAACCAAAAAAAAAAAAAGCATCTCTAATTAATGAAGGTAGTTATATCCATTAAATAGTTATGCTAATTAGCTATAAAAATTGATTTTTAGGCCCTCTTGTTCGATTTTGCTCTTTGAATATGATTTGGATTTTATTTTTCAAACTAAATAATAGTTTGAAAAATATTTTTTGCTAGATTGAATTCAGATTCTATTTTTCAAACTTAATATAGTAATTTGGTTTGAATTTAATTTTTCAAACCACTGCAAAGCAGAACAAAAACCTCGTAAAAACTTATTGCCAAGATAAATAGTTGGTGATTGACCCTTGGCAAGTGTATCACTTTTTGTCGTCAAGTAATAATATGTATAGGCAAATGATAACGAGTGCCTCCGGACACTCTTTAAGCCTTTAAATAGTACTCTTAATATGGAAATGTGTAAAGTCAACGCATCGAAAATTGTGTTGTTTAACTTTTTAAATAAAAAGTTTCTTTAAATGGAATGCTTAAAGAGTGCCTCGGGGGCACTCGTTAGCAAGACCCATATTTATAAAAGCTCGTCTTCACATGGATCGTGCACAAATTAACTAGCCGTTAGCAATGACTAATCTTCGTCGAGGAACCTGTGGGAAACACGAGGTGGGTTATCTACTCCCAACCGATTTTTCTCCATATGCATGAGCCTCAAACCCCTGACCACATGCTTAAGGGGAGCAAGAACCTTACCACTTGGACCAATTCATTATTGGTGCAACTAGTTTTAATTTAGGAAGTAAACAGAAAGTAAATTTGCATTCGCTTTAAGTTTGAAAAGATAAGATAAACATACGATAAAATAAAGATAATAATGACAACTGAAATAAGATGTGAAGATTGTTAGGTTGTTTTGAATCCCTCCCTTATTCGTATTTGGTCATATGACGTTATATTCCCTTGCAATTCTCTTTATTATCACGACGAATTAACCCTAAAATAGTGAGATGTGCTTTCGCATGCTAAAATCACCCTATGCAATTGAAGATATATGCCCCTGAGCGAAGTTGAAAATCATGCAAGCATTAATTTGGTGTACGTTAACTCTATTGTCTCTAGCCCTGGGTTCAATTTTACATTCCCCAGTGCTGCCTAGACTAATTATCCTAGATCGAGATTAAAAAGCTCTGTTACAATGCAGAAAAATCTTAAGAACAATTCATAAATGTGGCCATTTATCAATGAATATAGCATGAATGAACATAAGATAATTAAAGATAATAAATGGAATTGCAAGTAACATAAACTTGTTTGAACCAATTACATGGATCAAATCATTCTAGGGAAGTTCATTTACTCAACCTAAACTTAGGAATTTAGCTAGTAATAAACATAATCATCGTACAAGAGTTTAGAAAACAATACATACGATTAACCTCAACGAAGCTCTTGAAAAGTGTTCTCAAAGGTGGGAACTTGGTCTCCTTAACCCTTGTAGTGATCCTTGCCTTCTCCGGCTCTCTTAATTTTAGTGTGTCAAATTATGGTTGTTTGGACCTCTATTCAGTGTGTCCATCGGGCATCCATTTGTCAAGCCAAAAATTTATTTGTTGCCCATTTCCCACTTGTCAAATTCCGTGACTCCAAAACTGATCTCCAATGCCCGTTAATGCTTTCCATAAATGGGAATCATGTATATAGGGTTGAGATATAAGAAAAACTTGAAGGTTAGTATTTCTATCGTATTTTTTGTAAAGGACTTTGCACCAAAGATTATTAGGACAATTGATCATGTTCCAAAGAATTTTCATAAAGAAAGCTTCATTCATTTGACGAGGACTCATAATGCCAAGCCCGCTATCCACTTTAGACAAACACAGTGGTGGAGCTAGAATTATTGGTTGGAGAGGTTTAGTCATCCAAGGGGATCAAACTCGCGCCCTTTACACCAACGACGAGCTTTTCTGCCACTGCGTCACTTCATACAGTTGTTATAATGTTGCAATGACAAAAAATTGTATATATACATGTAAAAAAATTGAAACTTGGAGCAGGTCATGGCCCTGCCGAGCCCATTAGTGGCTCCGCCCCTACGGCAAACAACATATATTCCAATTAATCAAATGAGGTTTGCGAGTTTGTTTAGTATCACCCCCACAAAAAGCCTCTTTAAATCTTTTCTATCTGATCACAAATTGTTTTTGGAAACTTTTGTGTAGTAAGGAATGGAGCTGAGGGTAGGCCATAATACATTTAACTATTACATATTTCTTACAATTAATAATAATATTAATATTAATTTTAATAATAATAATAATAATAAATACAATAGCACACATTTTGTCAAAACAATTACTAGAAAAATAAGCATAAAAATAGAAAAGAGTGTAGATTTAAGCACGTCAGAAACTTCAGTTGAATCTCCGGTTTTTCCTTGAATACGGGTATCATATTTGTTAACTAACGTGCCACCATTGCACCAATACAATACTAGTAAAAAAAAAGTGACATTTTCTAAACCATTAAATTCTCAAAAAAATAAATAAACAAAAAAAATTCAGATTCAATTCAATGGTTAAAAAACTACCATACTGGGATCATTCATGAATGATGATGAAGGCTGATTTTTTTTTATTGAAACAAAGGTGAAGATTTTAATTTTTTTTTTCTACATTTTGTTCTTTTGGAATCCATTCATCATCATAGGATCATCAACAAGATAACAAGACAAGACAAGCCATGATGTTTTAAGAATTTCATATTATCAAGAAATGTTATTTCATCATGATCATGAAGATTTTGGATATCAACAAAAGGGTTTGCATGGAATGGTTGAGTGACACATGAACATGACCATGTCAATAGTAATGTATCATGTCATCATGTTATAACACATTCATTGTTGAGGAACATACAAAGAAGAACAAGAAGATTACTATTGTGCCCTTGAAATAAACAAGGAAGGAAATAATTCAGGGGATAGTTGCAGAGGAGGGGTTTAGCATAAGGTTGGAAATTATTCTTCTTGTGTGAGATTGTGTGAAGCCTCTTTCTGCAACGACATTTTCCCGCGGCAACTCGTATAATTTTCACATTTATCTTCCAACATTGTTAGCAAGTTTCTTTTAGTTAAGAGACTAAGAAGCTATTATTAGCAAGAAAATTACTTGTTGCACATTATTTAAGCTTGAAGATTAATTGATTGAGTTTAACAAAGAAAACTTGGAGATTGAATATTCCAAGTTGGTTGGTAGATTATGTTGATGGAATTTCAGGTTTGAGCAGCTGATTTGGGTGCATAGTATTTCATTTAAACAATGGTAATTATATAATGTCTTTAATTTATCTTCATATAGTATTACTTTTGATCATTTAATGCTTTTTATTTAATTAGGTTTGGCATTGTGTTAAATAAGAAGTTCTTATTCACTATGTATTCTCTTTAGTGTGTGCAAGTTTGTCTTAGAAGCTTTTGTCCAATTGGTTTTAGTTTTAGAATAGGCTCTTAAATGCCTAGTAGACGCCACAATGTATTCCCACAACTTAGGTCTTTTGGACCCGCAATAAGACTAATACTTAAGTCAGCAGCAGGACATTCGTTCCTTTATTTATACGTGGTTGTTAGGTTGCCTCCCGAAATGGTCGACTCTAAGAATCAAACTCAAATTCCTTTTCATGGGAAAGTAGTGTTACCAACTCTATCGACACAAATTTGGTATTATATTTGATTTTCATTTCTTAGAAGTTGTTGATACTATGATTTTTTTGGAGAAAATAGATTTATTCTTAATGCATCTGAAATCAATATTGTCAAAATGTCTAAGATTCGTCTGAAATCATTTTGAAATTCCGCGCGATGTTTTTCTATTAGTATACATAGTTGCACTATTTGAATTTTTAAAATAATAACTATAAAAAATGTGAAAAAGCACACTTGTTAAACTTGGATCATTAAAATGAAATTATTATAGTATTCGTCTTTATGATGATAGAAGCACTAATTTCCTTTTTGAATGACAGACTGCTCAACTCAATTTTTTTGTTGGATCTCATATTTGGGTTGAGGACCCTGATGTAGCTTGGATAGCTGGAGAAATCCTTGAATCTAAGGATCAAGAGATCACCATTAGCAATGAATCAGGAACAAAGGTTAGTCTTTTGGAATCTATATGTATATTAAGCTTGCATGTTTCTTAACTATTTACAATTTTCATCTATGTATAGAAATTGTGTCAAAAAAAAAAAACTATGTATAGAAATGGGCCACACTAGATTTTGTGTATATAACAGTATTTTGTCTAGATTCTAAATAATGGGTTGGATAAGTTAAAAGTATCTTTTGTAGTGGCTAACTCTTTCATTCATGGAAACTTGTTTTACAAGGAATATTATAGTTTAGCTCTAACCTTGGCAAGAAATTTCTTTATAAGCCTCTCCATTAAAACTTAATTAGAGTTATATTACCTCACTCACATCATGAGATTATGACACTATCAAAAGTGCTCAAACTAGAAAAAGGAAATTGTAGAAACATGAAACTATTCGTGTGTTTCTACTTATGTAACACTGACAATTCATATTGAAGGCACATTTGGTGTTTGACACCGACACATTTGGTGTTTAACTAACAACTTCTTAACTAACTATAACATACCTATCGGCTATCGGTCAATATCAATGTTGTGTCTAATATCTGTGTATATTGGTATTGCAGGTTGTTAGCAAATCAGCTAATATCTATCCAAAAGATCCTGAATTTCCAACCGAGGGCGTGGAAGATATGACAAGACTTGCATATCTACATGAACCGGGTGTACTTCAAAATTTGCAAATTCGTTATAGTATCAATGAAATATATGTAAGATCACACTACTTTTTTGTGTTTTCTGCATTACACATACAATTCTTGTGATAAAGACTTAACTTTTGGTGATGCTGTTTTGCATGAAGACATACACAGGAAACATATTGATAGCAGTGAACCCTTTTCAAAGGTTACCTCATTTATATGCACATGAGACAATGGCAAAGTATAAAAATGCGGGTTTTGGTGAGCAGAGTCCACATCCTTTTGCAATTGCAGGTTATGCATATAGGTATCTTGTTGCTGCTCCCAGTTTTTTCTCACTTGGTCATCAATTTCAACTATTCTTTCATTTAGGATCATAATAGTTATATAGTGCCATGTCTATTCCTATATATAAAGGAGTTATCAAGTTTTTGTCTAGTTAATTGCATAAAATTTTGTAACTTCTGTTACTTTGAACAAAAAAACACAGACATGTCAGTCTACACGCGAGAATGATATAATAGTTGATAGTGGAGCTAAATGTATGCAGGAAGATGATAAATGAAGAAAGAAGCCAAGCTATTTTAGTTAGTGGAGAAAGTGGAGCTGGTAAAACAGAAAGTACAAAGATGCTTATGCATTATCTTGCCTATTTAGGAGGGAGAGCAGCAACTGAGGGAAGGTCTGTGGAGCAACAAGTTCTAGAGGTAAGAAAACTAAATATCTATCAAGCACTATCACACAGACACTGACACCGGACACAACACTGACACGAAAACACAGATAATAATCTAAGAAAATGAAAGTGACTGAATCTAATCACGTGTTGGTGTCTGTGTTGGTGCTACATTATGCTTAAAGAAGTTAATTTTAGATGTTATTATCACCCATTCTGCTAATCATGTGCGCTTATGCAGTCCAATCCTGTTTTAGAAGCATTTGGGAATGCAAAGACTGTTAGGAATAACAATTCAAGGTATTCATTTTTTATAATCTTTGTAATCTCTAACATATCCTTCTTTCTCTTAATTGTATTAAAGTCTGTCCTAAGCTTATATAGTATATAATTTCAGTCGTTTTGGTAAGTTTGTGGAGATTCAGTTTGATCAAAAGGGGAGAATTTCAGGAGCTGCTATCAGAACTTATTTGCTGGAACGATCACGTGTTTGTCAAGTTTCTGATCCTGAGAGAAATTATCATTGCTTTTATATGCTTTGTGCTGCACCACAAGAGGTACACAATGATTTTTTTCCTTTATTATCGATAGAAGTTGAACAAAGTTTATCATAAAACCGTTACTTACAGTGGCGTATCTAGGATCCTAGGTCAAGGGTGCGAACTATTTACTAACCTTTATAGCATCAACCTCCATAATTTGGAATCACATTTGCCAAACTCTCAATTTTTAAAATCACTTCTGAAAATAAAAAACTTCCACAAATTAAAATTAAGCACATGTTACATACACATCTATATACAATATACATACTAAATTAATCCTTGAAACACCTTAAAAAGCAAGCCTCTTCATACAAGCTCAAACAAACAAGAAATCACACATTCTCAACAAATAATATCTACTTACAAGCATACTACTCCAGCCACATTTATAAACAAAACTCAAGTTTTCATATTCATTAAATAATAACTGATGTATCTAGTCTATAATATCAGTTATTCAATGAATCTGAAAAGTTAATTTTTTTTCTTATAAATATGGATGGAGGGAGTAATAAAATCACTAGAAACATGATGAGCTCAAAACCAACATAACCAAACTCATTGTGACATTTCAACAAACACCTTGTGTGCAAACTTCAAGCCTATACCAAAAGAGTAGTAACTCTAAACCAATCAAATTTTCCATTTATAGGATGTTGATAGGTTCAAATTGGGAAATCCAAGAAGCTTTCATTACCTCAATCAATCAAATTGCTTTGAATTGGATGCATTGGATGATTCTAAGGAGTATCTTGACACTAGAAGAGCTATGGATGTTGTTGGAATCAGCAAAGATGAACAGGTACATTTTCATAATTAAATAGTTATTCTATTAATTAAATAAATTATCATTTTTCATTCATTATTACAAGAATTTCTCTTATCATCAGGATGCTATATTTCGAATAGTAGCCGCTGTACTTCATTTAGGAAATATTGAATTTGTTAAAGCAATGGATGAAGGGACGGATTCCTCGAAACCGAAGGACGATAAATCTTTTTTCCATTTGAAAACTGCAGCTGAACTTTTGATGTAAGTTAATTTGTTGTATCCTATGAACGAACATTGTTATCATATTCCATACTGACACGTCAACACAAATAATAATTTGAAAAAAATAAATGAATGTAATCACAAGTGTCGGATGACACTGACATGTGTCAGACACGCTTTTGATCAGAAGTGTTTGTGGTACGGAGATTGTATCTCAAGTTTGATCAATGAGAAGCAATTTTGGTTCCATAATCAATTCTAAGTTGAAGCAACTATTTGTAGCTTTCACATTGAAGTTGAATTGATTCTAACTTTTTGCAATTTTTTATATACAAATTTAAACAATTTTGATCTAGACTATTCAAACAACATGAATTCATATGTATCTAAACATAAATCACTTAATATTCAACTTACTTTTAATCAAAATCGATTTTACAAAATCGGCTTATTGAAAATCAACTTTCACCACCGCAAACTAAACGCACACTAATATTCAAGTTTATGATCTCGATAGTTATTTTTTATGGTAGGTGTGATGAAAAGTCCCTTGAAGACTCATTTTGCAAACGAGTTATGGTGACTCGTGGTGATACGATAACAAAATGTCTTGATCCAGATTCTGCAGCTCTAAGTAGAGATGCATTGGCTAAAATAGTTTATTCAAGACTTTTTGACTGGTAATTCATGTCAAATTTATGAAAAATGTAATTTAGTTTATATATGGTTATAAAAATTCATTTTAATTTGCATTGGCTAATCTAATTCAATTGATGAAAACATTTGTTGATCCAGGATTGTGGACAAGATTAACAACTCTATTGGGCAAGATGCAACTTCAAAGAACTTAATTGGGGTTCTAGATATATATGGATTTGAGAGTTTCAAGACAAACAGGTTCTTAACCACCCTTTTGCCGAGTTTTTATATCAAATTTCATGAAAAGGTTTGAGGTTGATTCTTAAAGTTTTTAGGTTTTTCATATGAAATCAACTATAGTATTTAAACACAAGTTGTAATCTGTAAACCCTAAAATTGAATAAGAGAAAGGTACTGCGGCCACTCTGTAGTCAGAGACGTAGGCACAATTGGCCAAACGTTGTGATCAAATTTTGTATCTGCTTACTTTTGAACCAGGATTGTTGTTCTAACAATTACTAACTTTTCGAACTCTACTATGTAACATTTCACGTTCTTGATCAGCTTCGAGCAATTTTGTATCAACTTGACAAATGAGAAGTTACAGCAACATTTCAACCAGGTTTGATTCTTTTACTATCTCCATCTTTGTAGAATACCAAACCATTATATGGTAAACAATTTCTATAGATTAACATTTCATTATTTCATTATGCAGCATGTCTTCAAAATGGAGCAAGAGGAATATACAAAGGAAGAGATTGATTGGAGTTATATCGAGTTCGTTGATAATCAAGATGTTCTTGATCTTATTGAGAAGGTGCAACTCACCCTTCCATGCATTTTGTCATTTTAGGAAAGTTATCAGTTTGCCATATCATTGTACTATAATACATTATCACATTCCATTTTAGTGATGCCCTTTTTTTTCCCTCAAAACTCCGATCCATATAAATACTCTTAGCATCGTATAAATACAAAATAATGACATTGGTTCAATAAATTGCTAACTTGTACATATAACTTCATATATGTTTGAACTCTATAATATAACTTCACCTGTTATTTTCTATCTTTCATTTCTAATTGATCTTTGTTTATAACTTCAGAAACCTGGTGGTGTTATTGCTCTTCTGGATGAGGCCTGGTATGTATTAAATGATAATAATTCAATTATATATGGAATGGCTTGTGTATTAAGTAAAGCGACATCAGCACTTGCATTTATATAGTTTGAGAAATAACATTCTTTTATAATCATTCTTTTATATATGGTCCTGCTTATTCTTTGTAGTATGTTTCCGAGATCAACGCACGAAACATTTGCTGAAAAGCTATATCAAACACTTAGTAGCAATAAACGCTTCAGCAAGCCAAAGTTGTCGCGAACTGGTTTCACAATCAATCACTATGCTGGTGATGTAAGTGAACTGCATTTTACTTTACACGGTTATCAACCATCGAATATTAATTTAAAAAGCTTAGTATATATGATGATTTTCAATTTCAGGTCACTTATCAAACCGACCTTTTCCTTGATAAAAACAAAGACTACGTTGTTCCAGAACATGCTGCGCTGCTCAGTGCTTCCAATTGCTCCTTTGTTTCAGGACTTTTCCCACCTTTACCTGAGGAAACTATGAAATCGACAAAGTTTTCATCCATAGCCGCTCAGTTTAAGGTCTCTTTTATTTGGACATGCAAATAATTTCAAATTATAAGTCTTGTATATAACTATTGATCATTTTTATTCTTGATGTTTGTGTTATGAAGCAACAACTTCAATCTTTGCTTGAAACATTGAATGCCACTGAGCCACACTACATTCGTTGCGTAAAGCCAAATAATCTTCTTAAACCAGGGATATTCGAGAACAACGATGTGTTGCAGCAGCTTCGATGTGGCGTGAGTTAAATGCCGTTTCTAGCCTTGTTGTCTATTATAATGACGAGAGTCTTGTTGTGCGGTGACTTTAAACTTTGTGGATGCCATGTACAGGGTGTAATGGAGGCAATTAGGATAAGTTGTGCTGGATATCCAACTAGAAAGACCTTTGATGAATTTGCTCAGCGGTTTAAGATATTGGAACCTAATGTTCTAAAATCATGGTATTTTATCCCCTTTCTTTTTTTTATTTTTCTGATCATATATAGATGAATGTAATTCTGGGATATTTGAAAACAATTAATAATAACTTTTGAAGTTATGAGTTGTTAGATAAAAAGAAAAGAAAACTAATCAAAGCATGAGTATTATTGATACTAGCTTGATAGTAACTTGATTTAAAAGTAAGATAAAAACTAATCATAAAATTATAAATGGATCTTATGAGATAAACTAAGATACTATAATATAATATAAAGGTATTAACATTATAAGATATTTTCTAATATTCTAACTGTAACATATCTATCTGCAGCCCTGATGAGGTGACTGCTTGCAAGAGGCTTCTAGATAAAGCAAATCTTAAAGGTTATCAGGTACTAATTCATCTCATCCTGGAATTTATGTTAATCTCATTTATAGCATTTTTTAAAGCCAGTAGCATGAATCATAGATGATGATGCTGTTGCTAACTTCTTTCTAACATGTTTTGTATGAAAATACTGATTCAAATAAAATGTTGTTTGGATTATTTTATTTTTTACTTTTTCATTGATTTAAGTAACACCACAAAGAAGCATAAAATGTTCAAGCTTGCTACTTATAGAGTTTACTCTTATGTGGTGGTATGATTGTTAGATATGAGATTCTTGCATAAAAAGAAAGAGAAAACACTCTTGCTGAACTTCTGATTGTTACAGGTTGGAAAGACAAAAGTGTTTTTGAGGGCAGGTCAAATGGCAGAACTAGATGCATGCCGTGCTGAGGTCCTAGGAAGATCTGCAATCGTTATTCAGAAAAAAGCTCGCACGTTTATTTGTGAGAAAAAGTACAAATTATTGCGATTCTCTGCCACAATAGTACAAACTGCTGTTAGAGGTATCAATTATGTGAATCCTTTATATGACTGTTTATAGTTGTTTACTACTATGTATCAATAATCTTGATTATACATTTTCTAAATCATTTAGTTATACATATGTTATGAATTTAACATAGGACAACTTGCAAGACTTTGTTACGAACGCATGAGAAGAGAGGCTGCCTCTGTGATAATTCAGAAACAATGCCGCATGTATCTTTCGAGAAGTGCGTATAAAACTACCTATGCCAGAGCTGTTTGTATTCAAACCGGCATGCGAGGGATGGCTGCTAGAAATGAACTTAGATTCAGGAGGCGGACACAAGCTGCAATTGTTATTCAGGTATGATAGGTCGGCATTTTCTTCATAACTAAAGAGGACTACAATCTTCCCATGTTACCCATGTTATTGTAAATTCCTTAGCTTATTTTAAAATTCACCCGTTTTGCTAATTAGATGTCTCAAATGAAAAACTGAAATTTGAGCTTTTTATTTCCCTTCCTTAATAAGCTTCATTATTTATAAATGCACAATATATTCATGTGATATGATATTTGGTGAATTGTTGTGCATGGTGAATTGTTGTGCATAAATTATGCTTATATTAATGATATTTTTTTCAATTGTAGGGTCGATACAGATGTCATCGAGCTCGTACTTATTACAAAAGGCTAAAGAGAGCAACGATTGCAGTACAGTGTTCGTGGAGGCGAACAAGAGCACGACGAGAACTTCGAAAGCTTAGAATGGTAGTTCCTCTTCTTCTCTTGTTTACTTTTCTTAATGCTTCCTAGATAAGCATGCTTCTAGTTTTTTCTTTATTTCAGAAGTAACTAATGTTTTTGAGCTTTTTAAATTTTTAGTTTAGATATTAAAGGTGTTACTTGTAGCAACTGTTAGTATTATTTGACTTTTTTCCCTTTCAAGTTTTGGAAAAATTCCTTATATCATTACTAATGTACTGCTTCATTTTAGATAGAATAATTCTTTTAAAATTCAATTTTCATAACATCTCGTGCAGTAGACCAGTTAGAACTAACTATAACGAAATGTATGTGTGGAAATGGTTTCGCGAAAAGTGTTATTTTTTCGCTTCAATTTTCAGTGCAATATGTTTCGTAAATGTGAATTTTATCATGTTCGGTTGTTTGTTTTCATTCTTCAAAATATTTTAAATTTAAAATTTCTGCAGGCTGCTAAGGAATCCAAGGCCCTAGAAGCTGCGAAACAAAATCTAGAAAAGCAAGTTGAGGAACTAATTTCGTCTCTAGAATCAGAGAAGAGAATGAGGGTAATTAATCTATTCGTAGTAAATGAAAATGCTTAAGTATGAAATTCAGTTCCTCAAGTATAATAATGCCAATTTGGTTCTTTTACATCTAAAAGTATTGTTTCGATTGTATTATTTTACTGACATTCTAACTGTTTTGGTTCATTGTGATATTGAGGAAGCCGAGACACAGGAAAATGAAAAATTACAACATGCTTTGGAAGAGATGGAGGTTCGGTTCAAAGAAACTACAACTCAGTTCGAAGAAACTAAAACGAAACTCGCTCAGGAATGTGAGGCTGCGAAGAAATTGGCTGAGCAAACACCAACTATACGTGAAAATGAAAATGAAAATAATGTTGTTGACAATGAATTGATAAATAAGCTTACTGCAGAGAATGAAAAACTCAAGGTAAGCATTACATAGAAAGTGTTCGGAACATGTATGCCTCTGGCTGTGTCAGGAATTTGGATTGCCTGATTTCAATAATCCCACACATTAATTAGTCAGCACATTGGTGGCTGTTAGTCGAGATCAGACAGTACAAATTTCAAACTCTATTTTAGATTTTTTTTTATAAAAGAATTGGCATCAAGTCTGATCTCAATCCAATGGTCACAGATGTGCTGACTACGCGAATGTGTCTCATTGTGACTGCAAGCTCAAGCTGTCCATATTATGCAAAATTATTGTTACTTTTGGTGCTTTGCAGGAGCTTCTTAATTCAACAGAAAATAAACCTAAACTGGAGCTTCCTGATAATGCTACTGATAGTGAAGTGGTTAATAAGCTTACTGAAGAAAATGAAAAACTCAAGGTAAGTATTACATAAAATGTTTGGAAAATTTATCATTTATGCATCGAGATGTGTCATGGTATGGTGCTTTACAGGAGCTTGTTAATTCATTGGAAAAGAAAAATAAAGACGACATGATTCCTGCCCATTTTACTGAGAATGAAGTGATTAGTAAGCTTTCAGAAGATAAAGAACAATTGAAGGTATAAATCATGTCAAGTGTTTGAAATTTATTTTTCTTGGTTTTTCATATCCATAATTATTATCACTTCTGACACTTTTCAGGATCAGGTTAAATCATTGGAACAGAAAGTTGACGAGACAGAGAAGAAATATGAAGAATGTAGCAGGCAAAGTGAGGACCGCATGAATCAAATTATAGAGACAGAATCAAAGATGATTGAGCTAAAGACAAAATTGCAAAGGTTCTTTTAACAGCTTTTGAGTATGCTATTGCAAGATTGCATTAAAATGCATAGTTTTTGTTTTAATTGGTTCTATATATTATCATTGTTACATCAGGCTTGAAGAAAAATTTTCTGATTTGGAATCTGAGAATCAAATTTTTCGGAAGCAAGCGCTGAGTTCAACATCCCAGAGAATGACAGACAAAGTAGCTGCAATTCCGGTAAATACAAAATCATTTTCTTAAGTGAGGCTGTTGGTAACCACTTACTTTAAATTGATATTTTTTAAATTATCCTCAATTATATAATTATTCATTTTTTAATTGAGACTTTCATTAATTTCTTTTTTCTCCTTTTGCTACTACAGCCTTTGGAAAATGGTCAACAGGTAATAAATAAATTATATAATTTTTGTATTTATCAACACAAGAAAAAAAAATTTCTGCCTATTCTTTTGTCATGGTTTTGAAGGAAAGTTTATTTTCTACAGGCACCAGTAAAAACACTTAATTCAACAGAAACTGTGAGGAGATCTCATATGGAGAGACACCAAGTATTCTCTAAGAGAACAATTCTTATTTTCAATATATTTAACTCACATTTTTATATACTTTATCCTTTTGTTGCTTTGTTTGTGTGTAGGAAAGTGTAGATGCTCTTTTCAAATGTGTGACAAAAGATCTTGGATTCTGTGAAGGGAAACCTGTTGCAGCATTTACCCTTTATAACTGTTTACTACATTGGAAATCTTTTGAAGCAGAGAAGACAAGTATATTTGATCGTCTTATTCAGCTCATTGGTTCTGCAATAGAGGTAACTTGTCGTTTACTCAAACGATTTTTCGTCTTTGATAGAGATCAAAGTATATCAACATTTTGTGTCCTTAGATTCTCTGTGCTCAGTTTCATAAGGTCTTACATGGTATTACATGTAACATATTTGCAGGATCAGGATAATAACAATTGTATGGCTTATTGGCTGTCGAATACATCTGCTTTGTTTTTCCACCTTCAACGATGTCTAAGAGCACCAGCACGAAAACCACCCACTCCAACAGGGTTTTTTGGGAGGATGACCCAGGTGCTAAGTTTAATTGTACTATGAACTTTTGTGCCAACTTAAGAGGGAAAAAATACGTTTTCCTTTAACAGTATTAGGCATAATTCATGCATTTGATATTAAATGGGTGCCTTAAACTCATTTGTGATTATTGTTGAAAAAAATATGGTATGGTATCCATCATAGATATTAATTAATGATGTGTTCCTATTATCAAAAAAAATAAAAATAAAAATTAATGGTGTGTGCCTCAAATTGTAATCAATGATTACAGTTACATATAATAATGACATTAAACTCAAATATGAAATACAATGTTGTTTCTCAGGGTTTCCGCTCATCCAATAGTCTTTCAAGTGGTGCATTTGATGTAGTGCAACAAGTTGATGCGAAGTATCCAGCTTTGCTGTTCAAGCAACAACTTGCAGCTTATGTAGAAAAAATATATGGAATTGTTCGAGAAAATATGAAGAAAGAATTGTCCCCTCTGCTTTCTTCTTGCATCAAGGTATGATAGCAACGTGGAGCAAAATATATGCTAGTAACAATAGTACCATAGGTTGAGTCGTGATACTTTGTCGTCATGTTTATGAAATTCAAAGTAAATTAACTTCCTAGAGGTGAGCACCTCAACGCGGTGATATAGATTATAAAGGTAAAAAAACACATATGTAGTTGAATTTGAACACTTTTAGATTTTCATTGTTGGCTAAATATGTCTTCTGCGTCTGTGTCTTGTTGACTGTGTTAGTTTCATTACTCGTTACGCTTATTCCACTTACATGTTATTTTATGATTTCAGGATCCCAAAGACGGCAGCAGCCAACCAACTGGTTCATGGCACGACATTACTGAATGCCTTAATAAATTTCTCAATGTTTTGAAAGAAAATTATGTATGTGAAAGTTTGACAGTGCATCATGAAACCAGTATCATTACATACCTTTTGTTTTAAGTCCTTTTTCTCTGTGTTTTTTCTCAGGTGCCTCCCGTTCTAATTCAAAAGGTATTTAATCAGACGTTTCAATACATCAACGCAGAAATCTTTAACAGGTAAGTGCTTTGCTTCATTTGTTCTCTTTTATCGGAAAAGATTTACTTTAAGCATCAAAGTTGACTTGTAAATTGGGAATTATATATTTCTCCAGTCTTATATTGCATAAAGAATGTTGCACACTCAACAATGGAGAATATGTAAAATCAGGGTTAGCTGAACTAGAACAATGGTGTAATGAAGTAACCGAAGAGGTATATAATATCTTCACACTTTTCTACCTTGCATTAGTGTAATGAACTCAAATGCGTTATGTGAACAATGATTTAGTTTTTATTTAACAAATAACTGTTTCTGTTGCAGTATTATGGCACGGCTTTGGATGAACTCAACCATTCAAAACAAGCAGTTAGATTCATGGTATGCCTATGACTTCTTCTGTAAACTTTTATTCTTAATCGATAGATACCATAGGGTGATCAGTGATGTTTAGTTAACCTTTTATTTTTGTTCGGCTGTTTTTCATCATATTTTTCTTTCTCCTTTGGTGTCTCACTCTGGATCAATGTTTTAAAAAATCGAACTGAATATCGAACTGGCAAGACCTCCTGATCATGGTCCACTGTTTTAAACCGCTCGATTTGAGACAAAACCGCAGTCAAATCATTCAAATAAACAAATCGTAGACAGTGTCAGTTCATGGTTCAATCGGTTGAATTGTCTGATTCGGTTCAGATTTTAAAGTATTGATCTAGATATGATCAAGAGTTTAGTCTAAGAATGCCTTCAACTTAATGACACATGACAGAATTTCACACATTTGTTTCTCGCATTTTTTTCTCAAGATCCACGCAAGATCACGAAATCTTAATTAGTATACTATAAATTTAGATGCAATACAATAAATCTCCTGAATCCTCGAGCACGTGTTTCTCTCTCATCGTAATTTGGTTGCAATTATTTCTCCAGGCTACTGAAAAGAAGGATGAACTATCCTATGATGATCTTACAAATGACATCTGCCCTGTAAGTGTTTTCCTCTAACGAGGAAAGACTCACATCTTGAATACATTAACCAGTTACATTCAATATAATATACTCCCTCCGGTCCTTTTTATAAGAAACAACTCACATTTTAGATTCATTAAATAACTGATGTATTTGGTCTATAATATAGACCAGATACATCAATTATTCAATAAACCTAAAAAGTCAACTGTTTCTTATAAAAAGGACCGGAGATAGTACATAACAAGTTGGTATAATGTTTCTCTAACATCTACATATGCTGAATTCAGGTGCTGAGTCCTCAACAGCTTTATAGAATATGTACACTATTCGTGGATGAAAATGACAATACCAAGAGTGTATCAACAGAAGTAAGTTGCAGAAAATGATAAAAGCAAAAAACAAAATCTCTTTTTTCACTGAATATTTAATTATTTTATTATATACTTGTTGCAGGTCACTACTAGAATAAAGCTTCTAATGACAGATGATGTAGTTGATGATGACAAATCCTTCTTGTTAGAAGACCATTCAAGGTAAATTTCGTGTCATACATACATATACATGCATTCACAAGACATAAACTGCAACGCAATTTCTATAGTAGGAAAGTGTCACATGTGGTCTGCGATGAACCGATACTGAAAAATCGTTCAAAACTTTGACGACACCCAACATCACCACCTTTAACTATAAATTTTAGAGTCTTCCACTTTCGTATGGCTGAGACAGTGACGTGTTCGGTGTTGATTCAACAAAGGCAAGAGAGAGCATATACCAGTTGAGTTTTGAGACATTAATATCAGTTTTCCTTTTCGTTTTGCCGAAACTACACCGATTTGGTCACACCATCATTAATGTAAAGACAGGTAATACCATGAGTTCTCATTATGGAGAGTGGCATCAGTCATTAGAATTTTGAACATTTTTCAAGTATCAGTCCACCGTAGATCATATGCGACACTTCCCTATCCTAGAACCCACATTACTCCCTCCGGTTTCAGATAAAAGCAAAGAATTGTTTTCCAGATTATAGACCAAATTCATTAATTATTCAATGAATCCGGAAAGCAGTTTTATGTTTATATTTGAAACCAGAGGCAGTAGTTTAATTGCTAACTGAAATTTTAATCTTTCATTGTTTTGAAACTGCAGTGTTCCTATTATTGTTGAAGAGATTTCTCATACAAATCAAGATAAGACAATTCCAAAAGTAAAACCACCTGCAGAATTACTTGAGAGTGCAAACTTCCAATTTTTACATGATTATAGTTAATTAATCATAATTCAGCTGATTAATCACCATGTTGTAAATCCACACACTCCCTATTTTTTCTCTTCTTTATTTTTCAGTGGCATCCATATTTATATTGGTTATATGATAGCAAAAGGGCAGGGTAGGTTTCATAATTCTTGTTTAAAATTTTCTTTTGACCTCTAATTTCATTAGATTATCTTATATGGAAGTTCACTTGGGGCACAAATTTTTTGTATTAGTAAGAGGGAACAAAAGTAACATATGTAAAAATATTATAGGAATTGATCCCATAGATTGTTGTTGATGCTATGGTGAAAATTGGCCATGTATGTAATGGCATTATCCTTTGTAATATTACCTTTTAAGGTTTTTCAATTATTATTCCAAGGTATTGATGCTATCCATAAGTTCATCGAATCGAATCATATAATGCTAAAAAAATAAATTATATATTATAAGTTTGTCCAAATTTTTTATTTAGAAGATAATAAAAAAAAAACACCATAGTAATGAAATAAATAGTACTCCTATTATTTTAACTAATTGATTTTTTTTTTTACTAAATTTTTAACTAATTGATTAAAGAAATACGGAGTAGTATCTTCTAATTAATTGACTAGTGAAAAAACATTTGCCCCGTGTAAAGTTTGATTTATACACATGTATCATACGTTCAATTTTTTTATTAAGAAAATATTGAGAAAATATAATACTAATATTTCTATTTTACTCTATCAATTTGAATGAATATCTTTTAATTTTTAGTAAAAAAAAAAAACTAATCAATTAATGAAAGACAATCTTCTAAGTAATTGACCTGTAAAAATTATTTGTCTCGGGTAAGGTTTGTGTATTATGAGTTTTTTCAAATTATGGTACTTCAATTAAGGAAGTTTTTTTTATCTATACTAATATATAAAGAGGATATCAATATAATAATAATTATTGGCTGCAATCACTCTCACGTGTAAGGGTTTGTTGTTTTTGTTTTTGGTGATGATTATTTCTTGTGACAAAACCAAGTTGGGTAAATGGATCTCCTCGCATCCTCAACAGAACCCCGGAAGAAAATTACAATTGAAAGTAAGTTCGCGGGTAACCACAGTGCCCAAAATCGTATTCGCCGACAGTGCCTTGTTGTTTCTAGGTTTCGTTTGAAACTGCTGGAGAGACCTTGTTATTTCTTTACCGGTTATCAAAAGAATATTCTTAGAGCATCTCCGATAAGAGTATTATAGAAAGTTTTATAGACTAATGACTCGTACCTTAATATTTTTCCATTGAAGTTCCATGATGTGGCATTGATGTATCAAAATTGATGATGCAATACCTTATTTAAGGTACCGTATTATCAAATTAAGTTAAAAAAAAAATATAATATGAACCACTTGTTAATAATGTATGATACATTAAGTGGTATCACCATTGGAGATTCTCTTAGTTGAACATTAATTACTATTGTCAAACAAGATTTTAAAATCTAGAAAGAAGAAATGAACTCAACTTTATTTTCTAGGTGAAATTTCCTGTTGATGACATTGCATATCTTTTTATATTTTATTTTTATTTTAAATTTGTGCGAAAGTGTCTCAAATTCTGTTGATGATGTTGCAGATTTGTTCTTTTTTAATTTTCAGTTTGATTTTTCTTTTCTTAATTTTCGGTTTGATTTTCTTGTTTAAGGAAACAAATATAGTAATATGACATTGGAGTTTGGGCAGTCAACTTCTCAAAAGTCTAATAAGTGTTATTTTTAATTTGAAACTTTTTTTTTTGGGTTCATTAACAAGTGGACACCGATTAACATTAGCCTTTTTTATTTTTTATTTTTTGGGTGGAATTTTGTTGATGATTTTGGAATTTTTTACCTTTTTTTTATGATGTTGCAGATTTTTCAATAAATTATTTTTTTTAATCAATATTTTTTTCATTTTCACAAGTATTTTGAACATTTTTTTGTATAATATCAAAAATATTTATTTTAATTGGACATAAATTTATCAATATACTTTTTTTTTCTTTCTAATTTACACCTTGATAATTTTGGGTTTTTTTTTTTTTTGAACAGGCAATTTTGGGGTATTTATCCATCAACGAATAAAAACAAATTATATTAGTTGGTTACAAGTTAGCGGTGGGTATCATCACATACAAGTTAGTTGTGAGTGTCACATGCAAATCTACTTATGTGGATTGTTCTCTTTGGTTGTCGAGCAAATTCCTCGAAATTATCAAAGGATAGAGTAGGTCTTGCCTTTATTTTTATTTCTACTTTTCTTTTACTTTTTTTTTTCTTTCTAATTTCTACTTTTTTTTATAAGGAAAGGAAAATTTAGGGTGAGGGGATGGTGCCCCAGTTCAAGGCAGGGATGACCTTAAAGTTCAAAGAGCACTTACAAAAGTGATTACATTTACCTCCCTCCAAAGACACCCGCGGGTCTCGAATCCGGGATCTCTCGAATTTAAAACCTATCTTTTTACCACTAGACCAAACCTTTGAAGTTTACTTTTCTTTTACTTATGTTGTTTAATTTAATTTGATATTATTATAATTTATTTCAATAAATTTATTATTTTTTAATATTTTTTTGATTTTCAATATATTATATTCATTACTTTTTATGTAGCATAAATATCTCAACAAACTAAATATATATATTTTTTTGTTTTTGTTATATCTTATCCTTAAAACTAAAATTTTGAAATTGCATGAATTATTGTTACTTCTTCATATTTTAGCGTCATATTCCAAAAAAACAAAAATAATAACTTAAATATATTATTGAACAAAAAAAAACTAAGTATTGCTCAATTTCTTTTCCCTTATTTTTCGTGTGTTATAATGACTTATGAAGTCATACATACATATCGATCATCAAGAATAACATCAATCAATTAAGTGCATCAGGCACTACCAACCACTTATGAAGTTTAAATTAAAAAATTAAAATTAAAATATTAATATTAAATAATCATGCACAATTCCTACATTCTCATAATATCACTATTGGATTTATCGGGAAAATAATATGACTCTTGGAATCATGTATATCAATCACCAAAAATACATAAAACCAATTATTACATGCATACCATCAATATTTTAGAATTCATTCTCTTAATTTTTCATGTAATACTGCATAATCATTTCTTTGATCTCTTGTTATTTTCATATTTTCCTTTGTAATTTTCTCTTTTCTCTCCTTTCATCTTTTTTGTATACATTCATAAAAATAAGGGGAATGTTAACATGTGCCCTTAAGGGTACATGTTAAGAGTACAAATGTAGTAAAAATTTATTGCAATTTGTCTATTCATTAATTATTTAAACATTAAATGTTTTGTATCATTAAATACAAACTTTCTACTTTTAGGTAGCTTAACATGTGCCCTTAACATGACCCTAAAAATAAAAGACAATTGTGCAAACTTACGGAGTACATTGCTATTACCAAAATATATATACTCTAACTATTTACAATGCTATTAAAATAAATTTATATTCATAAAAAAATTATGTTCATTCAATGTTTATATACGTCATATGTATTACTAAAAAAATATTAGATGCTTCTTTAATTATGATGCCCTGTAAGGGTGCTCGCGGTTCGGTTTTGATCGGTTTTGAGGCAAAAATTCATCTGATTCAAAATTAATTTTATTTGCGCTTTGGTTCGGTTTCGGATGACAAGTTAAAAAAATCCGATCCAATCCAATTCAATTTTATGCAGTTTAATTTGGATCGATTTTTGGATATCCAAATTATAAATTGTAATTTTTTATATTAAATATTAATATTATAAAAAACACCATAAAGTAATAGTTTGAATTTTTTGACAAAGTAAATATTAAGTTTAATGTAAAATATAACATATAATACATTAAAAATTAATATTTTGGAATGACAATTATAAATTATATTTAAAACATATCAAAAAGTAAGAAATACATTAAATTAAACTAACAAATAGTATTATCAAAATTTAAAATGAACAAAAAAATAGTTTAATGCAACATATATTCATACTTATAAAAATAAAAATAAGTATTAAAATATATATATGCGGTTGGTTCGGTTTTAGATCGGTTTTGAGAAATCAATCCGAAATCCGATTCAGCGGTTTTCTTAAAAGAACATCCAAACACATCCAAAAATATTCGATTTTTTGCGGTTTTCGGTTTTTTTGAATCGGTTTGCGGTTTTTATTTGGATTGGTTTGGATTTGAGCACCCCTAATGCCCGGGATAGTTGTCAGTATCAAACCGTGTTCAAGGCCGTCATTGTTTATGGATATTTACCTATATAAGTTTTATTTTATCTTCATATATCCGTTAAACTATTTGTCTCATGTCTATGGTGGATTTTATCAACGGTCACCACTATTGTGCCTGTGAATTCTTTGTTATCCCTAAATTATTTATTTTAACGAATTATATATATATATATGTAAAAAATTAATTAAAATAAGGTTCTCCCCAATGATTTTTCTTTCTTGAATTAACAATACATAAAAAAAAGAATAGAAGACGTGTGACACCTCTTGTAGACTTTATTTTTTTTTTTTAATAAAGAAATGACACCTCTTGTAAACTCTAATCCTTTTATGTGTTTAAAGGAATGAAATACAGTATATAAAAGAGGCCGAACATAACGCTCAAGAACCAAAACAAAAGAAAAAACAAACAAAGCAAAAAACGTAGATTTCAATCAACAAACAAAATACCGTTAAAGTTTTTTTATAAGCAAAAGATACATTAAAAATTAAGAAGTCCTAAGAGCACCAACATCGGTGCTTTGTCACCAGTCTTCCTGCACGGCTGTAAACACAATGTTGTCAGAGATGCATCGATAATTAGTAAGGGACGGTCGTTCATGAAATTGAAACGTTCTTCTATAGAAGAACGACCTTTATCTGCTTTGCTCAATTGAAAACAAATACTATAACATAAAAACTAAATATTTTTTGTAAAAAATTAAGTGGTACCCAAATGAATGTTAGGGATATTGATACTCGATACTTCAATTTTTACAAGAGATAGATTAGATGTCCTAAAGTTTCTTCTATCCTAAAGAAGCTTGTTGTTAAAAGATAAAATAAATCAAATCTGTATAAATGGATAATTTGTTGTTAAAAGATAATTTTTTTTTTTATAACAATATCATATAAATCGAATAGTTTGTTGTTAAAAGATAAAATAAACCAAATCTATATTAACAGAAGTCTAAACATACACTTACATTCAAATCATCACAAGTGAAATACACAAGAATAAGATGAATTAGTTTGAGAAGAGACACTTCAAATTAATTTAGATTTGCAATATAGTTTATAATTTCTCATTAGGATGACAAAATCCGCCCCCACTCCGCCCCGTTGCCATGCCTACTCATTAATAATTCACTATTGTAATTATAAAAAAAAAATCACTATTGTTGACACTGTTTATGTATGTATCTAAACTAGATGAATTATCTTATTAACGAAAATACTAAATCAATATAGGATACACATAATACCAATAACAACCCCAAATTTCACAATTGGTGTTTTGCCTATAGTAAAATATGAATGTCAATAATGAAAATGACATAAGTAGTATGGATTTTAACTCTAAACAAATGGTGAAGTTCTATTATTAGCTATTTCTACATATGAAAAAAGTTCAGTTGAAATAAAAGAATAGTTATCTTATATCTGTTGCAAATTTCTCAATGAGATTTATTACAGCTATTGGCATAAACTTTATATCTATCATATGGTAGAAAAATATCAAAGAACTTAAAAATTGATCTATCAGACACATTAGTTTTCCAATAGACTTAAAAATTGATTTTTTTTGCTTATAATATAGACTGTTGTGAGGCATGTGAGTTTTATGTGATTTTTAATCCAAACCTTATATAAAATTCACATGCCTCATAACACACATGAAGTAAAATAGTTAACAAATTCATTGTCTCTCGACTCGTTTAAATTGTACTCATCAACAACTTAAAATGTATATCCACCAACGAATTTTTAAAAATGCCGCTAGATGGCTTTGTTTCCCGCCGTAAATTCTTATAAAGAGATCAGAGGGTAAAATAACTAAAAGACCTTATATGATCTACATTTACAATTAAAAATACTTTATCATGACTTTCCTTACTAAACCATTATTGCATTTTAACCCTTGAATATACTAACTATTGCCGATCATTTTACTCTTTCACCCCATAATGACATAGATTTGCTGCTGCAATCAATACACAATTTCATACTACAATTAATTTGCATCGCTGATTTCATGTTGTAATTAATACAATTTATCAATCTCAGTTGTTGATCTAAATCAAACACTTAAGAATAGTAACTGCATCATTTCACAAGCCACCTCAGAAGTCGGCGCTCTCTAGAAGCTGCCACTGATTGACTAACCTCAGTCGGGATCTCTAATCCCTACGACATGATCTCAACCGGTCCAGTCAAAACAACGCACAACGAGACTCTCTGCTCACTAAGTAGTGCAATTATATATTCTTTGTTTTAACAAAAGGTGGTGTCTTAATAGCATCAAATCCCTTCCTACATCATCAATTATCATCACATCACATACAATACAAAGCAACAAACAAACCAAGTTAGAAAACAAAAGAGAAGAAGTTCAAAAACAAAGTTGGGTTAGAAAGTACCAAAATGAAAATCAAAATATATCACAAAATTGAAGAAAAATAAATATAAAATAAAATAAAATAAATCTCATTGGGTTTCATTTCAATACTCCCATAAACCATACTCTCCTTCCTCCGAAAGCCACCCAGCCAGCCACGCTCCAAACAACAAACAAAATCTTCCATTCACCGCTTCAGCGATTCTCTCACTCTCAGATTCTCTCTCTCTCTTTCTCTCTCTCTCTCTCTCTCATCGCCATTGCCAATGCCGACACCTCATCAACCGCCGCAACCTTCTCCGCTTCTCTAACGTTTCCGCCGAACATTCGTCGCCGGAGATCGCCGCGGCGGTTCCGTAACAATTTTTTAGGGTTTTCTATTCGTTTGGTTTATTCTATTCGCTGTGGCATCGCCGTAATCATGCCTCCGTCACGCCGACGTGGAGCAAACAAAGCCAAAGCCAATGCACATTTGAAACTCGGCGATCTCGTTCTAGCTAAGGTTAAAGGATTCCCGGCTTGGCCTGCCAAAGTACGTTTTCCTTCATCTAACTCGTTTCTTCTTTTCGTTATTTTCGTTTTATATATTTTGATGAATCGTTACGTTACGTTAAGGTGCTGATTGTTTCGGTTACGTTTTTGTTAAGTTGTTTTCATATTTTGATTCTGCGTTTTAATGTGTAGCTTATAGTTATTTCTTTGCTGAGTTTGTGAAATTGTTCATATCAGAGATTTTTGCATTAGTTGTGAAATTGTTCATATTATATAATAGACTCATGAAGTTCAACATTGTTAGGATTTTTTGGTAAGCTGATTGATTTTTTAATACTTTCATTATTTTGATTTGATTCATAGGAACATTGCCTTTATTTTTCGTATACTTTTATTAATTTATTTATTTTCGGTGATCGCTGTAATTGCTAGATGGTTAGCTTATTAATTAAAGTGGTTGAGTTTTTTTTATTGTTTATTAATGTTGCGATACTGATTTTGTTGATTTTGTGTTTTTAGATAAGCAGGCCAGAAGATTGGGAGAAAACCCCGGATCCGAAGAAATTTTTTGTTCAATTTTTTGGGACCCAAGAAATGTAACTCTCGTTTCTCTCTTGTTTTATTTAATTGTAGTATTTATAGATTAATGCAAGGTGTTAAATTGTGATTCTGTTGTGGATGCAAGCCGGTTGCAGTTGATACTGGCTGCAATTGCGGCCTAATGCAGTTCAGTGTTGTTAAATAGTGGCTATGATGGTGCTATAGCATAGCGGAGTTTGAACAAATTGCTATTTTTCGACAATATGCTATAGTACGAAATGTTGTCAAATAGCGGCGCTATAGTACCGTGGTTGTCATGCCATAGTCACTGCAACTATGGTAGTTCTGCAAATTAAAACCCTTCCTTACCATTGTGTGAATGGCTAGATGTCACGTAATTCAGTGAATATTTATGAACTCTTTTTGTAACTGATAACGGCTAGGTTGCAAAGTAGTTCAATGAATGTTGACAAATTCTTTAGTGATAAAAAAGGACTGGCTGATATTGTGAAGTTTCTTAATGTCTAGTAATTCAACCGTAAAGTTTCTTATTCAAGTTGCGAATACTGATTATGATTCCTTGTTTGAAATTAATAATTTTGGAACTGTTATACTGTCCTAAGAAAGAAATAATAATTGCTTTTTCTTCCTTCAGAGGATATTCCAGTTGTTCGGTAACTCGTGAGGTATTACCTCATCTTGTTTTTTTTGATGAATAAAACATTAATTTTGTCATTATTATCATTTTTCCCTGATGGACATTTTTTTATTTGCAAATGTCATTTGTAGAAGGAATCATATTTATCATTTTCTTTCCCGTAAAAGTGAAGTGTTTTTTTAGCGTACCTTTTATTTATTTACTGTCAACCATAAATGTCACTCAATTTTAGAAATATTTGGTAACCCTCTTTTACTGTGATTCAAAATCTAAGTCCTGAGCTGACGACTATGATGGTATCAATCGAGCAAATTTCAAGTAGTTTGATGTTCTTTCTCTAAATACCAAGTAATATGATTTTGTGATCTTTTCTACTTTTTATCTTTGTTTTTTCGTTCATTAGATCGACTGTTTTTCTTTTTATCTTCTTACATTGCACCATATTTTCCTTCCCAGAGCTTTTGTTGTCCCTGCGGATATTCAGGCATTCACCAGTGAGGTCAAAACTAAGTTGACTGCTCGGTGTCATGGTAAGACGAAGTGCTTTACTCAAGCTGTCAGGGAAATCTGTGCAGCATATGATGAGTTAGAGAAACAGAAAGTCGGTGGTTTGACAGATGACACTGATGATGCACGTGCCCCTTCTTTTGATGGGGCAGTGGGTGACATAAAGGATGCTACTGATGATGTGGTATTAAATGTAGAAAAATCTAAGACTATTATGGAAGATGTTAGCACAAATTTGGAGCACTATAAACAAAGATGTGGAGAAAGGGATGACCAAGATAATAAACCGTCTGCATCTGGCCGTCAAACTGACAGTTCATCTCCAGTTTTGTCACCTGTGTTAGAACGTAAATCTTCCGTTGGTACAGAACTAAACAAGCACACTATCAGATCTGACCTTGAGGATAAATCATGTCTTAAAAAGGAAGTTTCTGATTGTAAGGATGTATGCGATGTTGAAGACTTCAAGCAAGCTAATAATGTGCAGAGTGTTTCAACCGATGGGAACAAGGCAAGAAAGCTTGTTACCGGCTCAAGGAGGAGAAGTGAAGCTGCAGCGGATAAAGAAATAAGTGGATTTAATATAGCACTTTCAAAGGGTGAAAATTCTGGAGAAACAGTGAAACGTGGGAAAAAAGTTAAAAATGCATTTTTTGTCGATTCTGCAGATTCTTCTAAATCAGGCCCTGATATTAACAGTGGAAATAAAGATAAAAACTTGCTGAAAGCTAAAACAAGGCTCAAGGTAAAGAGTGAGTTGCAGGAGAAATTTGTTGATTCTAAGGAGGCCGATAGAAATAATTCTTTTAAGAAAAACAAGACCCAAGTTCAAGGAAAGCGTAAGTTGGGAATGAATGAAACTTTACATGCTACCAAGAAGTTCAAGCGTATGGATGCCAAAGATAAAGAACCTTTACAATCTCTCCCTGAAGATATGAAGAGCGCTTCACCTGGCTTTCCTGTTGTTGATGACAAGGCATTGAAAAAATCAGAGTTGAAAAGGTCTTTATCATGTTTGAAAACAGAGAAAGGGTTGTCATCAAGGGCTCAGACTGCTATTGCAGATTCCGATAATTCTGTTTGTGAAGTGCTGAGTGGTACAAAACATCACAGCCAAGTACGGAGGAGACGCAGACCTGTTTTCCTCATTGATGATGATGATGATGATGAAGAATCCAAGACTCCTATTCATGGAGGGGATTCTAAAAATATTCAATCACCCTCTCTTGTTTCAGAGCCTGTAAAGAGCAATGATCCATCGTTAGAGAATGGTGATGTTTCTCAGCTGACTAAGGGGAAACCTAGTGCACTTGAGGATAGTCATTTGAATGCACACTTAACTAAATTATGCGATGACTCTTTGCCTACAGAACATCCTCAAAAAGAGAATGCTGATGAAGTTGTTGCTGTCAATTCAACTCACATCCCTGAGCAATTAGATCCAAAGCTTTTTCCTTCGAACGTGGAAAAATTATGCTCCATCTCTCCAGTAAATTCTCCTCAGTCTCTTCCTACAACAAAGTCAAATGCCAAGCGACATAAATCTTCTAAAGCTTTGCCTGAAGTTTTGAGTAATGCTACTCAAAAGAAGGCTGAGAATGGGTCTTCAAAGAGTTTAATTAGCAGCAGCACTTTGAAGAGTCAAGTTATAACTCATAAAAAGAAGCCTGCGTCTTCTGTGGAAAAGTCTAAAACTACCCCAAAGACATTACCACAGTCAGTTGAAGTTCATACAATAGAAAGTTTAAAGGAACCTGATGCTTTTCATGTTGATAGGTGCATGCATATTTGAGTTTGTGGCTTTCTGTTTCCTTCTTTTTTGAATTATTTACTGATTTTTTTTTTTCTTTATGACTTGTTTATGTTATTATAGAATAGAGTTGGGCACAGAAGAAAAAAGTAGCCTATATGTTGGCTCTGGGACTCCAGAAAATGCCAACACTATGAAGCATCTTATTGCAGTTGCCCAGGCAAAAAGGAGACTAGTAGCTCAATTTCAGTGTCATCCTTTTGACCTTCATAATGCTCAAGTGGGAACACCTAGCCCCTCTATAGTGCAGCCATTTCTGTCTGTGTCTAGCAATAATGGCCAGGCAGATATGCAGGGAGTTAATGAGCAGCCATCATTAGTGTCTCCATCAACCAACGGGTATCACTCCATTTCTCAAAATCAGCTTGATGCTGAAGAAAATGAGGAGAGAAAACTTGGTTTGGGGCAAAGGGCTGTTGTGGGATCTCTGAGTGGCGGTACTGAGGCTGCTATTGCGCGTGATGCCTTTGAAGGAATGATCGAGACTTTGTCAAGGACCAAGGAAAGTATTGGGCGCGCAACACGTCTTGCCATTGATTGTGCTAAGTATGGTTTTGCCAATGAGGTATGCTTCATTATTATATCACTGTTATTCCTAAAATTAAGACTTTCTTTCTTCCTCATTTTCTACTCCGAGTGTATGGGTATAAAGTTTCCATTTAAAACAATTTAAGTGCTACTTTGGTGTGCAGTAATACAGTAGAAATTGCTATTGGTATACTTCTTTGACGTCATTTAAATTTTAAATTCTGATGAGTTGTGTTGAAGTGTGAAACCAGTTCAAATCTCAAAACCATTATTGTCACATCGTAGGTGGAAGAATAAGCTCAGCTTGTGGACAGATCTATATTTAATGTCTTATTGAAATTTAAGAGTTTGGTAATAGTATGTGTTAGTTGTATTTCACATGATCTGTATTTAATGTCTTATAAAAAGCGGCCGGAGCGGCACTTTACGATGAATTGGCCAAAGTGGACGGGTTTGCGTGGAGCGGGTCAGGTCTGGCGCAGGTCAAAGCGGCCACGTCTGACAGATTCGGCAAAACGACGGCTGGTTAATAAGAGAAGGAGAATAAATGAAAAAAAACGACAGAGATGGTTAAACTTGAAGGTGGTGGCTGGTGAGAAGTTGAACGACATAAGAAGATGAACTAGGGTTACTTTTTCATAATAAGTATTGGGCTAGGCCCATGTTGAACTAACCCAACAAACTCAACAGGGTTACTTATTAGTCTCCTATTTTTAATGTTTTTTTTTTTTCCCTTTTGACACTTTGTTATATAAAATCAATTAGTTTAAACAAATAAGTACACTATGGTATGAATAAGAAAAAAAGTGTACACCATGTATTAAATTATTAATACTACATATATTTTTCATTTTATATTAATACTAACAATCAATTATTTATCTTTCTTTAATTTTTATATTAATATTAAATATTTTTTTTTAATACTTTCTATATCTTTAATTAATAATATTATTTATTATTTAGTGTCCGCATTGCTAAAATAGCGTCCGCTCCCCACTCCCACGCCGCTTCAATTTTGGGGTTGGCCGCGCCGCGCCACTATCCGAGATTGATAACATAGATCTGTATTACATACTTCTACTATCAGTTTGCTTGTGTGCTTTATTTTTTGTATTTAATTCTGACTCTTAGAATATGGCAATGCATTTTGTTTTGTTCATGTTCAGAGATAATATATTGTAATATGGATATAATTTCTATGATACTTTTGCAGTTAAATTTTTTAGTTACATTAATTTTATTGTTAATTTCGATGAGGACTTACTCCATGGTCTATATGTTCAGGTTGTTGAACTTCTTATCCGAAAGCTAGAAAGTGAAACTAGTTTTCATCGTAAAGTGGATTTGTTCTTTCTTGTTGATTCTATAACCCAGTGCTCAAATAATCAAAAAGGTGAGGGCATGTACTTCATAGAAAATGCTGTTTTGTAGCGTTTGTTATGAACTCATCTGTTTCTCTCTCTGGCTCTGTATCTTCTCTAAGGGTTTGCTATTGCAAGTCTCAAGTAGTGTTTTCTCCGTGGATCTTCAACTCTAATTGTAGAGATATTTTCAGGCATTGCAGGTGCTTCCTACATTCCTGCAGTTCAAGGAGGATTGGCACGTCTTCTTGGTGCTGCTGCTCCCCCTGGGACCAGTGCCCGTGAAAATCGTCGCCAATGTCTCAAGGTCAGCTCTTGTTCTTTTTGTGATAAAGAAATTTTATTTGAGAGAAAAGAAGTGAAGTATGAAAAGATGATAAGCATATGCTCCAAAACATAAGAAGAATGGAATAAGAGGGAAAACAAAATGATGGAGATTCCAACAAGGGTCTCAATTTTCTGCGTATTAACAATGGTAATTTCTTGGAAACAGCCATGGTGCACTAGATAGAAACTATAAAGGTGTAAATACAGCACTTCCCCCCATATGAAAATGCATGGATTTTGCCCCAACAATATAGACAGTAGTATTGTTAAAACTTAAAAGCACACACTGCCAATAAATTTTAGCCCGTTAATTCCAAAACCTGTAAAACAAATCTAAGTGAAGCAACTCCAGAGGAAAGGAGCTAGCAACTAGGTTCCAGTACACCAAACAAGTTTTCCAAAAGAAAGTATTTCCTTGTGTTGTAGAAACAAAAGGGCTGTTATTTTTAAGTTTAGGCTGAAAATTACACAAATATCAGCGGAAAACTTAAGATGTTTGCGAGTATTAACTCTGAGTCCCATGTTGAGATGAAAAATTTGCCTTCTCTGTTAATTTTTTGTTTTTTATTTCCATAAGGCTTTGTACGAAGAAACCTCTTATTCTTGGAAAGTGTACAACAATAACAAAAACTGTTTCCCACTAGGTAAAGTTAACTACATAGATCAAACGATTTCGTCGTGTTGTGTCAAAAACCTGATTTGCCAGTTTGATCAAGGCTATTTTTTTTAGATGATTTCTCTTGTAGTTTTCATTGGTCTTCCTCTATTTCTGTTTATTAGGTTAATAATTAATAACTCTTCTTTCTAGGGCCACTATTTTTCTTTTTGCACAAGCCAAACCATCTTAATGAGTTTTTGTCATTTTGTTTTTTCAATAGGTGCTACTCCAGCTATTTATAAAACGTCTATTCATGATCATATTGTTTCTCACATGTGCATGTCCACCTCAACATTTTCATCTCCGCAACACTTGGCTTATGCTCTTGTTTGACTTTTACCATCAAACATTCACTAGCATTGCTGGTATTATTGTTGATAGGTAAAAAATTTCCTCTGAGCTTAAGAACCATGTTCTAATCACAATTGGAAAGTATTTGGAACTGAAATTAGGGCATTCAAGTAAACACACTAGAGGGAGTAACAATACGAATTACATTTTAATGATTCAAATAAATTTTAAAAATAATTAAATTTAAACAAAAGGAACTAAGTCTCAGTACTTTTCCCTATTACTGAGGTCCCGTCCGAAATGAAAATCCCGATAAACATTTGAATCCATAATGGATAAAAAATATAAACTAGACAATTGATATAGATGAAAATAACATCTTTGGGATCATAGAACATTGCCTGCTTAAACTTCCCCTAAAATATGATACTAGAATCATCTCGAGGCAACTGAATTTCTTAAGACTCGTGTGATTGACAGCAATCACCAGGCTGTCATTTGCCTTCTTTTTGAGATTGAAACAAAACTCCCAAGTTCTCAACTCTCCTTTACTTGTGATGAAAGGAAATTCATAATTTTTTATCCTGAGAGCCACTATAAAATGAATCTGAAAAAGGTAAAGATAGGCATAGTACAATGGGATGCATGGTGGTCAAACTGGCTTGTACAAGCGTGATATGTCAACGAAAAGAAAAGTAAGATTCTTAATAACTATCTAAACGTTTAAAGTTTTTTTGATGATTGGAACCTAAAAGCAAAATACCCTGAGAATCACTACCAAGATTTCCAAAGTGAATCCTCAGGTCAGTAATTTATGTAAACTGGAGAATATAACTAATTGAAGGTGACAGACTCTAACTTGGCGTGATCCAGCTTTGATTCCATTGATGAAGCTTTTGCCAATAATTATTTATAGATTAGAGCAACCAAATCAACATATGAACCCCTAACAGAACCACAAAAGTTGTAGAACAAATCCTTTAATCTGAAATATCGTTGTCTGCTTGGCTTACTTATTCCAATAGTCCAATCTTTTCTTTATTATGCTACTTGTAAGTATCACATGAATTGTACGGATACTTTTGTGAAATGTAGAAAACTAAATAAAAAATATTTAAAAAGGTTGGTTTGATTGGCATGACATTATTTAATGATAGTTATAATATAAATTAAAATATCAAAATACAGATGTGTTAGGGAGCTAGAAGTCCTGAAACTTAATGTGTATTTTAGTAGATGTGTTAATTGGGCAGTAGGAACACAAGTCATTTGAGAAATTAATGATTTTTTGTTTCTTCTCTCTCACTTCTCTTTTCTATTCAAAATCATTTCTCAATCCTTCAAGAACCTATCAAGATGTCTGAGTCCTCTTCGAGAAATCTAAAAATTATCTCCATTAACACTAGGAACACCAGTATTTACTTAAGATAAGTTTTGTATGACTTTGTGAGAAGAAGAGTTGGAGTTCTTTTTTAAATTATCCCACTCACAAGAAAATATTTAAATTTAATATATAGTAGTGGATGATACCTTTGTTTATGGATGTTTATGATGCAACTTTTAGTATGTCAGTATGCTATGTCTTAGTGGAATATTACATTTCCATTTTCCTTTTTTATGTTGTGTGGATTGCAGGTTTTAAGGTTGTGGCTTGAGAGGAAAATTTTTCCTGAATCAGTTCTTCGCCGTTATATGAATGATATTGGGGGTTCAGGTGATGATATGACAGTTAAGCATTCTTTCCGGCGTCCTTCTCGAGCAGAACGATCTGTGGATGACCCAATTAGAGAAATGGAGGGCATGCTTGTTGATGAGTATGGAAGGTGTGGTTACTGGAGTCATAATTTTTTTTTAGAATTAAAGCTAATGTGCACGTTTCCATTGTTATTTAAGTTCTCCTTTCGTATGTCCTTGGTCAGTTTTATACTATATAGTCCATCTTTAACCCTGGAGAGACTAAACCCATAAATGAGAAAACAAATACAGCAACCAATGGAACATAACTTTTGCAATTATTATATCATAAATGAGGTTGAGAGTATAGAGTGAAAACAAAAAGAATATAGTATTAAATACAATAGAGTGATTGGATGGAAATTCGGCAAATTCAAATTGTGGTTAATATTTTTTTGTTAAAACCAGTTTCATTAATATGTACGAATTGAAAATTGTTTTGAAAATTGTTAAAACCAGAGCTTTTTCTTATCTAGTTTGACTTATGTACTGATTATGTTATATCATATTTTTCATTTTTTGAGTGATTGTCAAAACTCAACCCATGAGGTTACAATTCTTGGAAGTTGAAAAAGAAATGTTTTTGGACAAAGTTGAATCATATTCTAGTGCCTGCATTGTTGCAGCTTCTACCATTTTGAAGCTTCTGGTAATACTATGTGAACTGCTTCACATCGTTTTTGCATATTGGAACATGGAGAGAATGAAAAAATTGGCAAGTTGTTACCCTTGATGGTCTAGCATAAGTATCTTCTCCTTTGTACCAAAAAATGAAAGTCGAAAAGGAATAAGAGATGATTTCTTTTTTATGGATTCTACTATAGAAAGAAGAATCTTTGCATTCCAATTTATTTTCTAAAACGTAATGAAAAACATGTCATTCTGAATTTGTAACACAAAGTACACCTATTACAGAGTCATCATAATATTGGTCAATTTCCTCTCGGCAATTCATTCTGATGAAATATTTGAAAAAATGAAATGGGAGAAAATAACGTATGGAAGATTAACATACACGAGTGTGCGTGATAAGTATGACTAGGATTAAGTTTTGTGAGAGAGAAAATGAAAATGTAGATGGAAATTATTTATTTTTGGTTGCATTTTCCTATTTTATTTGGCTGTGATTTCAATTAGCAACATGAAACTCTTCATTTTATGAAGCAAAACTGGCTAATTGTTTTATATTCTAGTTCCATTTTTACTTGTTTTCAATTACAAAAACTATTTCAAATTCTGATTCATGTTGTACCAAAAAAAATTCTGATTCATGTTATATATCTGGCTATTTTGTTTCAGTAATGCTACATTTCAGCTGGCTGGCATTTTATCTGCGCGCGTGTTTGAAGATGAAGACGATGATTTTCTTAATGTGTCTCCAGCGGATCCTACTCACACTGTTGTGGATTCAGAAACTTCTACTGTTACCCCAAGTGACAAACGCCACTGTATTTTGGAAGATGTTGATGGTGAGTTAGAAATGGAGGATGTTTCAGGTCATCCAAAGGATGAAAGGCCTGTATTGTTGAACAGTACCTCAGAAATGGATTTTCAACTTCAGGGCTCAGATAGGATCTTGGATCCAGCATCAAACGTTTCTGAAGAGGTACATGTAAATCTTGAGGCTTCTCCTCCATTACCACTTGATTCACCTCCTACTCCCCCACCTTTGCCTTCTTCACCACCACCGCCACCACCACCTCCATCATCTCCATCTCCTCCCCCACCCATGCCACCCACATTGCAACAACCCCCACCTCCTCCTTTACCACCCACCGGTCCTACACCACCATTGATTTCTCAATCTTCTGGAACAGCTCAGCCTTCGACTTTTACCCAGGTGTTAGTGCCATCTCAATCATCACACCAGTCATCACCACTATCAGGGCATCAGCAGCTTCATAACTGCAACGGCACAACTAATGTAAGATGTTTTTGCTTATGTTTTTAGTTGTTTGTTTATATTTGTTTGCATTAGTGGTTTTGAAAAATGGAGTCCTCTATACAGGGAATCCAAATGACTGGAAATTCTTTTCCTGGAGGCCAAAATAGTTCAGTTCTGAAGAATGAAATATTGCCACAGCCATCTGCTTGCTTTCCTCCAATGGCAGGTTGCAGCTCTCAGGAACCTTCTGCGTTAAACCCTACAAGGCAGTTGGAATATGGACAGAGCGATATGTATCTAAATTCTCAAATTCCTCAACCAAATCAGCAATTTCAGCTGGGTAATCCTCGCTTTGCTCCAAGACACATGCATCCTACCCCACCCCAAAATCCATCTTCTAATCAGTATTCATATCCGAAGCCTTCAGTTCAGCAGCATCTTCCACATTCTTTCTGTCCTCCATATGCATTGACATCCGTTCCAGATGGCCAGAGGCAATTTGTTTCTAATGAGCAATGGAGGATGCCAACAAGTGAATTTAAATTAAACAATCAACATGGTTTGTGGAGAGGGATAAATCCTTCATGTCCGGGTCCATCCTTTGGGCAGGAAGGTATGTGAATCTATTCAGCTTACTATTCGAAACACTTGTCACAGTAAGAAGTGATTGATGTTTTATATTGTTAATTATGTGTGTAACTCTTACTCCAGAAGTTTGTCTTCAGTTTTTTTTTTTTGTAAAGGTGTTCATCCCTTCATTTATTTTTGCGATTCACTTGGTATTTGTGTTGTTTGAGTTAAATCTGAATGTTTGTTTTGATCGTGGTGATGACAGATAATTTCCGGCCGCCACTTGAAAGACCACCAATGAGCAGCGTTGGTTTTCAGCATGGGAACCCCAACAATATACCTGTTCCTCCTCCGAAGTCAGGTAGTTTCTCCAATTTACACTTTATATTTTCCGAGTTTTTAATCGGTTAGTTCCCTTTGAACTCCACATGTTAAGAAACTGTACTTATGCATCAAGATAATTTTTCCTTCATCAGGATACGGTGTTCCTCAGATGTTCCCCTGTAGACCAGATATTCCTACTCTTAATTGTTGGAGGCCTACCTGATGTTGATTGAATATTTTTTTTCAATTCATCTGCAATATTGATGTGTAAGGAAATTGGTTATTATATTCATTATATGTGGCTTATTTTATATGGTTATTGGTTACATAGCTTATTTGTTATGTTTACATCAAAATGAATTTGATTCTGATTTAATGATCATTAAACCTGCTTCTGCACCACGGAGTCAAATTATTTTTTTTCTAATTAAAAGCTTTTAGGGTTTATACATACCTAAATTGTCATGTTCAAGTGTGCTTCTGTAATTTGATTTGTCAATTCTTTTGGTAACTTTATTCTGAAGAAAATTGCATTTCATGGTTCTCTCTGTTAGTACTGAATTATAACTGTTTTTGACCTTTCAGTGCTGTTGCTGGTGGATCGACAAACAAGGTTACATAGTGTGGCTCGAAGTTAATTCACTTGTACGTATGACTACCCCTGAAGAAAATTTTGAAAACTTGTGGAGACTTTTAGCAGGACTGTGTATATTGTAGTTTTCCTAACGATGACTCCCAAGAACATTTGCTCCCAAGTTTTGGTCCTAGTTTATACATTTTCAGTTATCCGTTTCTCGCCTCTTGTAATTATTACAAAGATCTATATATACAAATCAGATTATACACAGTTTTGAATACAATAATTGAATATTGATGTTACTATCTAGCCTTCGGTCTCGTTTTTCAGATTTTCTCTTCTTCAATTCTTTCAGTTTCTGTAATTTGATTTGTCAATTCTTATGGTAACTTTATTCTGAAGAAAATTGCATTTCATGGTTCTCTCTTTTAGTACTGAATTATAACTGTTTTTGACCTTTTCAGTGCTGTTGCTGGTGGATCGACAAACAAGGTTACATAGTGTGGCTCGAAGTTAATTCACTTGTACGTATGACTACCCCTGAAGAAAATTTTGAAAACTTGTGGAGACTTTTAGCAGGACTGTGTATATTGTAGTTTTTCCTAACGATGACTCCCAAGAACATTTGCTCCCAAGTTTTGGTCCTAGTTTATACATTTTCAGTTATCCGTTTCTCGCCTCTTGTAATTATTACAAAAGATCTATATATACAAATCAGTTTATACACAGTTTTGAATACAATAATTGAATGTTGATGTTACTATCTAGCCTTGGGTCTCGTTTTTCAGATTTTTTTTCTTCAATTCTTTCATGTATTTTGATACAAATCTAATATTTTATAAATTTATTGGAAAATAAAAAACAAAATGAGTTAACCGGTGGCAGGTAGGTTTAAATGGAGTTCTTATACTGCTGAATCCTTGCTTCATAGAAAAAATTAGTTATGCATTCATGCACTTTTACCTTTCTCCTATACTCCATGCAAATGCCATCTTAGAGGACCTTAACATCTAAATTTCATCGGAGTTGTTATGTTTTTAATGTTGTTTGTGCTATCCTTGATCCTTGTAGTTGATTGGATTTCTGGGGGTAAAAATTAATACTAGGTTAAGTGGATTATATTTTGTTCTAAAAGTTGCTATAATGGTAACTTTAAGAAGGGAACAAGTAAACATTATTTTTGGTTGTTTGATAGAGGCATAAAATTGTGGGTATTATAATTACATTAGTATACCCTGACACCTGTAAACTGAAATTTCAATATGTTCGGGTGGTGTTCAACATTTAAACCAGACATTTAATTAGTTTCATGAGAGACAGCCTATAGGCTGTTTTAGTTTAATTTTCTAATTGAACTGTTAATGAAGCTCAACTTTTCTCGAGAGACATAAATACTCTCTAATGATTTTTTTTCTTAACTGTTGAGTTCTTTTGACATTATTTTATTTATTTCTTCAGAGTAATACTGTCATTGTGAAAAGATTGTGCGTTGAACATCCTCTGTGTATGTCATACAAGGTTCTCTGAGAAATCAGCTGATGTGGCATACTCCTTATTTTCAATTAGTGAAAAACATACTGAGTTTGAGAATGACAGTCTCAATAATCTATCAAAAGATGTCATTGAATACTCTGTCAAATGCTGACACTATATGGGGTATATTAAGCTCAAAGCAATACAACCGTCGGGTTTATACATTTAGCTTACTCTGGTAATTCTATTATTTGTCTCGCTCGTTTTTTGGATTCTAGATTTTGGATTTGTTTGCTTCTTGTCACATACTATTTCCTCTCTATCTTATTCTTAAACATTGTCACAATCTAGGGCTAGAATCTAATTCAAAGTTAAAGCCACTGACAATTGTGAATTGTCATAACATTTAACCTGTTTTTTGTGCCTTTACGTTATCAATTGTCATATATTGAGATATGTACAACATCAACAATAATCTAATTTTACAATTACATATTAGAATAAAGAAGAACTGAAAGAGAGTTAATCTAACAAAGATAATGCACAGAAAATGAAATGATTTATTGCTTACTGTATTATGTAACAATCTCTAATATTTGTAGTAAATAGTAGAAACATGGTTACTGTTACAACAAAATTTAATTTCTAACCAGAATGAGACATTAAAGATTATTACTGACTAGCTGCCGTAGATACTAGTAGTATACTATGTATTCTATCAAAAATATTTCCTCATTCAAGTTGCTATTTTCAGTCTTTTTTCTTGATTATGTACTTGGAGTTGGAGATTGAATTGCTTTTATCACTCCTTGCACCTTTCTTTTTTCATTGCATTTATATTGAGGCGCAACCCCAGTTTTGATATCCTGGAGATTATTTCTTGATATTTTTTTTTTGAATGGAAAATTGTTAGTTGTTAGTATATTATAATGTTATGATAGTTTTTCTCCTTGTTGGGATTTGAACCCTGGACATCCAACTCCTTAACCAGTTGAGCTACCTATCCGACCCCTATTTCTTGATAATATCGTGTTGTTATGTTCTATATAACAGATATAATCCCATTTTTATGTCAAGACCTAGGTGTTTCGTATGATTGATATCATTTCTATGTCAATCACATAATACTACGAGTTGCATAACATGTATATTGGTGAATAAGATTTGAGTAAATGACATATTTCAAGTTCTTGCACAAGCAAGAAAGATACAGTGACTACTTTTATGTGTTTTCAATGCAGTCACTGAAAGAACAGAAAATTATATATTTAACTAACTTAAAATTTCTATGCAGGGTCATTTAAAATTTGAGGATAGTTTTCATGATGGTTTTAAACAATTAGTAAAATGTCTATGTTGTTATATTGTATTGATGTCTGCATATTGGCATGCAGTTGGTCTTAGTTTATCTGTATTGTTACAGAAGAAACATGAGCCAGGAATGTTTTGTGATTAACTGTGGAAATTTTCTCTGATAATGGCTTTTTGTCTTCCACCTCTCTAAAGATTGCTTTGAGAGATAACACATAATATTGTCTATATCGTTGTGAGGTATGATAGGAGTTTGTAGGATATATTTTCAAATCATCTAAAAATTGGAGGCAAGAAGGCTTCTGTTTGAAGAATTTAATTGTTTCACTTTGACTAAACATTCTTCAGGGGTTTTGGATATAGCAAAAGTTGACTTTGACTTTGATTTTAATTTTAGGGTAAATAGTTTTTTACCTCCTCCAACGTAGGCAAATTTTGTTTTACCCCATGTAAAAATGATTTTTTTGATCCCCTCTCGTAATGTGAAGATTCTGTCATTTTCCTCCTTAGTGCCATGCCAGCAAAAAATAAATATTTCAAATCCAAGTGGCCCTGAGGGGGAAAATGACGGAATCTTCACATTACGAGAGGGGATCAAAAAAATCATTTTTACACGGGGTAAAACAAAATTTGCCTACTTTGCAGGAGGTAAAAAACAATTTACCCTAAAATTAAGATCAAAGTTAACTTTTGCTATATCTAAAACCCCTGAAGCATGTTAGTCAAAGTGAAACAAAATTAAATTCTTCAAACATAAGCCTTCTTGCCTCCAATGTTTAGATGATTGAAAATATATCCTACAAACTCCTATCATACCTCACAATGATATAGACAATATTATATGTTATCTCTCAATGCAATCTTTAGAGAGGTGGAAGACAAAAAGCCATTATCAAAGAAAATTTCTACAGTTAATCACAAAACGTTCCTGGCTCATGTTTCTTCTGTAACAATACAGATAAACTAAGACCAACTGCATGTCAATATGCAGGCATCAATACAATATAACAACATAGACATTTTCCTAATTGTTTAAAACCATCATAAAAACTGTCTTCAAATTTTAAATGAACCTGCATAGAAATTTTAAGTTAGTTAAATATATAATTTTCTGTTCTTTTAGTGACTGCAGAAAACATAGAAAAGTAGTCAATGTATCTTTCTTGCTTGTGCAAGAACTTGAAATATGTCATTTATTCAAATCCTATTCACCAATATACATGTTATGCAACTCGTAGTATTATGTGATTGACATAGAAATGATATCAATCATACGAAACTCCTAGGTCTTGACATAAAACTGGGATTATATATGTTATATAGAACATAACAACACGATATTATCAAGAAATAGAGGTCGGATGGGTAGCTCAACTGGCAAAGAAGTTGGATGTCCAGGGTTCAAATCCCAACAAGGAGAAAAACTATCATAACATTATAATATACTAACAACTAACAATTTTCCATTAAAAAAAAAATCAAGAAATAATCTCCAGGATATCAAAACTGGGGTTGTGCCTCAATATAAATGCAATGAAAAAAGAAAGGTGCAAGGAGTGATAAAAGCAATTCAATCTCCAACTCCAAGTACATTAATCAAGAAAAATGGCTGAAAATAGCAACTTGAATGAGCAAATATTTTTAATAGAATACATAGTATACTACTCGTATCTACGGCAGCTAGTCAGTAATAATCTTTAATGCCACATTCTGGTTAGAAATTAGAATTTTGTTGTAATAGTAACCATGTTTGTACTATTTACTACAAATATTAGAGATTGTAACAGAATACAGTAAGCAAAAGATCATTTCATTTTCTGTGCATTATCTTTGTTAGATTAACTCTCTTTCAGTTCTTCTCTATTCTAATATGTAATTGTAAAATTACATTGTTGCTGATGTTGTACATATCTCAATATATGACAATTGATAACGTAAAGGCACAAAAAACAGGTTAAATGTTGTCACAATTCACAATTTCCAGTGGATTTAACTTTGAATTAGATTCTAGCCCTAGGTTGTGACAATGTTTAAGAATAAGATAGAGAGGAAATAGTAAGTATGTGACAAGAAGCACACAAATCCAAAATCTAGAATCCAAAAAACAAGCGAGACAAATAATAGAATTACCAGAGTGAGCTAAAATGTATAAACCTGACGGTTGTGTTGCTTTGAGCTTAATATACCCCATATAGTGTTCAGCATTTGACAGAGTATTCAATGACATCTTTTGATAGATTATTGAGACCGTCATTCTCAAACTCAGTATGTTTTTCACTAACTAAAAATAAGGAGTATGCCACATCAACTGATTTCTCAGAGAACCTTGTATGACATACACAGAGGATGTTTAACGCACAACCTTTTCACAATGACAGTATTAGTCTGAAGAAATAAATAAAATAATGTTAAAAGAACTCAATAGTTAAGAAAAAATATCATTAGAGAGTATTCATGTCCTCTTGAGAAAAGTTGAGCTTCATTAACAATTCAATTAGAAAATTAAACTAAAACAACCTATAGGCTGTCTCTCATGAAACTAATTAAATGTATGGATTAAATGTTGAACACCACAACCTGAACATATTGAAATTTCAGTTTAGTTTACAGGGTATACTAATGTAATTATAATACCCACAAATTTATGTCTCTATCAAACAACCAAAAATAATGTTTACTTGTTCTCTTCTTAAAGTTACCTTTATAGCAACTTTTAGGACAAAATATAATACACTTAACCTAGTATTAATTTTCACCCCCATAAATCCAATCAACTACTAGGATCAAGGAAAGCACAAACAACATTAAAAACAATGATCATTGAACATTTTTGAATTATGTTTTTATGTGTATTTGGTTTTGTTCAAATAGTGTTTTTTTGGGTGACTCTCCCAAATTCACATTGTAATAGATTTGAGATTATCATTTTCCGGCTTGTTTTAAAAACAATTGTGTATACACCTTCAAATAAATGAAGTGTCTTGTTTACAATGTTATAGTTTCTTAGATGGTTGACACTAATATTTGAATATTATATTCACTTTGACCGTGTTTGTGATTTAAACATAAAAACTTAATTAACAATACACTTTTGAGAGTTGATTATTCAAACTCAAGGACTTGGGAGCTGGATATGTTTGAAACTAAGTCACTGGTGTCTTTCTCCTACTGTATTTGTATAATTTAAACATATAATTTATAGTTTGAACAATGATATTTAGATATTTATTATTTACTCAAACAATTCATTTTAACATGTAAACAAGACTAATATGTTTTGAACTAAAAGAGAAAAAATTTTGAATTTAAAAAGGAAGGCCCTATATGGACCCTATTTATTTTAGTCCACCCATGGTCCTCTTTATATGGGGTTCAAATATCCTGCTGTAACAACAGGCCGCAGTAATGGATATGGGCCATCCGATTTCATTTTAATGGCTGAGATTGATTTAACTAATAAACACAGTTGTTAAGCGTGCTACTGTGTGTAATAATTACAGCAGCAAATCCGGACCCCTTTATAAGTTTTTAGTAATGTTCTATTGTTACTCCTTGTGTTTTTGGATGTTTAAAGGGTATTTTGGTAATTAATATATTTATTAAGTTAGTTGAGAGCTTTTGGTAATTAAAGATTGTTGGAACAAAATGTGTTTTAGTACACACCCTTGAATTTTGATGATAACAAAGTATTAAATGGACAATTGATGTTACTAATGTTTAAATTAAGTGTGCAGGAGAATCCAAAGTTATATCAAGAGCACACTTGATTTATGCTCTGAAGGAACCTTATGGAAGTCTGAATCTTTACACTCTGAAAGAGTTCAGAAGCTAAAAAGTGGTCAGAAGCTAAACATGTTCAGAAGCTCAAATGGGATCAGGATGTCTGCAAGAGTTCAGAAGCTTAGAGAAGTTCAGAAGCTCAGAGATGTTCAGATGCCTACAAGAGTTCAGAAGCTATCTGCTAGTCAAGAGTTATTCAGAAGATGAAGACGTTCAGAAGCTGAATTACGAAGGACTATCAGAGGCCAATTATTCAACACCAATCAGACTTCAAAGATATCAAAGGTTCATTAGAAGCAAAGGGAATTCCTCTGATCATCAGAAAGGCTACATCAACTACTCTCACCAAGCCTGATGATTTGTTTAAAGGACAACTAATTGCAACGGTCATAAAGGATGTGATCCTACTATCTCTAGGAGCTAGTTGTACCTTATTACTGTATTTGGACAGACAGTAAAAGTAAAGCTTAACTGCGAAGAAGACGTGGCTTTGTTCAAAGTATATTCAAAAGCTACAGCTGTCCATTTACAACGGGAATTCTACAACGTCTCAATATCTTTCTCCAACTCATATATATATACATGAAAGAAAGAATTGATGACTAAGGATCTTCATAGAATATATCTCTCAGAATAAAGTGAGAATTGAAACTAGCTCAAGCCTCTGAAGTTATTATCTTGTAATAGTTTTAAGCTTAGAAGTTAGTATTACTCCTGCGTGAGTAATTTGGAAAAGTCTCAATCTTTGTGATTATAGCAAAAGAAGTTTCTTAGTCTTGTGTGACTTTGAGCAAAGGAAGTCTCTTGTCTTGTGTGACTTGAGCAAGGAAGTCTCTTTGTCTTGTGTGACCTAGAGCAAAGAAGTCTCTTGCTTGTGTGCTTGAGCACCTGAATTGTAATCTTAGTGATTATAGTAAAATCCCTTGGAAGTGCAAGGGGACTGGAGTACTCTCGTTTTGTGAGGGGAACCAGTATAAATTCTTGTGTCTCTTTCTCTCTCTCACTCTCTCATTTACTCTTCCATCATTCTCTTAGATTCACGTTGGTTGTGTTAATTATTCCGCTGTGCTTAAAGACTCTGATAAATACAAATATTGGAAAAGTTTTTAAATATCTAAACACAATTCAACTCCCCCTTCTTGTGTTTTCTCCCACGCACCTTCAAAGATTACTTAATTAATTTAAGTACGATATTTAATGTAATTAAATATTATTAGATTTAATATTAGAGATGTGTGTGTTCCTGAGTAGAATGAAGGGAAGAACGGAGGAAGAATAAGAGGAATATGAATGTATATTAGCACTAGACAGAAATATGAATGGATTTTAGCATAAACAGAGAAAGACATAAAAAAATACTCAAAACCTCTATACAGGGGCGTCTCTAAGTTTTAGGAGGCTCTGTGCAAAATATAAAAGTGACCCTTTAATAAAAAACTTAATTTTTTTTAAAACAATCATCGATTTAAATTACAAATAATAATAATAATAATAATAATAAATGATTAAAACTAGGAATAAGAACTTACGAAAAAAAACTAGGAATAAGAAACATTGTCATGTTGAAACTAGGAGCAAATGGTTTTTTTAATAAAATTGAAAACATAATCTCCAATGTTATTTATTGCCTTTTTTTTCCTTTAGAAAACTGGGCATGGACCATACAATATTGTAATGTAATTAATTTTTACACTCCTAAATTACTAATATTACTGTCCTATAAATTATTTTTGGAGCCCCAATGTCATGACACATGTTACCCATATAAGACAGTTTAATGAAACATAAAAAGCAAATGTCCAAGGGGCATTGTCTATTCCACATTTTGTAATAATTAACTATTTAATGATAAGTCAAACTTTTAGTGTTTAAATTAATTTCATTATGTTTAATTTTCTATCTTAGTTTCCTGTGTGTTTAAATTTCTATTTATGTTAGCAAACATTTAGAGTTAGAATTGATATTTATATATTTGATTGATACTATCTTGGTTTCCTGTATGTTTAATTTTCTATTCATGATGTTAGTAAATTAGGTTCTCTTCTCATTTGTATTTGTATTTCTAATCTACTATAACAATAATAAAGTTAATTACTCACAAACTTCCATTAATACCCTCATATTATCTAACAAATTCACTAATTTTGTGGACTTATATGTATGTCATTTTTGCAAGTTATAATGATTAGGCAGATTTTAAATTTTATTTAATAATAACTTTTCGGTTCCCAAGTCTGACAAATATAGGCCCCAAGTATTGAAAACATCAAAATTGAAGTACAAGAATAAGTAGTATATGATATATTATAACTCTGTTTTTTTTTTAATAGCTATTCATCTAAAATAGATACTTTTATTATAAACCTTTTTCATGTTGAATGGTTTTGTAGCAGCTAAATTCAACATTGTGAAGTTTGAAAGAATAATGTTTATGCAACGTAAACAAAAAAAAGAAGTAATGATCATGCAGCTTGAAAGAAACTCTTACACAAGTTAAAATTTAAATATATATGAATCTTATATTTATATAAAGACAAAATCAACTCTTACTCAATTTAAAATTTAAATATATATTAATGTAACAAAAATAAAAATTTAAACATATTATAAAAGCAAATGAATTCATTTCATATATTATTTTATTTTGTCAAAAAAAATAATTCTTACTAACTAAGAATAAAAAAAAATAGTAACAAAGTGAATATTTTCGTATAAAGATGTATTATAATTTTAATAAAAAGAAATTACTATATATATATGAGTTAAATATATTTTAGTCTATATAAATATATCGGTTTTTATTTACATCGGTCAAACTCTAGATTATCGGTTCTCCTTAAATCATGGGATTAATAACAAAAAATATATCAACTTTTATTTTTAATCTATTGAAAAATGTCCTTCATACTTTGATCATAATTTCAATTTTATGACATCTTATTATTATTAAGACCTTAACATTTTATTACTTTAACAAGTTATTAAACTAATAATAGTTTAAGGTATTATCAACGGGATGTCACTACAAAGAGTCGCTTGGAGTATGCAACAAATCAACTTTTAGAAAAAAGAAAGAGAGCTAAAATTTAAAACAAAAAACATAGAAGGAACAACATTTGAAGGAAATTTTTTAAGGGACTAACAGTGAAATTTAATATATTTAAAAGAAGCAAAAATATATTTAACCCCAAATTTTAATATTCGTATATACCTATGTGATGATCTGCGGAACATGGACTCACGATGTATAATTATTCTTTTTTCCTTCGAACTTTGATCCAAATTTCAATTTTATGACATATTATTGTTATTAAGACCTTAAAATTTTATTACTTTAACATGTTATATATTAAACTAATAATATTTTAAGGTATTATCAACGGGATGTCACTACAAATAATATGTTTCTGCAGGAGTTTCAAATTTTTATCATTCGAGACATAACAAAAATTATTTCCCCAAATACAAGCACACAATAATTTGCAACGGGAGAGATGCATATATTATATTTAATGAAAATACCATATTAATGTTGGTTTTAAACTTATAACCTCAAAAAAAAAAAAAAAACTCATAAGTTTTTAAGATTTTATCGACTTTATAATCATAATATTATGTGATCCGTGCGAAAGCACGGGTCTTTTCCTAGTTCCTAAAAATAGGACGAGAAAAGTAGACGTGAATAAATTTATGGGTTGTTGACAAATATGTGAAAATTTGAATTTTTTGTTTTAAAGTTTAGGGATTTTTGTTTATGTATTTGATTTGAATCTTATGCAGTTTGATATTGGCGAATAAACATGGTTAGACTCTCGAGGTGGTAATTTTATGCATAGGGTTATTTGTTACTTCGTCCATGAAGTTGCTGTTAATGGTCTTGGCAACAGTTGGTGTCAGGGGCCGACCCTAATTTCTAACATTAAAAAGCTGATTTCTAGCCGTGTTTGTTATTACTTGTTAGAAGTCTCATATTGACTAGAGATATGGCTAGAGTATAAACAAAGAAAAAATAAATTTTTTGAGGACACTTGTCCGACACGTGTGTACGAGTGTCTTACAGGTGTCGGACACCGATCAAAGAAGTGTCGAAGTAAAGAAAAAACTGAATTTTTTCGGACACCGATTTAAGCTATCCGACACGTGTCGGACAGGTGTCGGACGAGTATCGGACACCGACACATGTCGGACACCGCGACACGCCTAATCATAGAGGTGTCCGTACTTCATAGCTGATTACTCTCTTTATCCTATTGATTGTTGATAAAGTCGGTTTTATTTATATTCATAGTCATATGCCCACGTTTCATTTTCTCATAACTATAGCCTATAAACTATATAGGCCTATTGGTTGAGTGTCTCATTTTATGCACATGAACTATGATAGCTATTGCCATTATATTAGCTAAGAAAACTATGTTGAAGTTTGGGTGTATATATTACACAAAAACTAATTTCATGTATCTTGGATGGAATGCGTTGTCTTTTGTTATGAGAAATGTAATCTATGCAAGAATTGGGACAAAAACTAATTTACTCTCCTTGGCACTGGGACAAGGGAAATACGTAATCTATGCAAGAATAGAGATATGAATAGAGAATTGTTCCTCGTACGCACGCACGGATAACTAGTCTAGTATACGAAAGTTTAAAATAATGCATTTTGCCCTCGCTCTCCTCCTATGTCTACTACCCCACTGCATCATCCCTCGACCTCTCCTCCCACTCCATCAGAATGGTTTAGATAGAATAGGACAGAAGAGTAAACTTGAAATGTTGTTATGCGAACAAAAACGTCGCTATAAAGACGATTTCTATTACCATGAGATTGGTAACAACAGAAGAATGTGTGCTATTTAAGCAAATTTCAAGTTGATTGCAATTTTTCCTCTTATTTTGTTTTTTTAAATAAATAACGCTACGAATATACTCTTTGATTCACTTTTGAACATTTTTTTATTGATAAAAAGTATATGGGCTCCAAGAAAATTTTACGAGATTCGTATTATTTTGTGAGTAAATTTTAACCAATAGAAAATAATGTGTTGGAAAGTGTTTCGAAATAAATTTACCATTTGCCTATTTATTAGAGACAACATAATAGTAATATTTCTGTCTTTTGTCCTTAAAAAATAAATAGAGATCATATAAATCTAAGTTGTTAGATAGAGATCAGATGACTTACATCGTGATTTTGGAAAATCGAGAACTCAAAATCTCAATCATCTGATCTTTATCAACAACTGAGATCGACGACTACAATGGTTGCGGATCACAGGGAATCTGTTTCTTTAAAGTATCACTATGACCATACAAAAAAATGGTTGAATGATAATGTTCAAGATCTTCAGTCCTACATTTATGGCCACAAGGCCACTAAGACTGTTTAAAAATAAATAAATTGGAAGTATTTTTCTGGATAAAAATATTGCCCTATTCAGAAAGAATATGTTGTTTGATCCTTTTTCCTTGCTACATTGAGTTACTTCTCCAACCTAACGATCGATGTGGCAGCTAATGATTCCATTAATCAAGTGCAGCTTTATTCTTTCGACTAGTTACTGGCTTTGGCAAGCCATCAAAGATTGGTTTTCCAATGGCTGCAGTTGAAAGGGCTTGTAAATCTGGTTTCCACATTGAGGATGGCCAAATGGATGAGGAACCACAGTTATCCTGATCTTGCAAACACGATGTACTGGATGATTTCCTTACACCCCCAGATGAACTATCAGTTTGAAAACCATCCCCCGTAACCATTGCCACAGGTGAACTTGATTCAGAATCATTTGCTGCTGCATTTCGAGCTGCTTTCTGTCTCAAAGCTAAGCCCTTTCCTGTTCTTGAAGGAAGGGCACCACTGCTGCTATTATCCTCCCTCAGAATCAACTCCGGTATCCTGGTAAAGTCAGCTACAGATTTCTGACGCCTCTGGGCAAACTTGTCATTCCATTTATCAGAGCTATGTTCGCAGGTTTCTGCGGCTGATGAAGTATCATCCTTATCCATAATCTCTTGCATAATTACATTGACCAAACTTCTGGACTTTCGGTGACGACTCAGGGGCCGTCCATACATGGATGGATCGTCTTCTGAAGAATTAGAGAGCGCTTGAAGTCCATAATAACCCTGTAATGAACTCATGGCAGGGGAAACCTTCCGGTCATGAGACCTTAATTTTATGGACTGAAATGATTCAAGCAGTTCACGGCTCGCAATATCAGGTGGTCTGAGAGTGGAGTTACCATTCCTGATTGAATGATGTTCATGGTCATCAGTGATTTAAGATACTAATCGGAAATAAATAAATCACACAGCAATGATGATATAAAAAAGAAATCATGTATAGTATAAACAGGGAACATTATGAATCTATTTTCCAAGAACAGTATAAAGGAAAACCTGTAACATGTATAATATTATGGAAAGTGAAAGAATTTGGCCTAATGATATATGCCAAAAATAAGGTTTCAGTTTTGATCTAATGCCAGATTGAAGAGTTATACACTATTAGTTAACATCATGTTGTCAGCTACTTAAACAAATGTCAAAAAGAAGTCATTACACGCAAAAAACATGTTCCGACTATGATGCAACACCATCCTGTTTAGCCGTAGTATAAAAATTACAGCTTAGAATTTCATTCTAGTTCAAGATGCATTCTTAGTTTCTGTCACAAACTGTATATTCTTGTTTGCCAATTTTTATGTACTGCATGACCCAAGACATGCACTTAACTAAAGCACAATAAAGAACTTATCTAGCTATTGTACTCTGAACCTTGCTCAAATGTCAAAGTATCAAACTACTTAATCAAGTAGAGATAAACATACCCTGGAGTAGTTGAACCATTTGATAAACAAGGAGATGGAGGATGCCTTCCAGGTAATGGAATTTGAACTGTTTTAAGCGCAAACATCTGTTGGTCTGTAATAAGACTATTCATCCTCTTGATGTCTGTAACCTACAATTACATAAAGCATCAAGAGTTGAAGAAATCAAACTTCATCACGACTCAATTTGAAACATAAAAATTAGTACATGCCATCCTCATTTATCGAAAGTGTAACCAACCAACAATGATACTAACATACAGGTATAAACACTTAAGCAAACCCAGAAACAAAAACGACAACTTCAGAATAAAGATAATGGACCAAAAACATCAAAACTATTTAAAAAAAGAACAAGAAAAGAAGACTTCAGCTGTATTAGTGCATATTGTGATTTATAGTGAATTTGACTGAATCACAATGTCTGTCGTGATTTTAGCAAAAGCTACACATTAAAGTTTCAACAAAATCACTATGCTATGTGATTTCGCCAAACTCACCGTATACACTTAGGGCCTGGTTTATTTGAGCTTATCTACTGGCATTAGTTTTCTGAGACTGTTTGGGAGAAAATATAAAAATAGCTTATGACAATTTTCATAAGATTTTTTCAACTTATTTTCATAACTTGTTCAAGATAGCTTATGAAAACAGCTTACAGCATATATGAAAACAGCTTATAGCATATACGAAAACAACTTAACTTATACATAAGTGCTTATCATGATAAACGCTTGTGCTATAAGTAAGTTTTCTATCCAAACAAAGCCTTAATATATATATATTCCACTTACTTTTTTTCCTGAATTTCCTTTCAATTAACTTTTTCCTACATGCATGAATGATGATTACAACAAAAAAACAATCCTAAAAGCAATTTACATATCAGAAAAAGCCCGCAACCAAATGCTCTATCACCACAAAAACAACAACAAAGATTGCATTGCAACAATTTGACTCAATACACCATCATTTCATACTTTCTCCCGTAAAGACGAAAAATGGTAAACCAAAAAAAAAATCATTAAAATAAAAAACCCACAACAAAATTTATAAAAAAAATTCTTTTTTTACTGAAATTATAACATAACATCTATTAAAAAATAAAAATATTGAAACTTGATACATAAGATAACGAAATGAAAAAGAAAAGAAAAATACCTCAACACCATATTTGATTGCAATGCCAACCAAAGTATCAAATTTTGATACACGATGTTCAATGTAACCGAGTCTTGGTGGAGATGGTGACAAAGAAGAATTTATCATAACTGAATCTCGATCATAATCACGCAATAATTGATTCCCATAATACCCATTGGTATTTTCGCTCCAATTTTCCCTTTCCATCATGATTTGTTCGAAATTAACAATCTAAATCCATTTGAATTTTACATGTTAGAAATTGAATCAAATTTTGGGGGAAATTGAGATTGGAAATGGAAATTGAAGAATTTTATAATGTTGAAAAACAGAGTAACGAATGGGATTGAAGAATTGAGATTAATGCAAATTGTGAATGGATCTGATCGTGTTGTTTGTTTGTTTGTTTGTTCGTTCTGAATTTTGATCAGTTTTTCGTTCTACTTTCTCGGGAAAATGGAGAAGGAAAATAGAAAAGTTTTTCTTGATTCTGTTTCTTTTCCTTTTTATTATCCATAGTCAAAGAAGAAAGTGAAAAAGCGTAAGGCTTTTTTGGTAATTAAGGTATACTCTAATTAATTTGGTCAAAACAAAAATAATTATAATTAATTACCTAATAATTAAGAAAACGGCACGTGGACCCATGAGAATATACCATTTTACATTATTTATTTATTTATTTATTTATTTTAAAATTACGATTAGAAATTAAACTTCCATAATATTTGATCCTTACAATATACTGTAATTCATACTCGCGGGTAGGGGTGGTAAAACGGGCTCAGCCCGCCGGACCGGCCCGTTTGACCCGTCATTTTTGACGGGCTGAACAAAGGTCTTTAACTCGCCATCTTAAGTTGGCCCGCTCCGCCTAACCCGCTTAAAAAACGGGGCGGGAGCGGGGGTGGGGTGGATTTGTCCGCGGGCTTTGTAACTTTTTTTTACTTAAAATGAAAATTGAGCATGCATTGATGAAATATTTGAGATGTATTTTGTTTTGTCTTTTAGTTGTCTTGCTAACGACTAATTACTACTCCGGTCTAAAATATAAACAAATTTTAATACAAACTTTTAGTTATATCTAAAATCAAAGTAACTAAAGTAATTAGCACTTTAATATTTGATTGAAGATAAATAAATAAGAAAAGTTCAATCTTTGTGCAGTTAAAATGTTGATATTATTTAGTTTTTATATATTGCAAAGTGCATGTTGTTACTACTTAATTACTGGTATGTTTGATGGATCAATAATAAACATTGAAGTAAATTGCATGTCTGTTCAACGCGTCGTGCGTTCTCATACTTAAAATGAGTCGTGCTATATAGCGTCACTCTTTAATTTAATATGTGTTTGTTTTTGGTATTGTTGAAGTTCTATTATGCGCTCTTAAAAAAAAATTGTCGGCATTTTTTATAATAATTAATAGTTTTATAATTGTAATTCAAACTATAAAAAGAAAAGAAAAGAGGATTGCGGGCCGGCCCTCCAACTCGCCACCCTGCCAATAAACGGGCGGGCTTAAGGTTTGAGCCCATACACCTAAGTTGCCCCGCCCCACCCCGCTTTTGGGCGGGCTTAAACGGGACGGGCATGCCCATTTTGCCACCCCTACTCGTGGGTACTCGACTGCTCCGTCTCGATATTGAGGTAAGGCGAAATTGGGATACCTGAACCCCTTTTGTTATGAGTTTGGTTTTGATTTTTATCCCCATTGAGAATTGGGATAGATATGAAATACCCAAACTTAATGGATTTGGGGAGAGCAAAATATGTCTCTGTCCCACCCCATTGGCATGCCTATTTCCTCCGTAACGATTTATAAAGAAAAGTCACAATTTCACACTCTTTAAAAGGAGTCTGGATTTGCTCGAGAACCACATCCATCCAATTTTCCAATTCATTTTGTAGATTGAGAACACATGACAATAAAATAATTCAACGGCTACCAACAATGAATTGGTCCAAGTAGTAAGAGTCTTGGTCCTCTTAAGCATGCGGTCAGAGGTTGGATTCCTAACTCATGCGTATGGAAAAAATTTGGTTGGAGGGAAGAACTCACTTTATGTGCCCCACAGATTTTTCGACGGAGATTAGTCATCGCTAACGGCGGTGGAAACTTTGTACCAATATCTGGTAACAAAAATAAATAAATAATTCAATGGCTAGGATTTTAAATTTGAAAATAAGATTTTTTATTTTCGTAAATTAGGTATTCTCTGCAATTAGACTAATCCTTTAGTTTTGTGGGACCCAAGTGAACTTCAAACTCTCCCTAAAAATTTTACCGTTGGTGTATGCCAAAAACAAAGATTGAACCCTCGATCTAAGTTTAGCTATAAAAGTAGTTAAAACTAAAATCAGAACTTCAACTCTAATTAAACTACTTTTAGGGAACATTGTGGTATTTACTTTGACAAAACTATTATTATTATTATCATCATCATCGTGGTATTTACTTTTAGCATGTAACATGTCAAAGCATGCTTTGTATCCCAAATGCTTCACCAAAATGTTTTGGACCAGCAACACATAAAACCAATCATTGCAAATGCGTACAACAACAACACAATTTGGTTTAAGGACAATTTTAAAGCATCGTAATCCAATCTAAAGAAATTCAACATTGTCAAAATTATTAGAAAAAAACTTAACAAGGAATCAAACAGTGCAACATTCAACGACTTCCAAACAACTAAAAAATTACAGTAAATAGAACTTAAAAATGTAAATTCTAAGCTACCCAATTTACAATATGTACTGATATTTTATAGATAAAATTTATTTAAAATATAAATATTTAAATATAAATTAATATAAAAATATGACACGATATTAAATTTTACTTAGAAAATACTGGTAACCAATGATATAAGTTGACTACTAAAGTGTTCACCGGGTTAAAGTAGCATTATCTTAATTAATTGAAATAGTTTTGTCTCTCATAAATTAAACTAGATGGAGATAAAGTTATTATTTGATGCACAATGTCAATAGGACACTAATTTAAATTGTGATTTGTCATCATGAGAGTTTAGTCCCTTCGACACAACTCTTGCATCTTTCTCTCCAAAACTCTTATTCTCTTTCTATTCTTTCACAATCTCTAATACTCTCACTTCTGTTCCACCAGATTTTTCAATTCCAACTTTACTCTCTCACTTCTGTTCCACCAGATCAACAAAAGGTTTTCATTTCACCAATTCAATCTCTCTCTTTTTTATCTCCATCTCTGATCATGTCTTCCTCTGTGTATGCCCTGCAGATTCTCCTTCTCCTCCTCTTTGTCGTCACCACCACCACCACCACCAAAATCGCCCAGGGGGAAGTTTCAGTGCCGCCGGCGTCGTCGGCATCATCAGTCAACAACAACAACAACAGAAGCATCAACAACACTGGCGGCAGTGGTGGTTAATAGCTAGGCATGTAAAGTTAATGCATGTTCAAATGTTCAAGTTATACTTTCAATTGTTAAAATCTCTTTGATAACTTTTAATTTTTCAAATAGATTTTACTTAATTTAATAAAAAATTTATTTATTTTAACACACGCACGCACGCACGATTGTACGCACGCACGTACGATTGTACGCACGCACATAAACACACACTAAGTGGGGAGGGGGAATTTGGTGCCCCTAAAATTGTGGTGATGTATTAATATTTTATTTTGTTTTAGGTTATTTCAATCCGACCCATACACCTTACCACCACACCATCATGGCTCTCAAACTCAACATCTCCCTCTCCCTCCTCCTTCTCCTCCACATAACCACCCATATTACTTCCACCATTGCCCGTTCATTGCCACCTCCTCCAGCCGACGACTCCTTTAATTCTCAGCCACCGAAGATCAGTAATCCATTAATTTCCTTTGACAATAAAACAAACATAAGTCCCCCACACAAGAGTTCGACCCCCATATGGGGCGTCCTTGACTTTGTGCTGGGCCTAGCTAATTTTGGTGGTTTTTATACTTTACCGCCTACTGTATGGCAACTGTTTGGTTTCTGCTCTGTCTAACGGACGAGGGGATTCTATGGTGCAACCAGTCTCACTAGAGCAGTGGGCAGCGTTCGTAGGAAGAAACTAGTTATATGTATTTATTTTTATTTCAATAATTTGTAATTTTACTTTTCGTGAATAAATTTTATATTTCAAAAATGTTCTCTTGTACTTTTTTTTCGTTTTTTATATTTGTCATTAAATAAAAAGTTATATAGTTCAGTAAAACCGTTGCTTATCTATCTATCTATAATGTATACTATATCTATATATTTATACATATTTATATTTAGGAAAAATCGACTAGGAAACTTTTAAGGAAAGTTTTTAAAAAAATATTTATGACAATAATAAATTTGCACACATGTCAATCATTGGATGTATTCCTATTTCTATGAAAATAATTTTTTTTATTTTTACCTTTTAATTTTTTTTCAAACATCTATATATTTATTACTTTTTATTTTTTCAAAAAAATTATATACAATTTTTTTTTCATTTAAAAAATGAAATATATTTTTTTTTACACATTAAAAAAAGGTTGACGGGCAACAAGATGCGCCGCTAATCCTTTTTAAAAACAAATCCTAATTTTTAAAAAGATATTTTACTATTTTTTTTAAGAAACCAAAATGGAGTATATCATTAAAAAGATATTTTACTATCAATATTCATTAGATTTTATCTTTTCGAAAAGTAAAAAAACATTATATAAATTGTTATAAAAATAAATAAAAAAAATCTACTCATTAACATGTTATTTTTTTATGCGTCAAAAAATAAAGCCAAAATGCATCTATAGGTCTTTAAGTTTTACGTTTATATCAGATAGGTCCTTTAAGTTTTTTAAATATCAGATAGGTCTTTTAAGTTTTACGTTTGTATCAGATATGTCCTTTAAGTTTTTTAAGTATCAGATAAATTCTTTAAATTTTAAGATTGTATCAAATAAGTCATATTTCTTATGGTGATGATGTCACTAAGCAGGTTCTCTGTATTAATTTATCATGTAATTATTATATGATTTTAAGTTAAGAAAATTTAATCATTGTTGGGCTTAATAGAAGTAGATTTTAGCCCACTTTGAATGATTTTTTATTTTATGGAAAATATTCAATAAAATATAAATTTTATAATGATCAACTTTTGAAAAAATAGAGAGGGTATATTATTTAGAAAAAAAGAATAATAAATATATCTATAAAATTGTTGAAGGTCTTTAAAGACATGTTTTTCTTTTTGTAAAATGTTTTATAATTGGGAACAAAATGAGTAATATAAATAAATGACTCAATACTTTTGTCAAGAAAAATAAAATAAATGACTCAATAATTTTGTCAAAAGATAAAATAAAATAAATGAGTCAATACTTCTACACAACGAATGTCATCACTATCTCTGTTTCTACCAAATAGAAAATGAATGTCACTATCTAAGCAAATACTAGTTCATAGGAATAAATAAATAGTGGGAACCAGCTATCCAACCCTTGTATGAATGTGAAAGACTGAAAGAGGACAAATTTGTTAGTAGCAAATCAAGAAATAATCAAGAGGTTTAAAATAAATCATCATATCAACAATATATAATATATAAGGCATCATTGTTGCGGAATAAACTAGAGAGATTACACTCTAAAACCAACAGATTTTGGTCCCTTGTCAATTTTATTATTCTTTTACAATACAAGTCATGTCAATTTTTTGTGTAATGTGTCAAAATGAATGACTAATTAAAACAATAAAAATCTAATATTAGAGAGACAACACAATTTTTTTTTTCCAAGGACTAAAATTCAAATTCTACCACATTATAAGGATAAAAAACATTGTTAAGTCATTATTCCTTGCACACGTGGCAAGGGACGCATTATCAAATACATATCATGTCATCGTTTTTGTATAACAAAACAATATTACATGAAGTCGTGAACAAATTGAAAGAATTCTTTTTTACGGACGAAAAACACATTTTACACAAAATAATATTTGGAATACAATGAAGTTGAAAATATGTATTATAAATTTTCAATCCATTCTATTAAATAAAAAAAAATTCAATTCTCCATTTTGTGTGATGAGTATATACAAACAAAATGTGATAAATAATTATGACTCAAGTTTTTCAATTTCACCGTTTGGTTAGCTTGGAATATAACATTATTTTGAGTTGTTGTTGAGCACTTGCACTACCATTGACATTGGACTCAATGTCATCATCTGCTAGAATATAGATCTAGAATCAATCACTACCAACAACTATATTAATTATTTTTCTATTCTTTGCATAATGACACGTATGTTATTTGCCATTACAAGTTTTCCAAACAGCTTGTTGATTGTTTTATATGTTGTTATCGGAACTAATAAAAAATATTAGTATTTTTGAGTCTATCAATTTACCCTATCAATCATCTTAATTTGTGTGTATAATAAAGTAATTAATTGTTTTTTTTAACAGCAATAATTATAATATAGTAGAAAAAATGATAATAAAGTAATTGTAAAGTAAATCACCATATGTTAGTCTCTAAAATTGCTGACATCCAAGCTGCTAAAAATTGAAAAAATTTCATCATATTAGTATTTTTGAGTCTATCAATTTACCCTATCAATCATATTAGACACACACTTAGTTGATTTTTAATTTAGCCACTATTTATTCTCAACGGTTATTTTTGGAAGAGTACTACAATAATTACAAAGGCACCATTCTCTATTCTTTAACTTCCCAACAACGGTCAATAATTACAAAGGTACAACATATTTCTTCTCTATGTCACCATGTATGCATTATAACATTTCTTCTCCTTCTTCTCTCTGTCACCACCACCACTGAAACCTCACGAGGACGTTATTTTATTTATTTATTTTATCACACGAATGCACGCACGCACATAAACACACACGAAGTGGGGGGGGATTTGGTGCCCCTAAAATTGTAGTGCCCTGTATGGTCGCTCACGAGGACGTTTTTTAACACCACCTCCAGACCCATTTCTTTCACAACCACCGGAAAACTTATTTCCGGTGGCACCTAATGATCAGAATCACAAAGAAAAAGAAGAAGGGAAGAAGAAAGTGCTATCCCCTTTGAGCATCAATGGGATAACACTTGCTTCCGTAGTGGTTTTGGCCGTAGGGGCTACTCTCTTCTACCGATGGTACACCACACCACCAGTTGCCTCTGGGCAAGTGGTGGAAGCTCCAGTGCTGCCGGCATCATCGGCATCAACCGTCAACAACAACAACAACAACAGAAGCAGCAGCGACAACAACACTTGCGGCGGTCAGTAGCTACATATATAGTTTTTGTTAGGATTTTTGGGTCACAAATGTAATATTACATATGTTATGGCCATTATGTAATTAGTCAAAGCTGCAGTGGTCTAATTAATAATAAGTCTATTGCTAAAAGCATAAATATCATGAAAGGTAATTACTGTGTAGATACAATAAGTCAATATCTAATTTGATGAGGGGCCAAATTAGAATATTGAAAACTAAGAAATAACTCTAAGGTTATTTATAAGGGTTATGGTCCCCAATTGTAGACTAACGTAAAAAACGTGATGGCTCATACAAAACTTTTCTCTTCATCCCCATCAGAGGAGACTTAAGGAGCCCATACAGAACTCTACAGTTGGAAGACCACATACCGGTGATTTTCAATCCCTACCTATAGCAAACTCAAACTCAGGTACGCTTCCGCTCATGTATGGTAATTATTTCTTGATAATCAATATGAATGATTTTAGGGTTTACAGAAAATTATGATTTAATAATTGGTATCAGAGCATCATATTTGATTATCAAGTAAATAACAATTTTGTATGCCAATTTGGTTTTTTTATGGGCATGGATTCTGTTTCAATATATGTGCAGTTTGGTTTTTTATGGTTTGATTACACAGTGTGCATCTTTTAATTTGTCGGTGTTAAATATAGATTAATTTTGCAAAGCTAGCATCATTATATACAATTTGTTTGAGTGTCGATAAATAAAAGATAACAATCAATTTGCAAGGTGTGCATCAGTAGACTAAAGTTACGAAACAGGGACATAAGTTTTTCTCAACTAAAGCAATTGTAAGGCAAAATTATCAATCAGGGATATAAAGTGTTTCGTCCCTTTTGAGTTTTAGGGAATGAAAATATATTAGTCTTCTATTTGGTTTTGTTTTTATTCTGTTTCATATATGATACCATTCACCTTGTTTTCAAATTCATCAAACTCGGCTTGTCATCTGGTTCTGGTTTGAACTCGGTGTGAAGCAACTTCGATTAAGTAATTTTTGGTTTAGTTCACACTGTTTGAATTTTGGATTTTGGTTTGTGAATTCCACTACTTTTTTGGATTTAATTTGGTTTGTGAATTGAAATGATTTCGGTTGCTGCTTCATTCGGTTTTAATGTTGGTGGAATTGTTATATTTTGGGTATCCTATGCTACTGAAATTTTGGTTTATATACATGTGTTGCATTTCAAATTAAGGTTCATGGTATGTTGACAATTTTAGTTTGGTCTCAAATTTAAGATGAGATGATTTAAACTTTGTCAAATTTTTTGGTTCAATAACGGCTTATGAACTCAGTTTTGTAGAATGAAACAACGACTTTAAGTTAAGGTATTCTTTTGTTTTGTTTCATATGTGCTGCAATTTTCTTTTGCTTTAAGTTGATCCCATGTACTTCGTCATTCGGTTTCAATTCAGTACCAATGGATTTTGGTTTTTCTATGATTTTTATGGGATTCAATTATTCTTTTGCATTATGAACTCAGTGAAGAAAACTTGTTCCATTTAACAAATCAGATTCATGTTTATTATGATTTTAAGACTCAGGTTGAATGGAACAAGATTAAGTACTTGAACTTTTGAATCATGAATTGAGTGTAAGCACTCTTTTGGAAAATTGCAAGTCCTACTTGCAAATTTGGATATAGTTTTGGTTATGTAATTCTAAATTCAAATATTGTACAGTTTAAAGAATATATTTTGAAATAAGCTGATCGAAACATAATGCTGCCAAAGTAACCTCTTTTGTGGAGATTAATTTATTTTGAAATATAAAAGGTTGTGTGCTTGTAACTTATGTGAATATTTAACCGGCCCAAAGGAAGGTAACTATTTTACAGAATTATAAGTGCACCTGTGGTGATAAACGCGTGATAATTATTCGGTTTTACGTGTGAATAATAAATTGGCCTAAAGGAAAATTTTTGTTCGACACGTTCTTATTATCAGTGTTTGATTACTACGCCAAGGTATCACTGAAAAGTTAATATTTTTTCCAAAGATAGAATGTTAATGGATTCCCGATATCTTGCGATGGGATTCACCTCTATTTGAATTTAAAATTACTTTTATTTTGAGACTTATTTGAGCATGTTTTGCTTGATCTTCGTTCTCTCTTCAGTTATTAATGACATGTTGAAGTTTACTTCCAATGTCAATTTAGTTAAATGGCTCAAACATCAAGTTCTAGAAAGTAAATCTTTTGATAGTTCTTGAAGTATGGATCTCGACGTTGCGTTAGGGACTGATTCTCCCTCACTTCGTACGGATGAGAGTACCTCTAAGAAAGAAGAGGGAAATTGGAAAGGTGGGAGAGGTCAAATTGCATATGTTCAATGATCATAAGAAAAGTCATTTTGGAAACATTCTAGGGCAGACTATCTGAAAAGATAAATACGGTAACAATAAAGTATAAGAATAAGTTGCAGATAATAGTGTCTCAAAAGGAACAACGACATAAATAAATTAAATCAGATAAAGATAGTTGTTTCTTTTGTGGAGCTAAAGGTAAAGAAACATTACTTTAACGGTCAAATATGACATGTTAAAGGAAGGTATGTTTCTTAATTTGGTTTGTTTTGAGGTTGATTTAACTTTGGTATGTAGACACACATGTTGGATAGATTTCGGTGCCACAACTAACAACAGTGTGCCTATATAAGGTTTTATGAATTGTCGACAACTAAGTGATGATGAAAGATACATCTATATGTGGTTGACGATAAAACAATTCAAGTTGAGGCAATTGGAAAATTTAGATTATTAATAAAGACTAAATTTTATTTGAATTTTGATGAAACCAATTTTTTTTGTATTGTATTTCTGACGAAATTTAATTTCTATTTGTGGTTTGAACCTATTTTATTTTTGATTATTTGGGAATAGAAATTTAAATTGTTTCAAAATTCAAAATTAGTCGGTTCTGGTTATTTTGTCAGGTTACAATAATCTCTATTTGATTTGGCACAATTGCTTCATTTGGTTGAGCAATGAGAATTAAGGTACATTTGGCACAAGATATTGGGTGACATCTCCAAACGGAGAATAGAGAGACTTGTGTCAAATCAAATCTCAGCTCATATTTTATAAAAAAGGGAAAACAAACCAATAAAGGAGATATGACTCCAATAAGACTTCAGATGTCCTTGAACTTATTAATATTGATATTTGTGTACTATTATTTTCGGTTTTTGAAATGGTAAACAATATTTATAACATTCATAGACAATTTTCTATATGGCATCATGATCTCACTCATGAAACAATAAAGTCATTTGGGTGTGTTCAAATTTTTTTAAGGCTGGAGTTGAAAATCAACTCGACTAAAGAATCAAAAGTGTTAAGTTTAACCATGGTGGTGAATACAATGGTAAATTTAACAATACAGGTGAACAACGTCCAATAATTTTCTTTCTCAATTAAAACTGCAGTATATGTCCTTAATGGGGTTCCAATTATAGCAACTACAAAACCTCCTTACAAACTTTGGATAGACAAAAGTCTTGTATAAAGCATTTGCAAGTTTGAGGTTGTTCAGTTAAAAACAGGGCCTTATAAGTCAAATGAAAATAAACTGAACTTCAGGACCTTAAGTTGCTATTTTATGGGATACTTTAAAGGATCTAGGGCACATGTTTTATGATCCCACAATTAAGTTTGGTTTTTTTGAATCAGGAAATGTCAGCTCTTTGAGGATGTCGAGTTTGCAGGGGGAGATATGGTTATTAACTCCCCATACAAGAAATTGTTTCAGAAGAACAAACTCTTACACCTCAAGAACATATGTCTTTCGGGAGATCCGTGAGAGAAAAATAGAAATACAATACCAGATGACTATATTGTATCTCTTCAGGGACATGAGGTTAACATTGGAATGGTGGATGATGATTTGATCATATTTCATCAAACAATGAAAAGTTCTAACTCTCAAAGGTGGATCGATGCCATGAATAAAGTGATAAAGTCCATAAATGACAATGACATTTGTGATCTTTTCTCATTGCCATAAGGTGCAAAACTCATTGGTCTTAAATAAAAATTTAAGACCAATTAGAGGGATTTGAAAGGCAGTGTGGAGAGGTAAAAAGTTCGTCTTGTCACAAAGGGATTTACACATAAAGAAGGCATTGATTATAAAGAGACTTTCTTTGCGGTTTATTTGAAAGACTCTTTCAGGATCATAATGGCATTGGTGACATATTTAGAACTTGAGCTACATATGATGGATATAAAGACAACGTTTCTAAATGGTAACATTGATGAAACAATGTATATGGTGCAACCGGAAAATTTTGTTTCAAAAGATTCAAAATATATGGTTTGCAAATTTAAGAAATCCATATATGAACTCAAGCAAGCATCTCAACTATGGTATTTCAAAATTCATAAAGTGATCATCTCGTTTGGTTTTGAGGTGAATTTGGTTGATGATTGTATATACCATGAGTTATGTGAGAGTAAGTATATTTTCTTGGTTTTATATGTCGATGAGAAGGCAGTAAACCATATGATACTCATGTGGCTAAGGGAGACAAGTTTAGTCTCAATCAGTGCCCTATGAATAACTCTAATGTAAATTCAGAATGTACGCGTTTGGGTATTGCGTATAGTTCTGAGATGTTCGTAAAGTATTTAAGTAATTTAAGATTGGACCATTTGAAAGCAGTCAAATGGACCATACAGTACTTAAAGAGAACTAAAGAACACATGCTCATATATTGGAGGTCAGATCAGCTTGAGATCATTTGGTATACTGACTCCAATTTTGTTGGATGCAAAAGTAATTTATTATGAGACATCCAATTATAGAACTTGGTCACGAGGCTGTGCATAGTGGATAAGGCATTAAAATACCACTAAAGTTATTTGTGACAATAAATTAGTAGTTCTATTTTCAGTAACAACTGGAACTCGACGAATTCAGGCATATAAAGATCTAGTTCCTTGTTGTTAAAGATTAAGTTCAGAGTGAACGGTTGTTTATAGAGCATATCAGTACAAACTCCATATTTGCGGATCCGCTTACTAAAGTTTTTCACCCTAAAGGCTTCATGAGCATATCGCTCATATAGGTGTCAAGTCATTAAGTGATATTCAGTTTTAGTGGGAGTTTGTTTTTTTTAATGCTCTATTAATGATATAGACATACTTCAGTTCAAGTAACTTAAGAATATTTTCTGCAGAAATAAAGTCTTGGTATTTTTATACTCTGACTTTGGTTAAGGTTTGATCTCACTAAGGATTAAGGAGGACCAGTTGAAAATTGACATGTACAGACCAACTTCATGTGATTCTCATGCTACACATTTCATGATGGATCTATGTCATTTAGTTGTATCACTATTGGTGATCATTGATGGGTTTAGTTATGATTAATATAACGAAAATCACCTTGGTTCTATATATTGGCATGACTAATGGACGAGATAGTTTGGATATGCTTAAGGAATATAATGGCGAATTTTGAGCTCATAAAGTCTAACTCAAGTGTATAATTACATATGTGACCAGTGGGAGATTGTTAGGATTTTTGGGTCACAAATGTAATATTACATATGTTATGGCCATTATGTAATTAGTCAAAGCTGCAGTGGTCTAATTAATAATAAGTCTATGGCTAAAAGCATAAATATCATGAAAGGTAATTACTGTGTAGATACAATAAGTCAATATCTAATTTGATGAGGGGCCAAATTAGAATATTGAAAACTAAGAAATAACTCTAAGGTTATTTATAAGGGTTATGGTCCCCAATTGTAGACTAACGTAAAAAACGTGATGGCTCAGACAAAACTTTTCTCTTCATCCCCATCAGAGGAGACTTAAGGAGCCCATACAGAACTCTACAGTTGGAAGACCACATACCGGTGATTTTCAATCCCTACCTATAGCAAACTCAAACTCAGGTACGCTTCCGCTCATGTATGGTAATTATTTCTTGATAATCAATATGAATGATTTTAGGGTTTACAGAAAATTATGATTTAATAGTTTTAGTTTATATTTACGGTGGAAAAATCTGTTTTTTTTTTAATAAGCAGTGGAAAAATCTGTTTTTTTTTTTAATAAGCAGTGGAAAAATCTGTTGAGTATAAGTTTGAATTTAGTATATTAAAGTGTCTTTCCCATTTAGACATCTTAATTTGTGTGTATAATAAAGTAATTTTTTTTTTAACTGCAATGATTATAATATATTAGAAAAGATGATAATAAAGTAATTGTAAAGTAAATCACCATATGTTAGTCTCTAAAATTGCTGACATCCAAGCTGCTAAAAATTGAAAAAATTCCATCATATTAGTATTTTTGAGTCTATCAATTTACCCTATCAATCATATTAGACACACACTTAGTTGATTTTTAATTTAGCCACTATTTATTCTCAACGGTTATTTTTGGAAGAGTACTAACATAATTACAAAGGCACTATTCTCTATTCTTTAACTTCACCACAACAGTCAATAATTACAAAGGCACAACATATTTCTTCTCTTTCTTCTCTCTGTCACCATGTATGCTTTCATAACATTTCTTCTCCCTGTCACCACCACCACTATCACTGAAACCTCACGAGGACGTTATTTTATTTAATCTTCTTATTATAGGTTAACGTCTATTTTCATTTTTCACAAACATAAATATGCACGCTTCTTTCTCCTTTCCCATTGTTACTGTTTTGTTTCTCTTCTTCTACCTCTCTCCCATCGCACGTCGCAGAGCCTCTTTAGGTAACATTTTCTCAAACTTTCAATTGCGGGAACTGTATCCTAAGGGTTCTCAAACTGGTAAGAGTGGTTGATATAATAGTATAGTAGTAGTTGTCTTGCGTAAGAGATGTACTATGTATGAGATTATGGCATTCTTATTTGCATTCAGATGAATTTTCTAGATTTATCAATTAACTTTGATACAATGGATTTAAGGTTTTAAGACTTATCAACAAATAACATACAAAAAATATTTTAAAAAAATTAAGTGTATTTTTGTTAGAAATACGTGTTTAAATAACATTTGTGTATTTTTTATGTATCAGATATAAGCTTTCCAAGTGAATATTTGAGACATCTCAGGACTAGAAAAATAAAAAAAGTATTGGAAAGAACTGTTGAGATTAATTCATACTAGCTTTGATGATTACTTGCTATATAAGTCAGGTAGAGTTTTAAATTTGGTGTTAGGGGCGGATCTACATGCAGTTGAGGGTGTGCAGTTGCACACTCTGAACTTTTGAAATTTGCACATATAATCTTGAATTTGTGATCTTTGCACACCCTGAAACTTTCTATTTGCACCCATGAACCACTACTTCTATCACAAAGAAATAAGAACTGCCGAAAGAAAAAGGGAATAACTTATAAAAGTTGCTGGTAAAAGAAGAGAGTGGAAGGACAAGAAAGAGAAGATGAAGTGTGGCAACACTAGCGGCGGCTGGTTTTCTTCAAATGATAACATTATGGATTTAGGGTTATGTTGGTAGGTTAATGTATGTGATGGACTTGGGAAGCTTTGATTTGTAAATATTACTTTAGGGTAGGAGGTACCCATCAAGGGAGGTTTTTTTTTTACCGTGTAAGTGTAAGTGTAAGTGTAAGCATGAATGATTTTCTACAATTTGTAGCAAAAGAATAATTAAAATTTAAAATTATAGAAACGTTTTGTCACTACATGTGATTCATTCATATATGCAATGGTATAATAAATATTAGTTTTATAAAAAAAAATTAAATATTGGTGTAGTTTTTTTTTCCTACTAAATTTATTATAATATACATATTTTTCATTTCATCTCTTTTTATCTAATCAAAAAAATTTATTTAATCCTAATTTCCTAATTCAATGTTATAAAATATATTAAAGAAGTAAAAATATTCGTCCTCGAGTATAATTCAATGGGTAGAAACAATTGAATTTGATATTCTCACTTATTCATGATCATATTTTTTGCCACTAGATAATTTTACAAAATAAAAATTTCAACGTAAATCCTGCACCCCCTGGTCCAGGGTCCTGGATCCGCCACTGGTGTTGATGCTGGCTTAGCGAGCTTCTTCTGGCTCAGTGAAACCAGCTATGTGTAACCACTGTCATCATAGTTGAATTGTTGTTCCCTTGTTTGTTTGTTTGTTTGTTAGTTAGATAAGGGATAAAGAGTTTGTTAGAAGTTAGTTATTTATATAACTAACCATATTGCTTAGGTGTCAAACAATGTGTCTATATAAGCATGTGTATGCTCATTAGTGAATGTACTCCTTCTTTGTAGCCCATAGTGGATGAATAAAATCTCTTTTCTCTCTAATCTTCTTCTTTAATACAAAGTGTGTGTGTGTGTGAGAGAGAGGTTTGTGCTAAAACTTCCATTGTTGTGTGCTTGAAAAGTGCTAGTTGCGCGTGCTTGTATCAGTTCATAGAGTGTTGAATCGGTGCAATATTGAGTTTGTGTTCTAACATTTGGTATCCAGATCTCCGATTCCGATCTAGGAGCGTTTCTTGAAGGTGTTCTTGAAGCTAAATTGAAGAAAAGATGTCAACAAGTAATCCAAATGGTCATTTCCTTGCGAATCTACCGATCTTGAAAGGAAAGAATTATGACTACTGGTGTAAGCAAATGAAGGTAGTTTTTCGATATCAAGATATGTGGAATCTTGTATCAGATGGTGTACCAACCATTGGTGTTCGTGCTTCAGATGAAGAGAAAACTGCTAACAATGAACTGAAGAAGAAAGACTACAAGGAATTTCATCATCCATCAATGTGTAGATGAAGATAACTTTGAAATGGTGGGAGATTGTGAATCCTCCAAAGAAGCATGGGATATCTTGGCTCAACATTTGGTGGTGCAAAGAAAGTGAAAGAGGTAAGGCTCCAAACTTTCAAGAGACAATTTGATTTGATTCAAATGGAGGAAATTGAAACAATTGGTGATTATTTTACAAAAGTGACAAAACTTGTGAATCAAATCAAGAATTGTGGTGAAGTGATTGAGACCAAGTTTGTGGTTTCAAAGATTCTGAGATCTTTGACCCCAAGATTTGATCATGTGGTAGCAGCTATTGAAGAATCCAAGAGGATGAGTGAAATTTCTAAAGAAGAATTATTGGGTTCATTGGAATCTCATGAACAGAGAATGAATGAGAGAAAAGCTGCCAAAGGAAAATCTGAAGTTGCACTACAAGTCCAATCAAGCAGAGGTAAAAGAGGTAGAAGGAATGATAATAGAGGAAGAGGCAGTTACAACAATAATGAAAAAGAATCTCAAGCTGAGAGTTCAAGTTCTCAAAAATCCAACAACAATCATGGTAGTTCACAGGTGGATATAACAATAGAGGTAGAGTGATAAGTGTCAAAAATATGGCAAGGTATTTGTGATATTGGCTAAAATGGTTAAAACCAATTTATTTATATGTATCTTTTATAGGATCTGCAACAATTCAAAATTTTATGTTTTTAACTAAGTTGTTGTTTAATCCTGATTTTAGAGGTGCCAATAATTTGAAGAAAATGTATGCATATCAATTGTTCGTTGAATTTGAACAATTGTTTGTAACGGTGGTATTTTATAATTTACGTTCAATTGATCAATTTGGACAATAAGATGATCGAAAAAAGTGGTGGGGTTAGTTTTATTCACTTACTAGATTATAATAATTTGACACTATACGGGCTCATATTGTTTGTATTTGTTTTACATATTTTTTTTTAAAAATAATGTAAAATAGTTTATAAAAATAAAATTTAAAATTAGTTTACAGAACTATGAAGGAAGAAACACATGAGGAATGGTGATTAAAAAAATTGTGAAAAATGCAAATCGAACTTTAGAATAAGATTTTGAATGTGAAATAATTTTTTATTTTTTTAAGTTCCACGAAGAATTATAAAACAATTACAAGTATTTTTTTTTTGAAGAAGTCAAATTAAAACTTTATTAAAATATGAAAATCAGTCCTGGTAGCACAAGAAGTGCTAATCAGGACTGAGGGAAGTCTGGTTACATCTTGAGAACAATAACAAATAACAAAAGTTGCACTAATACAAAAAACAACCAAAACAGAACAGAACAATACCAATATCACGTAATAGCCTGGAAACACTGCATGGGATACAACCGCCAAAAAGAATAATCGAAATCAAACAGAATGAAGTAAGATTTCAACCACCAAAACGTATGCAGCTTAACCTTTTCCAATAATGTTTCCACCGAATCCAAAGTCGACTGAAAAATCCGTTTATTTCTAGCCCGCCAAATCACATAAAGGGTTGAAATCCATAATATGGAGAGCGCTAATCTGGCGCCCTTTGAACCATCTTCCAACCCAATAAACTGTATCGAATGGAAAACAAGCGAACATTCAAGGTCGTTTCGACGTCCAACCACTTTGTAATTAACGACCATAAGCTACCATAACTCACACACTGAAAAAACAAATGATCTACATTCTCCATCGCCCCACACAAAGTTTGTGTAAATTGATCATAGTTGGTAATCTGTCTAGAAACAAGCGCCAAATAAAGATGTTCACCTTCAAAGGCACTGCTTTTAACCATAGAAACCTGTCCGAACTGTCAGATAAAAAAATCTTCGAAGCTGTTTGAAAAGAATAGGCAGGTTTGACAGAATAGCTTTGAGAAGAATGTAACTTCCACACCCACCGATCAGGTACCCCTTCCTGCAAAATAATATTAGTCAACCTATCTACACATTCTCCCACCAGCTCATCTTCCCACGCATACAGTCTTCTCCTCCACTGCCATGCCTCGCCTCCTACCCCACTACCAGCTACAATCATGTCAGCTACCGTTGCCTCTTTGTTCTCTGGAAGTTCAAATAAGCGGCTAAAAGACCGCTGAAGAGGACCATCATTCAACCACGGGTCAAGCCAAAATGATGTGTTTCGACCGTCCCCCACCATCCTACGAATGTTATCTAACAACCACCGTGTATCTACCAAACCCGCACCCATCCGAACACTATTCAAAGCTTGCCACCAACTCGACCCTACTCCTTCCCGGAACCGAACCTTACCCCCCTCCTGACCATATTTCGCCCTCAACATCCTACTCCATAAGTTGTCCTGCTCCTCCAAACACCTCCACACCCACTTTCCTAATAATGAAAAATTAAACTCCTTCAGCCTCCTCACCCCCAAACCACCATTCTCCTTTTTTAAACAAATCGTGTCCCATTTTATCCAAGAAATCTTCCTATTATCCTCACACCCACCCCAAAAAAAGTGACAAAAAATAGATTCAAGGGCAGAAATAATACCTGAGGGAGCCTTGAAAAAAGAAAGAAAGTAGACCAGAATGGAGGACAGGACAAACTTCAACAAGATCAGACGACCGCCGAAAGACAGATTTTTACATTTCCACCCTGACAAACGTTTGTGAATCCGATCAACCAACGGGTACCAAAGCTGTAATTTCCGCGCGTCTCCACCAATAGGCAGGCCCAGGTACATAAAAGGTAGTCGACCATGTTTACAACCCATCACAACTGCCGCCTCATGTAACCAAGAATCAACAACATTAACACCAAAAAGCATACTTTTGTGAAAATTGACCTTAAGGCCCGAAACTGATTCAAAGAGGACCAAAACAGCCTTTAAAGCCCTAACATTGGCCCAATTCTTGACTCCAACCAAGAGCATATCATCAGCAAACTGAAGATGAGAAACCTGAACCTCATTCTGCAGCCCCAAACCATAGGGAGTGAACATATTATTTGACACCATAGCTGACATCATCACATTTAATCCTTCAGCCGCAAGAAGAAACAGGAAAGGTGACAAAGGGTCTCCCTGTCTCAAACCTCTTTCAAAACGAAATTCATCTGTTGGGCTACCATTCACTAACACCGAAGTTGTCACAGTCGAAACACATTCCTTCATCCAAACACGCCACTTACACGGAAAATTCATTTTACACAACACCTCATCTAAATAATCCCACTCCACTGAGTCATAAGCTTTCTCAAAGTCTACCTTAAACATAAGTAATTCTTTATTATCCCGCTTGGCAGCATCCACAATTTCGTTGGCTATAAGAATACCATCCAAAATTTGTCTACCTTTAATAAAAGCAGACTGAGTCTCCGATACCACACCACCCACCACACGCCGTAACCTGTTGGCCAGTACCTTAGACAACACTTTGTAAACACTGCTTACCAATGCAATTGGCCGAAAATCAGCCACTCTCTGAGGACAATCAACCTTCGGGATCAACGCTATAAAGGTGGAATTTAGACCCTTCGTAAGCACACCATGATGATAGAATTCGGAAAAAAAAAAAAATCAGGAAATCAAGTTTAAGCAAATCTCAAAATTCTTTCAAGAACCCGATATTTATACCATCTGGACCAGGACATTTGAAGCTATCACAATCCCAGACCTCCTCTTTAATTTCTTCCAACAAAAAAGGTTGAACCAGCCCAGCACTGTCCTCCGTCGTTAAAGATTTGAACATTAAGCCACTAATATCGAGCCTATAGTGTAACTTTTTCTTAAAATGATGACTGAAATGATGGCAAACTGCCTGACGAACCTCTGGAACTCTGTCTATTGTACGACCTTCAACAATTAAAGAACCAATCGTATTCGATTGCCTTCGCGAAGACATGACACCATGAAAGAATTTTGAATTAGCATCACCTTCTTTTAACCACAAAACCCGCGACTTTTGCCATTGCATGCTGGCTTGTAATTTAGATAAAGAAAAGATATATGCCGGTAAAGAGTGTAATTCCTCCACCTCCTCACCAAGCAGTCGTCGCTCCTCTCCTATAATATCAAGGGCCTCCAAACGATTCTTAGCATTCTGCATTCGACTATCAATATTAGTTGTATGTTGAAGATGCCAACTCCTCAATTCTGCCTTGATGAATTTTAATTTTGTTTTAAGAATGTAACCACTCCAACCACGCACCGGAAGAGAAGACCATTTAGCACGAACAAAATCCTCATAACCCGGAATATCTGACCAACACTTTAACATACGAAGAGGTTTTGGACCCCAATTCTGGTCGTCAATACAAAGTCGAATGGGGCAATGATCTGACAGAGTCCGTGGAAGAGCAATTTGTATACAATTCGAAAAAAAATGACACCAACCTTCTGAAAGTAAAAATCGATCAAGCCGACTCATAGACCGACCGTCACCACGATACCATGTAAACTTTCGCCCACATAAAGGCAAATCAATAAGAGCATTATTATTAATGAAATGGTTAAAAGGTTCGAACTCTTCGGATGCACCACGAGAAATGTGACTGACCCTCTCCTCATGAGATCGAACGACATTAAAATCCCCAAGCACACACCAAGCAACATTCGAATCTTGATGTAGCTTCCTATCCAAATCGGACCACAACACCGAGCGCCTCTGTAGGGATTAAGGTGTAGGGATTAAGGTGTTAACCAATAAAACCATCATATTAAGTCATTGTAGGATACTTACTTTAGTTGTAAAAAAATATTGGTTGTTATTTTAAAAAAATATTTTTATTCTAGAAGTTTGAGAATATACTTATGATTTACGGTGTTTTATATTTCATGTATAGTTGTCGCTATTTTATTATTCCCGTGAAAATAATTCTCATTTTAAAATTATTTTTTTTTGTCAAAGAAATGATGATTCATTACACCAATTTTATTTTAGCTTTGGTCAAGTAGGCTAATGACTAAAATTCCACCCTTAAAGGTGAATAAGTGGAGTGTCCGGAGTTGGAACACCAACTTCTACATATAAAATGTGATATTCCTACCAACTGGGTTAAGTTCATCAGGATAACTTCAATTTTAAATATGTAATTGAGGAGCAAACTTTTAGATTGAGACTGAATTATTATTTTTTTTATAACAAGAGGGCCTAAGCCCGGAAAAAGAAAATTACATCGATATTAGCCGAGGAGTTGAAACTCCAAGAAACTCTCGGCCTGATTATGATCCAAATGATTCATTGTCTTAAATGTTGCTTCGAGTGGTATAACGCCATTGTTACTACCTGGTAGTCATACTGCTCATTCATCGTTGAACATTCCTATTGAGATTAATGAAGCATCTATTTGTAATATCAATAACAAGATTCAAAGGCCGATTTATTCCGACAAACAAAACTAATCTTTTGGGATGAGGCACCAATGATGAATAGATATTCTTTTGAGTATTTTGACCAGTCAATGCGTGACATCATGTTGTACAACGACATAGACAACTCACTTAAACCATTTGGTGGAATTTCTATTGTTTTGGGAGGTGATTTTAGACAAATATTACCTATTTTGCGAAAAGGTGGGAGACAAGACATTCTAGCCGCAACAATAAATGCATCAAGCTTATGGAGACATTGTAAGGTTCTAAAACTTACGACAAATATGTAACTGTGTGATTTCATAAAATCCTAAAGAGCAACGTAATGTTGATCCGCTACGTCTTATTGATTTTGTCTATTCAGATGTAGTGCAGAACATGACTAATGAGTTTTTTTTTCCAAGATCATTATATACTAGCTACCACTTTTGAAACGGTTGAAAAAGTTAATAACACAATAATTATACCCGTGTTTGGCACGGGCTCCATACTAGTAAAAGCTAATTTGATTTTGGATTAAAATTTGAATGAGAAGTTATTTTATGGTTTGAGACTAATTAGGATTTTGAGAAGTTATTATTTAAATTGTTGAATTTTTAGGTAGGTGGTCATCATGTTGGGAACAAAATCCTTATTTGATGTTTTAAAGATAACAAACATATAAATTAAATTATAATATTGATTATCTTGTTATTTGCTAATGTGTTTTGTGAGATATGTTTCAACGATAATGTTATCGTCTGACAACGGTAACGCACCAGAAAGAACACATACACAAGTAAAACAATGGAAAGTCATAAGTAGCAAAACAAGATTTAATTGAAGCAACTTAAGTTCTTGGATTTAATGATGAAAATCTCCACATGAAGATATTCCTTTTTTCTCACCAAATGTGGTAGTATTTTAAGGAAACATAAATGATGTTTTTATGCCAAATATGACATGAAAGATTTCATGGGCCTAGCAAATTCTTGGACTATGTAATCAAGGCCTTATCATGCAAACAAAAGGAATGTCACCAAAGGAGAAAGATACTCCCATGTAGGAGCTTGTGAACAAATGAAAGAAGATATTATTTTCATCATATGGGAATTGATTTTTGTGGACAACAAGTATGCACATCCTTCTTTCTTTTAAAAGGACAAGAGTCATCCAACAACAAAGGACATGAACATAGGCTTTGGTCGCCTCATGAGAAGACAAAGGCTCCCAAAACATTCTCAAATTGCTGATGCACTGTCATCACAAATTCAAATTTGATTCTCTCATATGGACAAGTTAGAAGCCACGTAAATGCTTCAAAAGCCATGCAAAGCATTACAACAGTTTTTCAACAGACGGTAATGCACAAGTGAACTGACGATAACGCACTATTCACAGAACATGGTAACAAAGATCACAACGTATCTTTGACAGATTTTGAATTTCAAAATCTCTCTCATACGCTCCTCTTCAGCAAATGAAAGGTCTATAAATACCAAGGAGCTACATGAAGAAAAACTTAAGAGTTTACACAAAGATTTGATCATACATTGTTGAAGCAAAAATCAACAAAGTTTCAAACTCTTCACAAAGCAAGCTAATCACAAAAGTTCTCATACTTTCATTGTTTACACGCTTGTTATTTTTATCACCTCTTATATGAGTTGATGCTCACAAATTACCAAACACTTTGTAACCTCTCAAATCTATCTTTTAGGTTAGATTGAGTGATTGTGAGAAAGTCTTTTCCAGTTAGGAAAAGCAGTTTGTAAAAGTCTTTTCGAGTGAAGAAAAGCAGATTGTATTTTGATCAAGGGTTGATCAAAAGTTGGTGTCAAGCAGAAGGTTCTGATATGAGCATTTTAGTGGATAATCTCACAAGGTTGTGAGGACTGGACTAGCCCAAGTTTGGGTGAACCAGGATAACTTCTTGGTGTTGTATTTTCTCTAATCTCTTAATCTCTTAAAATACAACTCAACTAAAACCAACTAAATATTTCCAGAGTTCTCTGGTCCTTCACTTATAGTCTTGCTATCATTATTGTCTTAACATTATTTCTTTGATTACTTGTTAAACTAACCCATAAAAGAAATATTGTGTTAAGTTATTTATAAAAAGAATTTTAAAAAGGGTCACAATTCAAACCCCCCTTTCTTATGACATTTATTGCTACTTCACATCACTCATCAGTGGATGCTGAATTTGGAGGTGGTACTAGAAGACCATTTTTTTTATTGCTTTCAATCATCGGAGTCGCTCTGCTATGATGTCTTTTGAAAAGAACTCTAATTTTCAATTCAATTGTATAATTACCTTGAGAATTTTTAGACTACGTTATTTCTTTTGAGATATCATCATGTATATATAAGAAAAGGAGATACCTATGAAATGACATTTCTACCCCTTTTCCAATTTTTTATTTTTTGGCAGATAATTAAAGCAAGGGGCATAACTGTCTTTTCATACTAAATTTTAATAAAATAATACTATTTAAATTTAATCATTCTACTCTATTACACAATATTTATATTTTATTTCTACTTGTTGGGTTTTTGTATGTTGGCTACAATTTTGCAAAAACTAACTCTAGCCAAGATGCTGGACAAGATGCTGTAGCATATGAAGTACAACATTAATGCTACTGTGTTGCGCAGATTTTTTATACAAAATCTCAGAAAGATCTGTTTCAGAATAAAAGATTGAGCACGTTTTAATAGACCAAGCTGCGCCTTGTTCCTTAAGTTTCTGAAGGAGGTTTATATTATTTATCTCAATAAAATAATTAAATCTTTGAAGAAAATATATTTGAAGAAAATCTTTTAAAGTCAATCTTTAAATAATATTTGAAGTAAATCTTTTATGCTGATCATCTCAATGGTTCAGATTAATTCTGAAGCATTTTCTTGTGCAACAAGGACCTGCGATCTCAAGGCTATATATATGAAGACCTAAACCTTGTTTCAATTCATCTAAAGCCGTGTTTACTTAAAGTGTGTGTTTTAGGGTTTTAGAGTTTTGCTTGTTAATTGTGAGCCTTCTTGTGTCAAGTTGATACAAGTTTAGGACTGATTATTTGAGTTGTATTTGTGTTCTCTCCTAAGCTTTTAAGTACGGAGATTAGAATTGTGTGAACTTACTCCTAAGCTTTGAAGCACGGAGGTAGGTTTGTTATTGGTTACTTTAGTGTCTGTTACAGTGAGTAACATACTGAATATTGTTCTGATAGGAAGTGAGACGGGGCGTCTCATATCTAGGAGTTCCTAGGTAGAATTGCATGAGGTAGTGTCTAGGCGATAAGTTGTAAACGGGGTGTTTGCTGAGAACTTAGAACTAGAACTATATTAGTGGATTCATTCCTGGATTGGTATCCCCCAGAGTAGGTGAGTTGCGCCGAACTGGGTTAACAACATACTGTGTTTTTACTGTTCTGCTATTTTACTGCTGCATTATTTTCTGTGATTTATTGCTACGAACATTGCTGTAGCATCTTGCGTAGCATCTGTCTACAGGGTGTCAGATTTTCAATTGGCATCAGAGCAGGCACCCTAACTTGCGTGGGTGAGCTCCAGGGTAGATATCTGACGTCATGGACAGAGAAGGAGGATACGTAACCAGGCCACCTCTTCTAGATGACTCCAACTACGACATTTAGAAAGCTCGAATGATAGCATTCTTGAAGTCTATGGACAGTAGGACTTGGAAAGCCGTTCTTAAAGGTTGGGAACATCCCAAAGTGAAGGATGCTAATGGAGCTGATACAGATGTACTGAAACCAGAGGAGGAGTGGACTACTGCAGAAGACTCATTAGCTCTTGGCAACTCTAAAGCCTTAAACGCCTTGTTTAATGGTGTGGACAAAAATATGTTTAGGCTAATCAAAAAGTGTGAGGTTGCCAAAGATGCTTGGGAGATACTAAAGACCACTCAAGAAGGTACTGCCAAGGTAAAAATCTCAAGACTTCAAAATCTAACCAGGAAATTTGAAAATCTTAGGATGAAAGAGGATGAAAGTGTTCACAACTTCTACATGAATGTTATGGATTTTGCTAATTCTTTTGATGATCTAGGAGAGAAATTAAGTGATGAAAAAATTGTGAGAAAAATTCTTAGGTCTCTTACTAAGAAATTTGACATGAAAGTGATTGCAATGGAAGAAGCTCAAGACATATCAACCATGAAAGTTGATGAATTAATAGGATCCCTACAAACCTATGAATCATCTGTTAATGAAAGAATAGAAAGGAAAAACAAAAGCATTGCTTTTGTATCAAATGCTGAGGATGAAGATCTTGAGAGTGATATAGAGTCAACTGAAAGTGTTTCTGAAGCTATTGTCTTGCTTGGACGACAATTTAATACGGTTCTAAAAGGGATGGACAGAAGACCCAGGCAGAATGCTAGGCATCTTGCTACTGACATGAGTCGCAGCATTGGTAACTCAAGAAAAACAAAGATTGATGAAAAACCTGCTCAAAGTAAGGGGCTTCAATGTCATGAGTGTGAAGGGTATGGTCACATCAGAACATAATGTGGTACTTATCTAAAGAAACAAAAGAAAAGTCTGAATGTCACCTGGTCTGATGAGGATGGATCAGAAGAAGAAGGAGAATCTGAGGCTGCGAAACATGTTACAGTCTTAACTGGAATTGTAACATCTGATACAGAATCATGTGATGAAGAAATCTCTTATGATGAACTAGCAGAAACATACAGAGACCTATGTTTAGTTGCTGGACAAAAATGCAAAGAACTTGAAAAGCAAAAGAAACTCAACTCACAACTTCAGGGTGAAAAATTTAGCCTTCTGTCAAAGATTGATGATCTCCAGAAAAAGGTAAACAGCTTAACCTCTGACCTTAATGCAGCTAATGAGGAGATAGATAAATTGGAAGTTGATATTGGAAGGCTGAGAAAATATTCTGAAATGTTGAACAAAACTGGTGCTGACAAATTAGATGAAATTCTAGAAAAGAATAAGAAAAGACCTAAGTTTATTGGTATTAGTTATGAGAATGTCAATAAACACAGGACTTATAATCCTGATCTTATGTATACTCATCCCAAAGAAGTCCCAGGTGCTAACATGTCACGAAAGATGCCCCAGCATCCTACGCAGCATCATGACAATTCTTACTATAAGCGTCCTATGAAACATCATGACAATTCTCACTATAAGAAACACCGTCCTTGGAGATGTCATTACTGTGGTAGAAAGGGACACATAAGGCCATTTTGCTATAAGCTGTATGGGTACCCTCAGGAGAAGCAACAAACTGAGCCAATACTAATGATCCAACAAGAATGGAAAGTCAAAAGTAAGAACATCACTATAAAAACCAAAGTTGATGAAGAACAAACTGAAAATCAGGTTACAGGTTTGATTGCTCACACTTCTCTTAGAGCCTCTTCAAAAGAACACTGGTATTTTGACAGTGGGTGCTCGAGGCATATGACTGGAGATGATAGATTTCTTGTTGATATCAAATCTTACTCAACTAGCTATGTGACTTTTGGAGATGGAGTCAAAGGGGAGATCATTGGCGTAGGAAAGCTGATCAACAAAAGCTTACCTAAACTTGATAATGTGCTACTTGTGAAAGGATTAACTGCTAATTTGATTAGCATTAGCCAATTGTGTGACCAAGGTCTGAAGGTAAATTTCACCAAAGCTGAGTGTCTTGTCACAAGTGCGAATGATGAATTACTCATGAAAGGTGTGAGGTCCAAAGACAATTGCTACTTGTGGGTATCTCAAGAGGAAGCAAATCTGTCAACATGTTTCATAGCAAAAGAGAATGAGGTAACACTTTGGCACCAAAAGTTAGGACATCTAAATCTGAAGAGCATGAAAAAGGCAATATCTGAGGAAGCTATTAGAGGACTACCTAAGCTTAAAATTGCAGAAGGTAACATCTGTGGTGAATGTCAAATTGGAAAACAAACCAAGATGCCGCACAAGATGCTACAACATTCCACAACTACAAGAGTCCTTGAGTTACTTCATATGGATCTTATGGGACCAATGTAAGTCGAAAGCTTAGGAGGAAAAAGGTATGCTTATGTTGTTGTTGATGATTTCTCTAAATACACTTGGATCAATTTTCTCAAAGAAAAATCAGATACTTTTGACATCTTTAAAGATCTATGTGTTCAGGTTCAAAGAGAAAAAGATAGTGTAATTTTAAGGATAAGAAGTGACCATGGAAAGGAGTTTGAAAACTCAAGGTTTTCTGAATTTTGTGCATCTGAGGGAATCAAGCATGAGTTCTCATCTCCCATCACACCCCAACAAAATGGAGTGGTTGAAAGGAAGAATCGAACTATACAAGAATCAGCTTGAGTCATGCTTCATGCAAAGAAATTACCATACTCCTTCTGGGCTGAGGCCATGAATACAGCCTGCTATATCCACAATAGAGTTACATTAAGGATTGGAACCAACACAACTTTGTATGAACTGTGGAAAAACAAGAAACCTACAGTCAAATATTTTCATGTGTTCGGAAGCAAATGTTACATCTTGGCTGACAGAGAACAAAGAAGAAAACTTGATCCTAAAAGTGATGAAGGAATATTCTTAGGTTATTCCACCAACAGTAGAGCCTATAGAGTGTTCAATTCCAGAACCAAAGTAATGATGGAGTCTAGCAATGTTGTGATAGTTGACCATGTAGAAAGCAGGACGCAAGATGCGGGTGAAGATGCTGCAGCATCTGACTCATCAACTGAAGCATTTGAAAATGTAAAAGAAGATGAAAACAACATAGAAGCTTCTGGAACTGGGTCTATGAGTGTTCCACCTAAGAAAGGTCCATCCATTAGGATCCAAAAGAATCATCCCTCTGATCTCATCATTGGTAATCCTGACCAAGGAATCTCTACAAGAAGAATGAATGATGTTATCTCAAATGCTTGCTTTGTATCTAAGATTGAGCCAAAAAATGTGAAGGAAGCATTGACTGATGAGTGTTGGATAAATGCGATGCAAGAGGAACTAGAACAGTTCAAAAGGAATGAAGTGTGGGATTTGGTTCCAAGACCAGAGAATGTAAATGTGATTGGTACTAAATGGGTATTCAAGAACAAGTCTGATGAAAATGGAGTTGTCACCAGAAACAAGGCCAGACTTGTTGCTCAAGGTTATGCTCAAATTGAAGGTATTGACTTTGATGAGACATTTGCACCTGTTGCTCGTCTTGAGTCCATAAGACTTCTCTTAGGTGTTGCTTGCATCTTAAAATTCAAATTATTCCAAATGGATGTGAAGAGTGCCTTTCTCAATGGGTATTTAAATGAAGAAGTCTTTGTTGAACAACCAAAAGGATTCATAGAGCCCACTCTCCCCAATCATGTCTACAAATTGAAGAAAGCCCTATATGGCCTAAAACAAGCCCCTAGGGCATGGTATGAAAGACTCACTGAATTTCTCTTAAGTCAAGGGTACATGAAAGGAGGGAATGACAAAACCCTATTTGTAAAGAAAGAAAAAGGTGATTTCATTATAGCTCAAATATATGTTGATGACATTGTCTTTGGAGGAATGTCAAGCAAGATGGTACAACATTTTGTGCAGCAAATGCAGTCAGAATTTGAGATGAGCTTAGTAGGAGAGCTAACATACTTCCTTGGACTACAAGTAAAACAAATGGAAGACACCATATTTGTCTCTCAAAGTAAGTATGCTAGAAATATTGTGAAGAAATTTGGTATGGATGGAGGAAATCACAAAAGAACTCCTGCAGCAACACATTTGAAGCTTACCAAAGATGAAACAGGAATTGATGTTGATCAAAGCCTATATAGGAGTATGATTGGAAGCTTATTATATCTAACTGCTAGTAGACCTGATATTACTTTTGCAGTTGGAGTATGTGCTAGGTACCAAGCTCAACCCAAGATGAGCCATCTTGCTCAAGTAAAAAGGATCTTGAAGTATGTTAATGGCACCTGTGATTATGGGATTCTCTATTGTCATAGTGAAAATTCTACTCTAGTAGGATATTGTGATGCAGATTGGGCAGGTAGTGCAGATGATAGAAAAAGCACATCTGGTGCATGTTTCTTTCTAGGTAACAATCTCATATCCTGGTTCAGTAAGAAGCAAAACAGTGTTTCATTATCTACAGCTGAAGTAGAGTACATAGCTGCTGGAAGCAGTTGCTCTCAACTATTATGGATGAAACAAATGTTGAAGGAGTATAATGTGGAGCAAGATGTCATGACATTATATTGTGATAATCTTAGTGCCATTAATATCTCAAAAAATCCTATTCAACATAGTAGGACAAAGCATATTGATATTAGGCACCACTTCATAAGAGATCTTGTAGAAGACAAAATTGTTACTCTTGAGCATGTAGGCACTGGAGAACAACTAGCGGATATATTTACTAAAGCTCTAGATGCTGTTCAATTTGAAAAATTGCGAGGCAAACTTGGTATTTGCCTATTTGAAGAATTATAGCAATTATTGCTAGTGTGGCGTGCGACTGCTACCTTCTTTTACCTCCATTTGGAAATGCACGCTATTTTGGGAAGTGTTGAAACATCTGAAAAATTAGTAAGAATTTTGTGTCTGTTGTTGATAAGAAGGATGTTTCTGGTGGTGAGAAAGTGTTTGATAGAGGACGATTTGTGGGGTTCTTCCCTGATGTGCTTAACAAATTCTAAGGAAGATGATGCAGAAGATGTAGGTGGTGATACTGAGGTGGAGGAAGAGCATTCTGATGCAAGTCCTCTTGTTTGTTCTGCTTGATATTTTGGAAGTTATTATGTGGGCTATGCCCTGATTCTGATTGCACCGACAACTCTATGTCTCTTTGATCTGGTACTCTATGGTTCTTATGTTCTGGTACTTTTTGGACTATGTTCTTGTTAATCATTGCATCTGTGTGTGCTCTCTGGTTTGCATTGTGCTCTATGTGGTTTTCTTTGTTCTGGTACTGCTTGTTGCTCCTATGATTCTCTTTGACAAATTTATGCCTAAAAAGGGGGAGTAATATCTGATTTTCTGAAGGTGTTCTGGTTTATGTGCATGATGTGACAACAAATGCTATAGCATCTGGTATAGCATGTTCTGTCTGATAATGATATACAGGTTTGAGGGGGAGTAATCTCATCCCCATGCATGAACTAAGGGGGAGTAGAATTTATGTTTCTACAGTTGAGGAATGTTCAGATTCCATGCATGCATGTATGACTCTATAGGAATTTATTTTTCCTAATATGTGTGGAATTTATTTTTCCACAGCATGAAATGAAGGAGTCTTATTTTTGAATCCACTATTATGAGAGTTTATTTCTCTCTAGTTGTACTTCATGAGGCTAGATGTGTATGATCCGCTGTTGCATGCCTCTGATGTTATTGTCTGCTTTCTTTCCTAGTTGTGTGTTTATGTTGACTCGAAGGAAAGTATGATCTGCATCTCTCCACAAACTGGTCTAAAGTTGTTTTAGCCAAAATTTGCCAAAGGGGGAGATTGTTGGGTTTTTGTATGTTGGCTACAATTTTGCAAAAACTAACTCTAGCCAAGATGCTGGACAAGATGCTGTAGCATATGAAGTACAACATTAATGCTACTGTGTTGCGCAGATTTTTTATACAAAATCTCAGAAAGATCTGTTTCAGAATAAAAGATTGAGCACGTTTTAATAGACCAAGCTGCGCCTTGTTCCTTAAGTTTCTGAAGGAGGTTTATATTATTTATCTCAATAAAATAATTAAATCTTTGAAGAAAATATATTTGAAGAAAATCTTTTAAAGTCAATCTTTAAATAATATTTGAAGTAAATCTTTTATGCTGATCATCTCAATGGTTCAGATTAATTCTGAAGCATTTTCTTGTGCAACAAGGACCTGCAATCTCAAGGCTATATATATGAAGACCTAAACCTTGTTTCAATTCATCTAAAGCCGTGTTTACTTAAAGTGTGTGTTTTAGGGTTTTAGAGTTTTGCTTGTTAATTGTGAGCCTTCTTGTGTCAAGTTGATACAAGTTTAGGACTGATTATTTGAGTTGTATTTGTGTTCTCTCCTAAGCTTTTAAGTACGGAGATTAGAATTGTGTGAACTTACTCCTAAGCTTTGAAGCACGGAGGTAGGTTTGTTATTGGTTACTTTAGTGTCTGTTACAGTGAGTAACATACTGAATATTGTTCTGATAGGAAGTGAGACGGGGCGTCTCATATCTAGGAGTTCCTAGGTAGAATTGCATGAGGTAGTGTCTAGGCGATAAGTTGTAAACGGGGTGTTTGCTGAGAACTTAGAACTAGAACTATATTAGTGGATTCATTCCTGGATTGGTATCCCCCAGAGTAGGTGAGTTGCGCCGAACTGGGTTAACAACATACTGTGTTTTTACTGTTCTGCTATTTTACTGCTGCATTATTTTCTGTGATTTATTGCTACGAACATTGCTGTAGCATCTTTCGTAGCATCTGTCTACAGGGTGTCAGATTTTCACTACTATTTATATGGAGCCTATATTTTTAATCATATATTAATAAAGTTGTCTATTTTTTAATAATTTCTACGTCACCTATATTTATACTCATGAGGACTTTTTTTTGTGATTACTATTCAGACCTATATTTTTACTCGTATATTATTAAGGTCGTCTATTTTTTGATAATTTGTAGAAAACTATGTTTATAGTCATATATTAATCCTAGGACCTAATTTTTTTTGTGATTTCTCCGAGACCTACGTTATATATTTGTAAAGTTGACTATTTATTTTATAATTTTTATGGGGACCTATATTTTTGCTCATATATTAATAAGGTTTTCTATTTTAAATTATAACTATTTTTTGAACAGTTTTTAAATAACTATTTTGCACATGATAAAACATTTTTGATAAAAATTAAAATTCACTTTTTTAGACGGGAAAACAAGTTGCTGCTAATGAAAAATTTAAATAACCGCTATATACGGGGAACAAGTTTTTGTTGATGAATAATACAATTAACAAATATATAGATTTTAAATTATAAACAAAAATAGTTTTTCATCAAATTTGTTAACTTTAATATCTAATAATATTTATAATTCAAATAAACGCGCACTAAAAAATACAAAATATATATTTAACAACAATACCTAAAATAACTACAAGTCGGTATGAATCTATATTATTACTCCATATATTTTAAAATGATAGAAAAATAATTTTCGACTATATTATCATATACCATACCATACCATAATCTTTACAATGGTGAATAATTTTATAACGGGACTAAGTTCGTATTATACAATACTCGTTCTACGATAAAAAAAATTGCCACGACCCGTGCATACTTAGGGGTATTATGCTAGTTGTTAATATAAATTTCGAACATAGCACTTCCAGTTTCAAAATTTTGTGTTATGTTGTTGATTAATAATTAATTGCTATATATTTAGTATGAAGCCAGCGTGACCCTCTTTTCTAAACAAATTAAAGAACTATTTTAAAAATAAAATAATTGGGAAATTAAGGGTGTTACAAACAACACCTAAATTAAAGGTTAAAAACCTTGAGTTACTTTTCATGACTAAATTAAACCCAGTAACATGATTACAACAACAAAATAAGTTATGAATTGAAAAGTGTGGTTCATCGTATATCATTAATCAACATTTTAAAACTATACCATAAATTATCAAATTGCCAAATACCCCATAAAATTGTAAAATATCAATCAAATTGTCTCATGCTTCGTTTACTCCGTCTATTTTAATGAGAAAAGAGAGGAAAAGATGGATGAGATAAGAATTGATAAAGAGTATGATGTTGGTGATGAGTGTTTCCTATCTGGTCGTGAATCTGATTACTTAGATTGGTCTATTGGGTGATTAGAACCTTTTGGTTCTGATTTTGAAAGCAATTATAATGATGATGAGGATGATTGTAGTGATGATACTTTTGCTATTTTGGTTTCATTGTTATTCACCTGATTGCAAGGAGGTTGAAAGCTTAAACAATGTGCTTTTGAAGGCTCAAAATAGACGGAGTAAACGGTGCAGGGGGCAATTTGATTGACATTTTACAATTTTAGGAGGGTATTTGCCTATTTTAAAATTTCAGGGAGATATTTAACAAATTTTAAAATTTTAGGGGGGTATTTGACATTTCACTCATTCATTTTTAGTGTCATTGCAAATTTGTTGCTCACTTACACGTTCCCTAAATTAATAATAAAACTATAAGTTAATAATTTAGACATCGTAAAAAAAGTTAATAATTTAGACGAAAATTCATTTTTATAGTATATATTACTTCATTTGGACTAAATCTTTGGTTCTTTTACTGTTTTAGTTTTGTCCCAAATCTTTAGTCATTTTAAGAAACCAATGCATACTTAGTAATTCTTTACCATTTATACCCTTACTAAAGTGTTTGGGAAGCTAGATCATTCAACATGCTTTCTTAGCTGGAAATAGAACGATACTGATTATCTATGTACCAAAAAAAAAGAGAATAGAATGATACCGATTATCTTATTATTACAGCTTAATTGCATTTTATATATACTAGACACCGACCCGTGCGTAAATTTTCATATATTATATAAAAAGAATTATAATAAATTTTTTAAAATAAATGACACAATCAAATATGTCTTTTAAAATCAGTCCAAACTGACTCATCTTAGTGTATAATAAAATCACCCAAGCACTATATTGAATATTATAAAAATCACGCAATGCACACCATCCATGTTTAAAATATATGCTGCCATTAATTTTTTCAACTAAAATTTCAAATTGATTTCCGTTTGGATCAATAAGGGTGCGTTTAGTAGGAGAGAAAATGAGAAGAGAGAAATAGAAACACGAAACCAATGCATCCAAATACATGCATTGGTTTTCGTGTTTCTATTTCTCTCTTCTCATTTTCTCTCCTACCAAGCAAAGGTTAAGTGTAGCATAACGATGTACGTTGTTGTCACCAAAATCAGATGCAAACATTTTTTGTAACATGACCGCGCCATAAAATAAAAATAATAACAATGTTAAATCTCTACCAATGTGAAATGCTCAAATATAATCAAATACATTCGGTTAAAATAAAAGGTATATTTAATTACTTTACCATGGTGAAACTCAACATAATAAGTTTGATATTTGATCCGACAATGATTGACGTACTTCTCTACGCCAGTTATTGAATATGGATTCAATGGTGCTATGTATACAAAAAAGTCAGTTATTAGATATGAATTCAATGGTGCTATGTGTAAAAAAGAAAGAAAGTAGTAAATATAAAACGCGGCGAGAATAAATAATTAGAGTATATAAAATATAAATGCGCAAGTTGAAATTCAATATTTTGATCAGTCATAGTAGCAATAAAAACACAAATTTGTGATAGCTAAACTTGAGATATATATATATAGAGGAAAATATAAAACGGGGCGAGAATGAATAGTTATAGTAAAAATTTATGAAAGCTAAACTTGAGATATATATAGAGAAAAAACAAAGCATATGCGATAAATATTCATAACATATCTTTATAAAATAAAAATTGATTTCTATTTAAACAAATTAAATATTTGCATAGCAGCGAAATATTAAATTATATATTGTTGTGACACGTTATGGGTTCGATTTCTACTGAGGTAGGTGTATAAAAAAATTGGAGACTTAGAAAAAAATTGAACATGTATTACAGAAAAAATTGATTGGATTGCATATTCAATACATGTTGGTTGCAAAAACATTACAAATTGATTGATATGTCATAGTGGTTAATATATGATGCCTTTACAAAAAGGTTATAAGTTCAACTCCTATTTAGAACATTTTTTAATAATTAGATTAGGGTTTTAGTAGGGTTGAATTAGAGTTAGTTGGAGACTTAACAATTTTTATATATATAATATAATGATTAGTTAGGATAAAACTTACATGCATTTCTATACATGTAGTTTTTGCTGTTTCACTCACAGATAGTTGATTTTTGATGTTTTTTTATTTTAAAAAAATATAGGAAAACTTTTTTAATCAAAAAAACTACTTTTCATGTAAGTTTTTTCCTATTAATTAAATATATTTTCTCTTTTTTAATAAAGTAAGAGTAAAAATCATTTAACTTATTCATTTTTAACTTTTCTTAATCTTCGTACAAAACTCTAAAACAATTTAAAACTAAAATACGGATGAAAGTTTTAAATTAGAGATATGTGTTGCAAAGTAATTTTTATGTAGACACGAGTATTTATTCACCTTTTTTTTTTATAACAATAAGGAAATTAATTTAGGCGATGCAACCCCCATAATACCAGCAAGCCACAAAGAACCGACACATATCAAAATATGAAGTCCCATTATCCGTCAAGAGTCGAGACACCATAGTTCAAATAATTATTCAACAAAAGAGGTGTCTAAATTTGTGTCAATTTAATAATTATTCTCTCTAGCATTACATTGCCATTTAAAGTATTAAAAGATTAAAAGATTTGTCCAATTAGCCTTACATGCAAATATATGCATATGAGATGTTGTTTGATTTGTCTCGATGAGTATTTTTAAAATATATAATTTTTATAATTTTTAATAATAGATAAATTAAGATATTAATGATCAAAGTTGTACATTGACAAACGTAAATGTGGTCAACTGAGTCAGTTTTTTGGGACGGAGGGAGTAATATCTAATTTACATGCTGTGACATTTCATTAAATGATGTGGACATGTCTACCATGATCATGTGTCAGCCACATCGGATTTTATTTTATTTTTGAATTTTTTAAATAAAAACAAAATTAAAAAATGAAATAATACAATTACTAATATAAAATAAAATATAAACCTAATCCCCCGCCACAGCCCAACTTCCTCTATCTTCATCATCTTAATCTCATCGGTCACCAACAAACACAACATAGTCTTTCACAGGTCAGATTTAGAATAGAAGAAAACAATCATGGTCTTCCCCGAGTGAGAGAGGTCAGATCTAAAATCACCATTGATTGTTCAGATTTTATTGCAAAATTAATTTCTAATTTTGAGCAAAATCCGTTTGAAGGAGAAGAAGAGTGCTTCAATAGGTAGTAGAGTGATTTCAATTTCAAAAGAGCTAGTAATGGTGATTCAGAGGATAAAAAGCTAGTAATGGTGATTTCAGTTTCTGATTTTTTAGTAATTGTTTTATAGTACATATTAAAATAAAATTTAACTTTCTAACTATATTTTTATTTAACAAAATAAAATGTTATTTTTAAGATAGACATAAATTGAAAAACAAAATAATATTTGATGTGGCTGCCAAGTCATTATGATAGACATGTCCATGTCATTTAATAAGGTGCCACCTCATCCAAATCAAAGGTTAAAATAAGAGGGGGATCAAAAGTTTGAATTTTTTAAAATAGGGGGATCAAAATTGCTCAATATAAAATAGGGGATCAAAATTGCATATTTTGTAAAATAAGGGTACCAAAACTGCATTTAAACTTTTGTCTTAGATGAAGTGGTAATTTACTGAAATTAAACTCACATATAATTGTGATATCCCAGATTTGAATCCGGGTTATGACGTTTGGCCTAACAATTTCGACATTTTTGCCAATTGAGCTAGGACTTATGGGACAATTTTTTGTTTTTATTCCTATAAAAAAATTGGTATGTTTTCATTCTACATAATATTTATATGTGCAATTTTAGTCTCATCCAGGTATATTTTAAATAATTATTTTACAAACATATTATAAATAAAATAAAATGAACTATAGTCTAGGGATGTGGTTTAGGTTTACCTCTAGTAGCAGGAGCACATAGTTTGACGGAGTAAGAGAACTCAACAAGTGAACAATACAGATCACACATCAATAAAATCATATCAAAACAATCTCAACTAACCATTTTAAATCGGACTGTTCTAATATATTACAACTACTGTTGTATTGTAACCTCACCAAATCCAGATTCATAGCCATGCTGAAATCGTGGTAAATCCAAATATATTATATTATTGTATTTGGGCCATTGTATATATAATATATAATAATAATAATAACAAGACTAATGCTAAGTGGTCCACCCTGAACAACTGATATAATGTATAAGAATTTTACCAAAAAAAAAATTGTTGGATTGAAATTTATATCATATAGATTATTCATAAAAAAATTTAGAAAAATTGAAAATAATTTGATATGTTATTGGGACCGATCAGATTACGGTATTTAATAAACCGTTAATCTTGACGGGTCTCAAAAACATATAAAATGATTTTCAGTTTTTCTAATTTTTTGTATGGATAATTTATATGATATAAACTTTCAATCCAACGATAAATTTTATAAAATTCGTATTCGTTATAATGTTATTTATGACTGGTCCACCATGAACCACTCGATTAAGTGGTCCATATTAGAATTCCTCGTAATAATAATAATAATACTATAATATATGAAATACCCTGTGCTCTGACATACAAAAAATTCAAACCACATCTTATCTCATGACTGTCTCCCATTACTTCTTATAAACTTCCTCTGATCCCACACCAACAACATCACAAAAATGGACACACTCAACTCCATACTCTTCATTCTCTTCACCTTCATCTTCCTCAAATTCTTCTATTCTCTTCTCTCAAAACACAAACCTCCACTTCCACCAGGTCCACGTGGCCTTCCTATCATAGGTAACCTCCATCAACTAGGACAACACCCCCACAAAACCTTAACAAATCTCTCCAAAATCCATGGCCCAATAATGTCCCTAAAATTAGGCCAAATAACTACTATAGTTATGTCTTCACCAGAAACTGCAAAATCAGTTCTTCAAATCAATGACCAATTTCTTTCTAACAGAAAAGTACCTGATGCCTTGAAAGGTGCTAACATCCATAAGTATACTTTACCATTTTTACCTATTTGTCAACGTTGGAAAGACCTAAGAAAAACATGCAACAACCTTTTGTTTTCGAGCAAAAACCTCGATTCGAATCAAACACTTCGAAGCCAGAAGATTTTAGAACTTTATGGTGATATAAATGATAGTGCTGTAAAATTTGAAGCAGTTAATATTGGAAGGTTGGCTTTTAAGACGACTATTAATATGTTGTCGAATACAATTTATTCAATTGATTTAGTTGGAACGAGTGATAAAGCCGAAGAGTTTAAGGAGGTTGTCACGAAGATTATGAAGGAAGTTGGAAGAGTAAATGTCGCGGATTGTTTTCCGATTTTGAAGGTTTTGGATCCTATTGGGATTAGAAGAAGGGTTGGTGAGTATTTTACGAAGTTGTCGAAGATTTTTGGTGAGTTGGTTGATGAAAGGTTGAAGATGAGGGAGTTGAAAGGTTATTGTAGGAAAAGTGATATGTTGGATGCTATGCTTGATGATGAGAATAATATTGGGGAGAAATATGACGATAAGATTTCACGTTTATCTTCGGTACGTTTCATTTCTCGAATTTTATTTCCCTTTTCTCATACACTTTTATGTAGCACCGACACTTTAAATCGAAGACAAATGTCTAATGTCTTGATAAATGACTCATAGTTACTTTCAAATAATCTTTTTGTTCTTTTTTTTAGCAAATTATTACTAGTATTTATATACATGTCTAATGCATAATTTAATTAATATACTCTATTGTTGGATAATTATGTATCTGTTTTTGGTCGACGAGATATACTAATTATTTAATGAACCTAAAATGATAATTTTATTTAGATTTTATTACAAATAGAGTACAATATGACTTTAGCTAGTTTAAAGAAGCAGAGATAAAGAAGATATATGAAAATAGTGATTGTGAATCAATCCTTAGTTGGTTCAGTGGTGATTGACGCTGAACTTGGTAGGGAGGACCGCGGTTCGATCCCCACAACTGCGATTGGGAGGGGGCTGGAACCACTTGATGTCAAAACTGACCCCCGAACCAAATTAAACTGGTGGTGAATACCAAAAAAAAAAATAGTGATTGTGAATTACCTCTAGTATTGGTGTCCTTTAAATTGTACAATTATTGCAAACAAACAATTCCATAAATGGAATGGTTCACATTCAAAATTTCAATTTTAAATCTAATTTCTCAAGTCAGAACACGAGCTTCTTAGCATACCAAGTGTCTCCGTAGTCTTTTACTATAAGCTCGTATACTTATTAAGATAATATCTCATTTATATTAATAATGTGTTTTTATTTTTGTTGATAGGACTTGTTTGTAGCAGGAACCGACACATTAACTTCAACAATAGAATGGACAATGGCTGAATTATTTCGCAACCCAAAAGTTATGTCAAAAGCAAAAGAAGAGTTAAGCCAAATTATTGGCAAAGGAAACTTGGTTAAAGAATCAGACATAACAAAACTCCCTTATTTACAAGCAATAGTAAAAGAAACTTTTAGATTACATCCGGCAGTTCCACTTTTACTACCAAGAAAAGCTGAAAATGACTTAGAAATTAATGGTTATAAAGTCCCAAAAAATGCACAAGTTTTTGTTAATGTTTGGGCTATTGGAAGAGATGCAAATTTATGGGACAATCCTAATGAATTTTTGCCGGAAAGATTTTTGGGGTCAGAAATTGATTTTAAAGGTAGAAATTTTGAGTTGACACCATTTGGTGGTGGAAGAAGATTATGTCCTGGATTACCATTAGCTATAAGGATATTATTTTTGATGTTGGGTTTGTTTATTAATTGTTTTGATTGGGAACTTGATGGTGGGATTAAAGCTGAAGATATGAACATGGATGATAAATTTGGACTTACTTTGGAGAAAGCTCAAGCTTTGTTAGCTGTTCCAATTAAAGTAAATAAGCAATAATTGAATATAGTTGATCATGTGGCAAATTAAATATCATTGTATCATGTGTTTTATTTATCATATATTGACTGTAATGTAGTGAAGATTTCAATGCCATGACGTGCAGATAATGTTAAAATGATTTTGAATTTTTCACGTGACGTTTGTAGCTACTACTAGTGGCAAAAATTCTAATAAAATTCTAATAATATATTTATTTCTCCCATTTAGCTTTAATTATATACCCATTTCTAAGATCACGATGATGGATCTTTTGTATCAGTTGTTTAAAAATTTTACTTGGGAGTGACTTTGTAATAAGGTCTACCAAATTTTCACACAATGAATTTGTTGAATTCTTATATCATCATTCTTCACAGATATATCATAATTCGCTTGTATGTGTTGAACTTGAGACTTCAACAAAATACATTCTCGATTCGCCTCATGTAATGCTAAAAGTTATGTTTATGATCTTCCGTGTATTATGAGGATCTAACAAATAATCTGCATCTGCATAACATATTAATTCTAATTTTGGTACTTTTGAATAAAAACAAACCAATATCCATTGTACCTCTAAGGTAAGGAAGTATATACTTGACTTCATGTATGGGAAGAACTATATCTTGCTAATAGATAGACATAAAATGAAATAGCAGGCCACTGTTTTTTGCCTTTGGACCACCCTTTTTGACATGTGGTCTATGATAAAAAATGTTGTAGTGTTAGCAAGATACATTAGTGCTTGAATTGCACTTAGACAAGGTACTTTATGACCAAATATTTCTTCATCCACTTCTTAAGGTATGAAAGGATCTTTCTTTACATCTAGTTATCCAACAACCATTGAAGTAGATAATGGATGAGATTTGTCCATATAGCTACTAGACCGAACATAGTAGCTTTTGTTGGATTGAAATTTTGTATTATATAGATTATCCAAGTAAAAATTTTAAAAAATCTAAAATAATTTAATATGTTATATATTAAGATTAATTTTGTTAAATTTGCATTCCTCAATACTTTATTGAATGGTGTAAATATTACTAAATTTTACACTAATATTAGTATAGAATATGGAACATCTAGCTAGATTATATTATTATACCAGTGTAATTTATAACTTATTGTAAAAAGAAATAAAAACTGAGGTAACAAGTAATAATTGAATAGTTGATCAAGATCATGTCGTAAAATAAATATTTTTTTGAACAAGTCAAAATGAGGTATATATATATATATATATATATATATATATATATATATATATATATATATATATTTAAAACAGTCTCCTCAGCATAAGATGTACCGGAGTAGACTACATCGTAAAATAAATATTGTATTGTATTTCCTTTGTTTTATCATATAGTGCATGTAGCAAAGATGTCAATGCCATAACGTGTAGGCAATGTTAAAATGAATTTGAATCTTTAAGTTTGTAGCTACTATTCACTTCCGTCTCTAATCTTTAGTCTCTTTTGATTTTATTTTTGTATAAAAAATTTGGTTCTTTTATCAAATCAAAGTACAATTAATGATTTTTTTGGTTTACAATTAATTGGGAATCCAACCCACGACCTATGGCGTACTACCTAAACTTCTCACCACTAGACCAAATCTAGTGATTTTACAATTAATGATATTTTACCATTTATATATTTTAAAATTTAAAATATACCATTAAATGATATTTTTTAAGAAGCCAAAGAAATATATTAAATAAAATAGACACAAGGAATGTCTAAAAAGGCACAAACATGGGACTTAAGAAAAAACTAAGTTAATCCACCACAATTCTTATACAAAATTTTGGATTGGACAACTAATAAGGTAAATAAAAAATTAAAAAAAAAAAAAAACATTCTTTCTTGGCCCACCACCACCACAAGTGAGATTTGATATTGTAAACCACTGTATCAACTGAAAAAATTTGTTGTTAAAAACATAATTGTTGTGTTCTTTTCAAAGAAACCAAATTGTTGCTATATTACTTGAAGACAAATCATGGATGATTTGCAAATATGGTACTCCGCACTAAATTGGGATGCCCAAGCTATACTATTATCACGGAGAACGGACGGAATCCATAACCAAGAGATAATATCGTACCACACAACACCAGAGAGAGGACAATTCAAGAATAAATGGTGAAGATCCTCCATTGCATTACATCCATCCGGACATAAGATACAGTCGTTACGGAGGCACCCACGAACAAATAAGTTGTACTTCGTAGGTAACCTGTCACACAGAAAACACCACACAAATGTAGAAACTTTCGATGGAGCAAGCTTGTTCCATGATATCACAATGGATGTTTCTCTCAGGCTATAATGAACTAGTAAGGACAAGATATGCACCTTGTACTGAATACCGTGCCTCAGGATCTGACAATCATTCTCATGTATCCAGAATGTCAACCTGCAATAAAATATTAGCCAAAACAGAACAACATTCTTCCCACAAGTCTCCCTCCAAGCGAATTGAACAACGATCTAAAGTTGCACAAAATTTATTTAGATTTCACCATAATGATACTTTGTAACTATAGGCTATTCCTATTTACAAGTTTCTATGATATTTTTAAATAAGTTTTTGTTTCTTTAAATATTATTAAATTTTGTTTCTTATTCTAAAAGATGATATATACGTTTTCATCCTACAAAATTTTCATGTATAAAATTGTAATCTCTACGATTAAATCAATATATATTAATATATATATATATATATATATATTAAATGAATTTACAAACATACCTCAAATATTATAAAAAAGAACTCAAATCTCAGCCATGCATTAAATGTGTTAAATCCAAATCTTTTATAGTATCATTGTATTGTATGTACAATAATGATATGCTATAAGATCTCATCTCTTCTCCTATCCATCTCCCATTTCTTATTCTTCTTAAATTTCCACACAAACAACAACAGTACACCACAAAAATGGACACACTCAACTCCATACTCTTCATTCTCTTCACCTTCATTTTCCTCAAATTCTTCCATTCTCTTCTCTCAAAACACAAACCACCACTTCCACCTGGTCCACGTGGCCTTCCCATCATAGGTAACCTCCATCAACTAGGACAAAACCCCCACAAAACCTTAACCAATCTCTCCAAAACACATGGCCCAATAATGTCCCTAAAATTGGGCCAAATAACCACCATAGTTATGTCTTCACCAGAAACTGCAAAATCAGTTCTTCAAATCAATGACCAATTTCTTTCAAACAGAAAAATACCTGATGCCTTGAAAGCTGCTAATATCCATAATTATAGTTTACCCTTTTTACCTATTTGTCAACGTTGGAAAGACCTAAGAAAAACATGCAACAACCTTTTATTTTCTAATAAAAATCTTGATTCGAATGAAACACTTCGAAGCCAGAAGATTATAGAACTTTATGACGAAATAAATGATAGTGTTGCAAAATTTGAAGCAGTTAATATTGGAAGGTTGGCTTTTAAGACGACTATTAATATGTTGTCGAATACAGTTTATTCAGTTGATTTAGTTGGGTCGAGTGATAAAGCCGGAGAGTTTAAGGAGTTTGTTACGAAGATTATGAAGGAAGTTGGAAGAGTGAATATCGCAGATTGTTTTCCGATTTTGAAGGTTTTGGATCCTATTGGGATTAGAAGAAGGGTTGGTGAGTATTTTGCGAAGTTGTCAAAGATTTTTGGAGAGTTGGTTGATGAAAGGTTGAACATGAGGGAGTTGAAAGGTTATTGTAGGAAAAGTGATATGTTAGATGCTATGCTTGATGATGAGAATAATATTGGGGAGAAGTATGACGATAAGATTGCACGTTTATCTGCGGTATGTTTCATTTCTTGAATTTTATTCCCTTTTTCATACACTTTTATGTTAGACGGACACTTTAAATTGAAGACAAATGTCTAATTTTTGATAAATGAATAGTTACCTTTAAATAATCTTTTTGTTCTTTTTTTGTTCTTTGCAAATTATTACTAGTAGTTATATACGTGTCTAATGCCTAGAGTTTGGGTCGGTGCTGGTGTTTGATAGACAAACTAACGTTTTGGTGTTTGGTATCCAACATGTGTCTGTATAAGGGTTATAGTTACATTTAATCGGTTGTATTGTTTCAAATTATTATCGATCATCATCTATATTGTTTCAAATATACTCTATTGTCTTAGTTTCTCCAAACTTACTTGATATGAGATGTCTAGCAAGGTTTTTGGTTTCTCCTTTTATAACAAATTATAAGCAAAATATAATTAATATACTCTATTATCAATCTCTTTTTAATTGCATAATTATGCAATGAATGTAAAACTTAAATTTTGTCACAAAGAGAGTACAATCCAACTTTAACTAGTTTAAAGAAATAGAGATAAAGAAGATAAGAAAAGGAGTGGGCGTGAGTTGCCTCTAGATTTGGTATCCTATACATCGTACAATTATTGCAAACAAACAATTCCATAAGTTTAATCAAAATGGAATGTCGCATTCAAAATTTGAATTTTAAATTTAATTTGTCAAGTCAGAACACGAGCTTCTTAGCATATCAAATGTCTCTGTAGTATTTTACTATAAGCGCATATATATATATATAGGATAATATCTCATTTATATTAATCATGTGTTTTTATTTTTGTTCATAGGACTTGTTTGTAGCAGGAACTGACACAATAACTTCAACAATAGAATGGACAATGACTGAATTACTTCGCAACCCAAAAGTTATGTCAAAAGCAAAAGAAGAGTTAAGTCAAATTATTGGCAAAGGAAAATTGGTTAAAGAATCAGACATAACAAAACTCCCTTATTTACAAGCAATAGTAAAAGAAACTTTTAGATTACATCCAGCAGTTCCATTTTTACTACCAAGAAAAGCTGAAAATGACTTAGAAATTAATGGCTATAAGGTCCCAAAAAATGCACAAGTTTTTGTTAATGTTTGGGCTATTGGAAGAGATTCAAATATATGGGACAACCCTAATGAATTTTTGCCTGAAAGATTTTTGGGGTCAGAAATTGATTTTAAAGGTAGAAATTTTGAGTTGACACCATTTGGTGGTGGGAGAAGATTATGTCCTGGATTACCATTAGCTATAAGGATATTATTTTTGATGTTAGGTTTGTTTATTAATTGTTTTGATTGGAAACTTGATGGTGGGATTAAAGCCGAGGATATGAATATGGATGATAAATTTGGACTTACTTTGGAGAAAGCTCAAGCTTTATTAGCTGTTCCAATTAAGGTTTTGTCATATTAAAATGTTTAACGGTACAATTTATTGCTTTTCTACTCTTTAATCATATGTAATTATCTTAAAATTATTCGGGATTGTAAGGATTATTATAAGGTGTATGATAATTATAATTGTAATATTTATCAGTAATAACTTGTAAATATATATATTATTTAATTTATTATAAATTGTAAAAAAAATATGCACTATAATTAAACATACGTTGAAAAAAAAAAGTAATCAATGCTATTGGAAATTTGAAATAGATCTTAAGAAAATGACAAAAATAAATTTCAAGATAATCTTATACTTTATGGTGTCGTGAAATGGAGTCCCATATGTTTGCTACCTGTACGGTTGTTTGGTCAGAGATCAATAATTGGTTGGGTCTACAAACAGTGCTTTCGGGGAATCCAGCTTTGTCTTTTGACTCGTTTGGTTTTCTATTTAAGAGCAAAAGGCGACTAAAGGGCCTGAACATGATATGGCAAGCTTTGAATTGGCAAATATGGTTGGCGAGGAATGCGGCAATTTTCCATAACAAGGTTTCAACTGTGTGCGATATTGTGAAGGTAATCAAGCATACTACCCGTTAAGTGTATTAGCTTGTGTGACAAGTTATTGTGTGTGTTTACACTTTAGGCGCCAAGGGAGCTCACTTGTGTGATTAGAAACTAGTGTGTGTGTGTGTGTGTGTGTGTGTATGCAACAAACTAGTTGGTTGCAATTGTGTATATAAGGCACATTGCAATTGTGTATATGAGTCAAAAACATACAAACTTTATGATCCAATTAGCAAGAAGATCATCATAAGTAGAGATGTCATATTTGATGAAACAAAGGGTTGGGATTGGAATGAAAAATCAACAAAACAAGGGTTCAACATAGAAGATCATGCAGAATCCTTTGGGACTATTAGTGAAGCAGATAGTGAATGGCAAGAACCAACTCAAGCAGATGGATTAAATGCCACTAATGAAGTCATAAATGATCATGTGAGTGATATAGAAAGCTCTGAGAATGATGAGAATGGAGCTACTGATCTTGGTCCTAGAGTTAGAAGACCACCTGCTTGGACCAGAGATTTTGTAACTAATCTAGAAAATCAAGAGGATGAAGAGTTGCAGAACTTAGTAATGTTTAGCAATGAGAGTGATCCTAGAACCTATGAAGAAGCTGCAAAGTTTGAAGTGTGGAGAAAAGCCATGGATCAAGAGATTGATTCCATATAAAAGAATGACACTTGGGAATTAACTGACCTACCAAATGGCAGTAAGAAGATAGGTGTGAAATGGATCTATAAGACCAAGTACAATGAAAATGGAAAGGTTGAGAAGTATAAAGCCAGGTTGGTAGCTAAGGGATATAGTCAACAACATGGGATTGATTATAATGAAGTGTTTGCTCCAGTTGCTAGATGGGACACTATTAGAACTGTGCTAGCTTTATCTGCAAGCAAAGGATGGAATGTGTACCAGCTGGATGTGAAAAGTGTTTTTCTACATGGTGAGCTCATTGAAAATGTCTACATAGAACAACCTCTTGGCTATCAGAAAGAAGGAAAGAATAAAGTCTACAAACTTCGAAAGGTTCTATATGACTTAAAACAGGCACCTGGAGCTTGGTATAGTAAGATTGAAACTTACTTTACTCAAGCAAATTTCACCAAATGTCCATATGAACCTACATTGTTTGTAAAACAAGACACTAAAGGGAGAATTTTGATTGTAAGCCTGTATGTTGATGACCTTATCTACACAGGGAGTGATGAGAAAATGTTTGATGAATTTAAGAAATCTATAAAGAGCAAGTTTGCAATGACTGATCTTGGTAAGATGAGGTATTTTCTTGGTGTAGAAGTCAAACAAGCTGACAATGGAATTCTTGTATATCAGCAAAAATATGCACAAGATATTCTATCAAGGTTTGGCATGGATAACTGTAACAAAGTGTGTAGTCCCAGGTAACAGATTAATCAAAGATGAAGGTGGAAAGCTAGTAGATGCTACTGAATACAGATAAATGATTGGTAGCTTGATGTATCTATTGGCTACTAGACCAGACTTAACTTTCTCTGTGTGTTTGATTGCAAGATACATGGAAAGGCCCACTGAACTCCACCTTGCTGCAGCTAAGAGAGTGTTGAGGTACTTAAAAGGTACAATTGGACTGGGAATTTGGTATAAGAATGTGAGCAAGGATGTGAAATTAGAAGGCTGGACTAACAATGATTATGCAGGAGACATGGATGATAGGAAAAGCACTTCTGGTTATTTGTTTTCCTATGCATCTGGACCAATCTCTTGGTCATCAAAGAAGCAACCAATTGTGACTTTATCCACCACTGAAGCAGAGTTTGTAGCTGCAGCATCATGTGCTTGTCAAGCTGTATGGCTGAGAAGAGTGTTGGAACAAAATGGTGAACCTCAAGTCAATGGCACAGTGATTTTTTGTGACAATAGCTCCTCTACCAAGTTGTTAAAGAATCTTGTAATGCATAGTAGATGCAAGCATATAGATGTAAGGTACCATTTTCTGAGAGATAACACAAAGGAAGGAGTTGTGGAGCTGAAGCATTGCAGCACACAAGAGCAACTGGTAGACATAATGACCAAAGCCTTTAAGCTCGATACTTTTTGCAAATTAAGGGAGGATCTAAGCATGTGTAATGCTGCTGATGTTGTTTAGTTTCTTTGCTTGAACAATAAACTAAATTATCTGTATTGTGTGTGTTTTTAGAGAATTTAGTGTAAGGGAGGATTTGTTAAGTGTAGCAGCTTGTGTGACAAGTTATTGTGTGTGTTTACACTCTAGGTACCAAGGGAGCTCACTTGTGTGATTAGCAACTAGTGTGTGTATGCAACAAACTAGTTGGTTGTAATTGTATATATAAGGCACATTGTCATATGAATAATGATAGAGATTACCATTTGCCTAACACTACCTTGCAGCGGTTAATCTCTTTTAGGTTCCCTGGTGTATGTAATTCTTATGAACGGTATAGATATCCATTAGAGTGGTTAATTAGATGTGGTTATTTTGATTTTTTGACGCTTCAGCCTATTTGTTTTAGGTGCTTGGCTTTTGGGTAATTAGATAGGTGGTTATCTTTTAAGCTACACAAATGAAAACCAACAAATAACAAAAAAAGACAAGTGTCAACCTCTAAGGCTATCCACATAGGATTTTAGTTTTCATTAAATGACAAAAATTTAGCTTCTTTTAGGCAAAAATTTGAATTGGCCAATCACAAGCAAGTGTTGTAGTGATAAGCTTTGTTGGACCTGTTTTATTTTCAGCAAAGCCCAGCCCGTTTCTTGCAAAGCTTGAGGCCAAACAAAAAAACAGGCTCACGAAGCAGATTTTGGTTATGTTTCTTGCCCGTTTTATTTTCAGCAGAAGCATGCTTTGAGACGTCTCTTTCACGAAGCAGAGGAACAGTGTCGCGTCACTTTCCTTACCAACAAAAATCTGACTGTCATCAACAGAACCAAAACCCCCATATGGATATTGAAAAGAGATTATCAAATTTCAAACTCTCCCCTCTCTCTCTCTCTCTCTCTCTCTCTCTCTCTCTCTCTCTCTCTCTCTCTCTCTCTCTCTCTCTCTCTCTCTCTCTCTCTCTCTCTCTCTCTCTCTCTCTCTCTCTCTCTCTCTCTCTCTCTCTCTCTCTCTCTCTCTCTCTCTCTCTCTCTCTCTCTCTCTCTCTCTCTCTCTCTCTCTCTCTCTCTCTCTCTCTCTCTCTCTCTCTCTCTCTCTCTCTCTCTCTCTCTCTCTCTCAAATTTTAGATTCTTCACTTGATGAACTCCATTCCATTTTCTTTCTAAAGAAGAATCCCTGGATATTGCAAACTGAGTTTCTCCCTCTCTCTCTACGCACAAAATTTTGGGATTGCTTGATTTCTCACAGCGACGAGCACACGACTGCGGTGAAAGTAAGCAATTCGTTTTCGTTTTCAGATTCTTCCACATATATTATATTTTTGTTCCTTCACTTAGAGTGTGACTTCTCAATCCCTTCCTTATTTCATGATTTCATTCATATTCTGATTTTATTTTATTTGGAATGTTATTGTTTGTTCAGGTTCACAAACGCAGTGACGAAAAAGACCGATGAAGCAGAGCACATATATTGTTTTTCTTGGCTTTGGATTTCATGGGTTTCACCATTGTTCTGTTTGATGAGTTCTGTGTTTTCTTTGGTCAATTGATATGCAGGTATCCTTAAGGAATGTTCAAAGGGCTTCTTAAAAAGAAAGGTATGTGAAACCCATGAAGATAGAATTGAAATCCCTTCCTTATTTCATGATTTCATTTTATATTCTGATTTTTTTTTCCTGCGAATGTTATTGTTTGATTATTAGAATTCAATGATCAAAGATCGATGTTCATGAATTTGAGGAATAAGGTATGTCTTTCTTCTTTGAAATCCCTAATTTTCTTCAATAGTGCTTCTTATATCTGCTGATCAAATAATCCTCTTTCTATTTTTTTATTTATTTTTTTAAAAAAATATTGTTGCTTTGTTATCATATATATTAGGTTTTGTTTCTATTTTTAGTTAAAAATCCCTACTTTTTAGGAGTTGTTAGTGAGATTTAGATGGTTTTCTCCACTGCAATATGATTGATTGTTTTTGTTAAATTTCATATTTTTTTTGTTTTTGTTTTTAGATTTGCATCAATTTTAATTTGTTTAATTTATTATTTGTAAACTTCAATTGAGGAGAAAACCAAACTGAAATACCATTAGCTTTAATAAGATTTTATCTTTCAAAATTTTAATTTCATATTCAATCTATGAACTTTTTCAATGGTGAGTATTCTTTCATTATTTGTTCAATTTATGCTTCCAACTTAAGAGATTATTTGAACCCTATCTCATTTTCATTTCAATTATAGGGTTTTATTTAATCTAGGTGACATATGGGTTCCTCTGTGTTTCAAGATATTTGATCCCTTTTAGGAAAGAAAGTTCTTAGAACTCATAAAGGTCTCAAACTTTTGGTCATTTGTTTTATTTCATTGCTTTGGAATGAATGAAAAATACTTTCACTTGGTTAGTACTTTCTTTTTTTATTAAGTAGTATATTCGTTCACATCTGTTCATGAATAAGCAATGACTTCAAGGTAAAACATTAGATTAAATTTGGGATGTTGTTTAATTGGATTTATAGGATTTGTAGGGATCATATATTCAGAGCTCACTTAGTTTATTTGGCATGTTTGTGATATAATTTGATTGACATCATCTGAAAACTGCTTACTATGTTTTATGATTGTGTTTTAGCAAAGTAGCAATTCTTTCATGTAATTAGTTGGAAAGAAGGTTAAATATCTGTTGAGATCAGACATATAACCATTTTTGAATATGCAATTTTATAAATCAATTGAAGAGTAAATGTTGCTGCAGTTTTTTAGTTTATTCTCCACTAAATTTCCAAATCAGTCACTCTTTATTGATCACTAAACTATTTCGTTTTTAAGGTTTAAAATATTATCACATTCACTTTCATGGAGAACTAAAGTGGTAAGAAAATGAACCTGGTGACTGATTTGTATATCTTTTGAAATTCAAGTTTAGCAATGAAAACTTTTTTAGGACTAATATGGAAATTTACACTAAGCTTTGAAAGAACAGCTTATGTGTTTACATGCTTTTGTTATTCCCAACAATAAGCTGAAGTAGGTTATTCATTAGAACTACATTGACGATTTTCGTTTTCAGGCCCTATATGAAGAAAGGAGGAAAATATTGCTGGCAGTGGCTGATGCATTGGCGAAAAGCCAAAATATGATAAGGCTGATGTTGCTGATGATGTGGCAACAAGATATGACAAGTCTCTGATATCACATTTAACCCTGACGCCTGAGAAGGCAAGAACTAATTTAGTTGCATGTATTGGAGTTAACAACACCTAGATTTTGATACTCTTCTTTGACTGGCACATATTCTCTTCATATTTTTTTTAATGATTTATTTAAATTTGTGCAGAAACTGTATGAAATCAACTGTAATAATCTATTTTCACTTTGCAAGCCAAAAAATTTGTAGACTATTTGGCTACTTTGGTCCTCTCAATGAAGTTTTCATGTCTCATGATTATTATATTAGATAAGCTTATTTACTCTGTCTTAAACACAACTTATATATAGCTTATATGTGTTGTTTTAATTTAATGTTTTAATTTTTCATTTCAATGTGTTACATGTGAAGTTGTATAGTGTTATATAGAAATTGATTGATATTTCTAATTTCAAGCATGCGTTTGATTCTGCTTGAATGGTAGTTAATAATATTTGAATGATTTGTTTGTTTTAACTCCATGCTTGGGGTTAGATTAGATCTGTTGAATCCATAGTCTCATTTTGAATCAGCTTCTTAAGTTTACAATGACTACCATATTCATATATCTTTTTCCCACGATACAATTTCTTTAATTATTAGTCATTATCATGTTTGTGTATTTTGAAATTAGGATTCAGTTGTATAAGCAATGAACTGAAACTTGCAAAATTGCAGACTCATTGTGCCTAATTTAATGTTTCCTTTTACTTTGTAAATTTGTAAACCTGATTTTGTTTCTAAAACTTTTGCGAGGTTCAACAGTTGTTGATGTCTTATTTTGAAATTTGGATTCAATTGCATAAGCACATGAGGTATTACATTATTAATCTTTTTAATTTTGAAGCATATTTTACACTTTCTGATCATTTCAAATACACTTGCATCTAGAGCATTCTATTTTAACGTGTGTTATGTTCGTTTTATAGAAAAAAACGAGAATATATGCAGATGAAGAAAGTGCATGGTGGGAAGATTTAAATTGAATTCTGTACACTCTATAGTTGTCAAGTTCTATAAACAAGTAAGTGTCTTCACTCTAACTATGATTTAATTTTTTGATACTTTTTTCGACCTTTAGTAATAATTTTAATGTGTGTTTGCTCTTTTGGACAAACCGCGTTGAGTTTTGATGTTGCCAAGTAGTATACGTTATAAGGTAAGACCAATGTCAAGTTTATATGCCAATACCAAGAATAAGATAAAAAGTCTTAATATGCAGATTTTATTGGGATTATTGTTGTGTCCTCCAAACTTAGATCTATTTTGGATTGATTGGCTGAGTTTTAATATGCACCGTTGTTTAGATTTGTGTTTGTTAAATTAACATGTTTCAAATTAGGAAGGAAAAAAAATATATGAGTTGAATGAATATTTTCTTCATTGTTTGTGACTATTTTTTTACACAATTGTAGATGTCATAAGCAAGAAACGTTTATCCTAAAGAGGTTGAACTTCTTGGGAGATGACCAAGTTCTTCATGTGGCGGCTTATGTGATATCTCAATACTAGGTCAGTGTATGTTGTAAACTCTTCAAATCTGTAACGATGAATTTTTTGTATGTACTTTGATTAGCTTTATGAAGCAATTAGTTATGTGATCCAATTCTTATAACACGGGAAGCTATAATATAGACTATTGATATTATATATAAATAAATCATATAAGTAATTTGTTCCGTGTCATTTCATTATATAGTTAATAGAAAAAGAATATCACAAGGAGTAGTCCACACTCCACGCTATAGAACCAAGATGTTATAGTATTATGATTATCTTGCTTTCTCATGGTATTATTAGAAATTGCTTCATATTCTATTTTTCCCAATGTTTATATAGTGAAGCAAAATTTCTCATAACAATATTTCTAATTATGTCAAGTTGATCATTTGGGAGCAAGAAATGTTTAGTGAACAAGTAAGCTGAACAAGCAAGAAAGTTTTGGGATTTGCCAAATATATAAGAAACTAGATAATATTAATTCAATGCTTTTTACTAATGTATTTATTTGGTGAACTGGTTTTCATTGATTGGAATATTTTTATGTTTTTTATATGTTGAATTAGAAGCTTTTCTATTATGTTTATCTTGCTTTTTCATGGTATTATTAGAAATTGCTTTAGATTCTATTTTTCCGAATTGACACTCTTATGTTTTTAATGTAACCGACAATTTTCTTATTATCTATTTATTATGACATGATTTTATAATGTTACTTATCATATTGTCTAAATGTTTTATTAGAATAAATTATATGCTAAAAATAAAATAAAAAGAATAAATTATATGTTTATTGAATCATATAAACAAATCGTCCCCGTGTGTAATAAAATTTTGATTATCTTCTGTTATTTAGAGATATTTTTGGTAAATTAGTGTTGGTCCGATTGTACATGTGAGTTAGACTTTGAAGTTAATATCACTTTAAGTCATTTACAACCATTTCTGGTTTTGTACACACATAACTGATTTTGTTTTATACCTGGCAGAGAATTCCATGGAGATCGAACCTTAAATGAGAAACAAGTTGAGATTCTTAGAATGACATCACTATTGTTTTCAGAGGTAAACCTTATTATCCATACTTAAAAGGACTTTGTTGGGATTGACAAGGATAGACACAAGATACTCTTGATAGGGTAATTTAAGGTGTACATTTTTTATTTATTTATCTCAATTTAAGGACTTTGTATATTTCTAATTTTTAAATTGTTAAAATTACATGATTCCACTATGGCCGGGGGCGAAGAAATGATAATAGTGTTATTTCAATTTTGTAAGTGTTCTTTCTTATTGTTGCACAATTTACTTAACATTCTCCAATATAAGTTAGCAATACATTCTCCAATATCTTTTGCTATTTTCTCTTCAATTTGTTTTTTTTGTGGATAGTGTTTTTGTGATGTCTCTGTCCCAGTATAAGTGGATCACATATAGTTTTTGTGTTTTTGTATATTCATTTTGTTTCTCATTAAATTTAATACTAATTTTCAAATTTTATATCTCTAAAAAACGCACGGATGTTGTATGATTTTATGTAGCCTTTATATATTATACACTCTATGTTTTGTGTATCCATTTTATTTATCCATTAAATTTAATACTGATTCTAATCCCTAATTTAATGCCAACATCAATTTATTTATTGGTCGTATTTGAAGGTGCGTGAAGAAAACACAAGAAGGGGGGAGGGGGGTTGAATTGTGTTTTGGATATTTAAAAACTTTCCAAGATATTTAAACCTTTTCAGAGTCTTTAAAGCACAACGGAATATTCACACAATTAACTTATGGCGTTATGAATGATGAAGGAGTAAATGAGAGAGTGAGAGAGAGAAGAACACACAACAATTTATACTGGTTCCCCTCACAAATTGAGAGTACTCCAGTCCCCTTGTTTCCAAGAGAGTTTCACTATAATCACAAGGATTACAATAGTTTCTCAAGCACACAAGCTTGAGACTTCCTGCTCTAAGTCACACAAGACAGAGAGACTTCCTTGCTCTGATCACACAAGATCAGAGGCTTCCTTGCTCAAGCACTCAGGCTCAAGACTTCATGCTCAAATCACTAAGATTGAGACTTATGTGCTTCTACACTAAGCAGAAGACTTTGTTGCTTCTACACTAAGCAGAAAACTTACTACTAACTTGTAAGCTTAAACTTATTATAAACATGATAACTTCAGAGGCTTAAGTTAGTTTCTATGCTCACTTCATTTGAGAGATATTATCTATTACAATGCAGATTCTCACTTTCTTCTGAGAGATATTTTCTAATGAAGAGCGCTAGTCATCAATTCTTTCTTTGGCATATTTATATGAGTTGAGAAAGACATTGAGACGTTGGAGAAATTCCCGTTGTAAAATGGACAGCTGTAGTCTTTGAAGATCAGTTGAGTAAAGCCACGTCTTCCTTTGCAGAGAAGCTTCACCTTTACTGCTTGTCCAATAGTACAGTTATAAGGTACAACTAGCTCCTAGAGAGAGGGATCACATCCTTTGTGACCGTTGCAATTTAGTTGACCTTATAATAAATCATCAGGCTTGATAAGTTGTAGTTGATGTAGCCCTCTGATGACTGAGAATTCCTTTGCTTCTGATGAACCTTTGATAACTTGGAGTCTGATTGGTCTTTGAATGGTTGGCCTCTGATAGTCCTTCGCAATTCAGCTTCTGAACGTCTTCATCCTCTGAATGACTCATGACTATCAGACAGCCTCTGAACTCTTGTAGGCCTCTGAACATCCTTGAGCTTCTGAACTCCTCTGAGTTCCTGAACAGCTTCAGACGTTCTGATCTACTTTGAGCTTCTGAACTTTGTATAGTTTCTGACCACGTTGTAGCTTCTGAACTCTTTCAGAGTATAATTATTCAGACTTCCATTGGTTTTATCAGAGTTTAAATTAAGTGTGTTCTTGATTAAACGTTGAATTCTCCTGCACTTAATTTAAACATTAGTACCATCAATTGTCCATTTAATACTTTGTTATCATCAAAACTTAAGGGTGTGTATTAACACATATTTTGTTCCAACAATCTCCCCCTTTTTGATGATGACAAACACAAGTATTAAATACAATTGTTGATGATAAAAATCAGCTATGTTGACATTAGGCTTCTGAGTTTTGCAAGCTCCCCCTAAGTCTGATAACCCATAGGGTTAGGTTTGTAAGCTCCCCCTATTTTGTATCCATAGTTAATTTTAATCAGTTTCAGAAATACTTTATTATATGACTTAAATTATTCATATTTCACTATGTAAAGAACAAGGTTTGCAAGCTTCTTCTTTCCATAGTGTGATAATCTTTGAATAAAGTTACACCCTTACTCAAGAACTAACTATGAATAATAAACTTCAATTAATAAATGCATTCTCCTTGAAATTAAGCCCGTAATGCAGATGCAAGATGAAGCAATATTTAAATTGAATGACAAAATAGGATCAGAGGCGCTTAGAGACTTCTACATACACACTTGGTTCTAATGGTTATCATTAACAGCTTCAGAGTTCAAAATATTTTCAAACAGTTCAGAGCTTAAAAAATCTTTTCAAAGAAAATAGCTCTGAGTCTGAACAAAAAATTTGAAAACAGTTCAGAGCTCTTTAGTACAATATTTTGAAATTCTCAAAGATCAGATTGTCATAACAAAGCATGTACCTCATGCTACTATTTTGACCACTCTCCTACGTTCTCTCTCTGAAGCACTACAAGGCCCTAAAAAGCCAAGTAATTTCGCTTCTTCCAACAATTGATTTACCAATATTCTTTCTCCCCCTTTTGTCATTATCAAAAAGGTAATATAAGCAATTAATAGAAATTCAACTTTCAATGTCGTCAAATCAGGAGTGGTTGAACGCATTTAATACTCGGCCATTGAATTATGCTTATAAAAGGAGAGAGATACCTAGTCATTTTACTCACACAGAATAATCTTAGGTTATTGATAGATCTCTTGAGAGAAAAAATGAAACGCTCAGAGAAGAAGAAAGTAGTTTCAACGAGAGTCAGTCAAGATAGGAGAAAACACAAATAAGAGACATCAAGAAGAACAAAGCCAAAGACTGAGATTCCGCTTACTTCAGAGTCTGAACAAGCAGATTCTCATACAGAGTCTGAAGAATGAGACTCTGACTGGTTGAAGTATTTGAGAACAAATTTTCCTGAAGAAGACCAAACTAATGATCAAATCTTAGATGAACTAAAATCTTCTCCTGAGGAAGAGTCAGGAAAGTCAGATGACTCAGATTCCCAAGAGAGGTGCCATCCAAGCTGGGTCACCCAATTCCACCATCTAAGGATACCAGTTGATCATCTTTAGGATGTTATGTAACAAATACTCATTTCTTTGTTGTAAATTGATGTTCTTATTTATATTTCTTCTTGTTATGTAATTTGATCCTTCAAGAATATCCACATATTGTACACATTGAACATCAACTTTATAAATGAAACTCAAGAGTTTGAAAAATCAATTTGCAAGAATGTTTGCTTAACAAAAATGTAAATCAGTTGAAGAATTAAGACAAACAAAAGACATGCTAAACATAATCAATGACAGAATTAACAAAGAAATCTTATGAGTAATCAATCATGAAGTCCTATAAATAATCAAAGAAATCCTAAGTTTGGGTTTGACTACAGAAAGATGCTAGGATTGTCATGATGTTTTTCTTATTGGCATTTACTTCTTCCATCAATCCCATAAACTTGTCTACTTTGTCTTCAATCCTTTTGATATCACTCTCATAGACATGATTCCATAGATGCTGTTGATTGCCTTGATCACCCCTCAGACTGTCTTGAAGAGGAACATTCAGATCGTCCACCTTTTCTCTTGCAGCAGAGGATTCAGGATGATTCCTCTCTGTGTCCATTTGATTCTGAATGTCCTTTTTATCATTGATAGTTTTCCCTTTGTCAAACTTCTTCTGTTCTTCCACAACTATCTTCTGAAGGTTATACAGCTCTTTTACTAGTTCCTCTGTCAGACTTACCCATTGAGCAGTATACTCAGATGAAGGCATATCTGTTTGCCTTAGGTCATAAAGACCATGTGTCCGTTTAAACAAGTCATTACAATTGCTCAAGACATCAGGATTATCTGATTGGGTTGGATGAGGTTCATTGGATAAGGGTGTATCTGTGAGTTGGGGATTGGAGTGAATAGGTATTTGTTGGAATTGTTGAGGACTAGGGCTGGTATGATCACAGTTTTTGAGATGGAAATCTTATGTAGAGAGTTCATTGATCATAGCCTCAACATGGTTTGATGATGAGAGGTTCAGGTTTCCTTTTGAAACAGCATGTTCAGATGAGGTTTGATATGTGGGTGTATGAGGGTTTGAAAATGTTTGAGTCATAGATGATTGAGCTATTTTATGCTTAGCTTTGGCATTAAGAAATTCAAAATTAGCTAGAATTTCATCTAACTCATTAGGGTCAGAATCAGTTGAAGATGATGATGATGATTATGTTGATAAAGACTGGTTCAGGGTGAGTTGTTTTGACAGGTTCTGATATAAGTTGTTTTATGGTAAGGGTATCTTCAGAACTTGTCTGGTTATAGTTTGAGAGGAGTTGGGTTGATGAAGAGGTTAATTGAATGTCTTGAGTAGTGACAACAACAGGTTTAGATACATCACCTGATTTGTTATGATCTGAGCTTTCAGCAATCTTTTCTTTAGACTCTTTGGCAAGTTTCTTTTGTCTGACGCTGAGAGGTTCATCATCACTTTCTGAGCCTTCAACCTTATATGCTTTTACTAGCCTTCTTCTTTTCTTCTTCAATTCTTCCTTCTCAGTCTTAAATCCTTCTCCTAGGTTATCCAGCAGTTGAATGTACTTATTGCAATGTCACTAGAAGCTATAGTTATGTCAATGTTCCATTTCTTCATCAATGAAGGTTCTTAGTGAGGCTGAGGTATCAGAGGTTCTGAAGGTTGTACCTCATGTCCTGGCAACAAATTCATGTGAGAGAGTGTATGAGCAGATATAGTGGAGGCTCTGAATTCTCTTAACAAGTAGTCATGACCAGCAACTTTGATTATATCTATCACTCCACATTGATAGAAAATCTCACTGAGTATCCTAGGGTACATGACATGTACAATAGACTTGTTCTGATTTTGAGTGCACAACACAGCTTTGCATAGGTGATTGAAGATGTATTTAGCCCAATTTAACTCATATTTCCTTGTGAGAAAATAGATAAAGTGTCTATGATCCCATGACAATTGATCAGAATTTTCATTTCCTGGAAATATAGAGCTTAACAAAATTTTAGCTAGTACTCTCTGAGTGGGCTTCAGATCATCTATCTTGTTGCTCTCGCAGCTTTTTCCTTTGACAAAGCATTGTTTTGTCATAGTCTTTAGAAATACAGAATTCTTTGCTTCATTGTGACTAAAGGTATAGTAGATGCCTTCATTTGGGATGGATAGCACCTTAGCCAAGTTTGAAGCAGTAAGAATTACTTCAAAGCCGCACACAACAGAATGCACCTCAGTTTCTTCAATGACTCTCAAACCTAACTCTTGAGGGGTCTTGTCTTCATTTTCAGCCTTTTCTTCTCTCCTTGCATCTAACTCCTTGTCATAGTCTTCAACTGTCCTTACCTTGCTTCTGATCCAGAAATCTTTTACCAGAGTGGGATAGATTGGACCATTTAACAAATTCATGTATCTAAAGCTCCCTTTGTATTTAGAAAAGAACTTTAGAACATCAAACTGATTCTTTTCCAAACTATCAAAGTCCACTGGTTGTTCCATAACCAGGTTCAAAGATTTTCCCTCCATCTTAAGAGATAAATCTGTAGAAAACATCTCCTCGCAAGCAATAGTGTTGATAGGGAAGTCTTTAGGAAAAGTAAACAAAGAATCTGAAGCAGATGTGGAAGTAGATGCCATTTCAGAAAGTTTGGGTGAGGAAATTGCTAAAGTAAGAGGAAGAGTTTGTTCCAGATTTGAAGAGCAAGAATGAGGGGTGTGATAGTGTAAAGTGTGAGTGTTTAAGAGATTTTGTTAAAAACATAATACAAATTAAAACACACAATACATTAATAAAAAGAAATAAACTAATCATTAACTGCATTCAAACCAATCAGAACGTGTATGCGTGTTGTCTCTTTGGCGCCAAAACGTTTCAGTATAAAATACTTAAACGTTTCCAATTCCTTTTGTATTCAGAGGCTTTAACCGTCAGAGGTTGAAACGTTTCTCAGAGTCTGAGATTCTTCAGATGCTGAAACCTGAAGAACTTTAGAGGCTGAAAAACAAGCCTTTCAGGACACAAAAAAATATGTTCAGACAGAATTTTTCAAGGTGTTTAGTACTGAACATTGTGTATCCTAAGAAGACATTTTCAAACCTTTGAGAGTTATTCCTATGAAATGTCATTCAGGAGTTAAGCATACTTACCTTGTATTAAAGCTTTCTTGATTAGGTGTAGTCAGTGTCATAGCCTGAACAATCACTCCACCAAACTGAGTTGTTGTCATCTTCAATACATGCTTCAAAATCTTCATACTCCCTCCTGCTCCTTATGTACTCCATCTCATCTTCTTCTCCATCTGACTCTTCAAGAATGTGTCTTCTATGCACAATTGCTCTTCTTCCATTCACAGTCACATGCATCCATGTGATTGGAAAGTTCAGAGTCTTAGTTTCACCTGCAATCAAGTAAACAATTTTGTCTCTTGGTACCCACTTGCTTGAGGGTCCTAGACTGTTAGTTGCCAAATCTTCATCCTCCATTTGTTTCATCTGAGTGCTATCAGATACGAATGTAGTGTAAAGATTTGGAAGTGAGAAGCTTCCATCAATAACTGATGAGCTTGGTTCCTCTAGTGTTTTACTACTAGAGTATCCAATCCCATTAGTATTGTTGGTCTTAAGGTTGCAAAGCATGGAAACAATTTTATTTTGATCAGCATTTATGTTACAGTACTCTTTGAGAGCCAGAGAGTGCTCAAAGGATTTGTAACATATAGCATAATCATTCTCAAGGTCTTTTGTTTTAATAAAATCTTTTTGAACAGAACCTTCAAAGTGATTTGCTTGCTTACTTAAATTCTCATAGTCTGCTTTAAGCTTTTTAAACTTCTGCTGACTATTAGAGAGTTTAAGTAAGGTCTTATTAAGATGCTTGATCAATTTTGCTTTGGAAAGACTAGAATATACCTGATTCATTGATCTCTGGAAACTTTCTTTGCTCTCAGGTTCTGACTTTTCATCAGAACTTGAGTCTTCAGAGTCTGAGCCATCTTCAGAACTTGATCCTTCAACTCCTGGAGCTCTTTCAGACTCATCTTCAGAGAAGTTGTCTAGTACATCCCATGTTGTCATTCCTTTAGCCAGTCTTCCTCCATTGTTCTTGAAGTTGTACCATCTTTGAATTTTTCTTGAAAACCTTTCAAGATACTCTTCATCAGGTTCTTCAACAAGATCTCCATGCTCCAATGCTTGCTTTCCTTTCCTTGCTGCTTCTGCTTCTTCACGGTTCAACTCTTGCATATCCTTCAGAGCCAATTCATGGACTCTGAGTAAATCAATCAATGATTCAGGACTCATTGAATTGATGTCTTCAGTTTCCTCTATAGTATGTGGAATTTTATTCCAATCCAGAGGCAAACTTCTCAGCAACTTGCTTACAAGCTCTTTGTTGCTGAGTTTGTTGTTGTGCTCTTCAAGCTTGCTTGTGATAGCTTGAAACCTTATGTTCATTTTCTCAATGCTCTCATTTTCCTCCATCCTAAACTCCTCATATTGATCCAACAAGCCATTTACTATTGCCCACTGAATGCTTTCATTATCATCACTAATGAGGCAAAGAGTAGTAGCTGTAGAATCAATACTAGAAGTTTGATTAGCCCCTGATGTGGAAGGATTTTGATTGTTGCTCAGATCTTCATTTAAGCTCAGTCCATCTTCAATTTCTTTGACAAGATCAGCAACTTGTTGATATAACTTCTGCTTCCAATCATCCATGTTTTGAGCCATGGTGGTTTTCTCCTTTGGATCTTGACTGTCTCACGGTTAAGTGATTTACCAACAGAACCGGAGCTCTGATACCAATTGAAGGTGCGTGAAGAAAACACAAGAAGGGGGGTTGAATTGTGTTTTGGATATTTAAAAACTTTCCAAGATATTTGAACCTTTTCAGAGTCTTTAAAGCACAGCGGAATATTCACACAATTAACTTATGGCGTTATGAATGATGAAGGAGTAAATGAGAGAGTGAGAGAGAGAATAACACACAACAATTTATACAAGTTCCCCTCACAAATTGAGAGTACTCCAGTCCCCTTGTTTCCAAGAGAGTTTCACTATAATCACAAGGATTACAATAGTTGCTCAAGCACACAAGCTCAAGACTTCCTGCTCTTAGTCACACAAGACATAGAGACTTCCTTGCTCTGATCACACAAGATCAAAGGCTTCCTTGCTCAAGCACACAAGCTTGAGACTTCCTGCTCTAAGTCACACAAGACAGAGAGACTTCCTTGCTCTGATCACACAAGATCAGAGGCTTCCTTGCTCAAGCACTCAGGCTCAAGACTTCATGCTCAAATCACTAAGATTGAGACTTATGTGCTTCTACACTAAGCAGAAGACTTTGTTGCTTCTACACTAAGCAGAAAACTTACTACTAACTTGTAAGCTTAAACTTATTATAAACATAATAACTTCAGAGGCTTAAGTTAGTTTCTATGCTCACTTCATTTGAGAGATATTATCTATTACAATGCAGATTCTCACTTTCTTCTGAGAGATATTTTCTAATGAAGAGCGCTAGTCATCAATTCTTTCTTTGGAATATTTATATGAGTTGAGAAAGACATTGAGACGTTGGAGAAATTCCCGTTGTAAAATGGACAGCTGTAGTCTTTGAAGATCCGTTGAGTAAAGCCACGTCTTCCTTTGCAGAGAAGATTCACCTTTACTGCTTGTCCAATAGTACAGTTATAAGGTACAACTAGCTCCTAGAGAGAGGGATCACATCCTTTGTGACCGTTGCAATTTAGTTGACCTTATAACAAATCATCAGGCTTGATAAGTTGTAGTTGATGTAGCCCACTGATGACTGGGAATTCCTTTGCTTCTGATGAACCTTTGATAACTTGGAGTCTGATTGGTCTTTGAATGGTTGGCCTCTGATAGTCCTTCGCAATTCAGCTTCTGAACGTCTTCATCCTCTGAAAGACTCGTGACTAGCAGACAGCCTCTGAACTCTTGTAGGCCTCTGAACATCCTTGAGCTTCTGAACTCCTCTGAGTTCCTGAACAGCTTCAGACGTTCTGATCTACTTTGAGCTTCTGAACTTTGTATAGCTTCTGACCACGTTGTAGCTTCTGAACTCTTTCAGAGTCTAATTATTCAGACTTCCATTGGTTTCATCAGAGTTTAAATTAAGTGTGTTCTTGATTAAACGTTGAATTCTCCTGCACTTAATTTAAACATTAGTACCATCAATTGTCCATTTAATACTTTGTTATCATCAAAACTTAAGGGTGTGTATTAACACATATTTTGTTCCAACAGTATTAACATTAAAATATAAAATATAAAATCGGATCATAAACAAATTGTTCTCCGTACGTTGCACCGGTGTGAATCCTAGAAATGAACATACAAACAAAACAGTAGATTCAAAGTTGTGAGAAAGTTGAATGTGGGTAACCAAGTCATTGGGCTCAAGTGGTTAATGAGCTTTACCAAAGGACAAATCGTTTGAAAGAATCCGAGTTCTAATCTTGAGTGGAACATTTTCTTGGTCAGACTTTATTTAACTTGCGGCCGAACTCTAGATTACTAGGGTCCCATTCTCCTAGGAATCAGAGGGTTATAAACCAAAAAAATAATTTGAATGTGAGGTATTATGATATTATTACATTATTAATGAGAAAGAAACATTACCCTGCTCTACCTCGTGGTCACATGGGTTGGCTTATATATATATAGAAAAAAAAGCTAGGCTTACTTTTTTTTAGGTTTTGTTCTTGATGGAGGTTTGGTTTATGTCCCCTCCATTTTGTATTTTGCTCTCTCTTTTTTTAATACATTTTGAGTTTGTTTAAAAAAAATATGAGTTTGCTAACTTATACCCACCTAAAAATATGAATGTCTAAGTTAGCAAGGTTCACTTTTTCACTTTGGACAAAAAAATCAATTATCGCTATTCAAACATGTTATAAATAAATAGTAGTTATGTCAATGTCATTTAATTAATTAAAGAAAATAATGAATTGAAGTGGGAAATTCATGCGCCTTTCAAGCAACTTCCTCTGTCCGGCAAATCAAATGTTTGATGTTAACTCATGTGTCCATTTTTCAAATAAAGTGGTTGTAAATTAGCAAAGTGTGTGCATATTAAGGAACATTTTAAATGAAAGTTACAAAACTATCCCTCAAGTTACTAGTTTTAAATAATAAATATGAATGATTTTTTTTGTCCAAAGTGAAAAGGTGCACCTTGCTAACTTAGACTTCATGTTTTTAGGTGGGTCTAAGTTAACAAACCTATATATATATATTACTCCCTCCGTACCAAATTATATGTTATTCCAATGAAGCATTCAATGCTATTTTTCCTATAATACACTTAACTATTTAATACTCTCTCTTATTTCAATTCTTTAATTTACTTTTTTCATACCATAAATGAAGGACAATTTTATAAAGCAATTCATCATTTCTCTTTTCAATACAACAATAATTATATTTCTTAATATACGTAAAAGTATCAAACCAACGTATATTGTGGTACGGAGGGAGTAATGGCGTGCACCAACTGATGTGGGTGCAGAGAGAGTTTTCTACTAACATGGCCCAACTTCTTTTCTTGATTTTATTACTGTACAATTTGTTGAAAGTTAGGTGACTTTCCTTGTGAAAAGTTAGACAATATTGATTAACTTCTTTTCTTGATTTTATTACTGTATTATTAACTACTTAAATTTAAACTTTTTTACGGCTTTGTCTAATGTAAAAGAGTGTACTATGTGTTGTATGGTGCACAAGTAAATATTAACCCTTATATTAATCTATGCATACAAAAATATGATACACTCTCCCACTCAACTTTTTGATATTATTTTTTGTGTTTTTGGTTTTGCAGAATTTTGTGGAATATATTTTAATGTTTATATGAGAAAAAAAATATATTTAAGCATAGTTTTCTCAACACTTTTTTCCCTTCTTTCTCTCTTTGGTATGTTCCTTCCGAATTCATCCATGACTATTAGTATTAACTACAATCAAAGTTACAATGTTATCCTACCTCGTTGCTCGAATCAGAATTTTGGATTATGTATGTGCTTGCCTCGATCTAAGAGTATCCACAATAGAGTTCTATATTATTTAGATCATATAAGAACTAGTGTTTATTTAAGAATTAGTGTATATTAAGAACTCAAATATGTATTGCTCTAATGGTAGTGCCTATTAAGAACCACCATTGGAGATAGTCTAATTCGTCTGGGTTTCAAATAAGAAGAAAACGAATTAATGTCTTGGATTCCTTTTTGTTTATTCTTACTTGCAATTTTCATTGAGTTTTGATTTATAGTGTCTTAAGATTCACGAATTGTGTTGAAGATTATTATTTTAGAGAGGACATGCTTCGAAAGATTTGGATGGATTTTCAGCTACAATTGGAATTCAAAGAGAAACTTGAATTCAATGGGTGAAGAAATTTTGAAAATATTTTGATATATTATTAAGCTTTGACCAATCTCAATAATATATCAAATAATTTTTTATTTTTTAAAAAGAATCATAAATGATTTATATGATATAAACTTTCAATTCAATAATAGATTTCATAAAATTCGTATTTGTTATAATAATATTTGTAAGTGCACATAGAGCTTTAAAAAGGACCTTAAGGGGTCGGCCCTTTAAGGGGCAGACCCACTTATTTTTAATTATTAATTTTATTTAAATTTTAAACACAATTTTTTTAGGGTGCCGATCGTGGACAGTGTTGATTGAAGAAAAAGAGAATAAGTTCACGACACTAGAAAAATTATTTAAAATTTAAATAAAATTAATAATCAGAATAATTGGGTCCGCCGCTTAAAGGGTCGGTCTGTGCACCAATTGAGTCACTTCTCTTCCTTTATATTTAACTTTTTTTCCTTCTCCTTTTATTTTGATAAAGGTTTTTTCAATCTCTATAAAACATGACTATGGGCCCGTTTGGATTATCTTATTTTTGAGCTTATGCAAACAACTTATGCAATTTTTATGTATTTTTATAAGTTTGTCAAGGTAGTTTATAATAAAATAGCTTATAAAAATACAGTTTTCACTAGTGTGAACTGATAAAATAACATAAAACCTAATTTATATTGCATAAGTTGTTTGCATAAGCTAAAAAATAAGCTAATCGAAACGGGCCCTATGACTATTATCCGTTCATTCTAGATGATAAATTATAAGTGGTAAATATTATAATCTATAAGCTATTAAAAATTTATTTGGTTGATAAGAAGGTGACTTGTATTCGGTAAATCTGGATTAACTTATTTATTGGTTTCATATTGGTTCATTAACTAATTAACATTTTAAATTGGTCCCTTAATTTTAATTTTGGTTGTCATATTAGCCATTTTTGTTAGTTTTTCTCAAAAACTTTAATTTTGCTTTCTTTTATAATATTGTTATACGAGTGCTAGTGAATATGATTATGAGTTCAGACACATTTCTTAGACTGGAGATAAATACACTATCAACTTGTTAAAAATTGAGTGTTCGATCTCATAGAAAATAACTATTAACATTTATGTATTCAATAGCCATTTATGTAAAGTTAATGTTTTTTAGAAAATCTGGGATTAGCTACAACGACGTTTGTAGCTAATTCACAACAAATTTGTAGCTAACTCTGATTTACTAGAAGAATAAAACAGAACCGCAAGAAACATATGAAGAAGAAAAGGGAAAGAAAGGAACAAGAAAGGTTTGTCGCCGTCGTCGCAGAATCGGCCGGAACCATCACCGGCCGAAACCGTCACCGGCCTTCTCCTGCTCTCTCGGTCGCGATCTCTTTCTCACGTGGAAGCTCCAGCGATTTGTTTCTTTCAATTCTGGATCGTGTTTTGGTCGTGTGTTATGTTTGCATCTTGTTTCTTTTCTTGATCCTTTTATTTTGTTGTTTGTTCATTTTTTATTTATTTAAAAAAGAAAACTGATTTACTAGAAATAACTACCAATTAGCTACAAATGTCGTCGTAGCTAATCCCAGATTTTCTTGTAGTGATATAGGGGGGCAAAATCCAAAGAATTATAAAATAAGGGGGGTAAAATTCCGGATTTTAAAATAAGGGGGGCAAAATTCCGATTTATTCAAAATAGGGGGTAAAACTGCATTTAAGCCTTAACTAAATGACCAATATGAAACTAATAAATAAGTTAAGATACCAATTGTCTAATTTATTCAAAAAATTATTAACTCGAACCAAATTTTGAATTGATTTAGTTTTTATCGATTCAAACTGAAACAAGTTGACTCAAATCAAATAATTTCCAGTCTACCAATATATCTCTATGATATTAAAGCTAAAAAAGGGTTCGGTTTTATGGAGAAAGACATATATCAAAACATTTTGAAAGTAGCGTAACCAATGCATTCAAAAAAATTTAAAAATACTTTTCTACTAAAAACTTTTACTTTTGTTTATATTTTTATTTTCTTAACTATTGTCCCAGAGTCACCGTTTAACACTACCCTTTAAAATATCATATGCGATATTGGAACACATTTTCTTTCACAAAAATATCACACCATATAATATAAAATTGTTTCTTTGACAAAAATACACACAACATGGAACTCGAGGTATACAAAAAATATTTAAAAACAAAAAGTATATAGTTGTTGTATAACTATTGAGTAATGATATTTTGACATCAATTTTTTGACAACATAGTGGACAACTTATGCATGAAGGGGTAATGTTGTAATAAGAGAATAAAAAAGTTGTTGCAAAATAAAAGTGTAATCCATCCAATTTGTGCCACATCATGTTGTCAAAATTGTTGTCCAAAATTTGTTGTTAGAATACCATTACTCATAATTATTAGAACATGGTGGTTGAATAACATTTTTATTACAATATAACAAAAAAAAACTCAAATCTAACCACGTGTGTTAAATTCAAATCTATTATAGATAGGAAAACGAATGACTGCTCTAACTGTGTTAACGCAGTTACAATACTGACCGTCTAGTATAAATCAACGGTCAAAATTATTTTAATGTATTTATATCATAATTGTCCAATGTAAAATCAATGGATGTGATTAATTACTATGTGTTACTGCGTCATTTTTGAACCGCAGTAAATCCTTGATATATGATATTTGATATATGATATGATACGATAGGATTCTATAAGATATGAACATGTGCACCGTTATAAACAAATTCAAACCACATCATCTCATCTCATCTTATCTCTCTCCTATTTATTCTTCTTAAACTTCATCTCCCACACCAACAAAATCACAAAAAATGGACACACTCAACTCCATACTCTTCATTCTCTTCACCTTCATCTTCCTCAAATTCTTCTATTCTCTTCTCTCAAAACACAAACCACCACTTCCACCCGGTCCACGTGGCCTTCCCATCATAGGTAACCTCCATCAACTAGGACAAAACCCCCACAAAACCTTGACCAATCTCTCCAAAATCCATGGCCCAATAATGTCCCTAAAATTGGGCCAAATAACAACCATTGTTATGTCTTCACCAGAAACTGCAAAATCAGTTCTTCAAACCAATGACCAATTTCTTTCTAACAGAAAAGTACCTGATGCCATGAAAGGTGCTAACCACCATAATTATAGTTTACCATTTTTACCTATTTGTCAACGTTGGAAAGACCTAAGAAAAACATGCAACAACCTTTTGTTTTCGAGCAAAAACCTCGATTCGAATCAAATACTTCGAAGCCAAAAGATTATAGAACTTTATGATGATATAAATGATAGTGCTGCAAAATTTGAAGTAGTTAATATTGGAAGATTGGCTTTTAAGACAACTATTAATATGTTGTCGAATACGGTTTATTCAGTTGATTTGGTTCGATCGAGTGATAAGGCCGGGGAATTTAAGGAGTTGGTTACTAAGATTATGAAGGAAGTTGGAAGAGCGAATATCGCGGATTGTTTTCCGGTTTTGAAGGTTTTGGATCCTATTGGGATTAGAGGAAGGGTTGGTGAGTATTTTGGGAAGTTGTTGGAGATTTTTGCAGAGTTGGTTGATGAAAGGTTGAAGATGAGGGAGTTGAAAGGTTATTGTAGGAAAAGTGATATATTGGATGCTATGATTGATGATGAGAATAATATTGGGGAGAAGTATAAAGATAAGATTGAACGTTTATCTGTGGTATGTTTCATTTGATGAATTTTATTTCCTTTTTATACACTTTTCACCGACATTTTACATTGAAGACACGATCTAATATGTGTTGATAATCGACGCATAGTTACCTTCATATAATCTTTTTTTTCTTTTTAAATTATCACTTGTATTTATACGTGTATGATGTCTAGTGTTTCAATCGATGTTAGTGTTTGATTGACAACAATGGCACTTTAAATTTGGATTGATGATCGGTGTTTGGTGTCCAACATTTATCGAATGAGACATTAATGACACATATAGGTTACATTTAATTAAACGGTTGTATTTTTAAAATTAGGAAAATGCTAAAAATGGTAATATAATCTTGAAAAGAGTCCATTCAATGTCTTGAAATTTTAAAAAATAATTTTTTCTAGTTAACAATTTTGTTTTTATTTCTATTTTTTTTCTTAATCATTGACTCGAGAACATTATTTAGTAGGACCCTTTAAATTATTATTTGTCATTGTCTATGGGTTGGTATTTGTGTCTTGTTTCATAAATAAAGAAGATAAGCTATCCAATATTTAGGGATTGATGTCCGATGAGAAAGTTGCATCTAGATTTGGTTTCCTTTAAGGCATAATTATTGCACAGAAACAATTCCATAAATTTAAATCAAAATGGAATAGTTTAGATTCAAAATTTCAATTGTAAATCTAATTTGTCAAATTAGAACGCGAACTTCTAATCATATCTAATGTCTCTAGAGTCTTTTACTATAAGCGTGTGTCTACTTATAGGATAATATCTCATTTATATTAACCATGTGCTTTTGTTGTTTTTTTTACTAGGACTTAATTGTAGCAGGAACTGACACAGTAACTTCAACAATAGAATGGGCAATGGCTGAATTACTTCGCAATCCAACAGTTATGTCAAAAGCAAAAGAAGAGTTAAGCCAAATTATTGGCAAAGGAAACTTGGTTAAAGAATCAGACATAACAAAACTCCCTTATTTACAAGCAATAGTAAAAGAAACTTTTAGATTACATCCGGCAGTTCCACTTTTACTACCAAGAAAAGCTGAAAATGACTTAGAAATTAATGGTTATAAAGTCCCAAAAAATGCACAAGTTTTTGTTAATGTTTGGGCTATTGGAAGAGATGCAAATTTATGGGACAATCCTAATGAATTTTTGCCGGAAAGATTTTTGGGGTCAGAAATTGATTTTAAAGGTAGAAATTTTGAGTTGACACCATTTGGTGGTGGAAGAAGATTATGTCCTGGATTACCATTAGCTATAAGGATATTATTTTTGATGTTGGGTTTGTTTATTAATTGTTTTGATTGGGAACTTGATGGTGGGATTAAAGCTGAAGATATGAACATGGATGATAAATTTGGACTTACTTTGGAGAAAGCTCAAGCTTTGTTAGCTGTTCCAATTAAAGTAAATAAGCAATAATTGAATATAGTTGATCATGTGGCAAATTAAATATCATTGTATCATGTGTTTTATTTATCATATATTGACTGTAATGTAGTGAAGATTTCAATGCCATGACGTGCAGATAATGTTAAAATGATTTTGAATTTTTCACGTGACGTTTGTAGCAACTGGCTAGCTATAATTTAGTATATATAAAATGTAAAAAAAAATTGTCGATAAAAACTACTACCACATATATAAGAAATTTTTTATATAACCAAAGTCAAAAAGCAAGATAAACGATACAACCTATTTTTACACGATAAAAATCAAGAGTTTAATTGATATGCACCGACGGTGTAAAATAGTTTTAGTTTTACACCATCGTCCAATAAATAACCATCATTTTGTCATGTCATGTCAAGAAAGTGGGGTAAAGTGGGGTGATGTGGCGGAAAACATAGTTGGTATTGGTTGACAGTGTAAAATTATTTTACACCGTCGGTGCATATCAATTAAATCCAAAAATCAATACAAGAAAGTCTATTTTAGCATTATGAATGAAAACAATACACAAGTTTCACACACCAAAACGGCCAACAAAGATAAAATAACCACAATTACTAACCAAACATAAACACATTAACTCAAGAGCCTTATTCCAAAAAAGGCCCATAAAAAATTTCACTCTAAAATTCGTCATGTTTGCACACTTTTTTAATCATAAAAGACAAAGACTCAATAGATATATGGCTTAATTATATTTTTAGTTCCATATCTTTATTTTATGTTTCAAGTTGGTACCTTATCTTTTAAAAATTTCAAGTTGATACCTTATCTTTTCTACAGGTTTCAAGTTGGTACCTTCTGTCAATTTTTTAAGTATTACCGTTAAATTTGGACACGTAGCAATTTTTTGGACGTATAAATCAATGACACGTGTCCAAATTTAACGGTTATAGTTAAAAAATTGACGGAAGGTACCAACTTGAAACCTGTAGAAAAGATAAGGTATCAAAAGTGTAATTAAGCCTAATTTATAGTATTACTCTATTTGGTCATTTTTATAAGGTACAATTGAGCCAACAAAAATTAATTTATTTGGACTATATTATAACCATATATATCAACTTTTATTGACTCAATTACCACTTATAAAAAGGACCGAAAGTATTATAATACTAGGGTCATGATCAAATGACACCGATGTGTCAAATTTAATTTAACACCAAATATGAACCATGGATTTCATTTAATCCAAAGTCACTTATTTGATGGAAATTTGCACAATTAATTGTCACTAAGCAATACTTGCTGAATCAATTTCTGTTTTGGCATTCTTTCTCTCTCTGTATCTCTTAATTAATACACACTTCTTTTTTTTTTAATATAATGCTTGTCTTCACTCTTCATCCCTGCAAATATGCTCCCAAGCATATATGCACTTGTTCCTAAACAAATCATTGAAATCAAATATGCACGATCAGTGATTGCTAATATTGATCATGACGTATACAAAAAATTGTTCCTAAACAAATCATATGTAGTTCTGTTTTTTGTGCTAGCTAGTTTGAATGAGAAGGTCCACGGGATTATTAAATTGATCATGATCAATGTATTACATCTTAAATTCATCGAGAAAGCTAAACTATTTGAGAGGAATTAAAAAAAATACTGTATTTGTGAGGAAGAAAGAGAGAGAAAATTAAATTGTTAAAAATTAAGAGTATTTATTGATGAAAATCAGCATCTTTATTATCATGTGAACATTTTAAGGAATATAATCACAACGTTTAGATTAGATGAAATCAACGGTTGAAATTTGGTGTCAAATTAAATTTGTCACCTTGGTGTTATTTGATCCTAACTCATAATACTAATGTTAAAACAAAAATCAAAATGGTAGGGGGACCATGGCCACCCCTAGCACCCCCGGCTCCGCCACCGATTGCAACAAAATGTAAGACTCAACACTCCTGGTCCAGTTTCTCTACAAAATAGAAAGGAAAAAAAAATCGTAATTATATGAAGAGAGATCAAGATAAAAGAAATAACGTAATATACACAAACATCAAATGTAGCTAAAAAATATTTGATTTGAGATAAGTGGCCATGTTACTTTGTACCCAAAAAAAAATTACGATAAATCGATGGTATATGTACTATTTTTGACACGACAAATTCCACTATTTCCATTAAAAAAAAAATCCACCATTTAATTTGATCCAATAAAGAAACATGGATCAAAGAGTTGGCTGGTGATGACTTGTTAACTTATTGAGATATAAATAAATCTTGTTACGTACACTTTCAAGATTGTAGGATAATTATTTGAGATAAAAATGCTTGATGACCTGAGAAAGGAATCCCAAAAATTTTCCAGGGAGTAATGCTCATATCAATAATCAATCTCCCTTTGAGAGAGGTGGGCAACAATGTGATTATTTTTGTTCAAACAAAATATAAAATAATTTGGTCAAACATTTCTAATGATTTTGTTGAGTCAAAAAAATGATTTTATTTTATTTTATACAAAAAAAAACTAACTGTATAAACTGGCTCTAAGTAGGAATTGATCTTAAAAAAGCATTTAACATATTACTTTTTTATTTGAAATGGCAAAAATTTTATTCATCCAACAATCAAGGCACAAGAAGGGCCAAGAAGGGGGAAAACTGAAAGCATAAGCAAAGTTTGGAATCATGTCTGATCCTTGGTTACGTGTATAACTTATTTTGTTAGAAACTTGATGGTAGATATTATAAAGTTTGGAATATTGCTAAGATTTGTATGTTGTTCTCAGATCAAGTGGCGGAGACTCTCCACCGGAGAGGACTATGTCGACACCTCTTGTTGGTTCGATTTATGAGGATAAGATGGTTTGGGAGAGGGGGGACACAATGGTTGTTACTCTGTCGATTTATGAACAGCTGGGTTGTCATTTGTCATGGTCTCTGCTACGTGCCAGCAAGGTAGCGCGGCCGAAAGAGTATTTGCTTTGTGTCGGAATGGGGATTATACAACTATAGGTAGAGTGGCTACGCTATTTTGGAGTATATATATGGCACATTCAGAACGATAATGTTAGAATTCCAAGTCAAGTTGTACAGGCACCTTTTGATCATTGGAGTGAGTGGTTTGCTGTTCATAAGTTGCAGAGTACTGATGATCATTATGTCCTGCCTTTTTGCAAACGGTGGGAAAGGTCTCGTATAGACTGGTTAAAATTCAATGTAGATGCATCTTTTTTTGTTGACTCGAGAAGGACAACAATGGATGCTAGTTTTCGTAATAGCTCCGGTGAGTTTACTGCTGGATTCACACAGTGGCAGCATATGATTTTATCAACAGAGGATGGTGAAGCATGAGCATTATTGCAAGCTATGAATGAAGTAAAGCTTAGAGACTTTGAACGAGTCCAATTCGAAAGTGACACTCAAGTGCTGGTTGATGCAATTCGTACCAAGAAGAGAGACAACTCAGAGTTTCTTTCGATACAAAAATTTCTCTATGTCCTTCATAAATTGAGGATTTTGAAATCTCCACCATTGAATTTTCTAAGGAACACGTGACAATCATAAGTAGAAAAACTGGAAAAATTGAAGGATAAGGAAATGAAGGGGATTTCAACTCATACCTAATTGCCACACATTGACTTTTTCACTTTTAATTCTTCCAAAGCTATGGCGGAACCCTATGGAAATGTTTTTGTTTTTTTGTATTTTTGGTTGGTAGACGAAATGACAAAGTCATTGGAAACTCACACACAAAGTGAAGTGGCTAGAGATCGAACCTCGGTCGGCGTCCGACACTAGCAATTTCGATGTTTCTACCATTTGAGCTAGGATTTGTGGACTGTTTTTTTTTTCCTTTTATCTGTGGTAGAATTCAATTGAATTCCTTTTTCTTTTTTTCTTTCTTTTTATATTTTTTGTTTTGAACCTAAACCCTCTCTAACCCTAAATATCTTTATCTTTATTACTATAAAGGGAGAATAAGAGTTTTGGATTTGCATCCACTTAACCCTAATTTTTTCCCTCCTAATCCCTCTCTTAATGACCACTCCAACTACCACCTCATTTATTAGGAATACAAATTTGAATTTGAATTTCAAATACACCTCTTCACAATATTTGATTGCACTGCATCAAAAAACGTAAAAGATATATCTATATTTTTATCTTTATCTTTATTACTATAAAGGGAGAATAAGGGTTTTGGATTTGCATCCACTTAACCCTAATTTTTTCCCTCCTAATCCCTCTCTTAATGACCACTCCAACTACCACCTCATTTATTAGGAATACAAATTTGAATTTGAATTTCAAATACACCTCTTCACAATATTTGATTGCACTGCATCAAAAAACGTAAAAGATATATCTATATCTGCCTAAAAAATAGCATCTACTGTAACATCCCCAATTTCTTTTGCTAGTATCATATCCTAATAAGAGTATTTTCTAAACTCATCACCTGTCTAGAGCTAGTATTAGAGTCATTTTGCATAACATGTAATAGTTCTCTAGTGTATGTTGTCACTTAAAGGAAGAAGCTTGGCTAGAGAGAGACATGTGTTCCACTTATGCCCTATGACTCACCAAAACCATTACCTCACTCTTCATTTGATTTTCTCTTGGCTGAAGCAAAGTCCACATTCTCTCAACTCTCTTCTCTCTCGTGAGAACAAACAAAGCAACCTCATTTCAATTTCTTAAATTTCTCACAAAATCACCCTAAATCAAGCATGCATATGAAAGTTTTGGTCTAGTTGATTGTAAAAAGAATTGTGGTAAGTTTCATTCTTCCAAAACTCTTCTCAATCTCTTCAAATTCGTGCTCTTTAATCCTCTTGTCCAAAACTCAAATTCTGTTTTCACAATGCATGTGTTGGAGACATGCTCATCTTGGCTGTCTTGATGCTTTAGGAAGTGGAACTCAAGACTATCAACCACAAGAGGATTGAAGTTTGCAAATCAAAGCTTGGGAATCAGTAGATAGCCAAGAATCAAGCTTCAAGTTGAGGTGGGTTCTTAGGATAGAATAGTTAGAATTATTCCCCAAAATTCAACTTTGCATGATAACATAGGATCTAGGGATTGAAATGGGCATGAGAAGGGTTTAATTCCCAAAACTCTTCTCCTTTATAATTATTATGATATTCATGATGTTAATGGCTTGAAAGATTGGCAATTGTAGTGTAGAAAACTCTGTTTTGAACTGGTACTGCAGGCCTTCGCGCCTAGGCGCAGCAGTTTCGCGCCAGGGCGCAGGCAAGAAAACACAGAGGTAGAATCTGGAATGCAGGTTCGCGCCAGGGCGCAGAAGGTTCGCGCCGGGGCGCAAGCCACCAGCATTTCCAGATTTTTGTCCTCTGTTTCCTGCTTTAGAAAATTCATACGCATTTTGGATTGTCATCTTTTAAGTCTTGTTTTCCATTAACATTAAGAATACCTTATAATTATGATGTCGTTGTACGTATAGGATTGATTATAACCTAGGCTAGTAGCTAGGTTAGTTTCCCGGGATTAGGATATATTGGTAGTATGTTAACACATTAGAATTATGTGTAGTATCAGTCCATAGTTATGTGTGATTGCTTGAGCACCACCAAAGGGATTCGAGGAATCCATAGTTATGTGTGGTTGTTTGACACCACCAAAGGGATTCAAGGAATCCAAAGCGATAAGATATCAATAATATTGATTGTGATGTCATAGTTATTTCGTACCATATGTGCTTAGTTCACGAAGATTGGTACGGAAAAGCGTAAGGCTTGCTGAGACCAGCTCACCTCAGATTGTTCTTGCATAGCTAAAATGAATTCAGATAATTCTTTGTGTTACACCATATAAACTGTATATATATGAATACATGTATGGCGTTGAGATTGCGTGAGGACTGATTATAGGTTGATTCCCCTGGTGTAGTCACCAATAGGTGGGTAGTATAATCCACGAGACTTAGTAGTCTTACCCCCCCCCCCCCCTCGTTCATGTTTCAGGTACTCAGGGTGATCGTGGCAAGCAAGTTGCGGAGTAGTAGCATTGCTTGTGACTGTGATGTTCGTGTTTAGAACATTTAGTTTTTATGTTTCAGTTTATTTCCTTTCCGCCGTGTTGTACTTTATTGTACTTTAGCACCTGTGTGTGCCTTAATCAACTCTATGTATTTGTAAACTTGATGTACTCGGTATTTAATTATGGACTTTATAATATATTCTAGACAATGTATTATGGGGTGTTATAATTGGTATCAGAGCAGGTCGATCCAGACCGTGCCAGAGTCATAAGTATACAGTGCATTCTAAATGCGTACTCTAGGGATGTCTAACATTTATTCTACATGTTGTATCATTTGAGCCTAGCTAACTCAATTTGATTATGACAGATAGAGTAATATGGCAGAAGCACCAGGAGGACGCGGACGCGGTCGTGGTAGGCCACGAAGGAATGTGGCAGAGGAAGAAGGACAACCTCAATATCAATATTCTGATCCAGATGCAAATATGTGGGCGCACATGATGCATCAGCAACAACAATTCCAAGCTCAGCAAGCCCAGCGCCATGAGGAGATGATGATGATGTTCCAACAACAAATGGGCAATGCACATACTCAGAACATGGGAAGTGCAGCGTTCAGGGAATTTTGTCGGATGAATCCTCCTGAGTTTGTTGGTGAGTATGTTCCCTCGGTTGCAAGAGAATGGATTCAGAGGATGAGTGGAATTCTGGATTCCATGGAATGTACTGAGCTGGAAAAGGTTACCTTCGCGACAAGATTTCTTCGCGGAGCGGCTTGCAATTAGTGGGAAGGTGTTAGAGCTTACATGACTGCAAGTCAGATGGAGATGACATGGGCTAATTTCAGACGTCTCTTCATCGACCATTACATTCCCGAGAGCTATAGGATGTCAATGGAACGGGAATTGATTGAACTTAAGCAAGGAAGTAAGTCTGTGGCGGAGTATACAGCCAAGTTTAACGAGTTAGTGCGGTACGTGGCAGATAGTGACGATGCTCCTACCGAGGCGTGGAAGATCAAGAAGTACCGTTTCAGTTTAAGGGCAGACATTGCACATGATGTGTCTATGCAGCAAGTTGCTAGTCTTGGTGAGTTGATCCAGAAGAGTTATCTTGCGGAGTCAGGCCTTGAAGCCATGAGAAAGGAAAGGTTTGAGGTGAATCAAAAGAGACGAGATTCGGGAAAGTATAAGGAGCAATTAAAGCCAAGGGGTTCCCCGAGTAAAGGAAAACAAAATTTCTCTCAGAGATCACAACAAGTATGTTCAGAGTGTGGGTCTATTCATAATGGTGAATGTATGAAGGGAAAAGGTGTATGTTTTCACTGCAAACAGCCCGGTCATTTCAAGAGTGAATGTCCGAAGTTGCACGGTTCCGGAGGTTCGAGTGGAACAACAAGGAGCAAGGGTCGAGTGTATTCTCTTGATGGTGAACAAGCTAGAGGTAATAATGCCTTAATCATTGATGTTTGTCAATTGGGTCAATCTGAAGTTGTTGTACTGTTTGATTGTGGAGCTACAAATTCTTTTATTTCTGTTGAATGTGTGATGAGGTTGGGTTTATCTTCGACTTCATTACTTCCTCCCATGACTGTCGCCGTTGCTACGGGTGGCAAAGTTGTTTCTAAAAGGGTTTGTCAAAACTGTCCTGTTAGCGTCGCAGGAAAAATCTATCATGTTGATCTAATTTGTTTGCCATTAAAAGACATGGACATAGTACTAGGCATGGATTGGCTCTCTGCCAACACTATGTACATAGGCTGTGCTGAAAAGAATCTATATGTTCCTATTGATCTTAACGCAGAGAGTAGAGCCCTGACTGCTCTACTGCAGAATACACATCAGTTAATCCAGTATCTCGGTGCAGAGAACAAGTGTTTCAGTATTGTGTTCACCATGAGTTCAGAGTCTAGTCTAAGCCCCAGTGACATTCCGATTGTCAGAGAGTATCTGGATATGTTTCCAGAAGATATAAATAGTTTACCACCAGAAAGAGAAATTGAGTTATCAATTGATCTTGTTCCAGGATCTCAGCCGATTTCTGTTGCACCATATAGAATGTCCCCTCTTGAACTTCGAGAATTGAAATCTCAACTTGAAGAGTTATTGCAAAAGCATTTCATTCGTCCGAGTGTCTCACCTTGGGGTGCTCCAGTTCTGTTAGTGAAAAAGAAGGATGGTACAATGCGGTTGTGTATTGATTACCGTCAGCTCAATAAAGTTACCATCAAGAATAAGTATCCGTTACCTCGTATTGATGATCTGTTAGATCAACTCAGAGGAGCTACTATCTTTTCCAAGATTGATCTTAGATCCGGGTATCATCAGATTCGTATCAGGACTTCTGACGTGTCCAAAACTGTTTTCAGGACTCGTTATGGTCATTATGAATTTTTGGTTATGCCGTTTGGTCTGACCAATGCTCCAGCAGTATTCATGGATTACATGAATAGAATTTTTCAGCCTTATCTTGATAAATTCGTAGTAATCTTCATTGATGATATTCTGATCTACTCTAAGGATCCTCAGGAGCATGCAGAGCATCTGAGGATTGTTCTTAATATTCTAAGAGAGAAGCAACTTTATGCCAAATTCAGTAAGTGTGAGTTTTGGCTTTCTGAAGTGAAGTTTTTGGGTCATGTAATATCACAAGGAGGTGTATCTGTTGATCCATCCAAAGTAGAAGCGGTGCTTAATTGGGAAAGACCTAGAACTGTTTCTGAAGTAAGAAGTTTCCTTGGTTTAGCGGGCTATTACCGGAGGTTCATTTTGGGATTTTCGGAGATAGCGCTACCATTAACCCGGTTAACTAGAAAAGGAGCTGCATTTGTCTGGAATGAATTGTGCGAAAAATAGTTTTAACTTGTTAAAACAAAAGTTGACTAGTGCTCCGGTGTTAGTAATTCCTGACCCTGATAAGAAGTATGTAGTGTACTGTGATGCTTCTACTAAAGGACTCGGATGCGTACTTATGCAAGACGGCGCAGTAGTAGCTTACGCATCACGACAGTTGAAACCTCATGAAGAGAATTATCCTACCCATGACCTTGAACTTGCAGCCATTATTTTTGCTTTGAAAATCTGGAGACATCACTTGTATGGTGTACAGTTTGCGTTATACAGTGATCACAAAAGTTTGAGATACTTGTTTGATCAGAAGGAGTTAAACATGAGACAACGGAGGTGGATGGAGTATTTAAAAGATTTTGACTTTGAATTGAATTACCACCCAGGAAAGGCGAATGTAGTAGCTGATGCTTTGAGCAGAAAGGCGTTGTATGCATCGGAGATTCTAATGCATCAGTGTGGGTTGTATGAGAAATTCAGAGATATGAATTTGAATGTCACCTACCGGAAGGACGGAGTCAAGTTGAATAGAATAGAATTGACATGCGACTTGCGTTCCACCATAGGTAGTGCACAAGAGAAGGACATGGATTTACAAAGAAGGATCGGAAAACCTGAGTTCACTGTAGCAGATGACGGTGTAATTCAGTTTGGGAGTAGAATATGTGTGCCGAATGATGCGGATTTGAAAAGATCGATTTTAGAAGAAGCACATAAGAGTGGGTTTTCAATTCACCCCGGTTCCACCAAGATGTATCATGACCTGAAGAAGAACTATTGGTGGCCAAATATGAAAACTGAAATCGCAGAATTTGTGTCAAGGTGTATTGTATGTCAGCAGGTTAAGATTGAACATCAGAAACCAGCCGGTCCTTTGCAACCTTTAGAAATACCCGAGTGGAAGTGGGAACATATTACCATGGATTTTGTAACTGGTTTACCCCGTAATCAGAAAGGAGAAGATTCCATTTGGGTTATTGTTGATCGGTTAACAAAGTCAGCTCATTTCATTGCAGTGAAGTCGACTTATAAGGCTTCGCGGTATGCTGAAATATTCCTGGAGGAGATTGTTAAGTTACATGGAGTTCCAGTGAGTATAGTGTCAGACAGAGATCCAACCTTTACCTCTCATTTTTGGCGTGCTTTCCAAAAGACAATGGGAACACGGCTTAGAATGAGTACTTCAAATCATCCCCAGACAGATGGACAATCTGAGCGAACCATTCAAACTCTTGAAGATATGCTCCGAGCTTGTATTTTAGAGGATGGTGGTAATTGGAGCAAACACCTGCATCTCATTGAATTTGCCTACAATAACAGTTACCATGCTAGTATCGGTATGGCACCATATGAAGCCCTGTATGGGAGAAAGTGTAGAACGCCTTTGTGTTGGACTGAAGTAGGTGATAAAGGAGTGTTAGGACCTGATATTATCCAAGAGACTACTCTGAAGATTAAGTCAGTTAAAGAGCATATGAGAGTTGCACAGAGTAGACAAAAGATTTATGTCGATCACAGAAGGAGACCAATAGAGTTTGATGAAGGTGATCACGTATTCTTACGCGTAACGCCTAAGTTGGGTCTGTGCGTTGTATTTAAGACAAAGAAGCTTGCTCCTAGATACATTGGACCGTATCAAATCCTTAAGCGAGTTGGTCCTGTGGCTTATCAGTTAGCCTTGCCCCCATCTATGTCCAGGATGCATGATGTGTTTCATGTGTCTCAACTCAGAAAGTTCATTCCTGATCCATTCGTGCCGGTGGAATTAGAAAGCATTGATTTGCAACCAGATCTAACTTATCAGCCTGATCCCATTCGAATTGTAGATCGTGATGTTAAGGCCCTTCGGAACAAGAAAATTCCTGTGGTGAAAGTAGAATGGTCTCGAGCACCGGATGGCGAATTCACTTGGGAGTTGGAATCCGAAATGATGAAAAACTATCCATATCTATTCTCAGGTATATTTCAATTTCGCGGACGAAATTTCTTTAAGGGGGTAGATTGTAACATCCCCAATTTCTTTTGCTAGTATCATATCCTAATAAGAGTATTTTCTAAACTCATCACCTGTCTAGAGCTAGTATTAGAGTCATTTTGCATAACATGTAATAGTTCTCTAGTGTATGTTGTCACTTAAAGGAAGAAGCTTGGCTAGAGAGAGACATGTGTTCCACTTATGCCCTATGACTCACCAAAACCATTACCTCACTCTTCATTTGATTTTCTCTTGGCTGAAGCAAAGTCCACATTCTCTCAACTCTCTTCTCTCTCGTGAGAACAAACAAAGCAACCTCATTTCAATTTCTTAAATTTCTCACAAAATCACCCTAAATCAAGCATGCATATGAAAGTTTTGGTCTAGTTGATTGTAAAAAGAATTGTGGTAAGTTTCATTCTTCCAAAACTCTTCTCAATCTCTTCAAATTCGTGCTCTTTAATCCTCTTGTCCAAAACTCAAATTCTGTTTTCACAATGCATGTGTTGGAGACATGCTCATCTTGGCTGTCTTGATGCTTTAGGAAGTGGAACTCAAGACTATCAACCACAAGAGGATTGAAGTTTGCAAATCAAAGCCTGGGAATCAGTAGATAGCCAAGAATCAAGCTTCAAGTTGAGGTGGGTTCTTAGGATAGAATAGTTAGAATTATTCCCCAAAATTCAACTTTGCATGATAACATAGGATCTAGGGATTGAAATGGGCATGAGAAGGGTTTAATTCCCAAAACTCTTCTCCTTTATAATTATTATGATATTCATGATGTTAATGGCTTGAAAGATTGGCAATTGTAGTGTAGAAAACTCTGTTTTGAACTGGTACTGCAGGCCTTCGCGCCTAGGCGCAGCAGTTTCGCGCCAGGGCGCAGGCAAGAAAACACAGAGGCAGAATCTGGAATGCAGGTTCGCGCCAGGGCGCAGAAGGTTCGCGCCGGGGCGCAAGCCACCAGCATTTCCAGATTTTTGTCCTTTGTTTCCTGCTTTAGAAAATTCATACGCATTTTGGATTGTCATCTTTTAAGTCTTGTTTTCCATTAACATTAAGAATACCTTATAATTATGATGTCGTTGTACGTATAGGATTGATTATAACCTAGGCTAGTAGCTAGGTTAGTTTCCCGGGATTGGGATATATTGGTAGTATGTTAACACATTAGAATCATGTGTAGTATCAGTCCATAGTTATGTGTGGCTGCTTGAGCACCACCAAAGGGATTCGAGGAATCCATAGTTATGTGTGGTTGTTTGACACCACCAAAGGGATTCAAGGAATCCAAAGCGATAAGATATCAATAATATTGATTGTGATGTCATAGTTATTTCGTACCATATGTGCTTAGTTCACGAAGATTGGTACGGAAAAGCGTAAGGCTTTCTGAGTCCGGCTCACCTCAGATTGTTCTTGCATAGCTAAAATGAATTCAGATAATTCTTTGTGTTACACCATATAAACTGTATATATATGAATACATGTATGGCGCTGAGATTGCGTGAGGACTGATTATAGGTTGATTCCCCTGGTGTAGTCACCAATAGGTGGGTAGTAGAATCCACGAGACTTAGTAGTCTTACCCCCCCCCCCCCCCCCCCCCCCCCCGTTCATGTTTCAGGTACTCAGGGTGATCATGGCAAGCAAGCTGCGGAGTAGTAGCATTGCTTGTGACTGTGATGTTCGTGTTTAGAACATTTAGTTTTTATGTTTCAGTTTATTTCCTTTCCGCTGTGTTGTACTTTATTGTACTTTAGCACCTGCGTGTGCCTTAATCAACTCTATGTATTTGTAAACTTGATGTACTCGGTATTTAATTATGGACTTTATAATATATTCTAGACAATGTATTATGGGGTGTTATATCTACTATTTGTATTTTCCTAAAAATTTGGCTTCTCTACCTTTTCTCTTCCATCTCTCGATTCCTTCTCTCTTTTTTTTTGTTGGTACAGATCTCTTATCTTTCATGTAATTATGTCTATAATTTTCTTCCCTTTCTCCATTTTTCCGCTTTCTCTCTCGATCCCGTCTCTCTCTCTTCATTGTCTCCTTCGCTACTCCTGCAAATCATTGCTCTATGAACACTATTATTGCTCCGACCAGCCATGATTTTGAACGCAGCCAAGGTGTGTACTCGATCCGACCAGCCATCACTCCGAGCAGGGTGTTGCAAATTGATTCGGTGTCGGTATGACGCGATGTGGACGGTGATGGTGGTAGATTCGGTACTATGCAGAAGCTCTTTTTGTTTCATTGAAGGTTCTTTTGGTTTTCTAACTTTCATCCTTTAATGATAATCCATCTCTCATATGCACATCTAAAATGATCCTCCTCATACGTGAAGATGAGAATAATGTGCTGCTTGCCGTCAAAGCTAACGACGACCCAAACTTTTTTTTCCTGTTGCATTCTTTTGTCCTCTATTTCTATTTTTTAAACCTCTTTACATTGTCCATATGTTTATGCTATAAATTATATCATTTTTAGTTTATTGATTTGCTTTCTACTCTCATTTGAAACCTAATTTCATAATTGTTGTAAAGGGTAAAATCAAACGGAAAAGAGCAAAGGAAGATAGAGCATGGTTGAATCATTTTTGTTTGGTCTAAGGTAATCTCTAACATTGTTCCTTTACTAATGTTGATATTTTAAAGAATGCATTTGAGGTGTTTGATAGAATGTTTGATGGCTTTGTAAATAACTGATACTATTTTAAAGAATGAATTTTCTTTTGTTATGCTAATTTTAAAGAACTATATTATTAGCCTGATTCATCCAATTGTAGACACATGTGTTAATGATCTAAAAAATTGTGACATATTTTTGCAAAGATTGAATCCTTAAGAAAAAAAGAATGCTGATATCAACAGTCTGGAGACTCTGGACTTATTCCATGATGTGTTTTGTTTCTGATTTCTACATTGTGTAACTTTTATTTTTTGCATTTTTTTGGTTTCATTTTTATTCTCTGATTTGTTGTTTTAGATTCTGATTTTTGGTTTGATTTTGAATAGGAAGAAGCAATGGGAACCTTTTTTAACATGTATTGAACAACATAAGGCTGGTCTTTAATTTTCCGTTCACTGTATCACTTGGATTGTTAAGGTATGCATTGAAGTGAAACTATATATTGTCCTGAAATTATTGATGTTCAAATATCGTAATTTTTTTCTTCAACTTATTGTATAGGTTATGTAGGTGTAGATAATTGATATATGCATAATAATTGCATTGATACAGTTGAGAAGACTATTGCACAAGAATTGATGAAATTCAAAAGGATACCAAGTGTTAAGAAAGATGAAAGAGAGAAAAGAGTTTCCACGTTGATGTGAAGCAATGATTTAGACATGAAGTTGATCGGAAATTTGGGTGAAATCATCTTCTGATGTTATTTTCAATTCCAATTGATTCAACATAGAATTTAATAACTTTCCCAATTTGCTTCATTGATATCTTTATCTTTAGCTTGAAGATTATAGATGGATACATGTTATTTTTCTCCCTACATCATTGTTTGATGGTTTTAATTCATTCTAGGTGTAACTTTTGTTTCAATCCATTGTACAAATTCCAATTCTTCCTTTGTTTTGTGTTGGAGTACTTTCCTAGATTTATTTTGTACTCTTTCTTGCAATTACAATGTATGAGAAGATTGTTTCTCCAATTTGTATACTGATTTCTTTACTCTTTTTGATTTTAGTGGTTTTGGAATTATGATGGTGCTTTCTTTGTTGCAATATATGGCTCTTTATTATTCAAAAGTAAGTTTTGCAAATAAAAATAAAGTTATGTCTATGAGGTGAAGAGTGACGAAATATGTGAAGACTCATTTCTTAGCAAATTCAAGTTAATTATTATTTGTATTGTATGAATTGTGTTTTGGTGTTGCATTGTGACCAATTGGTGTAACTCCATTCCAATTGTTTTGTACTAAAGACTTTTTTAGCGTTTTTTTTTTTGGATCTTTGCAACCTTTCGTAGCAGGTCGATTGAGTGTTTTTATTGATAGATTTGAACATATTCAAATAAAAGTAACATAATTAATTAATATACAATTTTGCCTATAATTGATAACAATGCAAAAAAAATATTTTTTTAAGCAATTTTGTATACGTGATTAAACTTTTTTGCCACATTTTTTTAATAAATTCAATTAAAAAACGATCATTAATCAATTCCACATCATAAGAAATAACTGCCCCCTCTATAAAATAGCAAGTGTTAGCATTTCTATAACTTCTTTTCATACGATACTATATGGAAATTGTCACATTCATATTTTGTAGTTTCATTTGTACCGACTAATTTCAATTTCATTATATTTATATTTTGATTTCATTTTTTTCTTGCAATTTCGATTGTAACAATTTAAATCGTATATCTGACACTCCATAAAACCCGTGCAACGCACGGGTTGGAGTCTAGTAAAAAAAAAATGTTAAAAAATTATATTTATACATTATTAAAAACATAGAAAAATATTTAATTTAATTACTCTAAATAGGGTACTAATTAAAAACTAGTAGAAGAGAGTATGAATTTACCTAATAAATCAAATAATATAGGGTTAAATATGTTTTTGCTCCCTATAATCTTCTCAAATTTTTTTTTATTACTTAGAAAAATTTTCAGCAACTTTTAGTCCCTAAGATATTTTTTATCATGATTTTTTGTCTCTACTTTTCAGTTAACGTGTGCATATCATTCGATTTTTTTTAAAAGAATTCTTTAATCATATTTAACAAGGGATGAATTAAATATGATTTTTTTTAAATAAACATTTATAAATAATTAATCTTATGTTAAAATATTCTAAATTTTTATAGGAAGTGTTCTTATAATATTATAAACATAATACAAAAAATAATTCAAAAATGTGAAAGTACACCAAAGTTTGATTAAAAATAGAGACTAAAAGTTATAATAGAAAATATTTGAGGACTAAAACCAACCTTCGAAATATTTATAAGGATCAAAACTTATTTAACCCAATAATATATTACTAAAATTAGTGCATCAATTAGTGTTTTTTAGCAATATATATAAAGTAATTATTGTGTTATGTATTATTACTTTCTCCATTTATTAATAAAAACATATTTTCAAAGATTATAATATAATTAATATTCCCTAATTACACGGTGAACCGAATTTGGAATATGTAATAGCTGATCATTCTATAAATTAGGGTCCAAAATCCTCAATTTCTTGTACTAAGACATATTTTCTAATTTTGTTTTGATAATTTTTGTCCCAACATGTCACTAAGCAATATTTTCATTTTGTTTCTCATTTGCTGTTCTTCTCTAATTCATAATGTTTCTTCTTCTTCTGATTATGGAACAGCTCTTACAAAAAGTTTGTTGTTTCTTGAGGCTCAACGTTCAGGTGGGTTGCCTTCTAACCAGAGAGTAGATTGGAGAGGGGATTCTGCCCTTAAAGATGGTCAAGATGTTGGGGTAAGATATATAATTATATTTTTAAACTTGTTTTTAATGACAAATAATATTATATATAAAATCCAAAAAACCGGAGAAAATTCAGAATATATAAAGTACCGCAATATTTTCAACACCTTTTAATTTTCCTTCATTTTATAATTGTGATAGTAAAGTTTTTGAACCAGATCCATGTTTGAGTTAGTCTAATATTTAGAAGGAAAAAAATTAACCTTTCTTTTTCATTTATCAGCTTCCATGTTCCTAGGGATAGTGTACTGCAACAACAAAATTTAAAACGTACGTTGACTTGTCTTTTATAAACTCTAAAATTTAGTGTATTAAGCGTTGCCTAAACTCTAAAATTTAGTTTAACGTAACAACAAAATTAAAACGATTGCCTTTGTTACACTACAACAAATATGGAATTTAGTAATATTTAGAAAATGTTATTAAATCCAAAAAAATGTTACTATTTAAAAAAAATGTTACTATTAATTAATACCCAACCGTTTTATACCATCCAAAAATTAGGCCTTGTTGCAAAGCCGAAATTAGACATAACATAATCCATACTCGTAGATATCGATTTGACTTGATCCCGACTTTGATGAGGAAAACTCAAACTAGTCAAGTTCAAGTTTAGATTTTTTTCAATTTCAAAAGATAATGGCGATTGACCGGTAATAGGGATTAGGGATACTATTACCCACTTCAAACCATCTCACGATTTATCAAGATTATAATTTTACCTCTTTTAACTTAGAAACTCGAACTCTTAAATCATATTCGTTTTATACCATTTTCTCAATTTTATTTATTATACTTGATTAATACGTATACACTATTTTCTAGAATATATATTTTTTGACTGATATTATTAAACAAAATTAAAAATGTTATTTTGTTTAACAAAAAATATATAAATGTTACATTAATGTGCAGGTTGACCTAGTAGGTGGATACTATGATGCTGGAGACAACTTGAAGTTAGGATTTCCAATGGCATTTACCATAACAATGCTATCATGGAGCACAATAGAATTCAAGAACAAACTTGAAGAAAAAAATGAACTTGAAAATGCATTAACATCTATAAAATGGGGAACAGATTATTTAATGAAAGCACATCAACAACCAAATACTTTATATGGAGAAATTGGTGACCCTGATTCAGATCATCAATGTTGGGAAAGGCCAGAAGATATGGATACTTCTAGAACTTCTTATAAGATTGATGAACAACATCCTGGTTCTGATCTTGCTGCTGAAACTGCTGCTGCTTTGGCTGCTGCTTCCATTGTTTTTCGATCTGTGGACGACAAATATGCATCCACAATGCTTCTTCATGCAATACAAGTATGGTTTCATTTTGTGTCATCTCTCTATTATGTGCAAATTATTTCTTGTTTGTAAATCTTAGAACCGTGTGTTAAGCTTAATTCAACCTTATAAAATTGGTTTATAAAATGAGAATTATCACTACTTTATAAACTCATGTCCTGACTATCTCACACTGATGTGAGACTTTTTAACATACTCTCTCACGGTAAGTGGCCAGCACAATGTATATGATTTGTTTTAAAGGAATTATCTTTAGAATTTTTATTTTCCTCTTACTTTAATTTATTTTTTCTTTTTATATTTTGTTTTCAAAGTGGATTTCAATAACTCTTTTTATAAAAAGATAGACAACATATAAGAGAGTTACACATAATCTTGCATGTTGAGGTCCATCTAATATGATCTAAAAAAGTTTTCAAAGTGGAAACACCATTTTTAGAAAATTAATAGATTTAGAAAAAAAATGTAAATGACATTTTACTAAAAAATGTTCACCTTAAAATTCTTTTTTTTTTTTTTGAGGTCCATATATTAAGGAGGCCAGTCTATATAGAATTTTTTTATTTTGCAAATAAAATTACAATTAAGAAATAAAAATAGAGCTTTTTTTTTTTTGATAATTTCTCATGTTTTTCTTGCAGCTGTTTGACTTTGCAAACAATTATCAAGGCATATACCATAATAGTATCGGACCAGCAGCAAAAGTATATTCCAGTAGTGGATATAAGGTGAATTACTTAATTCTTTGGCTTACTAGCAAAAAAAAAAACTTAATTCTTTCGCTTAATTAGTTTATTGGTCCTTAAATACATTTTAGATTTCACAATGGTCCCTTAAAGAAAAAATGTTTGTTTAAGTTCCTTAACTATATTTCCGTTAGTCACAATGGTTCTCTCCGTTAATTTGTTTTGATCTGAATTATTTGATATTTTCATTTAAAATGTAACGATAGGATTTGCATGTCAACTTGATATAACTGTGAACCATCATCAAGCAAATATTTCCCTTGTTCTTCATCTTCTTCTCTCTCTCTTGTTCATCATCTTCAATTCATCATCAACTTTATCAAACACACCCCCAAAAAAGAAATCAAATCCTCAAATTATAAACAATGGTTGAAGTCTATGGTGGAGCACATGCAGTATTGGTTCACCTTATACTTTTGGGGTTAAAAGTTAACTGAATGCACTAACTTGACTAACGGAAACATAGTTAAAGGACTTAAACGAATCTTTTTTTCTTTAAGGGACCATTGTTCAACCTAAAAATGTCTTTAAGGGACCAATAGACTAATTAAGCCTAATTCTTTTAAATTTTATTGGATCAATCTAATGAACAAATTAAGAAAGTGGAAAATACAAAACATTTTGACAATTCTTTTAATAAAAAATAGAAGTAAATAACTTAAGGCACACTTATGAAATTTGGAAATTTATTTGTGCCAACAGGATGAATTAGTATGGGCAGCAGCATGGCTTCATCGTGCCTCTAGTTTAAAAAAATACCTTGATTATCTTGGAGGTGTAGGTGACACTGGGGGTGCAAGAACAATGTTTAGTTGGGATGACAAGTATGTTGGTGCACAAATTCTTGTTGCAAAGGTATGTATTCAATATATTGTTTTAGTACAATTATATTGAAAGTGTTTTTTGTAATGTTTTCAAAAATAAAGTATTTTGACAAAAGACTTTTAAAAAATAAGGGTGTGAAAAATAATATTTGTATTATGAAGATTTTATTCCTCAAAAATAAAGTGACACTTTAAAATATTATACTATTCATTGGAAAATCAATCACAACATGTATTTTTATTTTTGTTGATAAAAAGCATTATAAATGTGTTTGTATATTTATCACTTAAATATTGTACTGTGACATGCAGCTTATTTTAGAAGGGGGTGTGGAGTCTTCAGGTATTTGGGCTCAATATAAAGCAAATGCAGAACAATTCATATGTTCATGTGCTCAAAAATCGAACCAAAACTTTCAAAAAACACCAGGTGGTTTGTTATGGTTTCAACCATGGGGTAATAATCAATATGTTTCAACCGCTACATTTGTAATGTCCACTTATTCTCAATATTTGTCTGCAAAACAAGTATCTCTTCAATGTAGTGGTGGTGATGTTAGTCCTTCTGATCTCACATCTCTTGTTCAAGCTCAGGTAATTTAGGATTCGTTTGTTTAAGTTTTTTTATAAAAAAAAAATCTATTTTTTCATTAAAAAGTCTATTTTATCATTTTAATAGTATTTGCTGTAGATTTTGTAAAAAAAACGTTTTGCAAAAAAAATATTTTTAACCCCATAGTTAATTCTAATAGCCTTTATAGGTATTTTTTTAATAACTAAGGAACCTAAGTGTAGGAGTTTCACATTTTAAAAAAAAATTACGATAGTAAACAAATGAAAAGTAACTTTAAACTTTTTAAAAAAATCTCAAAAAAAGAATCTCTAATTTTTTCAAAACAAAATCATTTTTTTAAAAGCTTAATCAAACGCCCTTAATTAGGCTCCGTTTGTTTCAACAAATTATATATTTGAGTAACTTTCTTTTCTTTTTTTTTTTTAGTTTTAAATAGAATATATATATATATATATATATATAAAAGCTAATTACACTTGGATGGAAGGCAAACGGGAAACAAGCTGCGCCGCTAACCCTTTTTGGATCGCAAAACCAATTCTCTTAAATACTACATCTACAGACCTAGGAGACACTAAATTGTATTTTACTTTAAAAAATGTTCTTAATACCTTCTCTATTTTTGGGTGTTTAATATGGACCAGATCTAAAATGTAAAACATACTATTATTAATAAATTTTAATAAAATATTATAGTCATTTATAATTATTATTAATATTATTTTATTTTTTTTAACTTGAAACGGTGAAAATTCATTATTACAACATTTTGTAAAGATCAGTCTTTGGACCATTTTTTAAAGGTTTATATTAAATTTATATTTTTTTTATATATAAAATGCTCCCAAAATATCTATATGTCCCCTTTTGACAAACATTCATATGTTTAATATTAATGATTGTTTTTCTCTTATAAAAAATAACATTGTAGGTGGACTACATATTGGGTTCAAATCCAAAATCAATGAGTTACATGATTGGATATGGATCAAATTATCCACAACAAGTTCATCATAGAGCAGCATCAATTACATCAATCAAAATAGACAAATCGCCAGTAGCATGCAAAGATGGCTTTGACAAATGGTTCAATAAAAATACACCAAATCCTAATATATTGGAAGGAGCAATTGTAAGTCCAGATCAAAATGATGGTTTTACAGATAATAGGAATGATTACCAATTAGCAGAACCAACTACAGTTTCTGTTGCACCTTTAGTTGGTGTTCTTGCTTATCTAGCTTAATTTTGTAGGACAATTGTATTATAGCAAGAAATAATAAATATCTAACTCATCTATCAACCAAAGTTTTTCCAACATTATCAAAATTTACACTTTTAATTTACTATATGTTTAATTTTGTAGGAGATCTTACTAATTTGTCATAGTTAAGAAAACTTTCTAGTAACATAAAAACCAGTCCCGTCTTTGGCCAAGGGTAGGAAGGGCCTTAGTCTAGGACCTCCAAAAAATAGGGCCTCATTTTTTTTATTTAAGTAGTTATATTAATTAATTAGGAGGTTTAAATAGTAATAAGAAGGCCCAATAATAATATAAGTCTAGCAAAGAAAAAACATAGTAACAACTAAAAAAATGTTAGAAGGGAGATTTTTTTTAAGTAGCTAAAATGTATTTTGATGATATTGGTTACGATATGACCTTTTTTTTTGTTAGTCACAAGGATGAATGATTACTTTGTTGAAAATATTTACAATTTAAATATATTATGTTCTTTTTTTAAAAAAATTATATTTTTATTAGGAACCAATTTTTATTATTTGCCCAGGACCTCTAAATACTCGGGGACGACCCTGATAATAACATATGGTAATTAGCAAAGTCCTCTAACTATTGTCTAACTCAAATATTTTCATGTCTTTGGTTTACATCATGTATTTTGTTTATTCTTTTTTGGATTACAAGAGGGATGATGTCAAGGAGAAAGAAACAATACTCCCTCCGTCCCAGTATATAACACCTCTTTTATAAAAACACGAGAATTAAAAAAAATATAGTTTTTGTTATGAATAATTATATAGTGGATGTCCATTAGACTTTGGCCCATATCGTCCTATAAATACAGCCTATGTTACAATGTAAAGATCACACTTGTGAATAAGAAATACAAGAGTCTCTATTCTCTTTCTCTCCTTCATCTCTCATTCTTCTCTATTCTCCCTATTCTTATTCATGTTTAGAAATAGTTCATAACACGTTATCAGCACGAATGATCTCACCAACTGAGATATGTAATCGTTCTTAATCTATTTTTAATATGTATCAATTTTAATTTTTGTATCGATGATTATAGGTTATACTGTTATAATTCCATCAATTAGATTCAGTGCCTTATAGATACATTTTATACTCTCCTAACATATTACTTTTTGATAATTGGTTTGTTCATATGATATTGTTTTACTTTGAAATTTTATTGGTTTTGTTTTTATGATAATAACAATAATTAAAATTAAATAAGTAAATTGGCATCATGTCTTTATATATTTGGGTGTTTGATGTTGTTTGTGCTTCGTGACCGACATATGTATGGTGAAACATCGACACTTCAATCACCCAAAAGAACATAAGCATGTTTATTTTTATTTATATGATGATATGGTGTAAATTGTATATTATATTCGTGTCTTTACATGACCATACAAATAATTGATTCATTTTATAATATAGTTCTTGAAGAACTTAAAAACTCAATTTTAAATATCTATGCATCCCCGAAGGATTGCAAAAAATGATTATTCTTATATACATTATACAGTTCCTGAATAACTTCTCAATTTTAAATATTTATGCAATCCCGAAGGATGCGGAAATAATTTTTCTTATATACATTATATAGTTCCTGAAGAACTTCTCAATTTTAAATATTTATGCATCCCCGAAGGATCCAGAAATAATTTTTCTTATATATATTATATAGTTCCTGAAGAACTTAAATTCTCAATTTAATTATATATACCTGCATCCCTGAAGGATTGCACAAAGAATTATTCTTATGTTATGTATATAGTTCTTGAAGAACTTAAATTCAATTCTTTTCTTCTCATCCCCGAAGGATATGACTAATCGATTTTATTGTGACTTATTATTATTGTGTTTTATTTTGATGAACCTATTATAATGTCTATTCTAATTTAATATTAATATAATTATTACGCTACTAATGTTGTTGACCAAACCAATTAATTTTATTGATTATGACCATATAATTCTATTAAATTTGACTAATTAAGTCTTTTGAATACAATTGAATTCCTTTTATTATTATTTCCGTTGACATGTTTAAAAAAATTAAGTTCATTATTAATAATTACTATTAGTTAATATTGATGATATACTACTCACTACTGTGTTGATATGTTATCACTGTCTTTCATCACTATATGTCATTCATCTATTTATTTTGAAATGAAAATATAAATCAAAATTATATATTCTACGATAATTTTTTATGCATTTGATGCAAAGTTAATTAATAGAGAACTTTATACTCTATTTCATGCTCATACTTAATTTTGATAAATTATAGAAGAATTCAACATTAAAGCATCCTCGAAGAATTGCTTAAATATTGATATTTGTTTTTGTTTATGAAAATCAACTATGATATAGTTCCCGAAGAACTATAGAAGAAAACCTTAATATTGAAACAAAGGACTTCGATCTCAAAGAATGAATTATATAGATCATTGTTTTGAACATTTGGACATAGTTGTTGGAGAACTAAATAGTTAATATCGCACATCCCTAAAGGATTGTGCAAAGAATAAAATGCTCTCGAACACTATATATATATATGAGCATCATTTGCAATATAGTTCCTGAAGAACTAATAATATAATGTTAAAGCATCAAAGAAAATGATTTTCTTGGTCATAGTTTATGAAAATCACTTGTGTAGTTCTTGAAGAACTTAAATATAATATCCATATATGACTAATCAAAGAATGACTTTTCATAATTATTGTCTATAAATAGTGTAGTTCTCGAAGAACTAGTAACTAAATATAAAGCATTCTAATAGAATTGCTCAAAGTAATATTCTTGAGCATCACTTATATTTGTAAAATAGTTCCTGAAGAACTAATAATCATTAAACATCCTTGAAGGATTGAAATTTGTAATTTTCTTTGGTGGTTGAATTCTTGAAGAATTAGACTTTTGGACCATGAAGTTCATATGATTTATTTGATCTTAATTCAAGTTTGAAAAAAAACAATATATAGAAGAAAATTTATTCATGCCCCTTGATTATGCTCCTGAAGTAGCAAATTTAAGAAAACAGTTTCAAGAATACCTTGAAAGATTGGTCATATTTGTGACTGAAAAAAATAACAGTGATTGATTGAAATGGTGAAATTGGCTCACATAACAAATCGAACTTATTTCCTAGAAGAGAATGAATACTATTTTCTAACGATAATTCTTGCAATCAAGTGTCACTTGGGTAAAGATATGCTACTTAATTGGTTATAGTGATCATGTATTTTATGAACGAATTTGTTTAAAAATGAGCAATGATTATCTACCGCTAAATTTCTTTCTATGTTGTTGTTGTGGTATATAAGTGGTTCGTGGTTATCATGATAGCTCGTGAATTATTGAGTTGACGGACAACAATTATCAATAATATTCTCAAGAATTTTTCTCTCCATATGATGTTTTCACCATATGAGGTTCTATCTTTCCAAACTCTTATATTAGTTAAATTGTTATGAATTTTCTAATAGTTTAGTTTTGTTGGGAAAAATAAAAGGTTCATGTTTATAAAGGTTTTTATGCAACTAAAAAAAAATGCTTTGAATTGTTATACATAAAATTTGAATTGTTTTATAGGATCTTGTATTTTGAGTGAACTGGTGTGAACCTCATTTTTTGGATAACTTTGTTAGTAATATTTTCATACGTGCACTAATGTGATGCTAAACGGATTTGATGCTTATATTAAACGTAGTGAAATGAGCACAAGATGTGCTAAATTGATCTGAAATATATTACGTTGAAGTTTAGTGCATAGTCTTTTAAAATAAAGAATATGGGTTATACCACCATTTAATTGTCTTCATGACCATGATTAATATATGATAAGGAACATATGTGGTTTTATTTTGAGGATAATGTAAAGAGAAAAAAATGAATTATATGTCAAATGATTGCTTCACTTTAGCTGATGCTTGTGGTGTTTAACTTTGTATCTAGAATGTCTCAATTTATTGTCCAAGGTTCAAGAAGAGTTGATGCATATTATCTTATAAATTGTGCTCTTCTAAGTTTTAAAGAAATATATTAAATTTTGAAATATATTTGTCAAAATGAATATGATATATTGAAACAAGAAATGAAGAGATGCCAAATATTTCTATATGTATATTATGAAACATGTTTTGGATAAATTAAGTGTAAAGAAAAAATTATAAACCAGAAGTTTATACTACACTTTTATATATAATAGTGCAATTGAAGCACAAATTATTGTAAACCAAAAGTTTACAGATTATATTGTTGGCAAGACCGGTTGGGTCATCCCGGACTTTCTATGATGCGAAAAAAAAAATCTATAGATATGTATTGAAGGGCCAGAAGCTCCTTCATTTTAATAATTTTATGTGTTACTAGTTCCCAAAAGAAATTGATAATTTGAGTATGTACCACTTAGACATTTTATGACTTGAATTGATGCATCAACTAAGTTGGTCACATGCATGTTTGTTGTTAACTCACAACATGAAGTTTGTGAGATTGTTTTCTCAAATAGCTTTGCTAATATCTCATTTTCTAAATTCTTAGAAAATATTTGATAAGTATCGTATGTCAGTTGAAATTGATATCGAATAGAATATGATCATACAAAAAAAAATGGACTTGAAGATCCATTCTTTAGACGTCTAAAGTAATCACATGACTGATACTTATAATTTATAATTTGGGAACATTCAAACATATATGTTGACATATTGATTCTCATCAAGCCAACAAATTATTATATGTAAGTCTTCCCCTAATTTATTTGAATTTTGGTTTAAAAACCTAATTTCCCATATAAGCATTTTTGGATGTGTTGTATATGTTCCAATTGCTCCAATATAATGCACTAAGATGAAATCTTAAAGAATATTGGGAAAATATATTTGATATGAATCTCCATTTTATTATATTTTATCTTGAGCCAAAATTGGAGAAATTATTTATAGCCCTGTAGGCTGATTATCAAGTGATGAATTAATTTTCCCAATATTAGGGGGAGAGAATAAGCAGCTAAAAATGTGAACCAGAAGATCACATGAATCACTTGAAATAAATTATTATTTTTATCTTGTCTTGATCCTCTTACAAATTAGTATGAACCTGAAGTTCTAAAGATAATTCATTTGCATAATCTATGAAATTAATAAACAGTTGCTAATGCTCCAGTCAAAATGGATGTCCCTATTGGACAAGCAAATGAAATCTAACCACCCTGAAGCGTGGTAGGCCAATCGGTTCCAAAGATGAAAATCCTCAAATAAGAAAAGGAGCTAAATAGGATGATGACCAAGTGAGGATATGAATAATTGATTTTTCAAGTTCTAGAAGAACTTATCAGGTACCTGTATGAAAATAAAGAGATCTCAATAAATTATGTCATGGATAAAATACGATGGAACCGAGATGAAGTCAACGTTGACAATATTTTTGCATATAATATAGCGCTATATGTGATTGATGATAATGAGGATCATAAATTCAAGTCTCTTAAAGATTATAAAAAAAAAAATTGCAGATGGAAAGAGACAATTCTAGTGAAATCAAACTCGCTTTGTAAAGCTGAATTATTTGGACTTGTCGTCCGCACACTTGAAGATGTGAAGTTTATATGATTTATCGCGCGAAAGAGAATTACATTGATAAAATACAGAGTTTGATATATTCACCGGAAGTGAATGTTAAATGTCTACATTTTATTTTTAATAGACATATTCACCTGAAGTGAAAACAAGAACTTTTTCTTGCTTGGTTAAGTTTAGTAGCACATGAAAAACTCAATTTTTATGATAGATGTGTTGCAATATATTTGTATGACTCACGTAATAGTGACAAGTATATGAAACTCTCCGAAGAAGTTAATTTTCGTGAGATATTGAAGAATTGACTTCATATGTCCATTTTAAGGATTTTGAAATGAATTTGTTATAATCAATTTTATGATGATGACATAAATATTATTAGAACTCTTGAAGAGATTCTAAAATCTATTGATTATAGAAATATTTTAAATTAAATATGTGGCATGTGCAAAGTTTGTTTGGATTTGCAAATGTATTATATAACTAGTTGATTGTGTACTAGAATGATTGCGATGTCATTTAAGAAAAAAACTTGAATCGGTCCTGAAGTACCATATATTAGTTCAAACGAGGAAATTAATGTATTTTGTTAAATATATGTATCGTGGTATTTTGTTTTTGTCCACATTAGTAAATGCAGATGTCAGAACAAAGTCAAGCATATGTTTTGTATCTTATAGAAACAACATAATCAAGGAAGTGGATAATGCTCTTTTATTAAGGATTGTGAGTTTACACATGCAAGAAACTTGTGGTTTTCTCATTATATAAGGAGGCTCTTGCAACAACTCAATATGAAGATAATATCTCAAGCACTTCTAATTTGAAGAAGAATATGAAGATAAACCTGATCTTTCTTCAAAGTCACCACCAAGTAAACCATTTGAATAACAAGTATACAAGATTATTTGACATTCTTCGTCTCATATATAATTGTATTTATGAGGGGGAGAAATAAATGTATTCTGCACTCTTTTTCCCTTAACCATGGTTTTATCCCATTGGGTTTTCCTGGTAAGGTTTTTAACGAGGCAGATTATCACACAAAAGGATGTTGTACTCTTTTTCCTTCACTAGAAATTTTTTCCCATTGGGTTTTTCTCTAGTAAGGTTTTAATGAGGCATATCCTTCATGGACATCCAAGGGGGAGTGTTATGAATAATTATATAGTGGATGTCCATTAGACTTTGGCCCAATATCGTCCTATAAATACAGCCTATGTTACAATGTAAAGATCACACTTGTGAATAAGAAATACAAGAGTCTCTATTCTCTTTCTCTCCTTCATCTCTCATTCTTCTCTATTCTCCCTATTCTTATTCATGTTTAGAAATAGTTTATAACAGTTTTTGCATTAAAATTGTCAACAATATACTTTCTCTTTTCAAAATTACCCTTCAATTATTATGAGAGAGAAATAAGAATTTTTTACTTCTCTTCATTTAATTATGTGTATTTTTATCAAAATTTAATTAATGCACCTTGAACTCTTGAAAATAACCTTATAAAATGGGACAACAAAATTTTGCTAAAATGTCTTATATATTGAGACAAAGGGAGTAAAATTTAATCAAACGTAGCAACTTCACTTTGATCAGCTATAACAACAAAAAGTCAATTTGAGCATGACATTTCTTGTATTAGATCACCATCGAACCTTTACCACAAGCTAAATTAGTCAACATATCCGCACAATAATTAACTTCTCTATACGAGGGCATCACACACACTTCACAATTCATGCTAAAGAACAACCATTCGTGACACACAATGTAACACCCTAAACCCCAACTTATAATTTAAATAAAATTAAAATAAAGTATGCACTATTAGGGTGACATCACACATCATCATAAAACACAAACATAATTAATAATAAAAACATGCAATGGAATCACGTCATGTTAAACATCAAATATCATTCAAAATCCGAATAATTAACAATCTCCAAAAGAAAAACAAGCATCGTCATAAAGTTTTGTGAAATTCAATAGACATCGAAATTGAAATAAGAGTTCCTCGCCCCGGTATTACACTATAGGAGCGACTCGACATCAATTAAAACTAAACTGAAAAACGATTGACGTCATCCTCAAACTACTTCAGCTAAGAATCTGCAACCTGAGAATCTACGATTGTACATGATAGGATCAAACTAGAAAAAGGAAATAACAATGGGTGAGAATGTCATCTATACATCAATAAGCAGTGCAATAATAACAAAAATAGGAAAAACATCTGAGCAATTATTATTAACAAAGTAGATATAAGACATGCATCAATTCATCAATCACAAGCCAACAAGAAATAAAAAATGCATCAAATGTATGAAATGCAAGCTTAGACTCTAAATGCGTGTGGTATCGACAGGTCCGTCTTTGACCAAGGGCAGGCAGGGCCCTAGCCTAGGGCCTCCAAAAAATAGGGGCCTCAATTTTTCTATTTAGGTAGTTATATTAATTAGGGGGTTTAAGTTGTAATAAGAAGGCCCAATAATAATATAAATTTAGCAAAGATAAAACATAGTAACAACTAAAAAAAGGTTAGAAGGGAGATTTTTTTTAAGTAGCTAAAATGTATTTGGATGATATTGGTTACAATATGACATTTTATTGTTAGTCACAAGGATGAATGATTACTTTATTGAAAATATTTACAATTTAAATATATTATGTTCTTTTTTTAAAAAAAAATTATTTTTATTAGGAACCAATTTTTATTATTTGCCCAGGACCTCTAAATACTCAGAGACGGCCCTGGGTATCGATTTTTGGAAGTCATAGTTATTTTAATGAACATTCTCATCGCCATTTTATATCGTCATTGCCCAATGGCTAAACAAAGACAACTTCAAAATTGTATATCAACGTCAAAGCAAAACAACAAAATGTTGTTCTATCAGGCACGCTAGGCGAGCTCTAGCCTCACAAAGCGAGTACTCAAGACCGGAAATCTAGATTGATGAAAATCAACCTCACTAGGTGAACCATTCAACCTCGCTAAGAGAGTATTCATTCCCATAAAACGAAAGTATAGAAAGAAAACGGAAGAACAGGAACATAAAGGCTCACTAAGCGAACATTCAACTAGAACTCAGAAAACGGAAGAACAGGAACATAAAGGCTCACTAAGCGAACATTCAACTAGAACTCAGAAAACGGAACATTTATTCATTAAGGGACCAATGTGAAAGCAAAAAATTCTTTAATGCATCAAAATACTAATTAAGCCTAAAATTAATATTGTGAAATATTAATTCTGAGTTTAGGGATGTGTGGTTGGAGATGAGTTTATGAGATTTGGATGAATTTTTAGTTTTTTTCTACTATTTAATTTGTTGTATTTGTTGTTGTTGATATATTTTTTTTAATCTAACTATCAATTTGGTCTCAACCTACATGACATTAATTTTCAAAGAGAATTGACACGTATTGGTCAAATAGTTAATAAAGTGTTCATGTCAGCACTAGCAAACGGTTTTTTGATAAAAGTTAACGCCAGAGACTTATAACTAACAGAAGTTAGATTTAGGGACTTAAAAACGTTTTTTGATGATTCATGGACTACTATGACAACGAGTAACATTTTTACGGACTAAAATGGTTGTTTACTCGATATAGAGTATATAAGTGAAAGGACCGATAAACTCAATGTCTTAACATTTTATGTGAAAGTGTGGTGTCAAATTCACTTGTGTGGTTGTCCGGTGTTCAATGTATTGATCCATTCTAGTGAAGCTCTCCGCTCACGGTCCAACATAGAAAAACTATATATATATATATATATCAAAACAACTTTTAATTTGAGACTGTTTTATACTCCCTCCGTTTCAAATTACTTGTTATTTTAGGGAAAAAAAATTTGTTTCAAATTACTTGTCGTTTTGATAATTTAAAGTTATATTTTGTCTATTTCATAATTTATTTTACTGACTAAATTTTGTATAATCTTTTTATTGTATTTTTTTGTTTTTTACTAAACTTCTTCGTATAATCTTTATATTGTTTTTGTTTTCTTCCTAATTTTTGTTTGTTTTTGTTGTTCCTAGTTTTTTGTACATAATATATTCCAAAAAAAAAAAATTAGGGTATAATAAAAAGATAAGGTGCAAAAATACATTTTCTTAATTTTTTTTCCTTAAAACGACAAGTATTTTTTATTTTAAAAATCAGTAACAACCAGATTTTTTTTTTACGGTGTGTAATAAATAGATGAAAATTCTTTCTTTTTTCTATGGAAATATATGAAAATTATTAAATGTAATTATTTTGTTCAAACAAAATAATTTTTTTTGGTCAAACAAATAAAATAATTTTATTGAGTCATAAAAAATTATTTTATTTTATTTTTTACAAAAAAACTGAATAAACTGACTCTAAGTAGTAATTGATCTAAAAGCATTTAAAATATTACTAAAAATAGTGGAGAATGTACATCAAGTAGTATTTTTTGTGCTATATATATATATATATATATATATATATATGTAATTAGTATATGTATTATTACTTTCTCCATTTTTACTAGTTAAAATACAATTTCAAAGATATGATTTTATTTGTTTACGAAAAAAACAGTGTAAGCGGGCTCTAAGTATGAATTGATCTATTTAGTCAAAAAAGGAGTATGAATTGATCTAATAAAGCAAATAATATATGTGTGAGTCTTGCCATTTAGGCTATTTGACCAAAAAAAAAAAAAGAAACAAATAATATATTGCTAAAAATAGTGGATCCATCAGGAATATGTAACAGTCTATAAATTAAGGTCCAAAATCCTGAATTTCTTGTACTAAGACATATTGTCTCATTTTTTTATTATTTCTCCTTCAACATGTCACTAGGCAATATTTTCATTTTCATTCTCATTTGTTATTCTTCTCTAATTCATAATGTTTCTTCTGCTGATTATGGAAAAGCTCTTACAAAAAGTTTGTTATTTTTTGAGGGTCAACGTTCAGGTGGGTTACCTCGTAACCAAAGAGTAAAATGGAGAGGGGGTTCTGCCCTTAAAGATGGTCAAGATGTTGGGGTAAGATATATAATTATATTTTTTACACCTTTTAATTTTCCTTCATTTTATAACGAAAATGTTGAAAGAAAAAAAATTGACCTTTCTTTTTCACTTATCAACTTTCATGTTGGAGTTACCCTCCTGAATTCCCACTACAAGAAATATGGCATATTGCCAGGGCTTTTTTGACAGGGGCAACACCCTTGGAAAATTAATGGTCTTTGTGAGGGGTTTACCCCTGGGAAAGTGAACTTTAGAAATGTGAGGGGTTTACCCCTGGATCCATCGTCCCGATTTTAATAGAAAAAATTCAAATTGACCTGATTTGAATTTGGATTTTTCCCATTTCAAAATATAATGGCAATTGGTGAGTAATAGGGACACTGGTGCCCACTCAAAACCACCTCATTATTATACATTTACCTCTTTTAATTTGAAACACAATATCTTAAATTATATTTATTTGCTTATTGTTATTTTTTAGGCGATCCTTAAACGAATCATTTTCTCAATTCTCAATTTTATCTATTATACTTAATTAATACTTATACACTATATACTAGAAAATCTTACACACTTGACAAGAAAAACAAGAATATTTTTAAACAAAATTTAAAATGTTTTTTTTTTTAACAAAAATAATAATATATAAATGTTACATTCATATGCAGATTGACCTAGTAGGTGGATATTATGATGCGGGAGACAATTTGAAGTTAGGATTTCCAATGGCATTTACCATAACAATGCTATCATGGAGCACAATAGAGTTCAAGAACAAACTTGAAGAAAAGAATGAACTTAAAAATGCATTATCAGCTATAAAATGGGGAACAGATTATTTAATGAAAGCACATCATCAACCAAACATTTTGTATGGAGAAATTGGTGATCCTGATTCAGATCATCAATGTTGGGAAAGACCAGAGGACATGGATACATCTAGAACTTCTTATAAGATTGATGAACAACACCCTGGCTCTGATCTTGCTGCTGAAACTGCTGCTGCTTTAGCTGCTGCTTCCATTGTTTTTCGATCTGTGGACCACAAATATGCATCCATAATGCTTAGTCATGCAATACATGTATGGTTTGATTTTTTTTTCTTCTTTTCTTGCATTTTGCCCTCTAGTTCGCAAAAGAAGGAGTCCTGGTAATATATAGTTTAGCCGCGAGGTTGAAAAATTTTGGCTAAGAATTGTTCCCATTAGAAATTAAATTTTGGATCCCTCGAATAATTCATCCTAAAAACAGCTTATTAACTTGTATGGTTTGATTTTGTGCCACGCCTCTATTATGTGCAAATTATTTATTGTGTATACGGCTTTTCAAGAAAGATTATTTATATGATATGTGAACTAATTAAAACTTTTTTAAACTATGTTTTTTAAAATACTTTTGATTTTAGTTTTAGATTAATTTATTTTTTTCTTTCTATATTCTGTTTTCAAAGTGGGTTTCAATATTTTTTTAAAAAATATAGACAAAAATATTTTTTTTATACATGATGTTGCATGTAGGGGCCCATCTAATATGCCCTAAAAATATTTTTAAAGTTGACGTACAATTTTTAGAAAAATAATAGATTTAAAAAATATGTAAATGACATTTTACTAAAAAATGTTGTTTCACCTTTTTTTTGTAATTAAAAAAATTGTTGTTTCACCTTAAAATCCATTTTTTTGAGGTCCATATATTAGACAGATGAGTCTTTAGGTAACTAAGATTCATTTAAAGGGTTGACTTGTCACAACAAATATTTTTCCACACACATCGGTCGAAGATCGAACTGATCAGGACCAAATGGTTAATGGACTCAAGTATCTACTACTTATATCACACTATATATGGTAGAAAGACCGGTGTAGTATCGTTTATTTTGTAGTTAAAATTAAAATTAAGAAATAAAAATAGAGCTTATATCTTCTTTTGTTGAAAATTTCTCATTTTGTTTTCTTGCAGCTGTTTGAATTTGCAAAAAATTATCAAGGCTTATACCAAAATAGTATGACACCAGCAGCAAAAGTATATTCCAGTAGTGGATATAAGGTGAATTACTTAATCTTTTAAATTTTATTTCAATGTATTGAACAAATTAAGAAAGTGGAAAATATATACAAAACATTTTGACAATATATATGTAATAAATAGTACAATTCTTTTAATAAAACATATAAGTAAATAACTAAGCACACTTATGAAATTTGGAAATTTATTTGTACCAACAGGATGAATTAGTATGGGCAGCAGCATGGCTTCACCGTGCCTCTAAGTTGAAAAAATACCTTGATTACATTGGAGGTGCAGGTGACACTGGGGGTGCAAGAACATCGTTTAGTTGGGATGACAAATATGTTGGTGCACAAATTCTTGTTGCAAAGGTATTTTTTTTTTTAAACCGTTAAATTTTATTAATAACGCAACAAATTTATGGTGTTGTTTGATTCATGGTGGTTTTGCCTCCTATAGCTGTGTGATGCGTGGCTGTGTGAGAGCCTCATAGTGGTGGTTCGTGTGCTAATTGGTCTCTAGTGTTGCGCCGCCTCAAACAACGTGGGCTGTGTGGTTGTTTGTTTGTTGTTGCTTCACTAGTTGGTTTGGAGTTTTGTCTAGTTAGCGGCTGTCTCGTATAATTTTAGTTTTTATTATTGTTTATCGGTGGTTTATTCTTGCTTTTCTGCGGGTTTTCTTGATTTTTTATTCTAAAATATATTTCATACTCTTTTGATGTATTCTCTCGTTTATATTATTTTCCATTTAAAAAAAATAGACCTAATTAGAAGATTTTGATATTTGTGTGTGTGAAAATACATGAATTTTATATCAAATAGAAATAAAATAACTACTTTATTTCTAAGATGATAATCTTCATGTAGTATTTTTTTTTTGTATCGGTATCGAGTTATTCAACCCATTGCATTGACAAAAGGCTTAAAAATAAGGGTGTGAAAACTTGTATTGTGGAAGTTTTATTCATTTGAAAATCAATCACAACATTTTTTTTTTTAAGTAATGTTTATTTTAAACGTGTGTTTAGTCAAAAAATAAAAATAACTTAAATGTGTGTATATATTTGTTACTTAAAATATTATATTGGGTCATGCAGCTTATTTTAGATAAGGATCTGAAGCCTTCAGGTATTTGGGGTCAATATAAAGCAAATGCAGAACAATTCATATGTTCATGTGCACAAAAATCAAACCAAAACTTTCAAAAAACACCAGGGGGTTTGTTATGGTTTCAACCATGGGGTAATAATCAATATGTTTCAACTGCCACATTAGCAATGTCCACTTATTCTCAATATTTGTCTGCAAGTAAAACATCCCTTCAATGTAGTGGTGGAAATGTTAGTCCTTCTGACCTCAAATCTCTTGTTCAAGCTCAGGTAATTTAATAAGTTACTCTTTAGTTTTAATGACATTTGAAAATGATTTAATAAGTTGAAGGAAAACTCATTTGGTTGTATTTTTAGACTTAGACATGTTTTTAGGCATATTTTTGTTATATGCTATTAATGTATGTGTTGTTAGCTTGATCTCAAATTCAAGTAATTTTTAATTTGGGTTGTTCTCAATCTTTGTATTTTACATATTTGAATGAATAAATTATTTTTTAGTAAAAAAAATATTCTCAAAACCTTTTCTTATAAAAAATGTTTTCAATATCTTTTTCTCTCGGGATTTTAATATGGACCGAGTTTAATGTAAAATTTTCTATTTTTAGTAAATTTTAATAAAAACAGTAAAAATTTATTTTAAAAAGTAAAAAAAATTTCTAAAGATCGGTCTTTGGCCCATGTTTGAAATATTTATATTAAATTTATATTTTTATACATAAAATGCTCTCAAAATTTATGTATGTCTTTGTTGACAAACATTCATATGCTTCAAAAAATTATATTAATTATGTTTTTTCTCTTGTAAAAAATAACATTATAGGTGGACTACATATTGGGCTCAAATCCAAAAAAGATGAGTTACATGATTGGATATGGATCAAACTATCCACAAAAAGTTCATCATAGAGGAGCATCAATTGAATCAATCAAAATAGACAAATCACGAGTAACATGCAAAGAAGGCTTTGACAAGTGGTTCAATAGAAATGCACCAAATCCTAACATATTGGAAGGAGCAGTTGTAAGTCCAGATCAAAATGATGGTTTTACGGATAATAGGAATGATTTTCAATTAGCTGAACCAACTACTGTTTCTGTTGCACCCTTAGTTGGTGTTCTTGCTTATCTAGCTTAAATTTATCGTATAATTGTACTACAACACGAAATAATTGATTATATAATTCATCTATCAATCAAAGTTTTTCCACCATTATGATGATTTGTTCCAAAATTTCATACTTTTATTTTACTTATACGTGTAATTTTGTAGGAGATCTTTAATATTGTCTAACTCAAGATTTTTTATGTCTTTGGTTTACGCCATGCATTTTGTTTATTCTTTTTTGGATTACAAGAGGGTCGAAGTCCAGGAGAAAGAAACAACTTAGATTTAATCAAACATCAAGTAGCAATTTCACTTTGATCAACTAAAAACAAAAACTCATTTGTGTATCACATTACTCGTAGCAGATCACCATCAGACCTTCACCACAAGCAAATCAGTCAACACATCCACACAATAATTAACTTCTCTATAAGAGTGCATCCGCACAATAACTAAACCATCCGTGACACTATAATTTATAGAATTGATTGAATTTACCATTAATTTCAAATCAACATGAAGCCACACTCCTGCACCATGCTTAAACCTTTAAAAAAAAACCTAATAGTTCCACCATGAAAGCACTACAATTCCCACATGTCTGTGGATATAAAATATAAATGATAGGTAATTTGATAGCGGAAATCTAATACCATATAACTTACAAATTATGGAGATGCTTGAATACCATCTTAGAATTGTGAGTTGGCCTAATTTAACCTTACAAAATAGAATATTCTCCACCATAATTAAGGTGACCATCATCATACCTCGAAGCCATTATGATTGTGAGGTTGAAGTAATGCTCTAATTTTCTCAACAATTTCCAGAAAAAATGAATTAGTCAAATTATACACATTCCACCCCCACTATCATCAATATAAGTTTGTCAACAGCGGTATCATGTAACTAATGGGAATGAAGTTCACACAATCTTTTAACCTAAGATAATTTATTTTTGCACCACCTGTGCTTCTCATGCGCCTTGCTTGTTACCCATTATACCCTGTCACTACTTAAGTATCAGGTGTTATAAAAATGAATTTTTTTTTTGAGAAATTTTGAAAACATTGTCCGCTACCTGTCTTGCGGACAATGTCTGCTACTTAAATAGCATACCGGTCGGTGGTCGAGTCTTCTGCCTCATTCAAAGGCCTACTGGTCACTTGTGCGGCCATGGACATGAAACTGACAAGTGGGAAAGCAGACAATTTTTCTATAAATGTTCTCTTCTCGTCTCTCATTCTCATTTCTTCTATTTTTTTTTTTGTTCTTTTCATTTTTTTTAGTTAGTTTAGTTTGTATTAGTTTTTGTCATTTTGTTTGTAAACGGCCGCATTGAGCATCACAAAATCAATCCAACTTCTTTTTCCATCAACCATCTGCAACTCACTACATCCAAATGACGACTACACTCTCAATATCATCAAACCCGTTGTACCAACAACAACACTTTGTTGCATGATGAACACTAATCACACATTTGCTTGCTCGACGAGAGAGTGGGCCATGAACGTCGTGTTATACAAATTCAATTAAAAAAAGAAAAAAAAACTCATTCAACTTAGTGTATTTTAGATATTATTTTTTGGATATAATTGTTAAATATTTTGAATACGAGGGTGTAACAAAGAAAACAGGGGTGCAAGCAACTCAAATTTTTTTATTCTATATTTTATAATGAATAAACTATTAAATTGGTCATCAATTTGTAAGACACTGTCAAATAAGTCTATATCATTATGAATATTTAAAAATCGTCTCCAAATCTAAAAGTATTCGAGTAAAATGTCAAATACCCCCTGAAATTTGAAAATTCGTCAAATACCCCTTGAAATTGGGAAATAGGCAAATACCCCCAAATTGTAAAACGTCAATTAAATTGCTCACTGCTCCATTTGCTCCGTTTATTTTGAGCCTTCAAAAGCACATTATTTGAGCTTTCAACCTCCTTGCAACTAGGTGAATAACGAAGAACCAAAACAGCAAAACAATCATCACCGGAATCATCCTCATCATCATCATTATCACTGCTTTCAAAATCATAACCAAGAGTTCTAACCACCAAATACACCAATCTAAGTCATCAGATTCATAATCAGACAAGAAACACTCATCACTAACATCATACTCTTTATCAATACTCTTTATCGATCTTTTCCTCTCTTTTTATTATTAAAATAAACGGAGCAGGGGGCAATTTGATTGACGTTTTACAATTTCAGGGGATATTTGCCTATTTCTAAATTTCAAGAGGTATTTGATGAATTTTAAAATTTTAGGGGGCATTTGACATTTCATTCCTAAAAGTATAGTACCAGAGACTACACTAGCGAGTTTTAAAATATAAAGAATTAATTGAAGATTGATTAATTGATGGTTAAATAAAATCATTAGTGGATTAGTTATTTGGGTCTTGATAACGAGTGTCTCGGAGCACTTTTAAGCGTTCTATTTGAAGAAATTTTTTAATCAAAAGGTTAAACATTACAATTTCCAATGTATTGAATTTACACGTTTCCAATTTTTTTATAAAAACTTACTATTTAAGTGTTTAAAGAGTGCTCCGGAAGCACTAGTTAGCATTTTCCTAGTTCTTATATAAAGTTTTGAAGTTTTCCAACTATATTTGGCCGACGAAGAAGGAAAAAGAATAACAGAAGAAGTTGTTGAGTTTTCACTATCATCACAAAGTTGAAAACATTATTAACACATCACACGCAAACTCAACGAAAAATCAAATTCAATCCCTAACCAAAATCCATCATCATCATCATCATCATGAACAATCAATCACAATAGAAAACCCTCAATCTCCTCCTCTAATTCGCCGGAAAATATGTCATCTCCGGCGCCGGAATCAATCTTCCTCGAAGATTTCGGCCAAACAGTCGACCTAACTCGTCGCATCCGCGAGGTCTTACTAAACTACCCCGAGGGAACAACTGTTCTCAAGGAACTCATTCAGAACGCCGATGACGCCGGTGCCACCACCGTTTCACTCTGTCTCGACCTCCGCTCTCATGGCCGCGATTCACTTCTATCTGACTCGTTATCACAGTGGCAAGGACCCGCGCTTTTGGCTTACAACAACGCTGTTTTCTCTGAAGAGGATTTTGTTAGCATATCGAAAATTGGTGGGAGTAGTAAGCATGGACAGGCTTCGAAAACTGGTCGATTCGGGTAATTTACTAATTTTTCATTGTTAAATGTTAATTTGATTAATTAATTAGGTTGATTTGTTTATGTTGTGTACTTGTTTTGTGAAAGTTAACCGGTTTCAATGTTGTTAACTTAGTGGTATTTAGAATCAAAGTTAGGTAGTTGATGTGAAGTTGTTACTAGTTGTAATTGATAATGATGATACATTGCAAGTAATATATCATGTATGCTTTTTGTTGAAAGAGTTCTCTTGTATTGTATTGTTTACAAGTCATATAATGGGTAATCTAGTTTTTGTTGTAGTTTGATTTGTTGATTTAGTAGTTTTCTTCAATATAAACTGTAAGAAGGAAAGCCGGACTCTCGTTCTGCGGTGCAATGCCAAGGTTCTGATAATGTGGTAATTGGTGGAATATCCAGATAATGTTTTATTTGTAAAATTAATGAGATATTGCGTCTCATGGATAAGATAATGTGCGAGGTTTTAAGTAGAGTATGCATTGCGATTTTTTATATTGTGGACAATGTCAGTCAAATGCAGCTTATGCAGCATCAATCGTGCTTACGTTGTGGTGGCACAATAGACCATAATGTCGTGTTGTGGCGTAGATCGTGGTAGTTGACCTTTATTTAAAACCCTAATTGTTATTTGCGTGTTATATATATGATTTCAATATTAATAATTTTGGCATTGTTTGAAGTAATCAATGCTCACTGTCTATATTTATTTTCGTAAATATTTCTCATATTGCCATGATATTTGGGTTTCTTGGTATTTCTCTAAATTTTGTATTCATTATTGTTCTGTGTTTTTTCAGGGTTGGCTTCAACTCAGTGTACCATTTAACAGACCTTCCTTCATTTGTGAGTGGCAAATACGTGGTACTATTTGATCCTCAGGGTGTTTATCTTCCAAGGGTTTCTGCGGCGAATCCTGGGAAGCGGATTGACTTCACTAGTTCATCTGCCCTCTCCTTTTACAAGGACCAGTTTCTCCCCTTTTGTGCATTTGGTTGTGACATGCAGAGTCCTTTTTCTGGTACTTTGTTCCGTTTTCCTTTGAGAAACGCAGATCAGGCAACCAGAAGTAAGCTTTCACGGCAAGCCTATTCACCAGAAGACATTTCCTCCATGTTTGTTCAGCTCTTTGAAGAAGGAATTTTTACCCTTCTCTTTCTAAAGAGTGTGCTGTGCATTGAAATGTATGTGTGGGATGATGGAGAACCTGAGCCAAAGAAAATTCATTCATGCTCTGTTAGTTCAGTAACTCAGGATACAGTTTGGCATCGGCAGGCACTCCTCAGATTGTCCAAGTGTTCGAATACAACAACTGAAATGGATGCATTCCCATTGGACTTTGTAAGTGAGACAGTAAGTGGACTTGAAACAGAGAGGCAAACAGAGAGATTTTATGTGGTACAAACAATGGCCTCAACATCCAGTAGGATTGGTTCATTTGCTACAACTGCTTCAAAAGAATATGACATTCACTTAATGCCATGGGCATCAGTCGCGGCATGCATTTCTGATGATTCACCAAATGTAATTAATTTGCAATATCTTATACTTAAGTCTTTTGCTGTTGCTTTAGCCTCCTCTCTTCCTCTCTATCTCTACCACACACATTTACAGAGTTCAAGTTCTTAATATGCTTATGGATTTTACTTTTGGTTCTGCACAAACCTAAACATGTATTTGTTTAAATTTTATCTTTTGTCTTTTATCATATTTATGAATGTGAATATAGTTGAAAGTAGTGACCTATTTTGTTGCATTTTCGTTCATCAAGCCTTGCAATTAATTTGACTGTAGCTTCTGATTGAAAGTTTGGCATACAACGGTTTGAAATCTAAAAACTTTTTGGCCTTGTTTATAAAGTTTGAAGCAATTTTATTGCTCTGGTTAGAGTCTTGGAATGATAAAAAAGGTGAACATTAAAACAATTCATGCTTTGTTTGTCTTGGGAAAACATTAGAATCTTTAGAACAAATTTATGTTTTCACGACTGTTACTAGGTTGAATTATTTCTTTAGGCACTTTATGGTGGTGTTTTGATAGAGGTATTTAAGTCAGAGATGTATCTTTGCTAGGCCATTGTGAGGATTTGAGCTCTTTACTGATATAGTATACCTTTTTTTCTTATTGTTTTTTAACCTTCATCTTCATTTTCCCCCTTGTAGGATGTGGTATCTTTCATTGTATGTTTCTAGTTGTAAATTTGTTCTTTGTTCAACCATCCAATAGAAAAAGTCTGAAAATTTCAATTTTGTGTATAATTTTCACACTAAGAAACTGTTGACCCTTGTTTTTGAGGATAACTTTACTGTCTATTAAAATTTTCACATTGTTTTGTGAAGGTCTTCTTTGTTGCTATATCTCCATGGTTCATCCCTCATATTGCCATGTATGGTTTTTACAGAACAAAGTTCTTAGGACTGGTCAGGCATTCTGTTTTCTTCCACTACCTGTTAGAACTGGACTTAGTGTACAAGTCAATGGTTTCTTTGAGGTATCATCAAATCGTCGTGGCATTTGGTATGGGGATGACATGGACAGAAGTGGAAAAGTTCGATCTACCTGGAACAGGCTTCTTCTGGAAGACGCTGTGGTTCCTGCTTTTGTGCATATGCTGCATTGCGTAAAAGATTTGTTAGGGCCAACAGACTTATACTATTCTTTATGGCCTATTGGTTCCTTTGAAGAGCCATGGAGTATTTTGGTTCAACAAATATACAAAAGCCTTTATAATGCTCCAGTTATCTATTCAGATCTGAATGGAGGAAGGTGGGTATCACCGAGTGAAGCCTTTCTTCATGATGAAAAATTCACTAAAAGCAAGGACCTTGGTTTGGCTCTCATGCAATTGGGAATGCCAGTTGTGAATTTGCCCGATTCATTGTTTGACATGCTTTTAAAAAATAATTCAAGCAAGGTGGTTACTCCTGGTACAGTTCGTGAATTTCTTAGGGCAGGTGAAACATCTACTTATTTGAGCAGATCATACAAGCTTCTATTATTGGAATATTGCCTTGAGGACCTGGTTGATGATGATGTTGGTAAAGAGGCATACAATCTGCCCTTGCTTCCTTTAGCAAATGGCAATTTTGCATCCTTTCTGGAAGCATCAAAAGGAATTTCTTATTTCATTTGTGATGAATTAGAGTACAAACTGCTGCACCCAGTTTCAGATAGAGTGATTGATCGGAGCATTCCTCCCAATATATTTAGCAGACTCTCTGGTATTGCAATGTCTTCAAATACCAATCTTGCTCTTTTCAGTATTCAATATTTTGCTCAGTTATTCCCTGCATTTATGCCAGCTGACTGGAAATATAAAAGTAAAGTGTTCTGGGATCCAGAATCGTGTCAAAAGCCAACATTATCATGGTTTTTGCTTTTCTGGCAATATCTAGGAAAGCAGAATGAAATATTGCAACTATTTAGTGATTGGCCAATTTTACCATCCACATCTGGATTTCTATTAAGACCTTCCAAACAATTGAAAATGTTAAATGGAAGTAATCTCTCTGATGCAGTACAGAATATCCTTGTGAAAATTGGATGTAATATATTGAAGTCCAGTTATGTAGTTGAACATCCAGATTTATTCAATTATGTATGTGATGGAAGTGCAGCAGGAGTTCTGCAATCAATTTTTAACATTTTTTCAAGTGCTGACATTATGCAAGTTTCATTTGACAGTCTGATAGCTGAAGAACGAAATGAACTCCGCAAATTTCTTCTTGACCCTAAATGGTATGTTGGACACTCTATGGATGACTTAAGCTTAAGGTTTTGCAAGAAATTACCTATATATCAAGTCTATGGCAAAGAGTCTTCTCACCATTCCCAATTCTCTGACTTAGAAAATCCTCGAAAGTACTTGCCACCATTGGATGTGCCAGAGTTTATTCTGGAGGACATTGAGTTCATTGTCAGATCCTCAAATACTGAAGAGGAGGATATTCTGTCAAGGTATTATGGAGTTGAAAGAATGGGGAAAGCAGAGTTTTACAAGGAACATGTTTTTCATAGAGTCGGGGAGTTGCAAGATGAGGTTCGTGATAGCATAATGTTGTCAGTTCTACAAAATTTGCCACTTTTGTCTCTTGAGGATGTATCTATTAGGGACTTGTTGAGAAATTTGAAATTTATCCCAACATTCACTGGTGCTCTTAAGTGCCCTTCAGTTTTATACGATCCTACTAATGAGGAGTTATATGCATTACTAGAAGACTCTGATAGTTTCCCTTCTGGTGCTTACCGAGAATATGATATCCTTAATATTCTGCGTGGCCTGGGTCTTAGAACTTCTGTGTCTCCAGAAACTGTTCTAGAAAGTGCTCGATGTGTCGCGCACCTGATGCACGAGGATCAACAAAAGGCATATTCAAAAGGGAAAGTACTTTTCTCTTACCTAGAAGTTAATGCATTGAAATGGCTTCCTGATCAAGTTGATGATAATAAAGGAGGAGTTAACTGGATGTTATCACGAGCAGCAACTGCTTTTAGGTCTCGCAACCCGAAATCTGATCTTGAAAAATTCTGGAATGACCTCCGACTGATTTCCTGGTGCCCAGTTTTGGCCTCCCCTCCATTTCACTCGTTACCATGGCCGGCTATTTCATCAATGGTTGCTCCTCCAAAACTTGTAAGGCCACCAAATGATTTATGGTTAGTCTCAGCTAGCATGCGGATACTGGATGGTGAGTGCTCTTCCACAGCTTTATTGTATAGCCTGGGATGGATGTCTCCACCAGGAGGAGGTGTAATTGCTGCCCAATTACTAGAGCTAGGAAAAAATAATGAGATTGTGACTGATCAAGTTCTTAGGCAGGAATTAGCCATGGCAATGCCAAGGATATACTCAATACTGACAGGAATGATGGCCTCGGATGAAATTGAGATTGTAAAGGCTGTTCTTGAAGGCTGTCGGTGGATTTGGGTTGGAGATGGATTTACAACCTCTGAGGAGGTCGTCCTTGATGGTCCTCTTCATTTGGCTCCATATATACGAGTTATACCAGTTGACTTGGCAGTTTTCAAAAAATTGTTTCTAGAACTTGGTATTCGTGAATTCTTGCAGCCTGCTGACTATGCTAATATTCTTCATAGGATGGCAAATAGAAAAGGCTCATCTCCTCTGGACACACAGGAAATTAGGGCTGTCACATTAATTGTGCATCATCTAGCTGAAGTTTACCATCATGAACAAAAAGTTCAGCTCTATCTTCCAGATGTGTCAGGTAGGCTATTTCTTGCCGGTGACTTGGTTTATAATGACGCTCCCTGGTTGCCTGGATCCGAAGATCTTGATGGCTCATTTGGAAATGCATCAACTGTGTCTTGGAATGCAAAGAGTACAGTTCAAAAGTTTGTGCACGGAAACATTTCTAATGATGTAGCAGAGAAGTTGGGCGTCTGTTCTCTTCGCAGGATGTTACTGGCCGAGAGTGCAGATTCAATGAATTTTGGTCTGTCTGGAGCTGCTGAGGCTTTTGGACAGCATGAGGCATTGACAACAAGGCTTAAACATATTCTTGAAATGTATGCTGATGGACCTGGGACTCTGTTTGAGATGGTACAAAATGCAGAAGATGCTGGAGCTTCTGAAGTGATATTTCTTTTGGATAAATCTCAATATGGGACTTCTTCCGTTCTTTCTCCTGAAATGGCTGATTGGCAAGGTCCTGCTTTATACTGCTTCAATGACTCAGTTTTTAGTCCGCAAGATCTTTATGCAATTTCTCGTATTGGTCAAGAAAGTAAACTAGAGAAAGCTTTTGCAATAGGAAGATTTGGACTGGGATTTAATTGTGTCTATCACTTTACAGATATCCCTATGTTTGTTTCTGGTGAAAATATAGTAATGTTTGACCCTCATGCCAGCAATTTGCCTGGAATATCTCCTTCCCACCCTGGTTTACGAATTAAGTTTGTGGGACGGCAGATTTTGGAGCAATTTCCTGATCAATTTTCTTCAATGCTGCATTTTGGCTGTGACTTGCAACAGTCCTTTCCTGGTACACTATTCCGATTCCCTCTTCGAACTGCAGGTGTTGCCTCCCGGAGCCAAATTAAAAAGGAAGTTTATACACCTGAAGATGTCAGATCTCTCTTTGCTGCTTTTTCTGAGGTTGTTTCTGAAACATTACTTTTCTTGCATAATGTGAAATCTATCTCCATTTTTATGAAAGAAGGAACAGGAGATGAAATGCACTTACTGCACCGTGTACACAGAACCTGTATTGGTGAGCCTGAAATTGGTTCTACTAAAGCCCAAGATGTGTTCAACTTTTTCAAGGAAAATAGGCGTGTTGGAATGAATAGAGTTCAGTTTTTGAAGAATCTAAGTCAATCCATTGGCCGAGATTTGCCTTATAAATGCCAAAAAATGTTGATTACGGAGCAAAGCATATCATCTGGTCATCATTTGCACTATTGGATTATCACAGAATGTTTAGGCGGTGGGAATGTTCGAAAGAGCACATCTGAGGCATCCAATAGTAACTGTTACAATTTTGTTCCTTGGGCATGTGTTGCTGCATCTTTGAATTCTGTTAAGCTTAGTGGTGACCTGCTTGATAGTTCAGAGGTGGGGGATGGTAGTGTGGTTTCTCCTGATCTGTTTCAAACTGCTAGTTTGCCTACACATCCACTGGAAAATTTTGAAGGTCGTGCATTCTGTTTTTTACCTCTACCGATCAGTACTGGCCTTCCTGCTCATGTAAATGCATACTTCGAATTATCATCAAATCGCCGGGACATCTGGTTTGGTTCTGATATGACAGGGGATGGAAGAAAGCGCTCAGACTGGAATATATACCTCCTTGAAAATGTTGTTGCTCCTGCATATGGTCGTTTGCTTGAGAAGGTAGCATTCGAAATTGGCCCTTGCAATTTATTTTTCTCATTATGGCCAACAACATTAGGCTTAGAACCTTGGGCATCAGTAGTACGGAAACTGTACCAATTTGTTGCTGAATTTGATCTCCGTTTATTATATACTGAAGCTAGAGGAGGTCAGTGGATTTCAACCAAATATGCTATATTTCCCGATTTTACTTTTCCCAAAGCAGCTGAACTTATAAAAGCGTTGTCCGGTGCTTCTCTACCTGTCATTACACTTCCACAGTCACTTCTAGAAAAGTTTATGGAAATATGTCCATCATTGCATTTTCTGAAACCCAAGCTATTAAGGACTCTGTTAATCAAAAGAAAGCGTGAATTTAAGGACAGGGATGCAATGATTTTGACGCTTGAATATTGCTTACATGACATACAAGAATCGATGCAGTTTGATACTCTCTTTGGCTTGCCGTTGTTACCGCTCGCAGATGGTTCCTTTACATTAGTTGATAAGAAGGGGGTTGGAGAAAGAGTTTATATTGCACGCGGTGATGAATATGGCCTTCTCAAAGATTCAATTCCTCATCAACTTGTAATTAATGTTATTCCAGAAGAAGTTCACAGAAAACTTTGTTACATTGCCCAAGCAGATAGCACAAATATTTCTTTCTTGTCATGTCAATTGCTCGAGAAACTTCTAGTGAAATTACTTCCTGTAGAGTGGCAACATGCTTCACAAGTAAGTTGGACTCCTGGTATTCATGGCCAACCAAGTTTAGAATGGTTGCAGCTGCTATGGAATTATCTGAAAGCATATTGTGAGGATCTTTTAATTTTTTCTAAGTGGCCTATATTGCCTGTTGGCGATGGTCGCTTGATGCAGTTAACACCAAATTCAAATGTGATAAAAAATGATGGTTGGAGTGAGAAAATGTCTTCTTTGTTGTTGAAGGTTGGATGTTTATTCTTGAGGCAAGACCTGCAACTAGACCACCCTGAATTGGAATGCTTTGTCCAATCACCTACAGCAAGAGGTGTATTAAATGTTTTTCTGGCTATTGCTGGGGAGCCACAGAAGATTGAAGGGATTTTCACACATGTATCTGAAGGAGAGCTTCATGAACTTCGGAGTTATATTCTCCAGTCAAAATGGTTTTCTGAAGAGCAAATTGATAGCACACATATTGAAATCATCAAACACCTTCCTATATTTGAGTCATACCAAAGCAGAAAACTTGTAAATTTGATTGATCCTATCAAATGGCTTGGTCCTACTGGTGTTTGTGAAGTTCTTTTAAGTGATAGCTTCATAAGAACTGAATCGGAAATGGAAGGGGTCATTTTAAGAAGGTATTTAGGAATAAAAGAACCAACACAAATGGAATTCTTCAAAGATCACATATTCAATCACATGTCAGAGTTCCTTTTGAACCAGGAAGTTGTTTCATCCATTCTGAATGACGTTCAGCATTTGATCAAAGAGGATATCTCTCTCAAGTCTTCACTTTCTGCTGTACCATTTGTTCTGGCAGCCAATGGATCTTGGCAACAACCATCTAGGTAACATTTTTTATTTTTTTCTCTAACATAATCTCTTAAATAAGATGCTTTTCTGGATTATGTAAAAACATATTTTCTGTGATATTGCTGCTAAATACTACTATCAGTGCCAGCAAGAAAGCAATGCAACATGTTTGCAATGTTGTACTAGAAACAACATCATTAACTACTGTTGGAACAAAGTGATAAATATTGTACGAGGACGACATTTACCATGCTAAATGTTGTACTGGGAACATATATATGGTTTCTAAAATTTAGAGTTTAAATGGTTTCAACAATGTTGAACCTGCAACCTGAATTTGATTGGAAATTGTTACACTTTAACAATAATATATGTTTGCACTCATGTTGGAGTTCACGTCAGAGTTTGACCAAACCAAAACATGGTATGCATCAATTGCTTGATAAAAATGTGCTGCAGTTAGATATCATGTCATCTATAAATTATTCAATGTAATTTGTGTAAATGCAAACATTGAGTTTCTGGTCCATGATATAATCCATTGATATTTATCCTTCAAGGGGTAAACTTCTTGATAAGTAATTTACTTGCTTAAAAACTGACGTTTGGATTGTTGACTACAATGTTATTGCAGGCTTTATGATCCTCGGGTTCCTCAGCTTAAAAAGATGCTGCATGCGGATGCTTTTTTTCCCTCTGACAAATTTTTAGATCCGGAAATTTTGGATACTTTAGTTACCCTTGGACTTCGGACAACTATGGGATTTTCTGGTTTACTTGATTGTGCTAGATCAGTCAGCTTGTTGAACGATTCTGGGGACACTGAAGCCCCCAAGCATGGTAGAGAGTTATTGGGTTTTTTAGATACATTATCGCTTAAGCTCTCGAATAAAGGAGAAAGTAAGAATTGTGATGAGTGGAGCGGCATGGGTGTCGGAAGCAGCAATATAATGGATGCTGATGTTCTAAGTGATGGCTTTTGTGAAGATGAAAGCTCCACAAATGATACTGATTCATTTGTTAGCAACACTATTCTTGACATGCCAGAAGAAGAATTTTGGTCTGAATTGAAGTTAATCTCTTGGTGTCCAGTTATTTCTGATTCACCTGTTAGGGGACTTCCTTGGTTACAATCCAGTAACCAAGTAGCATCCCCCACAATTGTGAGGCCTAGATCACAGATGTGGATGGTATCTTCTTCAATGCTCGTATTAGATGGTGAATGTGACAAGACATATCTACAAACAAAACTTGGGTGGATGGATTGCCCGAATGCAAGTGTTTTATCAAAACAATTAATTGAGCTATCTAAGTCCTATAAGCAGCTGAAGACAAATTCATTGCTGGATCCTGATTTTGATGCTCAGTTGCAAAAGGAAATACCTTGCCTTTATTCAAAATTGCAAGAATGTATTAATAGTGACAATTTCATCGAACTGAAAGCAGGGTTAGATGGTGTTTCATGGGTCTGGATTGGTGATGATTTTGTATCACCAAATGCACTTGCATTTGATTCACCAGTAAAATTTACTCCTTATTTATATGTGGTTCCATCTGAACTGTCAGAGTACAAAGATTTGATGATAAAGTTAGGAGTCAAATTGAGTTTTGGTATTTCGGATTATCTTCATGTACTACAGAAGTTGCAGAATGACGTGCATGGAGTTCCACTTTCAATAGATCAGTTAAATTTTGTATGTTGTGTTCTTGAAGCTATTCAAGAATGTTGCCCGGAGAAGCCACATTTTGATCCTCTTGACAGTCCCTTGTTGATTCCTGATGCTTTTGGAGTTCTGATGCATGCAGGAGATCTTGTATACAATGATGCACCTTGGCTTGGAAACAATCCTCTTGTTGGGAGACATTTTGTGCATCCAAGTATCAGCAATGATTTGGCAGAAAGGTTGGGAGTACAGTCAGTTCGCTGCCTCTCTTTAGTCAGCGACGATATGACTAAAGATCTGCCATGCATGGACTACAATAAAATTAATGAACTTTTGGCTTTGTATGGAAACAGTGAATTTTTGTTATTTGACCTTCTTGAGTTGGCAGATTGCTGCCAAGCCAAGAAATTACACCTAATTTATGATAAGAGGGAACACCCTCGTCAGTCTTTGCTTCAGCACAATTTAGGTGATATGTTCTTTTCTTAAATTTAATTCCTTATAATATTTTTAACAAACTTGCCAAATTTCTTTTTTAAGGTAAATGTATAGTAAATTCTTTCAACAGTTGATGTTGCAAATGGGAAGCTCAAGTTATTTCTCATATAATTTTTGTTGGCGTGCATATTTTATCTCTGATTTATAGCATTTCCCCAGTGAGAAATGGAAGATTTTGTAGAGTCATGATAGCGTAATGTGGTGTTTTTAGTTGGATATTGATGCCTTAAACACCAAATTATGTTGCTGCATACTTGATAATTAAATTGGTGCCCCTCTGAATGAGGACAGGGAAAGAGTTCTAAGTAAATGTAAAGCATAATTGGCAGTGTTGTTGTTGTCTTAGGTTTTTTTATCCTTAGTGGACTGGTGCCCCAAGGTTATGGGGAATTTCTGTGTTTGGGTTGGATTTGTAGACTCACCATGCTAGCCAGCCCATTCCAAGTTGAAACTTGTGGGTTGAGCTATATGATCTGAGAAAAGGCACGGGTCATGTTGGGTCATTTAGAAAGACACAAGCAGAATTTGACCAATGTAATGAGGGGACTAAGTAGAAAAACACCATTGTTGAGGAAACAGTAAATGTAAGATTATTTTTATTAAAAGGGAAAGGATACATGTAATACTGAAGAGTTAAATTTTTTCTGTTTGGTGGAGGGGGAGTGGCCCTTTGAAGTCGATCATTTACTTGCTTAGTGTGCTTAGCTGCTTGAACCATAATCACTTATGTATGTGACCATAAAAGACTTAATCGATCTAGTGAGGTATGTCTTCATCAAGGGTTCTATTAGAATTTGAGAGGCCTATACTCAACCACAAAAGCTAGCTTGAGAGTTGAGGTTTGCACTACTTTATAAAGGCTATCTTTGTCATATCTCTAGCCAATGTGGGACTTCTAACACACCCCCTCACGCCCAGCACTATTGGGCTTGGTGCGTGGAATCAACAACAAACAACAAATGGATCTAGGATAGGTTCTGATACCATATTAAATAACCGATTATCCCAAAAGCTTAAGTGGTCTAGAGTTCGATCCCCGCTCCCCTCACTTTCTAATTAAAAAGTGGAATTTAATTATTTAAGCATATGGTAGGTGGACCTATGCATTATCCACGCTTCAAGCCCAAGTGGGCTCTTGCGTGAGGGGGCGTGTTAGAAATAATATAAAACCATTGATATAACTCTTCCTAACAGCTTAAGCTTTTGGGATAATCGGTTATTTGACAGGTTCTAAGTGTAATCCTTACCTTTCTTATTCAGCGGTTAGGCTGTTTCCTTATGAATTGGTGGCCACGAGTTCTAGTTATCAAAACAACTTTCTCTTGTTGCCTTGTACCTTTCTCACTCGTGCAAATAGCTTCCCTTTCTCTTGCATAATTGTTCCAAACATCATTGTATGCCATAGTGGTGGCAAGCTGTTCACAGCCATATGACACTCGGAATTATTTTGCAGGCTAAGGGTATTTCAAAGCTTATGCTCATGTGCTGTTAAATTGTAGTGAAATGGCCATGCTGTGTTTAACTGCTTTTGATGACTTTTCTAAATTGCTCTTAACATGGCATATTTTATCATACAGGCGAATACCAAGGGCCTGGTCTTGTAGCAATTTTTGAAGGTGCTTGCTTGAGTCGAGAGGAATTTAGTAATTTCCAGCTCCTTCCTCCATGGAGATTACGTGGCAACACACTTAATAATGGTTTGGGATTGGTTTGTTGCTATTCCATATGTGACCTTCTCTCAATTGTATCTGGTGGCTACTTTTATATGTTTGATCCTCGGGGTTTGGTGCTCGCTGCACTTTCAACAAATGCCCCATCAGCAAAGATGTTTCCTTTGATAGGTATAATGAGATCATCTATATTAATGTAAAATAGTTTCTTTAGTTTCCCTTCTCTGTCACATTGATGATTTTTTTACTGTGCTGCTAACTTATATTACTTTACAGCAAGTACTTTAGGTTGAAACATATTTTACAATGATCAGTTTAGTCCAATGCTCATTGATTAGAATGACCTACGCTCATTAATATTTTTGTTTTAATGAAATAAAAGATCATTATTATTTATTTTCTTATAAAATTTGAAAATATATATTTAATCAATTATGATGTTCACTTTTCTATGTAATAGTAGAACTGAGTTGTTTATATCTGAGGTTTTCAGGTACTGATCTTAAACAACGATTTCATGATCAGTTTAGTCCAATGTTCATGGATCACAATGACCTATGGTCATCATCTGATTCTACCATTATTCGGATGCCTTTATCCTCTGATAGCTTGAAGATTGGATGTGACTTGGGGACGAACCGAATAAAGCATATTACTGACATATTTATGGAACATGGATCTAGAGCGCTCTTATTTCTGAAGTCAGTATTGGAGGTAATTTTATGACTATTCAGATTGATGCAGAATTGCAGAAAAGCATGGGATTCAACAGATCAAAATAGAATTTTTTTGAAATTATAAATTAGGGCTATTGGAGCAAAGTAGATTTCATAGTAATAAATAGTGTGATCCTTCGAGGGTTACTGGGTCATGCGCATTGCATTCTAGCTTAGATTTGTGACAAAGTCAAGCAAGAAATGACCAGGGCTTTAATTTTGTGTACGTTTGATGCTTTATTCTTGGGAAAATTATATAGGCATCTTATCTTAACTACGGATCTTAGGCATCAGTTTCAAGAGAAAGGGAAACATGACCACGCCTGCCAGCTAGGGTTGTCTGAATAAATTTCTTTGTTCACTGTAAATCATTTTGTAGCCAGAAAGGGAGAAGATAAGCGAAAGCGGTAGAAAATTAGAAAAAGATAACAGTTTCTGAAATGCTAAACACGATTGTCATCACTGAACACCAATCTGAAACAGATCTTTTGCAAATCTGTTGAGACAGATGCAACTGATCTAAATTGTTATAGTGCAGTTATTGTTAGGATCCCAATAATTTAGAAACGGAAATTGTATTATTAATCGAAAATCAGTAACTATTACAGATGAACCCCTGCAATCCTTTCCTCACCCTCACTCACTGCCACGTCATTATTTACCTCTCCTTATATTTTGATAATATCACTCTCCACCTAATGGATTTGTGCAACTATCCAATTGACTATTTGGGCCTACACTCTCATTTGAGGTCCTAACAGTTAAAGTTATAATTTAACCTAACAGAGGTTGCCAAAGTGGGTCAATGCAGTGATGGTGGATCATTGGAAATTTGGAAGAAATTAGGAGACTTAGACATGGTGAGGGTCAAAGTCAAACTCTTAATATCATGTTAATAATGGTGAGCTGATGAGAAAGTAAAAAGAAAGAACAGTCAGGAATTGTAGCGAGAGAAAGATAACAGTGAGAGTTTCTGGAAATCTGAATATGACTGTCGTCGCTGAAACTGAGAGAATTGTTTACATTTTCATAGTGTCAGCTAGGAATCTAGGATGAATATGCAAATCTGTTGAAGAAGATACAATACAACTTATCTGAGCTATTATAGTAGGCTCTTGTAAGAGAATATAACAGAATCTAAATGCAGTTATTTCTAGTGATATTAATGTATAACATTAATCTCTTAAACAGAAAGTAAAAATCACATACACCTGCCTGCTAGGATTTTCCACATAAATTTGTTTGTTTAATGTCTATCCTTTTGTTAGCTGGTTACATTGTTATTAATCGTTGGATGACTGGATGATGGGGGCAAGGAAAGGCAAAACTCCACCATAAAAGTATGACATATCGCATTGAAAACTATGGTGCAGGCGTTGTGTCAGAATAGAAGAAGCAGAGACTGGGGGAAGATAGAGGAATGGAGAGAAAGGCTCAGAAAATTGAGGAAACAAGAGAGTTAGAATATAAAGAAATAGAGAGAACATAGGAGATAGAGAAGTAAGAATTAGAGGAAGATAAGTTAATGAACAGACTCGGGAACAAGATGTTACCTGAGAAACCAATACAGTAGTTTGTTGGAGATGGACGGGGCTCTTGTTTCCGGTGTTGGGTTTGAGTTTGTTGAAAACTTATGTTTCAAATATTATAGTTGTCTCCTTTTTGTTTTTGACTAATATGTTAGTTGTCTTCGTGCCACTGCCATAACCACTATATAAGTATATATAAAGAACCTTCCATAAGAAACCCACATCACGAGCCATAAAATGGCATTTTGCTGGAAACCTGCTACAGCGTGATGCTGGAAACCCAGTATTTAACAATGCTGGTCAGACCTGGAAACTGTTTCATCTGAGAGAAATGTGTGCTTTCTGTACATACGGTTTATCTTATTCATATCTACTAATGCTAGATAATAGAAAATTCCAATTACTGATTCATTTTGGATTTTTCCTGATCCTCTATAAATCTACTCGCTCTTTTTTCTATTTAATAGAAAACTCTTGGAAAACACTTGTACGAATACTTTGTCTTGTTTGACTTTTGCTCCTTGCTGCTTCATGAGAAAAATCTTGTTTGGAATGTTTTCATAAATCTATGTTGAACTAGAGTAAAATTGTCCTTCCATACAGGTATCAATATCAACATGGGAGGAAGGACAGTCACATCCATGCCAGAATTTTTCAATTAGCATCGATCCATCGTCTTCTATTATGAGGAATCCATTTTCAGAAAAGAAATGGAGAAAGTTCCAGTTATCCAGACTATTTAGCAGCTCTCATGCTGCAATAAAGATGCATGTAATAGATGTGAGTGTATGTTCAGAAGGAACTACATTCGTTGATCGATGGCTTCTTGTACTCACCCTGGGTTCTGGGCAAACAAGAAATATGGCACTAGATAGGTATGTTCTTTTATATAGAAAGTAGTTGATGGATGTTATTTTCCTCTTGTTAACTTGAAAATCTTTTCACTTATTGATGGATAATTTTTGGGAAGCATAGACCTCTTTCTTATACTAAAAGATAAAATAGTCATGACTAAGAAGAAATCTAGAAACTGAGAAATTTTCATAGTTTGGCTTATTTCTTTGTAAATATTCTTTTCATTTGGGCGTTCCTCCTTTATCTTGATCTTAGCAAGAATTCACACTTCACTCTTCATGGAAGTCCATGTTTGTTACATGAGAAGCTCATGTATGTTGACTATTTTAATGTCTTTTATCTTATACCCAGACATGTTTTGGTTATTTTCGTTGATATTGTATGCATGGTAATAAAAGTGAAGAAAGACAAAATCTACTATATCTCACAAGCAGATGTCATCAACTTTATTTTGGTGAAGAATTTTAAATCTAAATTCTAATTAGTGAACAAAGTTTGGTTTGGAGGCTTCCTTGATTGCAATGGTTTAATAGGATTTGAAGATTTTTTATTCACTCGATGCCTCGGTTTTTGGTATTAAAAATATTTAATTTAGTCTTTCTTTTTCCTTTATTCCTTTTTAAGAGATATGTTGTCTTTATTGTATGCGTTGTTCTTCTGCAATTAGTTCTTTATTCATTTCTTTCAATTAAAGTTGGAAGGAGGGTAAACAGGTTTTCTTTTTCTTTTACTTTTGAAAATGATTGAGTTTACATGATTAAAGGTTTATATTTCATAATTAATTTGCAGACGGTATCTTGCCTACAACTTGACACCTATTGCCGGAATAGCAGCACTTATATCAAGAAATGGCCATCATACAAACATATACCCAACGGGCTCAATTATGACTCCTCTTCCTTTATCTGGTCATATAAACTTGCCTGTTACTGTCTTTGGTTGTTTCCTTGTGTGTCACAACAGAGGCCGTTATCTCTTTAAATACCAAGACAAAGGGGCTTCAGCTGCGGGAAACTATGATGCTGGAAACCAGTTAATTGAATCATGGAACAGAGAGCTTATGTCTTGTGTATTGGATTCCTATGTTGAAATGGTTTTAGAAATTCACAAGTTGAGAAGGGACACTTCAAGTTCTATAATTGATTCCAGTACCCGTACTGCAATCAATCGCTCTCTGAAGGCTTCTGGGGATCAACTCTACTCCTTCTGGCCACGTTCTTCTGAGAGAGAAGTTCTAAATGATCAACTTGGTGATCACAATAACACCCTTTCAAGTTCAACAGCAGTTCTTAAAGCTGACTGGGAATGCCTTAAAGAACGGGTAATACATCCATTCTATTCTCGTATTGTTGACCTTCCAGTATGGCAGCTGTTCTCAGGAAATTTAGTCAAGGCTGAAGAAGGCATGTTTCTTTCACAGCCTGGGAATGGGATAGTTGGTAGTGTACTTCCAGCTACAGTTTGCAGTTTTGTAAAGGAGCATTATCCTGTATTTTCAGTACCATGGGAATTGGTGACTGAAATTCTTGCTGTGGGTTTTCCGGTGCGTGAGATTAGACCTAAAATGGTCCGGGATCTCCTAAAAGTTTCTTCAAAATCAATCACTCTTCGATCAGTTGACATGTATATAGATGTTATTGAGTACTGCTTATCAGATTTTCAGCATACAGGATCATCCAGTTTGCCCATAGATAATGCACCAGTTGATCTAGCTAGTACTAATGTTTTGCTCCCAGAAACTTCTGTCAGAAGCACTTCTTCCCAGCTAGAGTCTAATACCCACAACTCCACTGGCATAACCACTCAGGGTGCAGGCAGTTCTGGAGATGCATTGGAAATGGTGACAAGTTTAGGGAAGGCTTTATTTGATTTTGGACGTGGCGTTGTTGATGATATTGGTAGAGGAGCACCCTCTGCTTATAGGAATTCTGTGACAGGCACAGGTCAACCTAGGGACCTTCGGTTAATGTCAATTGCTGCGGAACTCAAAGGTTTACCATGTCCAACTGCCACTGGCCATTTAAAGAAATTGGGTGTTACTGAACTTTGGGTTGGGAATAAGGAGCAACAATCATTAATGGTTCCCCTGGGAGAAAAATTTGTTCATCCTAAAGTGTTAGACCGGCAGCTCTTGGGGGACATTTTCTCTAACTCATCCCTTCAAGCACTATTGAAACTGAAAAACTTCTCTCTTAATCTGCTGGCCCATCATATGAAGCTAATTTTCCATGAAGATTGGGTGAACCATGTAATGGGACCAAATATGGCTCCATGGCTTTCATGGGAGAAACTGCCTGGTTCGGGCAGTCATGGGGGTCCTTCCTCTGAATGGGTTAGAATATTCTGGAAAAGTTTTAAGGGCTCTCAGGAAGAGTTATCGCTTTTCTCTGATTGGCCCCTAATTCCTGCTTTTCTTGGTAGGCCAGTCTTATCCCGTGTAAGAGAACGACATTTGGTTTTCATTCCTCCTCCTTTTGAGCATCCGACATCCATTACTCGGATTTTAGAAACAGACTCCACCGAGAGTCATGTGGATGGGGTTAGGGTATCTAGGGATAATTCCGAAGCTGAGTTAGCTGAGTCCTATACTTCAGCTTTTGCAAGACTCAAAATTAGTTACCCTTGGTTGTTACCAATGTTAAACCAGTGTAACATACCCATATTTGATGAGGCATTTATAGATTGTACTGCTTTAAGCAATTGCTTTTCTACTCCTGGGCGATCACTAGGACAGGTTATTGCATCCAAACTTGTAGCAGTAAAGCAAGCTGGATATTTCACCGAACCTACTGATTTCTCAACTTCAAATTGTGATGCACTTTTTTCACTTTTTTCTGATGAATTCTTTTCAAGTGGCTTCCGCTATGCACAGGAAGAAATTGAAGTTTTGCGCTCTCTCCCCATATATAAAACAGTTGTTGGTTCTTATACTAAGTTACAAGGTCAAGACCAGTGTATGATCCCTTCAAATTCATTTTTTAAACCATATGATGAGCATTGTCTTTCTTATGCCACGGATTCACATCAAAGTTCATTTGTTCGAGCCCTTGGAGTACTGGAGTTGCATGATCAACAGATCTTAGTACGGTTTGGATTGCCTGGCTTTGAAAGGAAGCCTCAGAATGTGCAGGAGGAAATATTAGTATATATTTTCAAAAATTGGCACAATCTTCAATCAGATCAATCTGTGGTTGAAGCTTTGAAAGAGACTAAATTTGTTAGAAGTTCTGATGAATTTTCAACAGATCTGTTGAAGCCCGTGGAGTTATTTGATCCTGGTGATGCTTTATTGATATCTATTTTCTTTGGTGAAAGAAAGAAGTTTCCTGGGGAAAGGTTTAGCACTGAAGGTTGGATTCGAATATTAAGGAAACTTGGCCTTCGAACTGCCAAGGAAGTAGATGTAATAATTGAATGTGCCAGACGAGTTGAGTTTCTTGGAATTGAGTGCATGAAATCAAGTAATTTGGATGATTTTGAGTCAGACACAACCAGCTCTCGTCCTGAAGTTTCATCTGAAGTGTGGGGATTAGGAGGATCTGTAGTTGAATTTGTTATCTCTCACTTTGCTCTTTTTTTTAGCAACAACTTCTGTGAACTTCTTGGTAAGATTGCATGTGTACCTGCTGAACTGGGGTTTCCAAGTGTTGGTTGCAAGAGGGTGCTTGCTTCATATAGTGAAGCTGTTTTATCTAAAGATTGGCCTCTGGCTTGGAGTTGTGCTCCCATTCTATGCAAACAACATATTGTGCCTCCGGAGTATTCATGGGGAGCTCTCCATCTGCGTAGCCCTCCAGCTTTTTCCACAGTTTTGAAGCACTTGCAAGTAAAATTGATACTTTTGATTTACTTATTCTATCTGTACGACTTAAATGAATTTCGTTCTAACATTGTTTTATCCTAGGTGATTGGGAAAAATGGAGGTGAAGATACTCTTGCTCATTGGCCTATTGCTTCAGGATTGAACATTGAGGAATGTACCTGTGAGATTTTAAAATATTTGGACAAAATCTGGGGTTCCCTTTCTCCTTCAGGTGCTTCACTACTCTCACCTTATTGCATTTGGGCCAAAAGCGACCTGACATGATAGAAGCATAGCGATGGTATATACACAATGTCATCAATTTTCTAATTGTTTTTTCTTTGACAGATGTGGCAGAACTAAGGGGGGTGGCTTTTCTTCCTGCTGCAAATGGAACACGCCTAGTGACCGCCGATGCTCTTTTTGCTCGTTTGATGATTAATTTGTCTCCGTTTGCTTTTGAACTTCCAGCAGTATATCTCCCCTTTGCAAAGATTCTTAAAGATTTGGGACTTCAGGATGTGCTAACACTGTCTGCTGCAAAAGATCTTCTCTTAAATCTTCAGAAAGCTTGTGGGTATCAGCATTTAAATCCCAATGAGCTCCGTGCTGTGATGGAAATTTTGAATTTTATTTGTGATCAAATTGGTGAGGGGAAGAAGTTTGATGGCTATGATTGGAAATCAGAAGTCATAGTTCCAGACGATGGTTGCAGACTTGTTCATTCCACATCATGTGTCTATGTTGATTCTGATGGCTCTCGATTTGTCAAATGTATTGATACTTCCAGAATTAGATTTGTCCATGCAGATCTTCCTGAGAGAGTATGTATTGTTCTGGGTATCAAAAAATTGTCTGATGTTGTCATTGAGGTAATAAATTTTAAATGTATTTTCCTATGTAATGTTTTCTTATTTTTGCATTGGTAAGGCTTTTACTTACTGAAAGGTTTCTGCATTTTTAGGAACTAGATGAGAATCATAGTTTACAGACTTTGGGATCTGTGGGGTCTGTTTCGCTAGCGACCATCAAACAGAAGTTATTAAGCAAATCTCTTCAAAGTGCTGTATGGACTGTTGTTAATAGCATGGGTTGTCACATTCCTGCATTGAATAGCATTTCATTGGAAGCAACAGAAAGCTTCTTGAACTCTACTTCAGAAAAGCTGCAATTTGTTAAGTACATTAAAACAAGGTTTTTGCTCTTGCCAAATTTAGTTGATGTTACACGTACAGCCAAAGATTTCATTATCCCAGAGTGGAATAATGAATCTTCACATCAAACTCTCTATTATATGAACAAAACAAGATCCTGTATTCTAATTGCTGAACCACCAACATATATTTCCCTTTTTGATCTCATTTCTATTGTAGTAAGCCAGGTATTAGGTTCTCCTATCATATTGCCTATTGGATCCTTATTTGACTGTCCAGAAGGATATGAGATTGCAGTTGTTAATATTTTAAAACTTTGCTCGGACAAGAAAGAAGTTGAACCTACACATGGAAGCAACAATATGGTTGGGAAAGAACTATTGCCACAAGATGCCCGTCTTGTGCAGTTCCATCCATTAAGGCCCTTTTATTCTGGGGAAATAGTTGCATGGCGATCTCAACATGGAGAAAAACTTAAATATGGCAGGGTTTCTGAGGATGTCAGACCACCAGCAGGTCAAGCAGCTCTGTATAGATTTAAGATTGAAGTTGCACCAGGGGTTACACAAGCTGTCCTTTCATCACAAGTATTTTCATTTAAAAGTGTATCAGCAAGCAGTACCTTGAAAGAAACATCGGTGCATGATAGTCCCGTATTAGGAAGGAACAGGCCGCCTATCGATTTACCAGAAAGTTCAGGAAGGGGAGAAATCAACTCTCAGGTTCAGCGCATTGACTTTTTTTTCTCTCTAATTAGAAGTATTTATTTGATATGCTATATGCTTCGAACTTTTCCCACCTTTTCTGATCATTTCTTTAGGGAAGAGGATAATTCTTACCTTCAAATATGCAGTCATTACATTACATTACATTACTGTTAGAAGTCTCACATTGGCTAGAGATATGGCATAGTCGCATAGATAGTCTTTATAAGGGTAGTGCAAACCTCAACTCTCAAGCTAGCTTTTGTGGTTGAGTATAGGCCTCCCAAATTCTAATAATTACATTACATACTTGAATAACATTTCTCTGCACATACGATAGTGAAGATAATTTTGTAGATGTTTTGGTTCTGATGAATCATTAATTAGTTTTGAGCAGTGGTGAGAGTGAGTCTAAATGAAATTCCTTTTCAACTGCTAACTGTAATATTGAAGGCCATATTTTCCTTAACCATTTGTTATCCATGATCTTTCATGTTAAGCTTAATGTTAATGCGTGGCATTTTTATATATTGCTTTTAGTAGGTCCTGCTTGATGTGCTTAAACTGAACAAGAACTTTCTGTGAACAGGTGCCATCTTTGAGAGAGCAGTCTGGCAAAGTTTCAGCTTTGGAACTGGTGCAGGCTGTAAATGAAATACTCTCTGCCGCTGGGATCAATATGGATGTGGAGAAACAGGCTCTACTTCAAAAAACAATAGATTTGCAAGACAATCTAAAAGAATCTCAGGCAGCACTACTGTTGGAGCAGGTTGGTAATTTATAATTTAGGACTATAACTGCTGAGTGACCTTTACATTACTGGCTTATACTTTACTAGTATCTTGTAATCTTTTATATGTATGGATGTTTCAATTGCATATGTTAAATCATTTGATATTATTATTACTTAGCAATTATTCAAGGCTTCACAGAGGGTTCTATAATAGTGTAAAGTAATATAATTGAACAAAACATAGTTTCCTAGATTCTTCATGATGCATTTATGTGATAGGGTGAAATTTTTGTTTAAGTTTGAAATGACATGTCACATTATAATGAACTGTGCAGGAAAAGGTTGAACGTTCAACAAAAGAGGCCGATACAGCCAAAGCAGCATGGATTTGCCGGGTTTGCCTGAGTTCCGAGGTTGATATAACAATAGTTCCTTGTGGTCATGTGTTATGTCGAAAATGTTCTTCTGCAGTATCAAAGTGTCCCTTTTGTCGGCTTCAAGTTACCAAGGCTATCAGAATTTTTCGTCCATAGCATCTCTACTGATTTGATAAGCCTTTTGACAATGTCTCTAAGTTCCATTTGGCAATAGTGGTTAACTACTTCTGTCTTGAAAGTATCTGCAAGAATTTAAATCAGAAAGAAATTAGCCAGTTACATGCAAACTCTTGTGTAAATCATGTTATATTTTCTAATTGAAGCCCACCAAATATATGGATGCTTTTGATGTTTTCTAACTTTCTCTTTCTCTAGATTCAATTTTTAAATTTTAATGAAAATGTAAAGTTTTGGTAAAAAAGTTAATTTTTCATGTGGAATTTAAACTCCGTTCCCTAAGGAAATAAGGTCAAATTCTTACTACCAAACTAACATCTCAGTTCCAAAATATTTAGTCAGTTTTATTTTATAGAGCTTAAACAATAGAGTCATCCTGAGATGTTGATAGATTTGTTCCAGTCATCTACGGGTTTTGAATGATTCAAAATTGATCCTTTCAGATGATTGATTTTGGAACTCAAAATCTTCTATAAATGATATTTGTTGTCCAAAAACATGTTCATTCAAACAAGTAATAAAGTGGTAAGAAAACATCATTTTCACAATGATTGACTTAGCTAAATTCTAACATTGTCTACTTTTACTAACAGGTAAAAACATTCATTGAAAATAGTTTGGATGTGTGTTTCTTGTAATTCATTTACTTTGTTGATAGCACTACATGGTGCTACAACATTACTCCCTCTGTCCCACAATTTTTAATGTCACAAGTCATTAATTTTTTTTTATTTACTACCATTTAACTACTCATTACATATTACTCCCTCCGTCCCATTTGCAAAAAAAATTTGTCCCATAATACTTGACCCATTTCAATTTTTATGTTATTTTTCCATTTCTACCCCTTATAAATGCTTGCCTCTTCACTTTCTCACCATATAACAAGGATAATTTGGTAAAATTAATATTATCTCTCATTCATTTATGCACTTTTCTTAATATGTGTGAAATGGTCAAATGTGGCAATGAAAATAGGACGGAGGGAGTATCAATGTATGCAATTAATTAGCAAGGTGTATTAATTTCATTGAACAAACTAAGTTTGTTATTCTCTTTAAATTTGCGTGCAACCAATTACTGAACAATCTTTTTGATCTTCCTACTTCATTCTCTATTCTCTATAAAAATATTTTCTAATACCAATGATAGTTGAGAATACATTAAAGAGTTGTTTTTCACCACAAACCAGCCCCAATTCTCAAAACCCCTGATATATATATATATATATATATCTTACTCTTCATTTTAGGATTTGGGGTTTAGAGTTCGGAGTTTGTGATTTAGGATTTAAAGTTTTGTGGTTTTGGGGTTTGGAGTTTGTGGATTGAGGTTAAACATTTGAAATTTGTGTTTTAAGATTTACGGTTTGAAGGTTTAAGATTCGGTGTTTGGTGTTTAGGGTTTAAAAGTTAAAGTTTGACATTTATAGTTTGCGGTATACGGGTGGGATGGGTAGCTCAACTGGTTAAGCTAGTTGAGCGGGGTTAAGGAGCTGGAGGTCCAGGGTTCGAATCCATAGTTTGCGATTATGATTTAATGTTTGGCGTTTGAAGATTTAGGGTATGAAGGTTTAAGATTTGGTGTTTGGTGTCTAGGGTTTAAAAGTTAGGTTTGACAATTATAGATTTGGGGTTTGAAGATTAGGGTTCGGCGTTTGGAGTTTATATTGGACACAAACCCTTAACTCTAAACCCCAAATCCAATTTCACAAATTTCAAACCCTAAATTTTAAACCCCAAATCTACACCCACAAGAAATGTAACCCTAAAGTCCAAACCATAAAATTTTAAACCCTTTTATTTCCTATTCAACAAATTGTATTTCTTCTCTCCCATTACCTTTCCCCACTCTCTCTCTCTCTAAAAAAAACTCAGAAATAAATTAGTTAAACTTAATTTATTATTGGTAATAAATAGAAGCAAATATAATCCAAGTATTATTTACTAGAGTAGAAATATCAAAAAGTTTGATTCAAATAGGAAATATTATATTCTTCAAATAGAAATTTGTGTGGAACAAAAGAATCAATGTGAAGCTTAATTGACATTTAAGAGATTATTTTTATGTTTTTTTTATTTGTGATATGACATCTAGGAGCTTAATGATATTGTTCTTCTCCAATCTTATTTTCATATGCACTATTATAATATTTTTTGCCATATAATCTTAAAATTAAAAGATAAATCTATTTCTTTAATTATTAGTGCATTAAATAACAAATAACACCTCAAATATATTTTGATATAAAAGTTTAATTGTTATGCACTATGGTGTAAAGTTTTTTTGCACATACATCCAATGATGTGTTGTCACATCATGTACTTTTAATTACCATACATAATGTGTCGATATATTATTGGACGCATGTGTAAAATAACTTTACATCAACGGTTATAAATTAAATTCTTGATATAATTATATTATTTTATAATATTTTAATATCATATAATTAAAAACACATTACATATCAATAAACATATTATATATAATTGAATTATTGTATCCGGTGCGAATGCAGGAATAAAAAGTCTTGTTTCCTTATTTATTTGCAGAATTTACCTCATTTAGTAGTGGAGGGAGAATATGATATATGCTGTGGGGGTTTGTTTAGCTGCATTATTTTAGTGGTTGTATCATTTTAACGGAACATCTTAGTTCAATGTAAAGTTTAGGGTCTGAAAACATTCTATTTTTCATTTTCGATATTTCCATATTCAGTAAATGTGTTCGTTTTAATTTCTAATTTAAAAGAAATAAAACATTTAAAATGCATTTGAATTGACCGATTTTTAGTTATCATCTAATAAAATATTCTCAGTATAATTTAAAAGAATTTAAAAATATATACATTGTCAGTGTAAAGTTATTTTACACATGATGTCCAATAATATACTAGCACATCATGTATTGTGTTTAAAACCACATGATGTGCCACATTCATTAAATAATGCGGCAACACATCATTGGATGTTGTGTAAAAAAACTTTACACTGACAGTGCACAACAATTAAACTCAATTTAAAAATACATTTTTTAATAATGTGTTAAATAATTACATAAAAAGATATAAATAAAAACTTTATCACATACGTTCTCCCCATATCTACAAATATTGTTCCTATCCATTATATATGGATTGGTTATGTTCCTATTTATTCTACGTCAATAGTGGTTACATTACTATAAAATTCAGTGGATCTATTTAATCTTAATGGTGGAAAAAAGTTGTGCACCATATATCACATACTTAACTAGTGCGCATTAGAAGAAGCCATGTTTGGTTAACAAGCCAAAAATTGCAAATGAGAATCATAACATGCATTTAAATGCGTTTGATATATAACCAGTAACTATTTTTCAAGATATCTTTTTATCCAGCATGCTGCTATAATTTACAGAACTTTGCCAGGTTGTTGACTTGATCCTTTCACCAGTCAGAATTCACGCAAGGCAGCCGCTACAAGGAAGAGTAAAGAATCCAGTGATTGGAACGGCATAATCATATATTAGAACGTTTCATATTCGGTGTTAATAATTGAAGGTGGGAACCGGGAACACTGCATGATATTTATACTTTCCGTCTTGTTCTTCTAACCTGGATTATAAGCAAGTAAATTTCAAACAGAGCTAAATACAACTTTTGCTAGAGTGGGCAACAAAATATACTGGGTGAAACTTACAGCATTTAGGCTCGTATTGACAACTTCTGATGTTATTGTCTTTGTAGATTTTTCACTTCCAGTCACACTCTTTGCACCAAGATCTGCAACATCATTGAAAGAAATTTCTTGAGGATATGCATAACCTGAAGCAGTGTTATATTATCTTTGCATGAAGAATAAACAAGTAGCAAAAAACTAAGTGTTATCATTGCATAAGTGATATTTTGTTTATTGCCATTCAAGTCTCCAACATCTATTCAGTAGTATCATACTATAATTAGGGTTGTTCATGACAGTTGACACACATAAAACATAAGCTAAATTAAATTATAAGATGATTACACATTTATGTTCAAAACATAAATAGTTCATGCAATTAGCACATATATCATATTATAAAGTGGTGTCTTTTACCCTATCATTATAATTTTTTGACACCACTAAGAAAAGGAAAATAATGTATCGCGTTAAGTGAAGAATATGTTTTCAAATAAATGAAAATATGAAATGATTTTAAAACTAAAAGCTTGGAGTTATATATATTTAAAAAAAAAAACTACATGGACCACGTTATACCCCTACATGGAGTCATATTTAATGTTATTTTTATTGCGTGTTAGGGTTATACCCCACCCGAAATGGCTGGACCAGGTTGTGCTCAGTAGAATGTTATTGTTCTGACTATTTCTAACATAGTGTAGTTGTACTACAATAGTAGTAACTGTTGCTTATAAACAAATAAAAACAATAGTAGTACTGAATAATTAGTACAAAAAAAATATACTGGTATGTATTGCTACTGATATAATAAGAGTTGGCCATATTTTGATCCAAGTATTTGTTGACCTTACACATGAGCACATTGTCAACATATTTTGACTTCTGAGTTAGCCAAACACTTTTAATGATGCATAAACACATGAATGTATGATACTGTAAAATATTTTAAGTGTATTATCAAACAATAAATCCTTATCATAATTATTCAGATTCTTTACTCTCATTTTCCATTAAACCATTGTTATTTCTAGCCCAAATGTTTGACACTGCCAAGTCAAATCGAGAGTCAGTTAACCATTTGATAAAATTTTCAGATAGCATGCAATCAAATTCCAATACAAGATATATTTTCCAGTTGTTGCAGTACTTACTTTTTACGCACAAAGATGTTCCCTTTCCCTCTTTGGCTGCTAAGCATCCTGCTGTATCAGTAGTTTGCTTTATACTACTGAGAGAAGAATGCTCGCTAGGATCACTGCAACATTCAATAGTTACCCTTATATATATATATATATTTTAAAAAGAATGCATTTTAAAATTTAAGTCATACAGGAAAACAAGAGGTGTTGCTGATAAAAAGTATCAAAATTTATAAGTTGTTCAAAGCCTTGTGGAAATAAAATAAAAATGCTATACACAAAAAAATGTAATATTAGGTACCAGAGTTGACATTAAGTTGAAGAAACATAAAATATATTTAGATTATGAAAGTCAACTGTATGATGTTATTTTTACCATCAAATGTGGAGTTTTTGGCAGGATATCAACTGTTAAGTATACAATGTGCTGGAAAAAATTGCACATGGCATCAAAGATGGGACCGCATACAAAACAACACAAAAAAGAACACAAGAACTTATGTGGGTAGGCAACTCATGTCTACAACCATCAATTTTGTCAATTTTGTCCCGTTCTAGTGCATTCTGCCAGTTCTAGAGCATGTCTACAACTCATGTCTAGTGCATTTTGTCCCGTTCTAGAGCATAATAATGTTACTCAGGTTTACTCTTTAAACTACAGAATACTCTAGTTATTGTTGGTCAAGATGATGTATAATTGTCAGGTAGAAGTCAGAAGTCTTGGATATTATAAAATCATTTCAAGAATTTTATTTCATATAAAGATATGCAGTGTCAGCTATCACAGGACTCCTCTCCCCCCAATAATCACTTTTATTTCTTTGGTTTTGCACTAGACCATAAATATCACCCAATAAACAAAGTACTAGTTATGATATCTCTTAGAATTGGGAGTTGAGTCTAACTCAACCTTACAAAACCGGCATATAAGGTGAGGATTGTCTATACTTTATAAACCCATGTCCAGGCCATCTAACATCCGATGTGGGACTTCTTAACAATATCCTTTGCAAATTCAATGAAAGTTGAAATTAAATTGTCATCAAATAAAACTCACCAGTGGGAGATAAGGTTTTTATTTGAAACATCTGCCAGTATATCTCGTGCCTACACAAAAAGTCAAATGACATTCATAAGGATTGTTTCCACAAGAAACATACTAAAGCAACGTTGAAAACTAAAAGGATAAAACTTGACTGCAGTGAAAATGAAATTCTTGCTACATGGTTCTAACATCAATTATAACCAAGAAAACATTCAAATAAAATTTTGTTAGCTAGTCTACTTGGATATAGGCCCCATTTATGATTATCCAATTATTATTTAGTTTACTCATAACAGGTTCATGCAATCCCAAAAAGCTTAAACTATTGGTATTTGACAATAAATGGTTTATACTTTTGATAAAACAGTAAATTGTTTGCAAAATCCTTCAGGGATTTGAGACTTTAAAACACAAGCATGCTCAAACCGTCTACCAAAATATTTAATTTATTTAGTGATTTAGGTTGCAAGGGTCAAACTCAAACACATGTTTAGGCATATCTCCTCCAATGTGGGACTCTTTACACACCTTCTCATGCCTACGATTGAACATATGAAGCATGGAGAGGCTCTGATACCATCTTAGGTTTTATATTGGGCTTAACTCTTTGGGTTAGGGCTAACTAAGACCCTAAAAAGCCAGCTTAAATAAGTTTAGACCCAATATAAAAACCTTATATGGTATCAAAGGCCAATGGTGTTGGTTGTGAGGGGGTGTATTGGGTAAAACTTAAGTCTCGAGGCCTAAATAAGTTTAGAGAATGATACCTCTTATCTTACAAACTGATTGTGTAGGGGTTGAGTTAGACCCAACCCAAGAGTTATAATAACATGTCAATTAGACACAACTCATCACAAATGTCTGCTGTTACTAAAAGACTAAGAATGGTTCATATCTCTAAGAATAAAAACCCTTAGGGTTATAGACAAGAACAAAGATGAAACTGACATTGTTTCTATTTTTTACAGGATATATGTTTCATCATATTGTTCACAAAATTAAACATGCAAATATGAAATAGTATTTATCTTTTGATCCACAAACCTTAGAGCCACATGTATCTTTGAGGTTGGTTCTAGGGCATTTGAAATGTTGAACTGTATGTTTATTACTTGTCACAGCATTCTCCAATGAACAAGTGGCAGCTCTTTTCGATTGACGGGTCAGCACACGTGATTCAACCAGTGAACCCTTACAGCTGACAGGATCACTAGATGAAAGCTGGTTTCTTTCAGAAGTACTTTCAACTTGTTTTGATGGTAATTTTTGTTGCTTCACAATTGTAGAACATTCATGCAAACCAATTGATCCAGAATCAGACGGAGGCCCATGTTTTCTCCTTTTCTCTGAAGATGTATTTGGCTTCACAGTATTAGAATTTGTTATGTCTCTCCTTGGAAAACTGTTTGGTTTGCTTGAAGCCAAATCCAGCTTACTGCAAGTATTAATTTTGGACCTTGGGACATCCTGATGACCCTTGCGAGCAGGTTTAGGAAGTGTTTTCGCAGGCTAAAAGGAAAAAAGAAAAAAAAGGAAAATAAAAAAAATAAACTGCATTACCAAAATGAACCATGAAATGTTTACGGTCTACTGTTCCTAAATCAAATATACCTTTTGAGCATATGTCTGAGAGGCACCAGAGTTTTTAAGCATGTCAAAGACTCTACTTAGAAAACTTTGATCAAAAAAGCACTTTGGACATTTTGAATTAGCCTGCAGTTAACAGATTCACCAAAAAATAGAATTTCATGAATAACAAACTAAATTGTATAAATTTAAATAAAATAAAAATGCGCTCTGATTAAATCTGTGTTAAGCAAAGAAATATGTACAGAAAACTCACATCATCCTTAGTGACACTTGCTCTATACAATGACAAAGGAAGAAAAATTTGTCGTGGGACTTGTGATACAGAAATTTCACCGGGACATAATGCCTTTAAAGTAAATATGCCAATTTCCACCAGCTTGTGCAGCTTCTGCATTACATGAAGCTTATATTAAACTTGTACGCAACAACCACAAAAAAACAGTAGTTAAGGAGCATGTTGAAAATGTTTTACAATGGTTGCTTGTGAATCAACAGAATCCTCAGTTTTTCTGATTGCTTGAAAAATGCCAAATATATACAAGACAGCGTCATTAACAAGCTCCTGGTCACCATTGACAATACTAATATCAACCAATGCCTGTAGGAGAAAGAAGAGTGGACTACAAAAGCAAACCAGATGTGTCACCATCATTAGTGTCATAATTAGTAAAATTAAAATGAGATTGGATAATAACAATATATTACCTACAAAGATCAGCATAGACTTCTTCATTTTGACAGGCTTCAGGAAAGTCATTACTCCGAGCAAGCACATGAATCAAGTACACCAAAATGTATGCAGGGTAATCGACGTGAACAGAAGGTTGTCGTTTGCAAGCTGCTATACTGTAATCCTTAATAAACTCTGCCATATGTTTATTGTTCTAAAATGAGCAGAATCAGCAACCATTGATTAGGACAAACATACCACAACCAAATAACAAAACAGGCTCTAAAGCATAAAAATAAGAACGAAAGAAATATCATGAGAAAATATCTGCGACGTTATGGGGCTGAGGAAATATAACATTACATTATCCTCTTTCAGCAAAGCTTGCATAGCAGATGATGCAATTTAGCTTTTTACCCTATTTTTATTTTTCTCTACTAGACCCTACATATTTTCTTTTTATTCGGATTTTTGGGTAAAAGTAGAGAATCGGATGTATATTAAATTATCTAAGTTACTATGTTTGGAATTATTTTATTGTCATTTTGGGATTTATGGAGTATATTCTATTTTAAAATATTACATATTGGTAAGATGTGGTCTGTATTTTCTTTATATAATTGGGTTCGTTTTCTAATTCAATTATTAGGATTGAGTTCAGTATTTGTATGAATAATAATTACTAGGATGGTTACGAATGAGACATTTGCATCATATTAATATAACAAATTATTCGGAAAACTATTTTTCCTCTATCTATACCTAAAAAAAATAATCATGTAACTATGCTAGTATGCCATTTAATTAACTATTATAATATTTGACATTATTGCCTTATAGGTAAATGTTCTAATGATTTAATACACCTTTTGTAAAAACAAGGTTAGTCCCTCTACATGGACTAAAAGCACTCTGTTTTGTTAAATGTGTGGGACTAGAGACAAAATGAATAAAAATAGATATAGATACTAAACTCAAAATAGATTTTTTGTAAGAACTAAAAACATATGTAAACCTAATATGAAAATTGAAAACTTTCATATGTCCTTCACCAAACAACTAGTATTTAGGATAGCTGGTTCATGACATGGTATCAAAGCCCCTATAACCAGATGATTTAGAGTTTAATCTTTGTCACTCCAATTTTTCTAACAAATAAGAGCTATAGGAATAGTACAAGGTATGGAAGGATGGCATTATACAAAATTCACCTCCAGAGTATTCTTACATAACAGAATGTGCTAAAGACATAATATACAAGTCATTCACGTTTCTTTTCTTACCAGCTTAAACTTTTGGGATAGTAGGTTCATGAGAAACAGTAATACAGTTAAATATGAATACAAATAAAAAATATCAAAAATGACATGGATAAAAGAATAAACATACTTGAAGCCGCATATCGCCAATGCTCTCGGTCATTGCCAATGCAAAAGCACAAGCAAATCTGATAGGTAATTTACGCTCCTTCAGCAATTTCTGTGTTTTACTGAGAAATTTGCTCCTAACAAAAGAAGAGGAATCCTGGAATACAAAAAGAGGTACATTTAAAAATTGAAATGAATAACATAATTATGAAACAAGGGAGAATCGGTAAACAATTTATATTATATCCCATAAGAAATAATGACACTGGCCTAACGTAGAACTAAATGCACCTAATTCCTTCTGATGAATACTTTTTCAATTATTCTAGAGAATTAAATATTTTCAAGGAAGCACGACACTTCAAAACATTAGCTGTATTATGTCATACCAGTGGAAAACACCTATTATTTCGAACGGAGACAGGGTAGTTTACATACCTTTGCAATTAAAATAGTGAAGCGAAAAATTTCTGGAGTGATATGTAAATCCCACTTCTTAGCAAGATGAAGAATTGCCGTTGCAGCAGCTAGTCTAACCTGAGCCTTATCCGTTTCACTGCACAGTGGACACAAAACAAAGTTCATAAGCAAGTTTAATAGTTAAGTGAACATCAACCGACATTGAGAGAGACATAAAATCAACCAGAAAAGTTTTAACAAATCAGTTTGAAGTCACATAAATAAGATAATCTCTTATATTAATCCCTACCAGGATTTCCCAAGATCTTTGCAAAACAAAAACCAACTATATATTATTGAAGAGGTAATTTATGGGTTCATTAATCCCTCTTAAAATTGAGTTTTGGGCCTAACTCATCCTCACAAAACCGGCTTGTAAAGTGAGGATTGCCACTTGCTTATAAACACTTGTCAAGGCCATATCGCAAGCGATGTGGGACTTCTTTAACACCCCCCCTCGCGCTCAGCACTGTTGGGCTTGTTGCGCGGATATAAATGGTGGAGGGCCCGATCGGCCCGATGAAGTGACCCAGCGGATCGTGGATAGGCTCTGATACCATCTTAAAATTGAGTTTTAGGCCTAACTCATCCTCACAAAACCGGCTTGTAAGGTGAGGATTGCCAATTGCTTATAAACACTTGTCAAGGCCATATCGCAAGCGATGTGAGACTTCTTTAACATTCACTTCAAGAACTCCTTAACCTTGTCAGCCTCAGGGAAAGAATATTCAGTTGTCAGCAAGAACATTCTTGTAGGCATTGACGAACATGTGAGGTGCTGCTGCAAGTGTAGGGTATGAGATGGCCAATGAAAGTGAAGTAACCATTGAAACACCAATAGCAAACTTCGCAATGAGGTCATCCTCGGTAAGATCAAGAACCTCGGGGCTGAAAACAGATCCATTATCATAAACAGAAAGGACCACAAGCCCATATGAAAAGGGCCTAATGGCTAGCTTGGCAAGCAATGCAGCTTCGGAAGATCCAACCTTGTCTCCCTTCTTGATGAGTTCAACACGGGTAATATATTTGAGAGGCATATATTCAACCACAAAAGTTAGCTTGAGAGTTGAGGTTTGCACTATATTATAAAGGCTATCTTTGCCATATCTCTAGCCAATGTGGGACTTCTAACACACCCCCTCACGCCCAGCACTATTAGGCTTGGTGCGTGGAATCAACAACAACGGGTGGCCCAAATATGGGAGGTCTCCACAACAAACAACAAATGGATCTAGGATAGGCTCTGATACCATATTAGAATTTGAGAGGCATATACTCAACCACAAAAGCTAGCTTGAGAGTTGAGGTTTGCACTATATTATAAAGGCTATCTTTGCCATATCTTTAGCCAATGTGGGACTTCTAACAATCCCCAAATCCTTTTTATGTGATCTCATTCAGAATGATGCATCTGAGCAATACCGAGCTGTATTAAGTTCATAAAATTGAAAAGGGATGATCCTGATATTTCAAACAAGCAATAAAATATTATGTGATGGTGGAAAAAACCCAAGAGGCAATGGTTGGAGTTGCTTCCATGAGACTTGACAAAAAGGGTTCAAGCCATAAAATTAGTTTTTTGGAATGCAGATGCAAGGTAAGACTGCCTAGTGCCTACAATAGATCAACAAATGCAATGGTTTCAACACTTTCCTAGATGCTACCACCCTGCTATAGCACCAGGTTTCCTGTAAACAGGTTACGAACCACTCAGATTGTCTTGGTATAATGATAGCATGGAAGTTAAGATCCACGCTATTCTAAGATATTTATATTGCATGTTAGCTAGTCCCAATTGACAGTTAAAAATCATCATGAATCAATGTGCAGAAAACTATTCTGAATATTATTAATTCAATTGTGCATAGACTGTAGAGTACAAGCAACAAACTGAATATATAGACAAGTTCTAACTAATGGGCCTAATGAAAAAAATCTCAAAAGTTATAGGTGATTTCTCTCCTCCACCCCCCCCCCCCCCAATTTCACAACACTCTCCCTTAACTATAAAAAAAACATACCACAAGCATGTATACCTATTAACAAAACCATCACTTTCCCGTAGCATTCTTGATAAAATATCCAAGAGTCCACTAATGTTCCGCGTTGTCTGGTTCTGTCGGTCAGGCAAAAAGCTTTTTACGAGTGTTTTCAGCCCATAAATCTACAAAATAAGGATGCCGGAGAAATTACAAAGCCATTATGGAATAAATACAAAGCACATCACGTAAAATATACACAATCTTTGTTTTCATAAGTTAACAAAATTAGGAAAAATCAATAATCAGCATAAGTATTAAATAGTATCCATCCTTTATAGTAACTGTCCATAACGCCGCCTACAACAACAAAACAGACTGAACAGAAAACTGTCAAACAAAACAAAATAGCAACAGTTTGCTGACTGCACATTCAGATATACTAACACATTCTTTGCATCATAACTGAATCAGAACCTCCACTTCTGGTACTACTCAATCCTCACGTTGAGTCCTTTACCCATACTTATTCTACTTCTATTTCTTCTTCAGTTTTTATTCTTTGATGTTTCCAAAGTTTTCAATCCTCTTTTGAATGATGGAAGAAAAATATTAATATGAAAATTGGGCAAACTAACTTCTGTAATCCTAGAGTTGGATAACACATTCTGTGAAGTTCGAGAGTGCAGCCAACATACTAGTACTGAGAGAATATTGTCAAATATGCAAATATGGAGATCTTTGACTCCATAAGCGGGACCACCACCCCTTAGCATGTTGCCGCCAGAAGCCGAACCTCGTCTTTCTTCTAGAAATTTTTTTAATTGTTCCCGAGCGACTAGAAAGATATTTTTTAACAACACTATTTGTTCATGATAATGATTTTCAATTTCATAAATCTGTATTTATATTGATTTTCACTTTATGTATCCACTTCCCCTTTTCCTGTTGCATTTCAGTTCCACTTTTCATGTCAAAAGTAAAACATACTTAAAAGAGACATGAGCATTGGAACATTAATCCCATAGTCGAAGGTGTAGTGAGGAGCAAATAAATTCTAATATTGCTTCTACAAGCATAAGTGTTTATGGGCACTGCCATTTAAATTGAGCAAGTAGATGTAAAAAGATAAGATTCTCTAGGAAAACTAGTTGCAATTTTAACCCTAAAAATATCAATACAGTGTATAGACATGGAATGAACACAAGCAAAAGATGATAGAAAGACAACAGCAAAGTAATTTTTTTCCTTTTTTTAAGTCCATATCTAAGGTCAGATGAAAAAAATTCAAATGCTTTATTAGATTCCTCATACTAACCTTCAGTTGACAAGATTTGCTGCACTGAGATGTATCATTTAAGGATGTCTGATAATCATCATCCAAACACTCCATCTGATAAAAAATGAAACTTATTCCATGAACAATACAAGCAACTGAAAATCTTCTACAGAACATCAACATTGTCCTGGCTAAATAAATTTAACAGGCAAGACTATCGATGGTTAAATTCAAGTACTTGAATAATCTTCTGGCATATGTATGATGTGATCTCTTCAACTTGAGATCCAAGATCTGAAACAGACCATTGTGTGATGCATCCAAGAGATTGCAAAATCGTCGGCACATTCCACTGGCAATTTAAACAATACATTAGTCTCTGGGCACAAACAGAAGAACAGAAAGATATAAACTCAGCTGTCACAACTAAGTAAACCACCTACAATGAACAGAAATCCCCAAATTAGCTATAAACAAACTGAACCCAAATGCTCAGATCGATCATACTAACCTTCAATTGACAAGTTTTGCTGCACTGAGAGGTACCATACAAGGATTTCAGAACATCATCATCATCCAATGGCTCCACCTGATCCAACATGTAACTTATTCCATGAAAAACTTATACTGAACATCAACATTATTTTGGCAAAATAAATTCAATGAAGAGACTGTTGATGGTGAAATTCAATTACTTGACTAATCTTCTGGGATATATATGATGTGATCTCTTCTACTTGTGTTTCAAAAGCAGAAACAGAGCACTCTGCAGTGTACCCCAGATTTTGCATAATCGTTGGGACATTCCATTGGTTATTCAAAGAACAAATTAGTCTCTGGGCACCACACAAAACAAAAGAAAGATACTCAGTTGTCATTATTAAGAAGCAAATCATCTAGCATAAATAGACTGCCCAAAATTAGCTATCAACACACTTAGAATTTTTTCAATTTCAACATTATCAAAAGTATATTCCTCTATATAAGTAACTAAACAATCATTCAATCATTTATTAACCATATGATTTGGCATCCGATTCTTGATGATATTCATAGCATAGGAAGTTATTTCAGCTATTGTAATTGTCAATAGCAATTTCAAAAATAACTCTAAAAGGAAATATATCAGCAGATATATAACTTGTTTTCTTATATGTACAAGCTTTACAAAAAGATTACTAATCCCTCTAATTTTAAAAATGAACTCTAAGAGCATACATCTACAAAATAATTTTAAAGTTAGGGCCAAGGCTTCTGTTTTTGTATCAATTTTTTTTTTGACCAAGTTGTATCAATTATTAATTGTGGGTTAGTTGTTTTCAAAAGTTCATCTTGAAAGTATAATAAATAAATTCATAATATGTTTATAATGAATTGAGTGGAAATATAGTTGGGGTAATGAACCCACACCTCTTGAAGGCATTTGTCCCTACTGCGGATTGTGTGTTGAGACAAGGACTTTATGGTTGTTAAAAAATGTATGAGGAAGAGAGGGATGTTATTCAACAACTTTTAATCAACAATAACATCAAACCATAATCATAATTCGAAGTCTTTATTTTTCACATTCCTCTAGTTTCAACTTTCAACTCCTTAATCTATATTGGGTTCATAACTCCAAGATTTCATAAACAAATTAGTGAAAGACTAGCAAGCATAAATCTTTCTCACAAAACAGGTTGACATTATTTGATGATTGATAAAACAATCAATATCTAAGCCACTAGGTTTGGTCTAGTGGTGAGGGGTTTGGGTAGTATGTTAGAGGTCCCGGGTTCGATCCTCAGCTCCTTTGTAAACCAAAAAAAAAGCAATCAATATCTAATTTTTGAGTAAATAAATCGCAGACTGAAAATGTTGTTTTGATTAGGCATGCAATGTAATAGATGTTTTCCTCCACATGTTATAATGCTACAAATAGTAGCCACCAAAAAATGTGTACCTCAAATAATTTTGAGACAACTGAATGTTCAGAACTCGAGGAAACAATAGCAGAGACCGCAAATTTGGCTTGTTTGCGAGTTCCACGAAAGCACATTCTCTCTAGACATGGATAAATACCACTGAAAAATAAAAACAAAGAGAAAAAATTAAAATAGTAGTGAAAGCTAACTTTCTCCATTGAAAAGCTAAAATAAAACTTGGTAAAGCCCAAAAAGTAGACCTATTTTCAATGGGATATGTTATGTTTGTAATATGTGTGTCTAAAGTAGAGCCCACCTTACTGTATTTATAATGTATTTCCAATAAATACAATGAATGTGTAAGGATGTGATTGAGCAATCTCTCCCTAATTAGTAGCAAATATCTGATTTACGGTTCTATACAATTAAGAGTATTAGGTTTTTATATTGGGCATAATTCATTCTTAGAAAACCAGTTTGTAAGGTGAGGGGTGCTACTTCCATGGGAGTACCACTGGGGAGGCAATCAAGCATACCAATCTCACGGGTATCTCAAGAGCATATTTTCGTTGTGTAATTGCTGTACATATCTTAGACTGAGCGACTTAAAACCCTAAAAAATATTTTGAAGGACCCAAATCTTTAGTCTGAAAGTGGGTAGAAGAGTAGGATGTAGAGTAGAAGAATTCAGAAGAGTATGGGACTAGTCTTGAGGCGTGGGAGTGGATACTGGTCTGGCCTTTGATGATAAGTGTGAAAGGCGGTCATGGGGATAGACACAACGGTGAGTAGAAGCGGAAGATTAAGGACCTCTGAAGGGAGAGATGTGACTTTCCAGAATCATTTGACTTGTCTCGAGTAGAAGGAAAGAATGGACGGGTTATGTTTGTAAATTAAGTCCAAAGTAGAACACGCCTTACTATATTTATAATGTATTTTCATTAAATACACAGAATCCTCAAGGATATGATTGAGCAACCTCTCCCTAATTAACATGTGACTTATGTGACTAATTCTAACAAAATGGAACAAAATATTTAGTTTCTAAAAAATCACGACATTTCAACTTTTGTCCCTATAAAAAGTTTATTCATGTGCTTCAAAAAAAAAGTTTATTCATGTTAAACCTATTAATTTTGTATTTATTGGGCTAAAAATTAATTAAAAAAAAAGTATAAGTACTAAAGTTAAACATATGTGATTCTAAAGCGTTAACCTTTGAGAGGGTTCTAACTACTCTGTAACTAACTTTCTGATATCTCAATATTCTGTTTTTCACTGTTGATAATAGAGAATCATTACAACCTTGGGATTGCTTACCCTACACACAATTGTAGGTTAGCACTAACGGCTATAACAAACTCTTATCCTACACACCTACGGTGTACTATAACAACAGTTTTTTTTTGTTTTTTTTTTTTTTGAATGGCAAATATATTATATTATATAAATATAAAAATCGAAAAAGGTACAAGAGAAAGTTCAGGAAAACAAAGAGGTACCAGAGGTACACCCTACTAGAACCCAACAATCTCTAAGGTAAGACAAGAAAACAAACAGGCAAATAAAACTGCAAGGAAAACAAGGATGCACACCACCAAACAAACTATAACAACAGTTATAACTGTCACTAACTATACTTAGCTAGATACTATTAGAACTGTCATACAGCTGATACGGCTATTACTACAACTTAGAGTTATATTGTGGATACTCTTATATAAAGAGACTTGACACATATTTTATTTTACCCTCTTAACATTTTTGTGCAAATATTTGAAATCGTGAGGATCAGAGAGTAAGTTTTTTCAAGCAGACTTTATGATGCATAGTTCTGTCAGTAACAAAGTTATAGTATTTAAACATAATAGAAAACACATAGTAAGCACCATAAGCTACCTCAGATTGAAAGAAATTTTAGGACCTGCTGTTGCTATAACCTCAATCAGCTTGTCATTTACAGGACTTGTATGCTCCAACAACATTTGAAACTGCTTCTCCGAGCCTTTCAGCATTGAGGGGAAAATTCTAGCAATAGCCTTGTTCGAGTAAATGGAATAAGAATTAATCAAAGAATCAACATTAAAAAAAAGTATTCCCTAATTCCCACAACCAGATAGCCTTCCTTTAATTTGGTTACCATAGCCAAAATAATCTAAATATCTAAGTAGCCATTGGATCATTTCACATTTGAAACTCTACTTTTTAAATTGATTGTTTCACATTTCATGAAGAAAATGCTACATAAAACACATACAAACATGATAACTATCGGAATATGTAAATAATAGTGCATACAAAGAAGTGCATTGCATTGGTTAGAAGAATCATGCAATTAAGGTAACAGTGTAACTGTAATCATTACCCTTAATTCTAAATATTTTAGCTCTGATGTCTAACTAAGCCACACGGACACACTTAGTGATCTATGTAATTATTATATGTATAACAATACTAGTTTACGTCCTATATGCTCCAGCTAGATAGATGAGTGGTGCTTGAATACATGTAATTGATGAATACAAGTACAACATATTATTATTGACTAAGAAATTTGGTAAATATAACCTATGTACTTATGTAATGACTACATTTTAGTAAGTATATAGCAGTGCTGTCGTATAATATAGAAACACAGACTCACCCATGTCTGTCTTTTCCCTTTTCTTCCCTTGGTCAAATGATTTATCTCATTCCCGGAGATATTAAAGCAGTTAGGGAATTTTCGGGTTTAATAGGTATTATCATCGCTTAGTTAAAAATCATAGCAAGATTATTCGACCCTAACCTAACACACCCACCTAATTTGCATTGTGTAGAGCCTAATTTCATTTTGATGCAGCAGGGTGAAATGATTTATTTTCCCTCTACTCCCTTCCCGTAAAACAAAAAAGAATGTATGTTAAGATGCACAAAAAAGTAACTTTATTACCAGCAGAAGATTTCCAGAAGAATCCTTAAATCCACCTTTATCTTTGGAAAGATATTTTAAAATACACTGGACGTGTTCTGAACTGAAAATGTTAGATGAACATTTGGAGAAGAGTGAACATAAAAAGTCATAATTTGGATTTTTGTCTCCAATCATTACAAGAAGGTCATCCTGCCAAAATGATAAAAGAAGAAATGAAACTTAAAAAGGGAAAAAGCATGGTTAAAACAAATACAAACAACCACTTAGAGATAAAATAAGTATGGAAACAATGTAATCGTGGAACCAGAATAACATTACAGTTCAAGACACTTGACACAAGAAAAATGATTACATGTCCAGAAATTGGGATTCGACTTATAAATGTAGTCACAAATCATAGTCATGCGACAAGCACCTGTTGTAGCCAATAAGACCAACTTCAATCATACAGAATGCCAACCCTAACCAAGAAAAGTTTTTGCTTCCAATCACTAATGTCAAAATGTAATAGGTCCCACTAATTAAATACTAAAAGAAGAATTAGCATGATGTTTCTGTAAGTAAGAAATGAGTATTACACATAAATAGTGGTTCTCAACCTGTACAAGGTAAATATAAAACCAGTTAAATGAAAAACATAGAGTGGACCAAAAAAGTTATCTGTATATTCAAATTTTCAAGCTTCTTGATGTGAACACAAATCCCACATTAGCAAATAATAAAGAAAAACATATCAATTATGGAAATCAGCATATTACTTCTGAAACAAAAGAAAATTATAGAAGGATGGATATCCAAAGCAGCCGATGTCACGTGCTAATTTCCTATTTGGGCCCAGATTCTCTTTTGGAGTCCTATCACTTCTGAACACAAAATCCGATTCTAAGGTAGTTTTAAGGTTTATACTTTTCATACAAGTTACAACTTCATGTACTATCTATAAAAGTTTTCTAGCTACATGCATACCTAGATTTTTAAACAACACTAGACAAATGGCTAATACATTACACTTTTATATTTTAAGCATAAAATCAAAAGAGATGGGTAATATAATCGGATTTACAAACAACATACTTTGATGGTTTGTCCATTTGTGAAAGTTGATTCTTCCAATAATTTTTCAAGAGATTTAAACAAGTTATTATCTTTGATCTGATTTAACTTGTGAAGGCACTCTTCTGCTTTGTGAGAATCTGAGAAAGATACAGCTATTTTTGTAAACACACTTTCAATTTTCTTCTGTGTTTCTTCAGCACAAATTGCCTGAAAAGAAAGAGACATTGATCATTTATCATTAATGTATAACTATAATGAAAGAGACATCGACCATTCCTCATTAATGTATAAACAATAATGATACGTTGTGATTAAATTTAGTAAAAGATATTTGTGATCATAATAAAGTTGTGGAGTTTCTCTTTGTTTACGGGGGAGAGAGAGTTTCTTTTCTTTCAACAGAGTATCAACATCTGGCACGGATACTTCACCCATTTTTTAGTATCCGGACTTCATAGCTTGAGGTTCACAGCTACCCTTATTACTAACATAGCATTTTGTAAAACAAAGTCTATTTGTCCTTTAACTCTGTCATTACTAACAATAGCATGCATCTACTAAATACTCTATAAATTTAGTTTAAATGCAATATATACTCTTGTCTGTAAGGCATTTTATCACCAATGACCAATATATAAAAAACTAATTATTATTCCACCTACTCTAAATAGAAAGGGGCCAGATGGTCTTCCCTATGTTATAAGAAAACCACTCAATCCTTGCATTATACCTTTAATTTCTTCCGTATAGCCAAATAGTTTTTCATCTCATTCTGCAACCTGAAAGATAAAAGAATAATTTGTAAATATTTGTAAATATTTCTAAAGTTTCACCTTCCAACATAGCACATTAGCATTGGTACCTTCTCTTTTGAATCAAAATAGTATTCAGTGCCTTTTCGTGAAAAGAACTGAAAAGAGAAAACATGTGTATCCAGTGATTTGTCCTTTCCTTAACAGAAAGATCATCGGGAAATAGATTATCAGCAAGAACCAATTCCATGCTCTGTGATCTGAAATTCCATTAAAAAAAAATGTTGACTTATTAAAGGAGAACTCAAATTTATATTCAACTAGTAATCTAGAGTGCATAAGCTGACCTGAACTCCTTGCACTCCTTATCATAGCAAAGCATCAAAATTTTACATGGAATCTCTTCAAAGTGATCACTAGTTGACATGCTTCGATCACAACATTTCTTACAATATTCTCGATATGTTTCCATCAACTTCTGCAAGACCCTCTTTCTAACAGGTATCTGAAAAAAGTATTTGATTGTTAGGAATTATGTCTTCTGTCCTTGATCAGGCAAAAGAAACTCATTAGCACAAACCTTTTTATCCCGAAGTCTCTCGGTGACTGCAGCCAATAGTTTCACGGGAGCAAGCATCGGGTTTGAACAGCAAATGTCACAGGCTGCAGTAACCGCATGCATCCTCACTCGGTCATCAAAGTCTAACAATCGACCTTCAACAGAAGCTGCCCAGTCGAAAGGTTATCAATAATTGCTAGGATGAAATTATGAGGACATTGAAATTAAAAACAGAACTGCTCAGTTGAAAGGTCAGATAAAATTACTAGGATGAAATTATGAGGTCATTGAAATATGAATACAGAACCAAAATATATAACATAAACAGACATCAAATAAAAACAAGAATATCGATTAAGCAGCTTACTGATGATTTCAAGTGATTCTCTCCCAAAAGGATTCGCCACATAGAAAGCTTTGGCACATTGTAGAGCACTAATTCTTACATCCACAGATGTATCATAAAATCTTTTCAAAAACTCCACAAAAAGATCATGAAACTTCTGTGCAACATGGTGGTTAGGTAGTGCAAAAAGTTTCCCCGCCAAATTAACAGCTTTTAACCGAACATCGACCTGATCAGCCTACGAAGTGAATTGTAGATATGATAAAAGTGGTACGTAAGAGTAAGAGTATCGATATATTTGAAGAAAAGAAACAGAATAAGCATGGCAAAAACTGATTTCGACCAATCAAACCCAGCTTATATATAATTTCAAATCTTGACTAAAAGGGAGGATATACCAATAACTCTTCAATTAAGCTAGGGATGATCGCAAGAAGCATATGAGGCGCACACTGAAAAACTTCAAAGATAATTTCATGGTAATATTCTTTAAGCCCGCAGCCCACAGCGTCCCTGTCATATATACAAGAAGATAAAAACTTGCAAACTAGGGAGTTCAGCTCATCCTCTTGACCACAAGTTTCGATTACTGATTTAGCAAGTTTATAAGAAGCACAAGTTGTATCCTGTTGAACAAAAATAAGTCATAAAGTATAAATGTAAGTATATAACTACGACTTCATAAATTTCATAATCATGAGCAATGGTATTCTTATTAATTAATTTTGAATCTCAAATTGCTATATTAATTAATGTGAGAATATTAATGTCAGAATGAGAGGATAGAAGGAGTCTGTCAAGCATTCAAGGAGCATATCAAATACAATCACACAAAATTATAAGTAACCAACATAAAATTAACCAGAAAAATCGTGAACCTTATTTTTTGCATAACAGACGCGTTCTTGAAATATTAGAAAAATTATGAAAGAAATATTAGAAAAATAAATATGTAGACTAAGCTTAAAATGAACGCAAAAACGGGATCTTACTTTTTTTCGCTTTATAAGATTTCGTAAAACCACTTCTAATAGTTTCTGAGAAGCATCCTCACTCTCATTCAATATGTCTTTCATCATAGAAGACATGGCATTAATCAAACTGTCATTGTGATCATCTCTGCAGAAAAGGGTAAAGTAGATTAGGTGTCCTTAACTCTTGCATTAAAGTTACAATGATTACTGGACTGATTTTCCGTAATTACTAAGGTCAAACTACAGCCTCCCAGTCCCACCAACTTCCGCACTACATCCCTTTATGACATTGTTAAGGGAAACTAGTTAATACATGACCAATTCACTATACCGTAAAAAATTAATATTTTAGACTCACAAATTAAACACTGTCAGTACTCAGTGCCAAACATGTGTAAAGTAAAACAACAATTAAACAAGGCAAGAACATAAAGAGTAAAGAGGAATGTTGTCAAAGTCGGGATTTTGCTTTAAAATCCTAGAGGATAGTAAGATCGCAAAATAGTAAATCGCAACCAAAATCGAAGGATTCTAATCATATAATTTTGTTGAATCGAAAGGGAAAATCAAAATCGCATAATCGAAAATCGCAACCAAAATTGATGGATTCAACTCATAATATATATATATATATATATATATATATATATATATATATATATATATATATAAAAAGTGCAAGTACTCAAAGTTTGAAATCATAAAACAATCAAGTCTCAAAAATCATAAAACAACCAACCAAGTCTCAAATCTTAAATATAAAACAAAATACTTAAAGCCTACAAGCTAAATTAGATCACTAATGCGCCATCTACTTAAAACCAGGTCAAAAGGTTGAAACGGGACATCTTTACCCATTCCAAAATTAACCAAAAAAAAAGCCCCGGATCGTTGGAATCCGTCCAAAATCGCGGATTTTACTGGGATTTTGCGATTTTATGCGATTTTGATAGGATTTTGCTCTGAAATTGGATTTTACTAAGGATCCAGATCCTTTAGGGCAAGCAAAGTCGCAAAATCCATGGATTTCACGACTTTGATCCCGATTTTAACAACTATACAAAAGCAAAGTGGTTGATATCCCAATTATATAACAAGCTCAGAAATCGAGTTAAACAACTAAAGCACGAGCAGCAGCAGAGAGAATGTAGACATAGATCTCAACCTCACAACTGAGAAGAAAACATTGAACATCTCGAGAACAAGGTCTGTGCAGTCAATCTCCAGCATTAATATGCAACACTTTAATTGAGACATAGTATCCAGTACTTTAACCCTTTTTGAAAATAATGGACTTGCAGTATCAGCTAGATCCGCAAATAAACCAATGATGAGTTTAAATACATCCTGAAATCAAAGAACAAATACATTTATATAACAAAAAGGCTAAAAAAATGGGAAGAAAATAAACCTCCACAATCACAGACGCGAGTTTCAATTAGTGTTAACAAGTACCCTTAAATACATGTCTTCAAAAGGGGGTTTAGGAGCCTTGACTCTAAATAATTCGGTGACGCAAATAGCAACCAGAAGCTTGACATCCTTATCATCATGATGAAGCAGACTGCCACAAACCACAGCATCAATCAGTGGCTTCAAAGCATCTTCTCGTTTCTTGGTAGCTTGTACTTCTTTGGCCGTTTGCGGCTCAGGAGACTGTTCTAAATTAGACAAAGCATTTGCAGCTTTCTGCAAAAGAGCATAAAATAACAATCAATAACAATAATACTAAGGGTTTAACATACATGATAAGTTAGTGTAAAACTGTTTTACACCGACATCCAATGAAATTTCATGATATTTCTACGTAAATTCACTCTATTACTGCAATTTAAAAATAACTACAAAATGGTGGATTCATAAAACTAGTTTGCACTTTCCACTAACAATGCATATTCCCTTTGCTCTAATACTACTCACACGGCATCTTAGTGACTACATGAAAAACATGATATAATTGAGAATAGAAACTAAAATTTATTGCAATAGAGTCACAAACTAAGTTACATACGCATCAAAAATGAACTAATTTTTCAACTGAGTATCCAACCAACAAAACTGGACCACATAAAACTAAAATTACGAGTCCTTAATGCATAAATAGAGTTACAACACTATCGATTGCACGAATTCAGAAACAAATTACTCAATTAGGTTTTTAAAGACGAAAACAAAAACGAGTGTAAAATCCACCCAGGCTTATAATTTGTGGTTTGTGATGGAAAACATGATAAAATTGAGAAAATAAACTAAAATTGATTGAAATAGAACCAAAAATTAAGTTAGAGTGAACTAATTACTCAACGGAGAATCTAACCAACCAAATTCAACCACATAAAACCAAAATTACCACTACATTACGAGTTCTTAATGCATAAATAGAGTTACAACACTATCGATTGAAGAAATGCAGAATCAAATTCTTGAATTAGGTTTTAATAATAAATGGAAACAAAAACAAGTGCGAAATGAACCGAGAAACGATTCTTACTCGAAGAGATTTGATGATGAAGTCTTTGTTCGGACGAGTTCGTTGGGAGAGGATAGTTCCGATCTCGGAGACGAGTTGCAGCGAGGATTTTTCCATGGTGGAAAGGAGAGAGTTCACGCAATTTGAGTGTGGTGTGTGTGAGAAATTGTTTTTGGTTTCTTTTAAGCGGACGAGAATCCCGCCTTTGTGGCGCGTGATAGATAATCGCGATTCCAAAGGAAATTTAAAACATGAATCTTACTTGTTGTTTGGTTAGGTTCAAAGTTTGAGGAAAGAAAGGTGTAGGAAGGGAAGTACAAATTAATTAAAGGAAAGGAAAGAAGAATCTAGAGATAGGGCCCACACAAAAAAACCTTCCCTGGGTGTGAGCGGATCAGAAAAAAATCGATTAAACTGAAGATCTAAATCTAAACTGATAAAAACCAATTTTTGGTTCGGGCATCATCCTATATAAGGCTATGGTCCTTAGTACATTGTACTTAAACAAATACACTCTTCTCTCCATCCAAAGATAATCAAGGCATTAGTGTACTGGTTGAGGAAGAACCAAATTAGCCGCCAAACCTTTGTATTTCACGATTACTACCAACAGACTTATCTTCATGGATCCAGGTATTCATAAAGATCAACTTGTCAAGTCTATAGTTTTATATATGCTTCTATGACTATTTGGTTCCCGCAATAAAATATATGTCGTAATATGTTTAGCATGTATACGTGTTTAAATGTTGTCAGAATCAAGCTTTTACCTTAACTCCTTTTGCATAGGTAAAGTCGACACGTAAACTCGAATCGTAAAATTGTACGAGTTTACCTAAAATTAGAATAATATTAAAATTATTACGTATAATATAATACTATAAAAATGTCAATATTTCAAAATATTAACTTAATTATAAAGTCAAAACATATCAAATCAACATATAAATAGCATCATGTCCATAAACTTGCATCAAAGTATATAATTACCCCAACCAAATCATATAAACATCCAAATAACAATCCAAAATAAGAAGATTCATAAGTTCCTAACTTAATTATATTCTCCTACAAGTCTAGAACATCATCTTCATCACTATATTCATCTCCAGCATTATCAAATTCTTCTCTAGATGATAAAGGATCTTCAATATTAGAACCATAGACTAAATCAATTGAAGGTGAAGAAGATGAATAGTTATTTGAGAGAAAAAGAGTGAAATTGTGAAACTTTCATGTTTTAGCTTCTAAACAAAAACTTTTTTTTTTCAAATGTGTAGGGAAAGTTGTCTAATGGGCAAAAAACAAATGAAATTGGTCCATAAAAGTTTGAAAAGGTAAACTCGAAAAAACAAGCCGAGTTTGCCCGATTTTAGCGTTTTCACACCAAGTTAAATTGGTTAAACTCGTTTTTTTCTACGATTTACAAAAAATCGAATTTACCTTCGATTTAACCAATCTTTTACACCTAAACTCGTACGAGTTCAAACCTATGTATGCGAGACTTAGAGCGAGTATCTTGTTGGGTCACGAGGGGGCAACCAGAGGATCATTCACATTGAATTTAAGAACAACTCTACAAGTGAGTTGGACACCACACTCTTATCCAAAACCTTAAGACAATAGGTTTATGAGTCATCTCACTTATAAAGTGTTCAACCTCCACTTTTCTAAATAATGTGGGACTTAACTCACTCACATTAGACACAACATATTCTCCCTAAAATCAAGGTTAGTACCGACACACAAGCAACATGAGTATGATCAGAAGTGCGTAGAAAGTGATAATTAGTGAATCTAGGGAATTTAGCCACCCAAAAGGGACTAGCACAAAATTTGTCTAGTCTCTCCTTATGTGGTGCTCATTTTCTTGGTTATACCACGTAAATTGGTCACCATGATAGCATAGGTCCATAAGCTCACATTTAGGGGAGGCTCGGATGCATTTACAACATGAGTCATGACATAAAGTCTCCTAAAAATGGAGGCCGCAACAAAAATATACATGGCATAATAATATTAGTAAATTATAAGTGTAAAATTTAATATATTGCAATAAAATGTAAGACTCGACAGTCAGATCCAGTTTCTCTACAAAAAGGCAAAAGAAAAAGAATATGTGTGAAGAGAGATCAAGAAAAAGGAAATATCATAAAGCACACAAACATTGTATACTCTTTTGTAGTCTTCTTGGCACTCCTTGTGCCAAGGAGATTATATTGATATATATATATATATATCATTTTTACCTCTTAAAAAAAAAACATCGACATTATTCGTTTAAGTAGCTAAAATGTATTTTATTGTTATGGATTATAATATCAATATTTTTTATGTTAATTACAATAATGATTTTTTTTTTATTTGCAATTTTTTAGGAAGTTAATTTTTTTAATTGAGGGGCATTTTTTTAAATTTGCATATAGCCTCCAAAAACTCGGGACACCCCTACTGACATTGATTCGAAGTATTTTGAAACGTAATAGTATTATAGTAGTGGATGCCCTTGTCACCGAACAAGAGTCAATTCTCATGGTAATTATTGTTGTGGCAAGTGTGAGTGTTAAGTCCCACATTGCTTAGAATAGTGGAGGTTGAACACTTTATAAGTAAGAGGACCCATAAACCTAACACCTTAAGGTTTTGGGTTAAAGTGTGGTGTTCAACTCACTTGTCGAGTTGTTCTTAAGCCCAATGTGGATGATCCCCCTGGCTGCCCCCTCGTGATGATCCAACAGTGGTATCAGAGTCGATGGTTGGACGAAGGATTTGACCGGCTCCTTGTATCGAAAGCCTTCTTGACAAAGGTAGTCAGGCGGCGTGTTCCATGTGCAGTGTGACAACGGCGGTACAAGTGTAGTGATGCTAAAGAAGCTTCCGCTTGAGGGTGAACATATCCTAGTATGGATGGACTAACACTTGAGGGGGAGATTGTTGTGGCAAGTGTGAGTGTTAAGTCCCACATTGCTTAGAATAGTGGAGGTTGAACACTTTATAAATAAGAGAACCCATAAACCTAACACCTTAAGGTTTTGGGTTAAAGTGTGGTGTCCAACTCACTTGTAGAGTTGTTCTTAAGTCCAATGTGGATGATCCCTCTGGCTGCCCCCTCGTGATGACCCAACAATTATTAGTATTAGCCGATGTTTGTGTGTTTTGTGCTATTTCTTTTTCTTGATCTCTCTTCACAGAGCTACAATTTCTTTTTCTTTTGCTTTTTTTTCCAGAGAAATTGGAATTCTTAAGTCCAATGTGGATGATCCCTCTGGCTGCCCCCTCGTGATGACCCAACAATTATTAGTATTAGCCGATGTTTGTGTGTTTTGTGCTATTTCTTTTTCTTGATCTCTCTTCACAGAGCTACAATTTCTTTTTCTTTTGCTTTTTTTTTCAGAGAAATTGGATCTGACTGTTGAGTCTTACATTTTGTTGCAACGTATTAAATTTTACACCTCTAATTTACTAATACTAGTATCCCATGTATATTTGTTTTTTGAGGCCCTCATTTTCAGGAGGCCTTATGTCATCGCTCATATTTCACATGCATCCGAGCCTCCCCTAGTCAAGAACTATGGTTTAATGGAAGCTTTTGAATAATACGTTTGAGTACATAGACATGTCCGCGAACGCGATGAAACAAAGTAAGAGTACCGTTCAAAGGAGGAAGAAAAGAGTTTGTATGTAATGCTTTTAATTTGACATCAAATCTCATCCATTTATTATGTTTAAAGAAAATGAGTTGTGGGACGACACCAAATTGGACTACCAATGTGGTTGTTACTTTGACCATTTTGTATACCGCCCCTTTATTCCTCAAAATTCGGAAATTATAGCCAACCATATCATAACAACTAAGCTTTCGTCACTTTCACGACTAAATACCATTGTACCTACCAAATAGCAATGCTGTATTTTTAATCCAAAGATTTAAAATTATCACAAAAAATTTCTCATACACCATATACAAAGGCTATGTTTTGGTAAAAAATAGCGGATAGTTGTTAAGTTATCTTATAGCGGATAGCTTATAAGCTAGCTTTTATCTTATATCAAATAAGTTAGTTGATTGAATTTGTAGTGTTTGATAAAATTAGCGGTTCAACTAGCTTATAAGTTTGAAATGACATACAAAATATTTGTTTAATTTAAAATATTTAATTTTTTTCAAGTAAGATTATAGGGGTAAAACTGAAAGAAAAAATGAAAAGATATAAGTTCATCAGCTACTTGAAATTTAAAATAATAAGCTATAAGCTCTATTTTAAAAACTGTTAACAAACAGAGCTAAAAGCATAGCTCTAAACTAACTTATTTGCCTTAGAACCAAAATTTAAACGCTCTTTATCAGCATAAATTCCTAATCAATCATTTTGTTTTTATTTCCTCCAACTATTATAGTTTTATTTTCTTGCTTGTAATTTCCCCAATTATCTTTACATGTTCATCGATATTTCTTTGCTGTAATTTTTATTCTCTTATTATTATTATTATTATTTTATCATTTATTCTCTTAATTTTTATTTTATTATTACGTTATGTACTTGTGTTAATCACCATCGAGAATTCCTCAACTTGCCAAGAGATGAGGGTTAATTTGTTGCACTTGAGCTACTTAATTGGCTTGTTTGTTAATCAACTTGCCAAGAAACAAAATTTATATATACTAGTATCTTCCACAAGGTATCAATCACATCGAGAAAAATAAAAATGAGTGAAGGCAAAACAGAGAGAATGAGTGTTATTAGTCTAGGGGAAGATTTGGAGGAAGAAGTATTGGTTAGATTACCTACAAGGTCACTCATGCGTTTTAAATGTGTTCAAGTTCAAAGATCTTGGAACAATCTTTTCAAGACTCCTACTTTTGCTATTAGAAACATGCATATCCATAGGTCTAACGATGATTATCACCGTTTCATTATCATTACCCAACATACTAAACAAATTTGTCCAAAAACCCATAACCACAGTGATAGGCACCTTGACAAGGAAACAAAATCAACTTGCTTAGAAACTTATTTTATGCTTCTCTCGTTACCCGACACGTCGACATCTACACCAACACTGACCGCGGTCGATTATTACCTCTTTCCGAACATTCCAATCCGAATAATCAAATTGTATGGTCATTGCAATGGTGTTTTATGTTTAGAATATGATTATTTTAATCCTAGTTTAATTCTTTGGAACCCTACCACTAGAGAGGTACATTTCGTATCTACACCTCCTACCACATCCACTATTCATCCAGAATTTATGATTGGTTTTGGTGCTAAATCAAACACCAACGATTTCAAAGTTATTAAACTCAATATAGACAGCGAAAAACTCTTCGTCTTTTCTCTATTATCAGTTGAAATTTATGATCTTAACAATAAATCATGGACAATTATCCACAACCCTATTCTTCATCCGAATCAAATCACTATGCGATACTATCACAAACGACCTAACAAATACAACATTTTTATGAATGGAATTTATTATTGGATCACAGGCTACAATGCAGAAGGTTTTTCAATCATTCTCACCTTTGATTTCAGCAGCAACAAGTTTCACACAATTGTTGGTCCAGTCTCACGTTTGGTTGATGAAACTGGTGACCAAAACTTGACTCAGATCAAAGGTTCACTTGCTTGTGTTGTGCAGCTTCGTTCTGAAATTATTTCTGGGATGGCAATTTGGGTCATGGATAAACAACATCAATGGACCAAAGTATACAATTTGGTTCCACTTGAACTTGCTATTACAAAACATGCAATGTTTTGCAAAGGGAAGAATGGTGTTCAATTCCTCGGAGGAAAGCCGGGACAACCGCTTACATTATACGACCACCATGGCAACTTGCTTCGCCAGTTTCAAATTCTTCTACATGATTTACTTGACTCTTTCTTGGTTCATGAGTATGTACAAAGTATAGCTCCCTTGTCGCCATAGTTTTTTTTTTGTGAAGGAATTATATGTTTTTTTTTTGTTGGATATTTTTGATACATTTTATTTTGATCCAATTTAATATTTTAATTAATTAAATTTGAAATTGGTTTTGTTGACTTTTTCTAAAGTGATTTAATTTAGGCTCATTTAACAATAATTGATTCTTTATAAGCTATTTTTCATCAACTATTTTGAAAAGTTTATAATAATACATAAAAATTTATTTGTTTGCATAAGTTACTTCCCATGAGCTTAAAAACAAATCAATTCAAAATGATCCCTTAATTTGTTTGACATATATAGATTCTAACTATAATTTGACAGTGAACCCTTGTACTTGCACCTAATTAATACAACTAACCGTTAAGTATATCCTTTATTCTTGGATCTTCCTTTTCATTTTTGTTAAGACTTGGAGGATTTTTGTTTAGCACCACAACTTTTATCTCCTTAAACTTGCTCTTTGTGCCATCAACAAATAATTTTAACAATGAAAGATTTACACACTCAAGGACTTATTAAAAGATACATTTTTATTCAAACTCTAGAAAACATACAAGATACAAATTTCAAAGCACTTTTGATAGCATATAGTTCAATATATCTACATTATTACTCTAATAAAATTTCAACAACTCAAGAACTATATACCAATTTTGGTAATTTTTGTCTCATGGCTTCTTTTGAAGTCCTGGTGTTTCTACGTAACGAATAGTCCTTCCTCCCTCTGAGTAATGGAGACCAACTGAGGGTGAATCTTGGACTCTTTTCTTGTCTTCATTGCCTTGTACTTCACTTGAAGTCTCTCCTTCTTCTACCTTTGCTTCCATCTTCTTGCTTGTGGAAAATGATTTTTTTCCCAAAATTAAAGACTCAATAGTTTTATATGTTTCTTCATCTATTGGAGGATACCAATAATGAATGGCTCCTTTCTTAAGGGCTTCAACATTCTTCTTATAACTATTGTCATCAGTTGTATCCGAGATAACTGGAAATATACATAAAATATATATATATATATATATACAAATCAAATATTATAAAATTAAAAGTATACATAAATCAAATACATCAAAATATTTAAATATATACAAATTCAATTATTAGTATATATATAATTAATCAAAATCTACTATACTTACCAACTACTGGAGCGTTCTTGCTAACAAGTTCAAGGAAACTATAATGATCTGCATGAGCAAGATTCCCATCCACAATAATGAAATCCACATCATTGAACTCACCAACCAATGCATTTTGTGGAATGATGGAGTTGATTGTGACTTCAAAAAAAGAAGAAGAAGAAGAAAACTTAGAAAAATTTAATTAATATAAACAATTTTAAAGAATTTTTACAACGACTACCTTCATGATGAAACTTATTTGCCCAGTGACGAATACTTCCAATCACCTTTGAATCTTGAGAAACAACGAAGAGTTTTCTTGTTTGTGAAGCCATTGGATCAACGTTCCTTTACAAAATGATTTGAGATTAATATTCAATGATGCTTAATTAGTAACTCATCCTTTATATAGAATATTATATAGGTTCAATAGGTCGTTAACTAACTAACTAACACTTGTGTTGGCAGTTGCAAACCGTTAGTAACTAGTTTATCCTTTTTCCATGCATTTTTATTTTTTATTTTTTAAGGGCTTTCTTCATATTTTCATTATCATTTGCTTTTTTTTAATGGCATGTTTGGACCTTTACATTTATATTAGGATTTAATTTAGTTTTTTACATTTAAATTTTTTTAAGTTGGTACTAACATTACAATAAAGTTTTATGTTTTTTTATAATATAAAGTTTTATGTTTTAAGTTAGTCTTTTTAGTCAAAATTTTATTTAAATCGTCTATGTGGACAATTTAAGAAGATGCCAAATTGAAATTTCAGACAAAATTTCCCAAAAAGGAACAAACTTATGTTAGCGTCAGTAACTTACGTAAGAGACCAACTTGTAAAACTTAAAATAAACGTAGATTTTTTTTTTCAAGAACTAGTTTAGAGACCCATGCGAATAATTTGATATTTAAGTTTATTATTATATTATGGTATGAAATTTATTTAAATTAAAATATTTAAAAGTTTGTTAAAATATAAGTGAAGTTATTGTACTCTTGTAAAACTTGTTAAATCAATGGATTTAGTAACTAGTTTATCCTTTTTCCATGCATTTTAATTTTTTATTTTTTAAGGGCTTTCTTGATATTTTCATTATCATTTGCTTTTTTTTAATGGCATGTTTGGACCTTTACATTTATACTAGACGGCGTCCCGTGCGTTGCACGGGTTTGACGGAACACTATATATTTGTCAATCGTGGATATTGCCAATCATGGTCGTTGATTTAAATTAAGGGAATAATATAAATTAAACACAACTAAGTGAGCTAAACACTTATTAGTATTATATTAGTGCTTAAACGAATCAAGTGAAGCATCATACCAAATGTTATAGTGGAGCTTTCAAGACCCGTGACAAATATAAAATTTAATTTTTACCCAAGAGCACACTCAATTTAATTTTCTCATGTTTAGGTGTGCATCTCAAATTATATAAACCACGTTAATCAAATTTTCTCATGAGTAGTACATTAAAGATGATGAAATTAAAAATTATACATACAATCATTGATGATAGGATAAATGAGTACATTGCATAATTGTATCCAAAAGAGCAAACAAACTTAAAAACCAAATCTTAAGTACAATACAAAGTGAAACCACATCGAATTTTATAGTGGAACCTACAAAGACCTGCAGTATGTATAAAATTTAATTTTTACCCTTTTTTTACGCAACGAATATGGTTCACAACAATTATCAGCGGAAATGGTTTGCATTGCTATGGTTAAAAAAGAACTTAGACCATGACCAAGCTTCTTCTGCTAAGGAAAAGAACTCTTGATCCACAACTACAACTGATGTAGTGCAATGACCAAGAAGAAAACATACTATGAATACATTGGAATCTCAAAATGAGCTTCATAAAGAAATCATATACATTTTCAAGCCTTACATTAATTTAGTGTAGTACATTCATAAGATAAACTTCAATACAATGACTAAGCAACACTAACTCTATAATGTGCCTTTAAAAAAAGAATGATACTTGCCTATAAAAAAACATAAAGGTGTACTTAGAATTTAGTGAACTAAATTTTTCGTTCATGTTTATAAAATTATTACAGGATGATCTTTAACTTCTTTACAACACCATTTAATAAAGTATCAATATCATCTTCACCACCAGGAGTAGAAGACTTTGTCCTTATGGATGTAAGATACTTGGAGTACCGCTTCATTGATATTTCTTTGAGTAATCCCAATTCGGATATGGTCGTTGAATCACTTCCCGCATCAACCAACAGGTCGTAACAATCCTATATTCAACAAAATATTTAAGTTTTTTTACTTAGGAGCTATGCAGCATAGACACATACACGACACTTACACTTAAATGTTAATCATAATTTGAATAAAACGCAGTGACATTGGTCAGAGTTGTGTTGGTGGGATAATTTGAATAAATTTTCCCAAATACATGTTTTTCCAACAAAGATACTTCACGCCACAGAATTTAGCAAGAAACAAATATTAAAAGAATCAAATATTTTCAAGACATTGAAGCCTTTGAATTCAAGTGACAAATGATGTGCAGAATTGCAAATCATGACTCACTTTGGTCCCTAAACTATCACATACTCATCGATTTAGTCCGTAAACTATAAAAATATAATAAAAAGTCTCTAGACTATTTTTAATCCATCAAGATCGTCCCTTACCTATCATTCTCTCTCTAATTTTTAAAGTATCCAAGGGACTAACTTGATAGATTAATAGTTTAGCAAATATTTATTATATTTCTATAGTTTGAAGACTGAATTGGAGTGGTAGTTTAGGGATTAAACTGGTGGCTTATTCTTGTGCAAAAACATTCAAAATCAAGCAATCTTGACGTTATGAGGCTCAAACTAAATTTTTAATGGCAAATATGTCAATCAATCAACACATAGCAATCCATCCATAAATAATACTATTAATTTCCTAACGATTACTATATACATACAGAACTTAACACCATGAGCCATATTAAATAACAAACTTAATAATATATCAAAGCTAGTTCATACCGGGCTAGGGATCTGTCTCCGGTAAAAAACCGAGGACAACAAAAAATCAGCATTATAATTTTATCAGAGTCGAAATGTGATATCAAGCACCTTTGAAAAGGAGAAGAATCTGAATCCTTCCACCTGGAGGGAGTAATGAATTCAATAAACTTACTTAGGAGTGCATTTTGGAGAAAGTACATTAATCACTGAATTCTTATTAATCACTCATAAACTTGATCTCTTCTAATCCTGTAACTGCTAAATTTGCTAGACTAACCAAAGCTCCTCACAAACAACTGCTAAATTTGCTAGATCTCTTCTAATCCTGTAAGTCTTACAAACTTTCTGAAGCTTTGTTGCAGCTAAATGATGGTCAAAATCAGTAAGTGAAGAAGAAAACATTACTTCTATTTTTTTTGGTAACAAAACAGTGTGATTTTGTTTATCAAATAAAACTAAGTCCTTAGCTTCATATTCCGTATTAGAAAAAATAAAATAGTTGCATTATCGCCATAAAGTATACCATCCAAGTCTCTTCCACCTCCGTAATCTTCACCTGCTTTACTGCCCTCAGGGAAGGGCTTCAAGGTAAGAAATCCACTCAATCCATACCTACATAAAAAGTTATTCCATAAATTTATAATAATCATCTATGATATTGTACTCTCTCAGTCTCCCACCTCCAAATCTTCACCTCCTGCAGCTTTTGCCTTGTAAATCAGTACAATTGCATACTTTAATTATGTATTATCATATGAGCAGGTAAAAGATTAATATATTCAACCATATCATGCAACATGCATATTGGTCTAGTAGGCACCAAACAATTTCACTTCTATTGGACTTCACTTCTTAAGTTTCATTTATTCGGATAAAAAACTAATTCCTTTAAAGATTGGGGAAGTAAAACTTACTTTTCAACCAAATCCTTATATTTGTCGGCATCCAAATTTACAATCACTACTTCGTCCTCCGATTTAAAAGTTGCGGCAACTTTTTCATAAATCTGAAGGGGAAGAAAAGAACATAGCCAAGTTAAACATAGCTCTTTCAAGAAATAAACGTATTAACTTTAATTGATAAAAAGGAAACTGCACAGATATCAACTTACAGGAGCAAGACTTTTGCAAAGTCCACACCTGGTAAAATAACAAAAGTTCATAAGATATAGCAGCAATTGAGAGTTTTCACAAACATTCCATGAATGAATGATACTGAAATATTACTAATTCACAAATTTTTAATGCAAAACAAAAAAAAAGAAAAATTAAAGATTAGAAATGACAATCTGAAAATTATTATATAACTTCTCCCAAGCTTTTAAGCACGGAGACTGTTTTGTTGTTTGGTTAGTGAAACCGCACTGTTCGTAGAACTGAATAATCACGAGGTTCGTGATAGAAAGGAAGTGAGACGGGGTCTCAAACTTAGGAGGTAGCGAGGACCGATGCGGGGGGGAGTGTAGTTGGTGGCCATAGATTAACACCGGGGAAACCAGCCGAGGAATTCGTCATTCCCCCAGCAGTGGCCCAAAAACGCATGAATCAAACATGAAATTCTGGTATAGAAGAACCAGACAATTCTAATATAGTTAAACACAATTTGAGTCCCCGGCAGCGGCGCCAATTTGATCCGCTGTCGCGCACGGGTCAAAAACGAGATTATTTGACACACTTGCTCTCCGAACTGGGTGGTGAGTACCATGGTGCATAAAACTTAACCAAAACATCTTTGGTTTAGGTGTTAGCACCACTACATGAGATGGGGCTGCAGCAATCTTTACGTTGGTTCCTGTAAGTCAAAACCTCTGTTTATAAAATTTACTACAATGATACAAATGCAAATAAAGTACACAGAAGAGGAAAAGGGGAAAACAAATCATGCTCAAGTGCATGTTCAACACCATCCTAGAATCCCAAAAAAAAAAAATCAAAGTGAGATTTTGATGATTTAGAATATGAAACCAAAAACTCTAGTATATGAGTAAACTATACCAAAAAAGCAATCTTATTACCTAAACCAAATTCAGATCAAACATGTCTAATACACACAGGAATAAAAAAAAAAAAACTCAAAGTCCACAATAAACACAGACCATAGATAAAAAAGAACAAATCTGGATGAAATTTACATAATCATAACAATTCATTTTCAATAAAAAAGATTCACTTAAATAATACTGAAAATATCATTAAATCACAAAAAAATCAATAATTGATGACATACCTGGCCACAAACATTGCTAAACAAATAAAAAATAGTAACAATATAATCCCTAGAAATCATCAATATAATCCCTAAATAGTAGCAATCAGCAAATAATACCAATTAGCAACCGCTAACCCCTATTTAAATGGTCACTTGACCTTTTTTTGTTGACATGAAACAAATGATTCTAGGTAAAAAAATCTAGATATAGATGAAAGGATTTTTTTTAAGATGCAAAGATTTACTAAAGCCAAATCACCATGAATTAATAGTAGCAAACATAATTCTAATTCACCAAGACTGTATTCATATAATCACTACGGGAGGCCTATCTGACCTTTTGTTTGATTCCATTTTCCAACCCTTTCTTTAGAACCAACCTGGAATGCAAACAAGGAAGGAAAGGGCTGAAATCTCCATATCTGATCAGTTTTTTTAGAGGGAACAAACCATGGTAATCTGACACTACATAATTTTTTTGTTATTGGATACTTGGCCATTGTGAAATTTATTAATGATGCAAATAGTAATTACAGGTACTACATCACTAATATATGAAGTAAAGTAAAACAAAAACATAAATAGCAGCAACAAAATACATTGTTTTTCAAGAAAAAGCTCCTAGACTTTTCCAAGTTTCACTGCACCAAACATTCATCCAAGATCTGAATTCTTTTGAAGAAAAACCAAGGTGAATCTCACAAATTCAATAGCAAAAAGATAAATTGCTCGCAAATAAATTGCTACCTCAATCTCAGGACACTTTGAAGCAATCACGACCATTGTTGGACCACCAACATAGCCGGCTCCAATGCAGCAAATCTTGACCATTTTTTCTCAATAATCTGTTATAACATGACACACAACACAAACAATCCAAACTCAAAATCAACACACAAAATTAATACAATATATATGTATATATATATATATATATATATATATATATATATATAATAACATTACAAAAGATTTCCACAAATCATGAGTGCAATCAAATTAAAATCAAGATCTATAATTTTCATGAAAAATAAATCCAATTTAACAGAGTTTATATTCACAAATCATTCTACCTTGTAACCACTATTGACCTTAGCCAATGGAACTATTGTGGTATCCTTAAGAGCTCCAAGTGCTTTTCTCAAACTGCTTTGCATTCCACCAGACATGTTTATTCTCCCTTTCAAAATCCTGACAAAACTTAAAAAAATAAAAGGCTTTGGTCAATCCCAAATCAAACACTGTTTTCCAATTTTTAAAATATACAACAATTCAATTTGACAGTTCCAAAAAAAATCCACACGAGGAATATGATAAAGTAACAACTAAAGATATTAAAAATGAAAGCTTTACCATTCCATGAAACTGGTGCTTCTCCTCAACATAGGTTTCTTGAGTTTCTGGATTTTCCTCAACTGCATTCAGAAACACAAATTATCAATGGAAAAAAGAAGAAGCATCAGAGATACAGATTACAAATAATAATTTGGGACCAGACAAAATCACTAAAGGAATCAAATTAAGAGTAACTCCATCACCCACACCACCAATATCCGTCAAATTGAAAGCCATCAGTCTCATCTTTGGAATCGGCCTGACAGAAGCTAGTTGGAAAAACAAAAAACCAACAACCACAATGTTTCTCTGCCAAATGAAAACCGATAAAGACGTAAGATGACATATTTGATCAATTGGACGACGGACTAAGGCGGAGGTGAGGTCTTGTTCGGTGGTGTTTGTGGTTGTTCGGTGGTGGTTGTGCAGAGAGAGAGAGTGTGAGAAGATGAGAAAGAGATTGAGAATTGTTGAGCGAATGAGAGATGAAAGTGGTAAAAGATTAATGGGTGAACAAATTGTCAAATCTGTGTGCTAAATTTGTGTGCCCAATCTATGTGCCACATTCTATTAGATCTGACCAATGCATGTCCTGCACTTGCACCATAAGAAAAAGAATGTGAAGCTTCACTTCACATAACCATTGGCATAGTTCTATGTGCGTCATTACAAAGCATAACACTTGTCCATTACTGTCACATAGTTTCATTGAGGTGGTGGCCATAAACTAGAAACACATGTCTCAATATTATTGGCCGAAAGAGAATTAGGGTTTCATGGGGGTGACCATGATCACCTTTTAGATTAATAGAAAGATAGAAAGATTAGGATTTAATTTGGTTTTTTACATTTAAATTTTTTTAAGTTGGTACTAACATTACAATAAAGTTTTATGTTTTTTTATAATATAAAGTTTTATGTGTTAAGTTAGTCTTTTTAATCAAAATTTTATTTAAATCGTCTATGTGGACAACTTAAGAAGATGCCACATTGAAATTTTTAGACAAAATTTCCCAAAAAGGAACAAACTTATGTTAGCATCAGTAACTTACGTAAGAGACCAACTTGTAAAACTTAAAATAAACGTAGATTTTTTTTTCAAGAACTATCTAGTTTAGAGACCCATGCGAATAATTTGATATTTAAGTTTATTATTATATTATGGTATGAAATTTATTTAAATTAAAATATTTAAAAATTTGTTAAAATATAAGTGAAGTTATTGTACTCTTGTAAAACTTGTTAAATCAATGGATTTATTGTCCCGTGTATATTTTTAAATAATTTATATTATTTTATTATAAAAAATAAATATTTTTTTTGGGGTCAAGTGTAACCTAGTGATGGAATTCCACATTTTTCAAGGTTAAAAAATTAGGTTAAATTGGACAATTGGTCCCTTAACTTATTTATTAGTTTCATATTGTTCCTTTAACTTATTAGTATGAATGTATATTGACATTGTATTAACTTATTTTGTGGTCATTTTAAATTTTGTTAATACTATTTGTTAGTTTAATTTAATATATTTATACTTTTTGATATCTTCAAATGTAATTGATAATATTATTACAAAATATTAATTTTTTATTTATTATATGTTATGTTTTTCATCAAACTTAATATTTATTTCGTCAAAAAATACAATTTATAATTGATATCCAAAAACCGATCCAAATTAAACCGCATAAAATTGGATCGGGTCGGATTTTTTATTTATCATCCAAAACCGATCTGCGAATAAATTTATTTTTGGATCAAATGAGTTTTTGCCGCTAAAAGAATTCAACGATTAACCAATTGTTAGTTGGTTCAGTGGTGATTTACGCTGAACTTGGTAGGGAGGACCACAGTTCGATCTCCCGCACGGAAAGAGGCTGAACACTCTTAATTTCTTTCTTTGAACACTCTTAATTATAAATATATATTATATCTCAAAAGAAAATTATAAATTTGAAAAATTATATATAAACATGGTTGAAGTATGACATAAAAAAGACAAATGACCAAATTGTAACGAGAAATGAAATTAAGAATTGACTAGTATAATTTCGTCAAAAAATTAGATTGAAAAGGTTCTTTAAGTCTGATTATAATAGGATGGCTGTTTTTTGAACAAATAATAGGATGGCTGTTACTACAAGACTTCAACTTATTTCCATAATCTTAATTATTTGGATAAACAACTGCATTTTCTTTTGCATTTTATTTTTTTTACAAAAGAAAAATTAAAATAGCAACTCATTATTAAACTTTAATCAACTAAGAGTATGTTAAAAGTGTGTTATATTAGTGGAATCGATTTGAATTTTAATCAACTAAGAGTATGTTAAAAGTGTGTTATATTAGCTTTGTTCATTAATGTTTGTTTGTAAAACAACAGTTAATAGCAAACTCAATCTCATTGGAATATGGAAGGAAAAGAGCTTACAAAGTGTGTTCTTAATGTGCTCAACAAAGGACGACCCTATTACTCCCTCTGATTTCAGACTTATATCCCTTCGCAATGTTTCTCAAATTACCAAAACTATTGCAAACATAATCAAAGTTATACTCCTTGATTTTATTTTATTTTTGTCAAATAGTGTTGTGGCTAGAAATTTCACCTTTAAGGTGGATAAGTGTGATGACCAGAGTTCGAACCCCGACTCCCTGTATATATAATGTAATGTCCAACCAACTGAGTCAAGCTCATGAGACTCCTTGATGTTATTACTTATTAGTCCAAATCAAAGTGGTTTATTTCATATAGGCTCATGGCTTATGAGTTATGACATCTCTCATGGCTTATGAGTTACGACATCTTTCACTATTTTAATCAGACTAGTAGGGAAAAAGGTTTTGTGTGCATCAAAACGGATATGACAAAGGACTAATAACTTGAATCAATGGTTTTTAATTTTTACTTTCAACAATGTTTTAGTCTATGTTTGTTCAACTTTTAGAAGATGCTAATATGCATTTATGTGCTAATTAATAACACCAACAACTATAGAAATTAAAATTATATACTCGATCATAATATTATTTAACTAAGACACATAAGAGTGATAAATAGGATAGCGGAAACATCAAATATAAAGAATAAAAAAAAAGTGTTTTTGCTAATTTCTCTTTTATACTTTCGCTATTTAAATAGCGGACATTATAAAAATAATAAATTTGGCACCTCCTGCAGTTTATCTAAATAGTAAATTCGGTTTTCTACTTATGTAGTGGACGTGTAAAATCTTAAAATTTTCAGGATTTTACATTATTGTCTGTTTAAGTAGAGAACTGTATTAGCTACTTGACAAGTCAACACCTCATAAAACTCATCATAGGTGTCAATTTAATACTAATAGAACAAGTGTATATCAATAAAGATCATCATTTCACAAATTCACACATTGAACAAAAATTGTATCGAGTTTGAACTCCAGGGTACGTGGTTCGATTCCCACGGAAGGCAAAAACTCCACTAGAGAGGGGGTGGAGAAGATCGTGAGGTAAAACTCCGGGATCACCAAGATGGGGCCCGGAGGCTGTTACATTATTGGCTGAGGAAGAACGCAATTAGCCCCCAAACCTTTGTATTTCACTATTACTACCAACAGACTTATCTCCATGGATCCAGGTATTCATAAAGATCAACTTGTCAAGTGTATACTTTTATATATGCTTCTATGAGTATTTGGTTTCCGCAATAAAATATATGTCGTAATATGTTTAGCATGTATGCGTGTTTAAATGTTGTCAGAATCAAGTTTTTACCTTAACTCGTTTTGCATAGGTAAAGTCGACATGTAAACTCGAATCGTAAAATCGTACGAGTTTACCTAAAATTAGAATAATATTAAAATTATTATGTATATAACATATATACTAATATAATACTATAAAGATATCAATATTTCAAAATATTAACTTAATTATAAAGTCAAAACTTATCAAATCAACATATAAATAGCATCATGTCCATAAACTTGCATCAAAATACATAATTAACCTAACCAAATCATATAAACATCTAAATAACAATCCAAAATAAGAAGATTCATAAGATTCTAACTTAATTATATTCTCCTACAAGTCTAGAACATCATCTTCATCATTGTATTCATCTCCAACATTATCAAATTCTTCTCCGGATAATAAAGATCTTCAATATTAGAACGAAAGACTAAATCAATTGAAGGTGAAGAAGATGAATAATTATTTGAGAGAGAAAGATAGTGAAATTGTGAAACTTTCATGTTTTAGCTTCTAAACAAAAAGTTTTTTTTTTCAAATGTGTAGGGAAAGTTGTCTAATGGGCAAACCAAAATGAAATTGGTCCAGAAAAGTTTGAAAAGGTAAACTCGGAAAAACAAGTAAACTCGCCCGAGTTTACTCGATTTTAGCGTTGTCACACCAAGTTAAATTGGTTAAAGTCGTTTTTTTCTACGATTTACAAAAAATCGAGTTTACCTACGATTTAACCAACCTTTTACACCTAAACTCGTACGAGTTCAAACCTATGTATGCGAGACTTAGAGCGAGTATCCTGTTGGGCCACGAGGGGACAACCAAAGGATCATCCATATTGAGTTTAAGAACAACTCTACAAGTGAGTTAGACACCACACTCTTATCCAAAATCCTAAGACATTAGGTTTATGGGTCCTCTCACTTCTAAAGTATTCACCTCCACTTTTCTAAATAATGTGGGACTTAACTCACTCACACTCAGCACAACATATCCTCCCTGAAATCAAGGTTAGTACCAACACACAAGCAACATGAGTATGATTAGAAGTGTACTAGAAAGTGATAATTAGTGAATCTAGGGAATTTAGCCACCCAAAAGGGACTAGCACAAAATTTGTCTAGTCTCTCCTTATGTGGTGCTCATTTTCTTGGTTATACCACGTAAATTGGTTACCATGATAGCATAGGTCCATAAGCTCACATTTAGGGGAGGCCAAGATGGATTTGCAACATGAGTCATGACATAAGGTCTCCTAAAAATGGAGGCCACAACAAAAATATATATGGCATAATAATATTAGTAAATTAGAGATATAAAATTTAATATATATTGCAACAAAATGTAAGACTCAACAGTCAGATCCAATTTCTTTACAAAAAAAAAAAAGCAAAAGAAAAAGAATTGTAGATGTGTGAAGAGAGATCAAGAAAAAAGAAATAACATAAAACACACAAACATCGACATGATTCGTTTAAGTAGCTAAATTGTATTTTATTGTTATGGATTATAATATGAATATTTTTTATGTTAATTACAATAATGGTTTTTTGTTTATTTGCAATTTTTGTGGAAGTTATTTGGAACCACGCCCCTTTATTCCTCAAAATTCGGAATTTATAGTCAACCATCTCATAACAACTGAGCTTTCGTCACTTTTGAGACTACCAAATAGCAATGCTGTGTTTTTAATCCAAAGATTTAAAATTATCACAAAAAAATTCTCATACACCATATACAAAGGCTATGTTTGTTAAAAAATAGCAGATAACTGTTAAGTTATCTTATAGTGGATATCTTATAAGCTAGCTTTTAGCTTATACCGAATAAGTTAGTTGATTGAATTTGTAGTGTTTGGTAAATTAGCGGTTCAACTAGCTTATAAGTTTGAAATGACATACAAAATATTTGTTTAATTAATATTTAATTTTTTTCGAGTAAAATGATAGGGGTAAAATTGAAAGAAAAAATGATAAGCTATAAGTTCATCAGCTAGTTGAAATAGCGTTGAAAAAATAAGCTATAAGCTCTATTTTAAAACTTGTTAACAAACATAACTAAAAGCTCTAAGCTAACTTTTTTATCTTCCCAAATAGAACCAAAATTTAAACACTCTTTATCACCATAAATTCCTAATCAATCATTTCGTCTTTGGTCCCTTAAAGACATTTTAAGTTTCACAATAGTCCCTTAAAGAAAAAAAGGTCCGGATTGGTCCTTATTGATATCACCGTTTGTCATATTGGTCCCTTCCGCTAATTTATCAACCCTAAATGTATTAAGTGGACCAACATTGTAGGTGGTCCACCATATACCTCAATACATCTTTTAATCTTACCCATTTGATTCTTTTGTAAAAAAAGTAACCATTGGATTTTGTATGTTTACCATATCTAGCAATACACCATCAACAATTAATTTTGTTTTCCATTCGTTCATCTTCTTCCTTCTCCTCCTTGTTCATCTTCATCAACTTATTGATTCAAACCCAAAAAAATAAAATTAAACAAGCCTAGAAAAAGAAAAAGGAAAAAAAATCTCAAAATTGCAAAAATCTCATTCTTCTTCTTCTTTCTCCAAAAATAAATCTCAAAATTCAAAAAATCACAATTGATCTTCAACAACTCATTCATCTCAAAATCTAGAAAATCTCAAACTCATTATGAAACTCATGGCTACCAACACAAAACACCCAAATCTTAAAACACCCAAATCTCATTTTGTTCTAAAAAATTCCAAATCTTAAAACATCCAAATCAATCCAAAGCTACCAACACAACACTCCCTACAAACTTTCACAAATGAATTGAATCAAAGACTATCTTATAACAAAAACAACAACAACACATATGGTACAACCAAATCAAATTTTTGGTAAAATCCCTTTTTTGTTGTTGTTTGTTTTTCTAGGTAAAATCAGATTCAAGCCAAAACAACAACACCACAATGGGATTAGGTTGTTGTTTGTTATTTTTTTTTTGTCAAGTTGTTTGTTCTGATTTAGAGAAGAAGATGGGGATTTTTTTTTTTAAGTTAATGATGAAAAAGAATGGACGAAGAAGATGAATAAAGAAAAAAAAATTATATGTTGGTGGTTCACTATTAGATATAGTAGACCAACAAAATTTAATGGTTTTATTTTTGTCAAAAAAATCGAATGGTTAGAGTTTAAAATAATATTAAGGTCTACGGTATACCACTATTTGTATTGGTTCACCATACACATCCACAATGCCACCTGTACCTATTTAACGTTTTCTGGAAAAAATGGACGGAATGGACCAATGTGGCAAACAGTGATATCAATAAGGGATCAATCCGGACCTTTTTTTCTTTAAGGGACTATTGTGAAACTTAAAATTTCTTTAAGGGACCAATAGACTAATTAAGCCTAACTAAAAGCTCTAAGCTAACTTTTTTATCTTCCCAAATAGAACCAAAATTTAAACACTCTTTATCACCATAAATTCCTAATCAATCATTTTGTCTTTGTTTCCTCCAACTATTATAGTTTTATTTTCTTCCTTGTAATTTCCACAATTATTTTTACATGTTCATTGATATTTCTTTGCTGTAATTTTTATTCTCTTATTATTATTTTTTATCATTTATTCTCTTATTTTTATTTTATTTCATTACGTTATGTACTTGTGTTAATCACTTAATCACCATCGAGAATTCCTCAACTTGCCAAGAGATGAGGGTTAATTTGTTGCACTTGAGCTACTTAATTGGCTTGTTTGTTAATCAACTTGCCAAGAAACAAAATTTATATATACTAGTATCTTCCACAAGGTATCAATCACATCGAGAAAAATAAAAATGAGTGAAGGCAAAACAGAGAGAATGAGTGTTATTAGTCTAGGGGAAGATTTGGAGGAAGAAGTATTGGTTAGATTACCTACAAGGTCACTCATGCGTTTTAAATGTGTTCAAGTTCAAAGATCTTGGAACAATCTTTTCAAGACTCCTACTTTTGCTATTAGAAACATGCATATCCATAGGTCTAACGATGATTATCACCGTTTCATTATCATTACCCAACATACTAAACAAATTTGTCCAAAAACCCATAACCACAGTGATAGGCACCTTGACAAGGAAACAAAATCAACTTGCTTAGAAACTTATTTTATGCTTCTCTCGTTACCCGACACGTCGACATCTACACCAACACTGACCGCGGTCGATTATTACCTCTTTCCGAACATTCCAATCCGAATAATCAAATTGTATGGTCATTGCAATGGTGTTTTATGTTTAGAATATGATTATTTTAATCCTAGTTTAATTCTTTGGAACCCTACCACTAGAGAGGTACATTTTGTACCTACACCTCCTACCACATCCACTATTCATCAAGAATTTATGATTGGTTTTGGTGCTAAATCAAACACCAACGATTTCAAAGTTATTAAACTCAATATAAACCACAAAAAACTCTCCGTCTTTTCTCTATTATCAGTTGAAATTTATGATCTTACCAATAAATCATGGACAATTATCCATAACCCTATTCTTCATCCGAATCAAATCACTATGCGATATTATCACAAACAACCTAACAAATACAACATTTTTATGAATGGAATTTATTATTGGATCACAGGCTACAATGCAGAAGGTTTTTCAATCATTCTCACCTTTGATTTCAGCAACAACAAGTTTCACACAATTGTTGGTCCAGTCTCACGTTTGGTTGATGAAACTGGTTACCAAAACTTGACTCAGATCAAAGGTTCACTTGCTTGTGTTGTGCAGCTTCGTTCTGAAATTATTTCTGGGATGGCAATTTGGGTCATGGATAAACAACATCAATGGACCAAAGTATACAATTTGGTTCCACTTGAACTTGCTATTACAAAACATGCAATGTTTTGCAAAGGGAAGAATGGTGTTCAATTCCTCGGAGGAAAGCCGGGACAACCGCTTACATTATACGACCACCATGGCGACTTGCTTCGCCAGTTTCAAATTCTTCTACATGATTTACTTGACTCTTTCTTGGTTCATGAGTATGTACAAAGTATAGCTCCCTTGTCGCCATAGTTTTTTTTTTTTTTTTGTGAAGGAATTATATGTTTTTTTTTTGTTGGATATTTTTGATACATTTTATTTTGATCCAATTTAATATTTTAATTAATTAAATTTGAAATTGGTTTTGTTAGACTATTTCTAAAGTGGTTTAATTTAGGCTCATTTAACAATAATTGATTCTTTATAAGCTATTTTTCATCAACTATTTATTTGCATAAGTTACTTCCCATGAGCTTAAAAACAAATCAATTCAAAATGATCCCTTAATTTGTTTGACATATATAGATTCTAACTATAATTTGACAGTGAACCCTTGTACTTGCACCTAATTAATACAACTAACCGTTAAGTATATCCTTTATTCTTGGATCTTCCTTTTCATTTTTGTTAAGACTTGGAGGATTTTTGTTTAGCACCACAACTTTTATCTCCTTAAACTTGCTCTTTGTGCCATCAACAAATAATTTTAACAATGAAAGATTTACACACTCAAGGACTTATTAAAAGATACATTTTTATTCAAACTCTAGAAAACATACAAGATACAAATTTCAAAGCACTTTTGATAGCATATAGTTCAATATATCTACATTATTACTCTAATAAAATTTCAACAACTCAAGAACTATATACCAATTTTGGTAATTTTTGTCTCATGGCTTCTTTTGAAGTCCTGGTGTTTCTACGTAACGAATAGTCCTTCCTCCCTCTGAGTAATGGAGACCAACTGAGGGTGAATCTTGGACTCTTTTCTTGTCTTCATTGCCTTGTACTTCACTTGAAGTCTCTCCTTCTTCTACCTTTGCTTCCATCTTCTTGCTTGTGGAAAATGATTTTTTTCCCAAAATTAAAGACTCAATAGTTTTATATGTTTCTTCATCTATTGGAGGATACCAATAATGAATGGCTCCTTTCTTAAGGGCTTCAACATTCTTCTTATAACTATTGTCATCAGTTGTATCCGAGATAACTGGAAATATACATAAAATATATATATATATATATATACAAATCAAATATTATAAAATTAAAAGTATACATAAATCAAATACATCAAAATATTTAAATATATACAAATTCAATTATTAGTATATATATAATTAATCAAAATCTACTATACTTACCAACTACTGGAGCGTTCTTGCTAACAAGTTCAAGGAAACTATAATGATCTGCATGAGCAAGATTCCCATCCACAATAATGAAATCCACATCATTGAACTCACCAACCAATGCATTTTGTGGAATGATGGAGTTGATTGTGACTTCAAAAAAAGAAGAAGAAGAAGAAAACTTAGAAAAATTTAATTAATATAAACAATTTTAAAGAATTTTTACAACGACTACCTTCATGATGAAACTTATTTGCCCAGTGACGAATACTTCCAATCACCTTTGAATCTTGAGAAACAACGAAGAGTTTTCTTGTTTGTGAAGCCATTGGATCAACGTTCCTTTACAAAATGATTTGAGATTAATATTCAATGATGCTTAATTAGTAACTCATCCTTTATATAGAATATTATATAGGTTCAATAGGTCGTTAACTAACTAACTAACACTTGTGTTGGCAGTTGCAAACCGTTAGTAACTAGTTTATCCTTTTTCCATGCATTTTTATTTTTTATTTTTTAAGGGCTTTCTTCATATTTTCATTATCATTTGCTTTTTTTTAATGGCATGTTTGGACCTTTACATTTATATTAGGATTTAATTTAGTTTTTTACATTTAAATTTTTTTAAGTTGGTACTAACATTACAATAAAGTTTTATGTTTTTTTATAATATAAAGTTTTATGTTTTAAGTTAGTCTTTTTAGTCAAAATTTTATTTAAATCGTCTATGTGGACAATTTAAGAAGATGCCAAATTGAAATTTCAGACAAAATTTCCCAAAAAGGAACAAACTTATGTTAGCGTCAGTAACTTACGTAAGAGACCAACTTGTAAAACTTAAAATAAACGTAGATTTTTTTTTTCAAGAACTAGTTTAGAGACCCATGCGAATAATTTGATATTTAAGTTTATTATTATATTATGGTATGAAATTTATTTAAATTAAAATATTTAAAAGTTTGTTAAAATATAAGTGAAGTTATTGTACTCTTGTAAAACTTGTTAAATCAATGGATTTAGTAACTAGTTTATCCTTTTTCCATGCATTTTAATTTTTTATTTTTTAAGGGCTTTCTTGATATTTTCATTATCATTTGCTTTTTTTTAATGGCATGTTTGGACCTTTACATTTATACTAGACGGCGTCCCGTGCGTTGCACGGGTTTGACGGAACACTATATATTTGTCAATCGTGGATATTGCCAATCATGGTCGTTGATTTAAATTAAGGGAATAATATAAATTAAACACAACTAAGTGAGCTAAACACTTATTAGTATTATATTAGTGCTTAAACGAATCAAGTGAAGCATCATACCAAATGTTATAGTGGAGCTTTCAAGACCCGTGACAAATATAAAATTTAATTTTTACCCAAGAGCACACTCAATTTAATTTTCTCATGTTTAGGTGTGCATCTCAAATTATATAAACCACGTTAATCAAATTTTCTCATGAGTAGTACATTAAAGATGATGAAATTAAAAATTATACATACAATCATTGATGATAGGATAAATGAGTACATTGCATAATTGTATCCAAAAGAGCAAACAAACTTAAAAACCAAATCTTAAGTACAATACAAAGTGAAACCACATCGAATTTTATAGTGGAACCTACAAAGACCTGCAGTATGTATAAAATTTAATTTTTACCCTTTTTTTACGCAACGAATATGGTTCACAACAATTATCAGCGGAAATGGTTTGCATTGCTATGGTTAAAAAAGAACTTAGACCATGACCAAGCTTCTTCTGCTAAGGAAAAGAACTCTTGATCCACAACTACAACTGATGTAGTGCAATGACCAAGAAGAAAACATACTATGAATACATTGGAATCTCAAAATGAGCTTCATAAAGAAATCATATACATTTTCAAGCCTTACATTAATTTAGTGTAGTACATTCATAAGATAAACTTCAATACAATGACTAAGCAACACTAACTCTATAATGTGCCTTTAAAAAAAGAATGATACTTGCCTATAAAAAAACATAAAGGTGTACTTAGAATTTAGTGAACTAAATTTTTCGTTCATGTTTATAAAATTATTACAGGATGATCTTTAACTTCTTTACAACACCATTTAATAAAGTATCAATATCATCTTCACCACCAGGAGTAGAAGACTTTGTCCTTATGGATGTAAGATACTTGGAGTACCGCTTCATTGATATTTCTTTGAGTAATCCCAATTCGGATATGGTCGTTGAATCACTTCCCGCATCAACCAACAGGTCGTAACAATCCTATATTCAACAAAATATTTAAGTTTTTTTACTTAGGAGCTATGCAGCATAGACACATACACGACACTTACACTTAAATGTTAATCATAATTTGAATAAAACGCAGTGACATTGGTCAGAGTTGTGTTGGTGGGATAATTTGAATAAATTTTCCCAAATACATGTTTTTCCAACAAAGATACTTCACGCCACAGAATTTAGCAAGAAACAAATATTAAAAGAATCAAATATTTTCAAGACATTGAAGCCTTTGAATTCAAGTGACAAATGATGTGCAGAATTGCAAATCATGACTCACTTTGGTCCCTAAACTATCACATACTCATCGATTTAGTCCGTAAACTATAAAAATATAATAAAAAGTCTCTAGACTATTTTTAATCCATCAAGATCGTCCCTTACCTATCATTCTCTCTCTAATTTTTAAAGTATCCAAGGGACTAACTTGATAGATTAATAGTTTAGCAAATATTTATTATATTTCTATAGTTTGAAGACTGAATTGGAGTGGTAGTTTAGGGATTAAACTGGTGGCTTATTCTTGTGCAAAAACATTCAAAATCAAGCAATCTTGACGTTATGAGGCTCAAACTAAATTTTTAATGGCAAATATGTCAATCAATCAACACATAGCAATCCATCCATAAATAATACTATTAATTTCCTAACGATTACTATATACATACAGAACTTAACACCATGAGCCATATTAAATAACAAACTTAATAATATATCAAAGCTAGTTCATACCGGGCTAGGGATCTGTCTCCGGTAAAAAACCGAGGACAACAAAAAATCAGCATTATAATTTTATCAGAGTCGAAATGTGATATCAAGCACCTTTGAAAAGGAGAAGAATCTGAATCCTTCCACCTGGAGGGAGTAATGAATTCAATAAACTTACTTAGGAGTGCATTTTGGAGAAAGTACATTAATCACTGAATTCTTATTAATCACTCATAAACTTGATCTCTTCTAATCCTGTAACTGCTAAATTTGCTAGACTAACCAAAGCTCCTCACAAACAACTGCTAAATTTGCTAGATCTCTTCTAATCCTGTAAGTCTTACAAACTTTCTGAAGCTTTGTTGCAGCTAAATGATGGTCAAAATCAGTAAGTGAAGAAGAAAACATTACTTCTATTTTTTTTGGTAACAAAACAGTGTGATTTTGTTTATCAAATAAAACTAAGTCCTTAGCTTCATATTCCGTATTAGAAAAAATAAAATAGTTGCATTATCGCCATAAAGTATACCATCCAAGTCTCTTCCACCTCCGTAATCTTCACCTGCTTTACTGCCCTCAGGGAAGGGCTTCAAGGTAAGAAATCCACTCAATCCATACCTACATAAAAAGTTATTCCATAAATTTATAATAATCATCTATGATATTGTACTCTCTCAGTCTCCCACCTCCAAATCTTCACCTCCTGCAGCTTTTGCCTTGTAAATCAGTACAATTGCATACTTTAATTATGTATTATCATATGAGCAGGTAAAAGATTAATATATTCAACCATATCATGCAACATGCATATTGGTCTAGTAGGCACCAAACAATTTCACTTCTATTGGACTTCACTTCTTAAGTTTCATTTATTCGGATAAAAAACTAATTCCTTTAAAGATTGGGGAAGTAAAACTTACTTTTCAACCAAATCCTTATATTTGTCGGCATCCAAATTTACAATCACTACTTCGTCCTCCGATTTAAAAGTTGCGGCAACTTTTTCATAAATCTGAAGGGGAAGAAAAGAACATAGCCAAGTTAAACATAGCTCTTTCAAGAAATAAACGTATTAACTTTAATTGATAAAAAGGAAACTGCACAGATATCAACTTACAGGAGCAAGACTTTTGCAAAGTCCACACCTGGTAAAATAACAAAAGTTCATAAGATATAGCAGCAATTGAGAGTTTTCACAAACATTCCATGAATGAATGATACTGAAATATTACTAATTCACAAATTTTTAATGCAAAACAAAAAAAAAGAAAAATTAAAGATTAGAAATGACAATCTGAAAATTATTGGTGAGTACCATGGTGCATAAAACTTAACCAAAACATCTTTGGTTTAGGTGTTAGCACCACTACATGAGATGGGGCTGCAGCAATCTTTACGTTGGTTCCTGTAAGTCAAAACCTCTGTTTATAAAATTTACTATAATGATACAAATGCAAATAAAGTACACAGAAGAGGAAAAGGGGAAAACAAATCATGCTCAAGTGCATGTTCAACACCATCCTAGAATCCCAAAAAAAAAAAATCAAAGTGAGATTTTGATGATTTAGAATATGAAACCAAAAACTCTAGTATATGAGTAAACTATACCAAAAAAGCAATCTTATTACCTAAACCAAATTCAGATCAAACATGTCTAATACACACAGGAATAAAAAAAAAAAAACTCAAAGTCCACAATAAACACAGACCATAGATAAAAAAGAACAAATCTGGATGAAATTTACATAATCATAACAATTCATTTTCAATAAAAAAGATTCACTTAAATAATACTGAAAATATCATTAAATCACAAAAAAATCAATAATTGATGACATACCTGGCCACAAACATTGCTAAACAAATAAAAAATAGTAACAATATAATCCCTAGAAATCATCAATATAATCCCTAAATAGTAGCAATCAGCAAATAATACCAATTAGCAACCGCTAACCCCTATTTAAATGGTCACTTGACCTTTTTTTGTTGACATGAAACAAATGATTCTAGGTAAAAAAATCTAGATATAGATGAAAGGATTTTTTTTAAGATGCAAAGATTTACTAAAGCCAAATCACCATGAATTAATAGTAGCAAACATAATTCTAATTCACCAAGACTGTATTCATATAATCACTACGGGAGGCCTATCTGACCTTTTGTTTGATTCCATTTTCCAACCCTTTCTTTAGAACCAACCTGGAATGCAAACAAGGAAGGAAAGGGCTGAAATCTCCATATCTGATCAGTTTTTTTAGAGGGAACAAACCATGGTAATCTGACACTACATAATTTTTTTGTTATTGGATACTTGGCCATTGTGAAATTTATTAATGATGCAAATAGTAATTACAGGTACTACATCACTAATATATGAAGTAAAGTAAAACAAAAACATAAATAGCAGCAACAAAATACATTGTTTTTCAAGAAAAAGCTCCTAGACTTTTCCAAGTTTCACTGCACCAAACATTCATCCAAGATCTGAATTCTTTTGAAGAAAAACCAAGGTGAATCTCACAAATTCAATAGCAAAAAGATAAATTGCTCGCAAATAAATTGCTACCTCAATCTCAGGACACTTTGAAGCAATCACGACCATTGTTGGACCACCAACATAGCCGGCTCCAATGCAGCAAATCTTGACCATTTTTTCTCAATAATCTGTTATAACATGACACACAACACAAACAATCCAAACTCAAAATCAACACACAAAATTAATACAATATATATGTATATATATATATATATATATATATATATATATATATATATATATATATATATATATATATATATAATAACATTACAAAAGATTTCCACAAATCATGAGTGCAATCAAATTAAAATCAAGATCTATAATTTTCATGAAAAATAAATCCAATTTAATTTTTACCCTTTTTTTACGCAACAAATATGGTTCACAACAATTATCAGCGGAAATGGTTTGCATTGCTATGGTTAAAAAAGAACTTAGACCATGACCAAGCTTCTTCTGCTAAGGAAAAGAACTCTTGATCCACAACTACAACTGATGTAGTGCAATGACCAAGAAGAAAACATACTATGAATACATTGGAATCTCAAAATGAGCTTCATAAAGAAATCATATACATTTTCAAGCCTTACATTAATTTAGTGTAGTACATTCATAAGATAAACTTCAATACAATGACTAAGCAACACTAACTCTATAATGTGCCTTTAAAAAAAGAATGATACTTGCCTATAAAAAAACATAAAGGTGTACTTAGAATTTAGTGAACTAAATTTTTCGTTCATGTTTATAAAATTATTACAGGATGATCTTTAACTTCTTTACAACACCATTTAATAAAGTATCAATATCATCTTCACCACCAGGAGTAGAAGACTTTGTCCTTATGGATGTAAGATACTTGGAGTACCGCTTCATTGATATTTCTTTGAGTAATCCCAATTCGGATATGGTCGTTGAATCACTTCCCGCATCAACCAACAGGTCGTAACAATCCTATATTCAACAAAATATTTAAGTTTTTTTACTTAGGAGCTATGCAGCATAGACACATACACGACACTTACACTTAAATGTTAATCATAATTTGAATAAAACGCAGTGACATTGGTCAGAGTTGTGTGGTGATATTTAAGTTTATTATTATATTATGGTATGAAATTTATTTAAAATAAAATATTTAAAAATTTGTTTAAATATAAGTGAAGTTATTGTACTCTTGTAAAACTTGTTAAATCAGTGGATTTATTGTCCCGTGTATATTTTTAAATAATTTATATTATTTTATTATAAAAATAAATAAATTTTTTTGAGGTCAAGTGTAACCTAGTGGATGGAATTCCACATTTTTCAAGGTTAAAAAATTAGGTTAAATTGGACAATTGGTCCCTTAACTTATAAGTATGAATGTATATTGTATTAACTTATTTTGTGTTCATTTTAAATTTTGTTAATACTATTTGTTAGTTTAATTTAATCTATTTATACTTTTTGATATCTTTCAAATGTAATTGATAATATTCATTACAAAATATTAACTTTTTATTTATTATATGTTATGTTTTTCATCAAACTTAATATTTATTTCATCAAAAAATTCAAACTATTATTTGATAGTGTTTTTTATAATATTAATATTTAATAAAAAAATACAATTTATAATTTGGATATCCAAAAACCGATCCAAAGTAAACCGCATAAAATTGGATCGGGTCGGATTTTTTTATTTATCATCCAGAACCGAACTACGAATAAATTTATTTTTGGATCGAATGAGTTTTTGCCTCAAAATCGATCCAAACCGAACCGCGAGCAATACACCTTCTAACACACTATTTTCAACACACTCTTTCTAACTAGTTGGATTTCAAATGAATCCTATTAAATTTATGTAGGACCTACATTATTCGGTGGAATCGATTTGAATTTTAACCAACTAAGAGTATGTTAAAAGTGTGTTATATTAGCTTTGCTCATTAATGTTTGTTTGTAAAACAACAGTTAATAGCAAACTCAATCTCATTGGAATATGGAAGGAAGCTTACAAAGTGTGTTCTTAATGTGCTCAACAAAGGACAACCTTATTACTCCCTCCGATTTCAGACTTATATCCCTTCGCAATGTTTCTCAAATTACCAAAACTATTGCAAACATAATCAAAGTTATACTCCTTGATTTTATTTTATTTTGTCAAATAGTGTTGCGGTTAGAAATTTCACCCTTAAGGTGGATAAGTGTGATGACCGGAGTTCGAATCTCCGACCCCCTGTATATATAATGTAATGTCCAACCAACTGAATCAAGCTCACAGGACTCCTTGATGATATTAGTCCAAATCAAAGTGGTTTATTTCATATAGGCTCATCTCAAACAATACCCTCATGACTTATGACATCTCTCATGGCTTATGAGTTATGACATCTTTCACTATTTTAATCAGACTAGTAGGGAAAAAGGTTTTGTGGGCATCAAAACGGATATGACAATGGACTAATAACTTGAAATGGTTTTTAATTTTTAGTTTCAACAATGTTTTAGTCTATGTTTGTTCAACTTTTAGAAGATGCTAATATGCATTTATGTGCTAATTAATAACACCAACAACTATAGAAATTAAAATTAAATACTGGATCATAATATTATTTAACTAAGACACATAAGAGTGATAAATAGGATAGCGGAAACATCAAATATAAAAAATGTTTTTGCTAATTTCTCTTTTATACTTTCGCTATTTAAATAGCGGACATTATAAAAATAATAAATTTGGCACCTCCTGCAGTTTATCTAAATAGTAAATTCGGTTTTCTACTTAAGTAGCAGACGTGTAAAATCTTAAAATTTTCAGGATTTTACATTATTGTTTGTTTAAGTAGAGAACTGTATTAGCTACTTGACAAGCCAACACCTCATAAAACTCATCATAGGTGTCAATTTAATACTAATAGAACAAGTGTATATCAATAAAGATCATCATTTCACAAATTCACACGTTGAACAAAAATTGTATCGAGTTTGAACCCCAGGGTACGTGGTTCGATTCCCACGGAAGGCAAAAACTCCACTAGAGAGGGGGGTGGAGAAGATCGTGAGGTAAAGCTCCGGGATCCCCAAGATGGGGCCCAGAAGCTGTTACAATATTGGCTGAGGAAGAACGAAATTAGCACCCAAACCTTTGTATTTCACTATTACTACCAACAGACTTATCTCCATGGATCCAGGTATTCATAAAGATCAACTTGTCAAGTGTATACTTTTATATATGCTTCTATGAGTATTTGGTTTCCGCAATAAAATATACGTCGTAATATGTTTAGCATGTATGCGTGTTTAAATGTTATCAGAATCAAGTTTTTACCTTAACTCGTTTTGCGTAGGTAAAGTCGACATGTAAACTCGAATCGTAAAATCGTACGAGTTTACCTAAAATTAGAATAATATTAAAATTATTATGTATATAACATATATACTAATATAATACTATAAAGATATCAATATTTCAAAATATTAACTTAATTATAAAGTCAAAACTTATCAAATCAACATATAAATAGCATCATGTCCATAAACTTGCATCAAAATACATAATTAACCCAACCAAATCATATAAACATCCAAATAACAATCCAAAATAAGAAGATTCATAAGTTTCTAACTTAATTATATTCTCCTACAAGTCTAGAACATCATCTTCATCATTGTATTCATCTCCAACATTATCAAATTCTTCTCGAGATAATAAAGATCTTCAATATTAGAACCAAAGACTAAATCAATTGAAGGTGAAGAAGATGAATAATTATTTGAGAGAGAAAGATAGTGAAATTGTGAAACTTTCATGTTTTAGCTTCTAAACAAAAACTTTTTTTTTTCAAATGTGTAGGGAAAGTTGTCTAATGGGCAAACCAAAATGAAATTGGTCCAGAAAAGTTTGAAAAGGTAAACTCGGAAAAAAAAGTAAACTCGCCCGAGTTTACTCGATTTTAGCGTTGTCACACTAAGTTAAATTGGTTAAACTCGTTTTTTTCTACGATTTACAAAAAATCGAGTTTACCTACGATTTAACCAACCTTTTACACCTAAACTCGTATGAGTTCAAACCTATGTATGCGAGACTTAGAGCGAGTATCCTGTTGGGCCACGAGGGGACTGAAGGTGCGTGGAGAAAACACAAGAAGGGGGGGGGGGGGGGGGGTTGAATTGTGTTTTGGATATTTAAAAACTTTCCAAGATATTTAAATCTTATCAGACTCTTTAAAGCACAGCGGATTGTTCACACAATTAACTTATGACTAAATGAATGATGAAGGAGTAAATGAGAGAGTGAGAGAGAGAAGAACACACAACAATTTATACTGGTTCCCCTCACAAATTGAGAATACTCCAGTCCCCTTGTTTCCAAGAGAGTTCACTATAATCACAAAGATTACAATAGATGCTCAAGCACACAAGCTCAAGACTTCCTTGCTCAAGTCCCACAAGACTTAAGACTTCCTGCTCTAAGTCACACAAGACAGAGAGACTTCCTTGCTCTTATCACACAAGATCAGAGACTTCCTTGCTCAAGCACACAAGCTCAAGACTTCCTGCTCTAAGTCACACAAGACAGAGAGACTTCCTTGCTCCTACACTCAGCAGAAGACCTCGTTGCTCTAATCACTAAGATTGAGACTTATGTGCTTCTACACTAAGCAGAAGACTTTCTTGCATCTACACTAAGCAGAATAGCTTCTACACTAAGCAGAAGACTTTGTTGCTTCTACACTAAGCAGAAGACTTACTACTAACTTGTAAGATTAAACTTATTACAATCATAATAACTTCAGAGGCTTAAGCTAGTTTCTATGCCCACTTCATTTGAGAGATGTTTTCTATTACAATTCAAATTCTCACTTTCTTCTGAGAGATGTTTTCTAATGAAGAGCGCTAGTCATCAATTCTTTCTTTGGCATATTTATATGAGTTGAGAAAGACATTGAGACGTCGGAGAAATTCCCGTTGTAAAATGGACAGCTGTTGTCTTTGAAGATCCGTTGAGTAAAGCCACGTCTTCTTTTGCGGTTAGGCTTCATCTTTACTGTTTGTCCAAGATACAGTAATAAGGTACAACTAGCTTCTAGAGAGTAGGATCACATTCTTTGTGACCGTTGTAATTAGTTGTCCTTGATCAGATCATCAGGCTTGATAAGTGAAGCGGGTGGAAAAATGCGCTAGCGGAAAGTGCTCGCTAGACAGTAAAGTCGCCACCGAACTTTATTTATTCCCGGAGGAAAAGGAAAATATCGATAAAACCTTGAAAGCAATGGAAAGAGGGTCATCGCAACCATTTCCAGGTTCGGGAGTCGGTTATGCGAGGGGAAGGTATTAGCACCCCTCACATCCGTTGTACTCAACGGGAACCTCCTTGTTAATTTTAGGGTTAAAAAAATGTTTAATTTACTTGCATGCTTTTAATTATTTATTATATGTCAAGGGGGAAAAGTTAGTTTTTTATTAGTGTGCTTGACGAGATGTATGAATCTCGCTCCTACGTATTCCCGGGTGCAATGGGAAATTCAAAGCTACACGCAGTTCTGAGTAGAAAATGTTTGTGTGATGGTTGATTTTACTTATGAAAAGATTTTTGTTTCTATGTTTTGACTGTGCTAAAAATATTTGATGCGTTGGAGTTATTTTTAGATGTGGAAAACGAACAACCTGTCGACAAAGCGTGACGCTAAGCCCCCGATTGTTCGAGAGACCAACGAATGTACATTCGCCAATCTCCTCTTTAATCCAAGATTTTTATTAAAATATATTTGAGTGGAAGACGAACAACCTGTCAACAAAGCGTGACGCTAAGCCCCCCGATTGTTCGAGAGATCAACGAATGTACATTCGCCAATCTCTTCTTTAATCCAAGATTTTTATTAAAATATATTTGAGTGGAAGACGAACAACCTGTCGACAAAGCGTGACGCTAAGCCCCCGATTGTTCGAGAGACCAACGAATGTACATTCACCAACCTCTTTTTAGTCCACATTTATTATTAAAAAAATAAAAATATTTGATGTTCAAGTGCTTTAACAGAAAGGATTAGAATTGGTGTTTTTTATGGAAGACAAATAATCGGTCGGTAAGGTGTACACCCAACGTCGATTATTTGAGAGATGAGCGGATGTACATCCGCCGGTCTCTTTTTAATCCACTTTTATTTATTGATATTTTTTGTGTTTTTGCTACTTTTCATTATTTTCAAAAAAAAAAAGCTTTATCCAACTTATTTGAGAAAATAAACTTTAAAACAATAAAATTGTTACAACTTTATACTTAAGAAAAAAAAAACTCAAAGACCCAAATATGTACGTCAAGATGGTCCTAAAAACATATTATAGTAAACACCAAACAACCCTATGATCCAATACACTAAAATAAACACAAAACAACCCTATGATCCAATACACTAATTAAAATAAACACCATAAAAAAAATAAACAAATAAACAAATAAATAAATAAGTAAAGAAATAAACAAAACAAGAAAACTAGACTTGTATATCCCAAAAAGCAAACAGAACACACAGAATGAAAAAAACAATACGCGAGAGAGCCGAAGCGCAAACCATGGTGAGAGGAGATGGTCGACCGAGAGAGAGGAAGCTTTGCGGTGGCTCCGATTGGAAGGGAAACGGCGGCGTGAGGAGGGATGGACGACAGTGCTTTATGGTGAGGTTGAGATTCTGTCAGAAGTGGCGGCAACGAAACGGATTCGGCGGAGTCGGCAGTGGTCGCCGGAATTTCGTTCCTTCTTCTTTTTGTTCTGTCTCTGTGTTGCTTCTTTCTTCAATGCTCATGAATTCTCTCCCCTTTTGCTCTTTTGACCTTTTTTGGATTTTTATAACTTTTTGTAGTAATAATAAAATAGCAATTACAAGTAAATAAATAAAAAGTTTAAAATAAATAGAAAACTAAAATTAAAAAAAAATAGAAAGTAGTTTGTGGTTTTTTGAATGAAAGACAAAATAAAATAAAAAAGTAAAAAGATGGAAAAACTAGGATTTGAACACAAGACCTCACACTCACAACTCCTTAAAGACTATTTTCACTACCAAATGGGTTACATCACATATTTGAAGAAAAATGCGGCAATAAGTTATATAATAATAAAAGTGGGGGCAAAATTTGGGGTATGACAGCTGCCCCTATTTAAAAATCTTTAATCACATTTGAGTGATGAAAGATAATTAAATACAAGAAGACCACAAATTTTGTTGGGAGAGTGATTGATGACGGGACTCTAAACTTGCTAACCAAACAAAGACGGTACTCTAATCCACAGAGATGGGTCTCTAAAACTCCTAGCGCTGATGAGACTCTAAATTGCTAGACAAGCGGGGATAAGACTCTAATTTGCCAGCACGAATGAGACTCTAAATTTCCAGCCAAAGAGGGATATGACTCTAAACTGCCAGCGCGAATGAGACTCTAAATTGTCAGCCAAACGGGGATAAGACTCTAAACTGCCAGCGAGAATGGGACTCTAAATTGCTAGCCAAATATGGGTGGTGCTCTAATTTACTAAATAAGCTAGGACTCTTACAATATGGATGGGACTCCGAAAATGCCAAATAAGAATGGGACTCTGAAACGCTAAGTAAGGATAAGACTCCGTAAATGCTTAATAAGGATGAGACTCCGTAAATGCTCAATAAGGATGGGACTCCGGAAATGCTAAATAGGGTATCACTTTGGGACTGCCAAATAGGGTAGGACTCTGAAAATTCCAGATAGGGTAAGACTCTAAAAATTGCTAAATCGTGTAGGCCTCTGATCGTTAGGGTAGGACTCTGAAAATTCCATATAGGGTAAGACTCTAAAAACTACTAAATCGTGTAGGCCTCTAAACGTCAAACAGGGTAGTACTCTAAAACTTCCAACTAGGGTAGGATTCCGAACTATCAGTGATGATGGAACTCTAAATTTCCAGCGAAGACTGGACTTTGCAATTGTCAGCGAAGACTGCACTTTAAATTGCTAGCGAAGACTAGACTTTAAATGCCAATGAATATTGGACTTTGAAATTGTCAGCAAAGACTGAACTTTAAAATTGTCAGCGAAGACTGAACTTTAAATTGCCAACAAAGATTGGACTTTCAATTGTCAGCGAAGACTGAATTTTAAATTGCTAGTGACAACTAGACTTTAAATGTCCAATGAAGATAGGACTCTGATAGGACTCGGTAGGTGGGACTCTAAAAACGCCGACAAAGGTAGTGATTAGGTAAGACTCTTGAACTTCAGTAAAATGGGACTCTGAATTGCCGTAGGCATTTGAGCCAGACAAGGATATGTTGTCATCGGTGTATGAACCGGACTAGAGTTGAAAGGTTGCCACATAAGGTCGGGCTCTTCAGGTTCGAATTGAATGTTGTTTTACTGGGGAACTAACGAGTCTCCCTGGGGCAAGAGTCCCTCTAAATAGTAGTAATGGACCTCGGCAAAGGACTAATTGGACTGCCTTGGGTGGTCACGTAATGCTATGTATGCATGTGTTTGTATGTATGCATGATTTTTGGGTGCATGATATTTTGGGATGATGCACTTGCGTGATGCATGGTTAATGCATGAAATGTCGGCAAAGACCGGGTTTATGGATGTCAATGTTTATTGGAATTGGATTTATTAGGCCATGAATAACATTAATGAATGTTACGTGAAATGTATGGTATATGCATGAAATGAAGTGCTGGCAAAGGTTGGCTTAGTTGAGGTGATGAGAGACAAGTAATTGTGGGTTTCAATATCATGGTATATTGAATTGAATGGTATTGAACACTAGATGTAGGGGATGTCGGCAGGTATTAAGTTTTATACGTGCCAATGAAGATTGGGCTTTTAGGGTGCCGATGGAGATTAGACTTTGAGTGTGGCAATGATGATTGGGCTTTGGACGTCACTGGATGCGGTTTGGCGCACAACTTGACGCTGGGGAATTCAAACATGATTGAGGTAAGATACATGAATGATGATGAATGCAGTAAGATGCATGAATGATGATGAATGTATGAAAAGTTTCCCCGTGTGGGTAATGAAGTGTTTTGTAACAAGGCTTCTTGGCTGGCGGTTATAGGATATCCGGCTAGCGCGCTCTCCCGACACCCATGTTGAACTCAAAGGTCGTTGATGCATGTCAAAGTTTACTTGAGCAGCTTGAAACGATGGAGTGGACATGCCCCTTGTGTAGCCCATTTTTGCCATTTTCTCCTTTTTTGAAAATCCCTAACTTTTGCCTGGACCGCTCTTTCGAGTTTTCAATCCACCGGGAGTGCTCTCTATTGCCTAAGTCGCCCTTTCGGTTTTTCGACTTAGCGAGCTTTTGATTTTTTATTTTTTTTTGTATCTCTTTTCTTTGGGCATCATATCTTGGACTGCATCAGACTATGAGCGAAGGCTCCTCTCCATCCGTGTGATGATAAACACAGGCTGCCCCAACATTTGAATCTTTGAACGGTATGCCCCATATTAAAGCCTTGATCCATAATGCCCCCCATCACTTGTTGTTGAAAAGCGTGCTTCTGATTGATTGACACTTTGAAGGCTTGACCCATTCTCAAAACATCTTGACCCCCCGTAAGCAACATCTCCATATGATCTGCCCCTTGTTTATAAGGATTTGCTCTTGATTGGTAGGACCCTTAGGCGATTTGCCCCTTGTTGGGAGTATCGTGTAATGATTCACCTTTTGATCAAACCCTTGTTGAAGTTCCCTCGATGCCAAGTATTGATTTGCGAGTAAAATTGTTTCTCTTGAAAAGTAATTTCGACGCAATGCACATGCAAGTTTTGAATTTGAAAATTGTTTAGCTATATAGAATGGGTGATATTTGGCCAGAAGATCGGCCCAATTGAGAGTGATAGAAATTATAGAAAAATGTTATTGATGTTCCACAAACATGAGGAGTCAGTTTAACAGTTTTGCTGAATATGCTTTTATAGTCAACCTAGCTTCAATTAGGTCTTTTGAGTGTTGTAACGTGGTTTAGTTCACGGTTTTAAGAAACAAAAGATATAAGGCTCAAAATGTTATTTTAACCTTCCCAATCTACTTTAATGTTCTTCATTCTTAAGTTCAATTAACTCAACATATGCCTTTGGTCGGCAAGAGAATCTTGTTAGTTACCCTGATGGAGGTAAAGACAATGGTCGAAGCACTGATGAGATTTCTGAGATGGCAGTCACTTCTTTTTCATCAACAAGCTTGTTTTCATTTTTATTTTTACTCCCTATTTTGCATGGACCAATTCTTTTGAATTTGCGGTCCATCGGGATGCCCTAATTTTTGCCTAAGTTTTTGCTTAGCGGGCTCTCTCAGTTTTTTTTTAACAGCTCTCATGAAATCTTGCTTTTAGCTCAGCAAAATTATGACTGTCACATCAATGATTATGTGTTTTATCCTCTCATTATTCCCTCCATATTGGATGATGTACACGAGGGAGATAATGTGCTTAAACCTCTTATTGAAGTGATTAACTGGATTGATTCTCTTGCATCGGAATGCATCATTGAGTTAATTGTAAAACTACCCTACCCCTGGTTAAGATTAAGGTTTTTTAGCAAAATAGAAAGAACATCGACTTCGGGCTCAAAGGGGTTGACTACGGATTATCTCCTTATATCTCCAGTGTTTGGGAATTGAAACAATGCCTTACATCATCAGCCGGGTTTTACTTATAAAAGCATATATCAGCAAATTCCATCATTTGTTTACATCATCCTCCCCACCAAGTTTGTTAACATGTGAGAAGTGAAATGACAGAGCGAGAGATGGTATAAGAAAATAGTGATTACGAATGGATGAGATCCAAAAACATGCATGCGACTTTTATTAAAACACTTGATCAAAGAGTACAACTTCAAAAACTAATCAACGTCTTAGCAGAAAGAAAATTACAACTGGAAATGATAAAAGTTTAAAGGGCCCTAAGGATAAGCCTCCTGGTTGATCTGTTAATTTTAAGAGATGCCCCTTCGACGTTCTTGCACGCATAATGAGGGACCATTCAAGGATGGGATTCTTCCTTGAAAGACAACAGCTTGCGGTCGATGAGTTCTTGCACCTTATACTTGAAGGCCCTACTGGAAATGATAAAAGTTTAAAGGGCCCTAAGGATAAGCCTCCTGGTTGATCTGTTAATTTTAAGAGATGCCCCTTCGACGTTCTTGCACGCATAATGAGGGACCATTCAAGGATGGGATTCTTCCTTGAAAGACAACAACTTGCGGTCGATGAGTTCTTGCACCTTATACTTGAAGGCCCTACAACTTTCGACGTCATGCCCGGGTGACCCAGCGTGATAGTCACAGCTAGCGTTCACATCGAAACTAGGCGGGTATGGTAGCTTCGCAGGGGGAAGGGGTCTCGGCTCAACCATTCCTTTCTGGATTAAGTACGGCAAGATTTGACCATACGACATGGGTATAGGATCAAAGCGTACTTGATCAAATGGCATATTCTTTCTTTCAAGACTAGGTGGATCCTTTTGTTGATGAACGTTTTGCTGTTGCCGATGATTATGTTGAACGGCATTAGCCTCGCCTTCTTTCTTCTTTGGGCCATTGTTAAAGAACTTCTTTTCCCCAACCTGATTATTGGAGGCGCCTTGTATTTTGCCGCTCTTCAACCCCTCCTCTATTCGTTCACCGATTACAACCATATCAGCAAAGCCTGATGAAATGTTCCCTATCATTTTTTCATAGTAGGGCCCTTGCAGAGTGCTCATGAACGTATCGACCAATTCCCTTTCTAGAAGCGGTGGTTGCACACGGGCAGCAAGTTCTCTCCACCTTTGAGCATACTCTTTGAAAGATTCACCACTCTTCTGAGTAAGGCTCTGCAATTGCATCCGATTGGGAGCCATGTCTAGATTGTACTTGTACTGTCTCATGAAGGCATCTGTGAGATCTTTCCACGTCTGGATTTGTGTTCTCTCTAGTTGCATATACCAATCCAGTGATGCCCCACTTAGACTATCCTGAAACACGTGGATCATAAGCTTCTCATCAGTGGCGTGTGCAGCCATTTTCCTGCAGAACATCTTCAAGTGACTCCTCGGACAGTGGATCCCTCTGTACTTTTCGAAGTCAGGCACTTTGAACTTTAGGGGGACAACTACATCCGATACTAAACACATGTCCAAAGCATTGGATCCGTAGACACAAAAACCCTCTATAGCTTCCAACCTTTCTTCCAAAGCCCGATACATTTGAGCAGATTCAACATTCGGGTGAGCATTGACGGGCGTAGCTTGGTGTGGCATAGAACATCTCACACCTTCAGTAGTGTGATTGGGTGAGCTATTTCCATCTTGAAGAATGTTCTCATTGCTTGCCATAGCTTGGAAAAGCTCAAGGAGCTTATCAATTTTCCCTTTTATGGAGTCAACATCTTCCCTTAGCGTAGCATTATTCTTCTCAAGTTGCTCCATAGTCCTTCAAATGTTGGTACGTGTCCCGTTTGAGTGTCGAAGAGCAAGCAAGTATGTTTCTGGGAGATTTAAGGGGAATGATATGAGTTTTTTGATATGGGATGCAAATGCATGAAGATGCATGTATGCAGATGTATGAAAGTGCATGAGTATGCAAAAAAGGATGTCTTTTCGTTTTCAAGGCATGCTTAAAAGATTTTAATGACATGCCATGATGCAATGTAACCAAAGAAGGTCAGGGTGTGACCCGGACAGGTTTGCAGGATAATTGGAAATTGACAGAACCTAAATAGGGGGTTCCCTACGATAGGTCGGTTCTAAATTTTTACTACCCAATCCCCTCACATGTAGGCTATAGGGTTTTTGTTCGTTCAAGGGCGACAACTAAGGTCACAACCCTCATTCGAAATTTCACCATGAGATTGGGCTAGCCAATTCAAAGGGTCTCCCTTAGGTGGAGTTGTTGGGTTCTAGATGAGGTTCCTAGAGTCACGGACCAAATTCAAAATTTCGTCAAGCGGATGGGCTAGCCAATTCCTGACGAACCTTTTGAACCGATCTACTCTAGGCGAAGTTTTCGTAAATCACCCATTGGGATGTACATCCCATAGGCCCATACTACTAACTCCTTACATAAACTTAAGGTTTTACTCAAGCTCGGGTATAGAGCTTCTCTCAAATAATAATTCCAACCCACAATTGATATATATTCAGAAAAAACAAACAAAATATAAAATAAATACAAGAGCAAGAATACAATAATAAGATAACACATGAAAAATAAAAAAACACAGGAAAACATGCAAGCAAACAAAATACACTCAACCCTAAAACTAACAAGGATAGGTTCCACTCTCTAAAGTCCCCAGTGAAGTCGCCAGCTGAAGCGGGTGGAAAAATGCGCGAGCGGAAAGTGCTCGCTAGACAGTAAAGTCGCCACCGAACTTTATTTATTCCTGGAGGAAAAGGAAAATATCGATAAAACCTTGAAAGCAATGGAAAGAGGGTCATCGCAACCATTTCCAGGTTCGAGAGTCGGTTATGCGAGGGGAAGGTATTAGCACCCCTCACATCCGTTGTACTCAACGGGAACCTCCTTGTTAATTTTAGGGTTAAAAAAATGTTTAATTTACTTGCATGCTTTTAATTATTTATTATATGTCAAGGGGGAAAAAGTTAGTTTTTTATTAGTGTGCTTGACGAGATGTATGAATCTCGCTCCTACGTATTCCCGGGTGCAATGGGAAATTCAAAGCTACACGCAGTTCTGAGTAGAAAATGTTTGTGTGATGGTTGATTTTACTTATGAAAAGATTTTTGTTTCTATGTTTTGACTGTGCTAAAAATATTTGATGCGTTGGAGTTATTTTTAGATGTGGAAAACGAACAACCTGTCGACAAAGCGTGACGCTAAGCCCCCGATTGTTCGAGAGACCAACGAATGTACATTCGCCAATCTCCTCTTTAATCCAAGATTTTTATTAAAATATATTTGAGTGGAAGACGAACAACCTGTCAACAAAGCGTGACGCTAAGCCCCCCGATTGTTCGAGAGATCAACGAATGTACATTCGCCAATCTCTTCTTTAATCCAAGATTTTTATTAAAATATATTTGAGTGGAAGACGAACAACCTGTCGACAAAGCGTGACGCTAAGCCCCCGATTGTTCGAGAGACCAACGAATGTACATTCACCAACCTCTTTTTAGTCCACATTTATTATTAAAAAAATAAAAATATTTGATGTTCAAGTGCTTTAACAGAAAAGATTAGAATTGGTGTTTTTTATGGAAGACAAATAATCGGTCGGTAAGGTGTACACCCAACGTCGATTATTTGAGAGATGAGCGGATGTACATCCGCCGGTCTCTTTTTAATCCACTTTTATTTATTGATATTTTTTGTGTTTTTGCTACTTTTCATTATTTTCAAAAAAAAAAAGCTTTATCCAACTTATTTGAGAAAATAAACTTTAAAACAATAAAATTGTTACAACTTTATACTTAAGAAAAAAAAAACTCAAAGACCCAAATATGTACGTCAAGATGGTCCTAAAAACATATTATAGTAAACACCAAACAACCCTATGATCCAATACACTAAAATAAACACAAAACAACCCTATGATCCAATACACTAATTAAAATAAACACCATAAAAAAAATAAACAAATAAACAAATAAATAAATAAGTAAAGAAATAAACAAAACAAGAAAACTAGACTTGTATATCCCAAAAAGCAAACAGAACACACAGAATGAAAAAAACAATACGCGAGAGAGCCGAAGCGCAAACCATGGTGAGAGGAGATGGTCGACCGAGAGAGAGGAAGCTTTGCGGTGGCTCCGATTGGAAGGGAAACGGCGGCGTGAGGAGGGATGGACGACAGTGCTTTATGGTGAGGTTGAGATTCTGTCAGAAGTGGCGGCAACGAAACGGATTCGGCGGAGTCGGCAGTGGTCGCCGGAATTTCGTTCCTTCTTCTTTTTGTTCTGTCTCTGTGTTGCTTCTTTCTTCTCTCTTGCTTGTGTTTTATTGTTTGTTTGGGTTAGAAATTGGTGGTTTGATTTTGTGATGTTGGTGTATCTACAGTTTGATTGAATGGAAATTTGAAAAAAATAAGAGTGAAGGTTACATATGGCTTGGATTTTGGTTGTTGATATAGTGGTTTATAGAAAATGATGGTGGTCTTTTTGTGGCTATGGTAACCTGATGATGATGATAATGGTGGTTTGGAAGAGGCGCAGCAGAGCTATAACAACAGTGTTGTTATTCTTTTTTTTTGGTTTTGTTTTCAATCCCCCCTCAGTGTTTTTTTCCTGGTTATTTATATGTACAACATTAGTGTCATACCCCAATTTTTGACCTAAGATTCCGCCCCATGTCCATATGTCATGCATTTTTGTCCGGGATTTTACTTCGCTTTTTCAAACGAAATTTCGGCAGAGAGGTATTTTAAAATACCTCATTTTTGTGTTCATTTATTATTTATGTATTTATATTATTATTATTTTGTTTTTTTCAATTTTTTATTTCTATTTTTATTATTCAATTTTATTATTATTATTATTATTTATTTATTTGTTTCTTTATTTCATTTTCCTGTTTTTTTAATTAATTAAAAAAAGTCAAAAAAAAGTCAAATTTTGAATTTTTTTGTTTGGTCCAGCAATGTCCATGTCTTCTTCCCCAAAAGGGGAGATTCCATTTTCAACTAAGCAAAGGTGATCTCTGCATTTCCTCAATAATCCAAACCCTAAAATTTGCTGGGCTATAAAACAGAACATTTTCTCAGAGAAAGGGGATCCGCGGCCGCAGAAGAAAAAATTCAATCTTTTCTTCCAAACGAAAATTCAAAAAAACCCAGAACAAAAATAATCAAAAATCAGAATCATTCATCAAAATCTTCATCATCAATAAACACGAAATCAAACAAAAAATCCAGAAAGAAGGAAAAATCCATAAATACATCACTGTTAATCTTCATCTTCTTCATCCAATCTTCATCAAATATTCATCATTAACAGAACCACCCAAAACTCCACGAAACCCTCATCACAAATCCGAAATAAAAAATACAAACCCTTTCACAGATTCAGAACCGAATCAAGAAAAGGGGGAGCCGCAAATCACAAAAAAAACATCACAAATCCAAAACCCAAATCAAAAGAATCCAGAAATCATAAACAGATCGAACCAATCATCCAAACCGTATCATCAAAACCCAGAAACGAAAGGAACGAATGCGATCCAGAACAAAGAACGAAACGAGAATCAGAGAAATAGAAGGATCAAAGACAGAATCAACAGATACCAAGTGGTTGAAACCTCTTTTCTCCCTTACCTTTTGATTTCGATCCGGTTTTGGGTTTTAGCTTGATTATTTCAAATTTGGGTGTGGGTTTAGAATTTGTTTCTGTTTGATTTTTGATGTTAAAATGTTTTTGAAAGATGGGGTTTGGATGAAACAGAGCCGAGGGAGATGAGAGTTTGAGAGAGAAAAGAATGAACAGCCGCGGCTGAGAAGAAGAAGAGAGAGATCTGTGTTTGTGTTGATTTCTAGGGTTTTTTGTATATATATCCCACTCTGATCCTGTGCGCGCAGGTGCACATCCTTACGGTGCACCTGCGCGCCTTTAACCATCTGATGTTAATCATGTATTACTGATTCCTTTCCCTCGTGATCAGATCTTAGCTGTCTGATCAATCAGACGGCTCTGATCTGATTTTCACATTTTTTACTTCATACACCCCCTCTGGGCCTACCTCAGGTTTTGCTATCCACACCCCCCATATCTTGCTGTTAACACCCCTGCTATATTTATTTTTTTTTATTTTATTTATGTGTTCTATTATATTTGAATGTCATTTAATTTATTTATTTTGTACATTATTTATGTGTTATATGCTATGTTTAAATATCAAAAATGTCAAAAAATATGCTATGTTATTTGTTTCGTTTATTACTGCTTAAATATCAAAAATGCAAAAATATTATTGTATGTTTTATTTGTTCAAATCCAAAGGAAAGGGGAAATTTTTCATTAACCTCGCGTTACGTTTGTTTTGCGCTTTTGCTTGTCCACTATTTTTTAACCTTGAAATAAAAACCATTTTTGTTCGAATAAAAAAAAAGAATGAAAAAAGGAGTGGTTTGGCGGATGACTTTTCACTCTCCGGTGACTTCGGACTTCCTGCCGGATGGCTTGCGGTCCGAATAACCGACGTTCTAAAAATGCAAATTTCTCTTAAAATAATAAAAAGCAAAAACATTCAAATATTTTCAAAAAAAGAAATCTTTTATAATAAACTTCGACTTTCGTCGAGAAACCTTTTTTCAAACCTTTTTCAATAAATGCTCTAACACACTTAAGCATATTTAAATATTTTCAAAAAGACTAAAAAAAATACAAAAACAATTCAAATATTTTGCCGCTTGGCTTTTCAAATTCAAACTTTTTCTCAAGAGAGTTTAGACGTGAGTCATCTCTAGTTGAAATTCATTTTCCCATGACATATGGCAGGAAAAGATATAAACTTTTCAGTATGTTCGTGGCGGATTAAAAAGGAGTTTAAACTTAAGATGACGACTCGTCTTTTCTCCTAAAAATCAATCAAACAAATCACTCTTTATAAATTTTACCCCGAACTACGAGATTTTGATCCCTCGCGGGTACGTAGTGCAAAAGACCTTGCGTCTTCCCAATTCAAAATTAATAAAACTTTTTTCTTTTTTTCTTTTGAATATCCCAAAATTAATAAAAAAAGATTCTCTCATCGTTACCCAGTCATTTATAAGCAAATTTTACAAGCAAAACATTTTAGCACAAAAATACATATTTTACAAGAGGTTCCCGTAGAGTACTACGGATACATAGGATGCTAATACCTTCCCTTTGTATAACTAACCCCCGAACCTTAAATCTCTAAAAAGTTAATTATGGGTTTATTCGATCTTTTCCCCTTCCCTTGGATAAATTAAAGTTCGGTGGTGAATCATAATTTTTTAGAACCAAAGCTAACCAATAGCTTGGCGTCCGAAAATCACCGCGACAGAAATGGCGACTTCACTGGGGATGACCCAAGAGGGTTGAGCCTAACTTGTATATATGTTATATTTGTGCTATTATTTTTTCTTGTATATTTTATATTGCTTTATATGCTTATATGTTTGGGTTTGATATTTATGAGAGAAAAGTCCTCTACCCGGACTTGAGCAAATACTTAAGATAAGTTAGTGGTTGAGTGTTGGCCTTCTTGGTGGATACCTCGTAGGGTTGACATGAAAACCACGCCTAGAGTAGACCCTCTTGAGAATATTGTTGTCTTGCGAGGATTTGCAATGACGATGATATTTTCTCGTTGGATCCATGACTCTAGGGACCTTTTTACTTTGTCTAGAACCCATATGACTCCATCTAGAGGAGACCCTTTGAATTGGCTAGTCCAATTTTGGGAGGAAGTTTTGAGCGAGGGCTGCGACCTTGATTGTCGCCCTCAAACAAACACAAAACCTATAACCAACATGTGAGAGGGCGGGTAGTAAATATCTAGAACTAGCCTTTCGTAGGGAGCCTTCCGTTTAGGTTATGTCAACTTCCAATGACCCTACAAGCATTTCGTTGGGGTCATACCCCGACCTTGTTCAATCTCATCATACCATGTCATCATTTTTTAGCATGACCTCTAGCATGAGGAAAATCTTTTTGCATACGCATGCATTTTCACACATCTGCATACATGCATCTTCATACATTTGTATCCTATATAAAAAAAAAAAAAATCGTTCATTTTCAAATCATATCTCTTCCACCTTCACCCTCCTTCAACCGCAATCCAGCTAGCAAGTTTCCTGATACTCACAAGCGAACTTAAAGCATGGACTTGAGAGAGGCCAAGGTCTGTCAAAATAAAAAGAGGTCCAAGACCTGATCAACGACAAACTATTGTCTTTCAAGGTGGAATCTCATTCATGATTGGTCATCCATTACACATACAAGAACATTATTGGGGCACCCGCACCTCTTAAGGTCGGTGGATCAACAAGGAATACACATTCCTAAGATCGTTAGACTGTTCATTCTCAGTTGCGATTTCTTTCTTGCTAAGTATGGTTTGCTTTTGAAATTGTACTGGTTGACTAAATATTTTTATTGAAATGAGCATGCATATTTTGGAATCCATCCATTCGTATTCACTCTTTTCTTGTGCCATCATAAACGGCAATGTTTTTCTATTTCACTTTTCAAATTTGAGGGGAGGATGATGTAAACAAATAATTGAATTTGCTGACATATGCTTTTAGTAAAACATAGCTGATGATGTAAGGCATTGTTTCAATTCCCAAACACTGGAGATATAAGGAGATAATCTGTAGTCAACCCCTTCGAGCTTGAAGTCGGTGTTTCTTTCTACATTTTATAAACCCTTAATCTTAACTCGGGGCAGGGTAGTTTTTCAATCAACTTGACAATGCATCTCAATACAAGAGAATCAATCCATCAAATCACCCCAACAAAAGGTTTAGGCACACCATCTTCCATTCACACGTGGAGGAAAACGATGAAAAGGGAAAACTCACATGGCAGTCATAACTTTTCTAAATCAAGAGCAAAATCTCACAATAGTTTTTTCCGAAAAAAGAGTGTCCGCCAAGTAAAAACTTAGGCAAAAAAATAAGGGCATCCCGATGGACCGCAAATTCAAAAGAATCGGTCTATGCAAAAATAAGGGATTAAAATCAAAAGGGAAATAAACTTGTAAACAAGAAGAAGTGACTGTCACTTCAAGAATCTCATCAGTGCTTCGACCACTGTGTCTACCTCCACCATCATAACTAACAAAATTCTCTTGCCTACCAGAGACATCTATCGAGTTAATTGAACTTAGGAATGGAGAACATCAATGGAGATTGGTTGGGTTAAAATCAAATTTTGAGCCTTATAATCTTTTTTTAAAAAAAAAACGTGGGCCAAACCACGTTATAACCCTCAAAAGACCTAATTGAAGCTGGGTTTATTACGAAAGCATATTCAGCAAAATTGTTAAACTGACTCCTTATGTTTGTGAATCATCGATAACAATTTTTTATCATTTCTTCACGCTTTCAATTGTGCCGATCTCCTGGCCAAATATCATCCATTATACACTCAAAAAATAAATTTCGATTTCAAAACTTGCATGTGCATTGCATCAAAATCACTTTTCAAAATAAACAATTTCACCTGCAAATCAATACTTGACATTGAGGAAATTTCGACAAGAGTCTGATCAAAAGGTGAATCATTTCAAGACACTCCTAACAAGGGGCAAATCACCTAGGGGTCCTGTCAATCAAGAGCAAATTCCTACCAATCAAAGGGCAAATCATCCGGAGATCTTGGTGATTACGGTCAAACCTTCAAGGCGCCAATCAACCAGTGGCATGCTTTTCAAAATTCAAGTGTTGAGGCAGTTCAAGTCAAGGGTTCAATTTGGGGCATACCTTTCAAAGATCCAAATATTGGGGCAACCTGTATTTATCACCCCATAGATGGAGAGGATCTTTCGCTCCCAGTTTGATGCAACCAAAGATATATTGCCCAAAGAAAAGAGATACAAAAAAAAAAAAAAATCAAAAAGCTTGCTAAGTCGAAAACCCGAAAGGGCGGTTTAGGCAATAGAGAGAGTCCCGGTGGATCGAAAACCTGAAAAGGCGGTTTAGGCAAAAATTAGGGATACAAAAAGAAATATACTCCCGGTGGATTGAAAACTCGAAAGAGCGGTCCAGGCAAAAGTTAGGGATTTTCAAAGAAAAAGAAAAAGGGCAAAATGGGCTACACTAGGGGCAAGTCCTCTCCATCCTTTCAAAGATACCCAAGCAAGCTGCTGTCATACAACCATTGAGTTTAACTCGGGTGTCGGGAGACCATGCTAGCAAAAATCTTCTTAACCCCCTCTCCATTTCCCAACACGAGGAAACTTTTCGAACATTTAAACCATAACCATGCATCATGCATTGATCACGGCGCTTTGCTTTAGCGTTTCGCCCATCACCTCATAGCATCCAAAAATTCCAATATTCATTGACATCTTCAAAAAAAACCAACATTGCTTGGAACCCAATACCTACAATAAAAAAGCCCATCCTCCAATGGCGCAGCCCAAGGTCAATATGTTGTATACATCAATCAATCATCACATTTCATACAAATCATAATCATGCATCGTTCACGCTTGCATCTTTCTAGCATTAAACCATGCATCAAACTGCATTCGTTAAGGCATTTCTTAACATATCTATAGCATCACGCATGCATTTCAAGATTTCCAAATTTTCTAATAAAAGTGGCACCACTTTCATAACCAGAAAGCCCAAAATCCATTGGCATGTCAAAAGCCTAATATACCATTGGCATCTTCCAAAGACCAATTTTCATTGGCATCCTGAAAAGCTCAACATTCAAAGCCCAGTCTTTATTGGCATTCAACATTCAATTAAGTCCAAAAATTATTGGCATCCAAAGCATGGTATTTATCAACATTTCATTTCATGCATCCATCATGCATTTCATATAGTATTCATTAATGCTACGCCTACAACTAAATGCATATCATGCATCAACACATACATTCATACATACAATCATTCACACATATACATATACATACAATCATTCACACATACACATATACATACAACCATTCACACATTCATACATACATACAAACATATATAGATATATACATGCATACATATAATCATTCACATATACATACATACAAACATATATAGATATATACATACATACATACAAACATATATAGATATATACATGCATACATACATACATACATACATACATACATACATACATATAATCATTCACATATACATACATACATACAGTCATTCACATGTCCATACATAGGTTCGTACCCATGTGCAACATGCAAATAGAATCATTCATACATAAATCACAAAAAAGAGTCATCCCTAGTGAGTCTGGTCCAGAGATGTCTCTATCATTCATACAAAAAGAGTCATCCCCAGTGAGTCTGGTCCAGAGATGTCTCTATCATTCATACAAAAAGAGTCATCCCCAGTGAGTCTGGTTCAGAGATGTCTCCATCTATCATTCATACAAAAAGAGTCATCCCCAGTGAGTCTGGTCCAGAGATGTCTCTATCATTCATACAAAAAGAGTCATCCCCAGTGAGTCTGGTTCAGAGATGTCTCCATCACTCATACATCACAAAAAGAGTCATCCCCATTGAGTCTAATCTAGAGATGTCTCCATCAAACATATTCCAAGTTGCTTCAGTTGTATCCCTTTCCGAATACGCGGATAGGAAGATCCCCAGTCGAGCTCATTTCTCATTGGGTATAGAGTCTTTTTGACTATTTCTCTCCAGTTTTTTCCTGGATCGAGTTCTAATTTCAATCAGCAAGCGACAATCTCTTCATTTTGAGTAGCTTGTGTACCAACACATATATTCTCAACTTCCCCGTGTGATGTCATTCCCAGTATATCTGGTCAAGAGATGTTAACCAAGAACTTTTCAGATGGCTTCTCATCATGAGAAATCTGTATTTTTCAATCTAACCTTCCTATATCTCCTTTGGAGTTCCTGGCAGAGTTATATATTCCCTTCATGGAAGTCCCTCTTCTTTTTGTTATTACCTTTTATAAGCTATCCATATGGTAGTAGGTAATATACATATCAAAACCATCCATATGTTGGTAGACAATTTTTGTCATCTATTTCTGCTAGACTATCCATATGTTAGTTAGCAATGTTTGTCACTCGTCTTTTATTAAGCTGTCCAAGCGACAGTAGACAGTGTCTCTTCATCATTCGTCACTCGTCTTTTTTAAGCTATCCAGGCGATAGTAGACAGTGTCTCATCATTTGTCACTTGTCTTTTTTAAGCTATCCATGCGATAGTAGACAGTGTCTCATCATTCGTCACTTGTCTTTTTTAAGCTATCCATGCGATAGTGGACAGTGTCTCTTCATTTGTCACTTGTCTTTTTTAAGCTATCCATGCGATAGTAGACAGTGTCTCTTCATTCGTCACTCGTCTTTTATTAAGCTGTCCAGGCGACAGTAGACAGTGTCTCTTCATCATTCGTCACTCGTCTTTTTTTAAGCTATCTATACGATAGTAGACAGTGTCTCTTCATTCGTCACTCGTCTTTTTTAAGCTATCCATGCGATAGTGGACAGTGTCTCTTCATTTGTCACTTGTCTTTTTTAAGCTATCCATGCGATAGTAGACAGTGTCTCTTCATTCGTCTTTTTTTTAAGCTATCCATGCGATAGTAGACAGTGTCTCTTCATCATTCGTCACTCGTCTTTTTTAAGCTATCCAGGCGATAGTAGACAGTGTCTCTTCATTTGTCACTTGTCTTTTTTAAGCTATCTATACGATAGTAGACAGTGTCTCATCATTTGTCACGCGTCTTTTTTTAAGCTATCCATGCGATAGTAGACAGTGTCTCATCATTCGTCACTCGTCTTTTTTAAGCTATCCATGCGATAGTAGACAGTGTCTCATTCATTCGTCACTCGTCTTTTTTTTAAGCTATCCATGCGATAGTAGACAGTGTCTCATTCATTCGTCACTCGTCTTTTTTAAGCTATCCATGCGATAGTGGACAGTGTCTCTTCATTTGTCACTTGTCTTTTTTAAGCTATCCATGCGATAGTAGACAGTGTCTCTTCATTCGTCACTCGTCTTTTTTTAAGCTATCCATGCGATAGTAGACAGTGTCTCTTCATCATTCGTCACTCGTCTTTTTTAAGCTATCCAGGCGATAGTAGACAGTGTCTCTTCATTTGTCACTTGTCTTTTTTAAGCTATCCATGCGATAGTAGACAGTGTCTCTTCATTCGTCACTCGTCTTTTATTAAGTTGTCCAGGCGACAGTAGACAGTGTCTCTTCATCATTCGTCACTCGTCTTTTTTAAGCTATCCAGGCGATAGTAGACAGTGTCTCTTCATTTGTCACTTGTCTTTTTTAAGCTATCTATACGATAGTAGACAGTGTCTCATCATTTGTCACGCGTCTTTTTTAAGCTATCCATGCGATAGTAGACAGTGTCTCATCATTCGTCACTCGTCTTTTTTAAGCTATCCATGCGATAGTAGACAGTGTCTCATTCATTCGTCACTCGTCTTTTTTTTAAGCTATCCATGCGATAGTAGACAGTGTCTCATTCATTCGTCACTCGTCTTTTTTAAGCTATCCAGGCGATAGTAGACAGTGTCTCATCTTTTTCCATCTACCTTTTGTTAAACTATCCACATGATGGAAGGTAACTTATCCCAGTAAAACTACATTGTTTCACAAGTGGAGTTGGATCATTTTCCTCTCTCTATCATTGTTTTCCTCCCTCAGTCGGGTCACTTTTTGTTGCTCACCTGTAAATGTCTCTGTTCCCCAGTAATAAAAGTTTGTCTCTTGTGATTCCACTTTCTCAAAAGATTCAAAGTCTTATACTTGCATTTGCATTTGCATCATAAGCATTCTCGACATCTTAGGTCCAAAATTGTGTATTCTGTATTTAAGTCTCTTCAATCTCGTCAAGATGAAGATTTCCGTCTTCATCTCTCCGGATGAAGAAACTTAAATAGGGGCATCTGTCATACCCCAATTTTTGACCTAAGATTCCGCCCCATGTCCATATGTCATGCATTTTTGTCCGGGATTTTACTTCGCTTTTTCAAACGAAATTTCGGCAGAGAGGTATTTTAAAATACCTCATTTTTGTGTTCATTTATTATTTATGTATTTATATTATTATTATTTTGTTTTTTTCAATTTTTTATTTCTATTTTTATTATTCAATTTTATTATTATTATTATTATTTATTTATTTGTTTCTTTATTTCATTTTCCTGTTTTTTTAATTAATTAAAAAAAGTCAAAAAAAAGTCAAATTTTGAATTTTTTTGTTTGGTCCAGCAATGTCCATGTCTTCTTCCCCAAAAGGGGAGATTCCATTTTCAACTAAGCAAAGGTGATCTCTGCATTTCCTCAATAATCCAAACCCTAAAATTTGCTGGGCTATAAAACAGAACATTTTCTCAGAGAAAGGGGATCCGCGGCCGCAGAAGAAAAAATTCAATCTTTTCTTCCAAACGAAAATTCAAAAAAACCCAGAACAAAAATAATCAAAAATCAGAATCATTCATCAAAATCTTCATCATCAATAAACACGAAATCAAACAAAAAATCCAGAAAGAAGGAAAAATCCATAAATACATCACTGTTAATCTTCATCTTCTTCATCCAATCTTCATCAAATATTCATCATTAACAGAACCACCCAAAACTCCACGAAACCCTCATCACAAATCCGAAATAAAAAATACAAACCCTTTCACAGATTCAGAACCGAATCAAGAAAAGGGGGAGCCGCAAATCACAAAAAAAACATCACAAATCCAAAACCCAAATCAAAAGAATCCAGAAATCATAAACAGATCGAACCAATCATCCAAACCGTATCATCAAAACCCAGAAACGAAAGGAACGAATGCGATCCAGAACAAAGAACGAAACGAGAATCAGAGAAATAGAAGGATCAAAGACAGAATCAACAGATACCAAGTGGTTGAAACCTCTTTTCTCCCTTACCTTTTGATTTCGATCCGGTTTTGGGTTTTAGCTTGATTATTTCAAATTTGGGTGTGGGTTTAGAATTTGTTTCTGTTTGATTTTTGATGTTAAAATGTTTTTGAAAGATGGGGTTTGGATGAAACAGAGCCGAGGGAGATGAGAGTTTGAGAGAGAAAAGAATGAACAGCCGCGGCTGAGAAGAAGAAGAGAGAGATCTGTGTTTGTGTTGATTTCTAGGGTTTTTTGTATATATATCCCACTCTGATCCTGTGCGCGCAGGTGCACATCCTTACGGTGCACCTGCGCGCCTTTAACCATCTGATGTTAATCATGTATTACTGATTCCTTTCCCTCGTGATCAGATCTGAGCTGTCTGATCAATCAGACGGCTCTGATCTGATTTTCACATTTTTTACTTCATACACCCCCTCTGGGCCTACCTCAGGTTTTGCTATCCACACCCCCCATATCTTGCTGTTAACACCCCTGCTATATTTATTTTTTTTTATTTTATTTATGTGTTCTATTATATTTGAATGTCATTTAATTTATTTATTTTGTACATTATTTATGTGTTATATGCTATGTTTAAATATCAAAAATGTCAAAAAATATGCTATGTTATTTGTTTCGTTTATTACTGCTTAAATATCAAAAATGCAAAAATATTATTGTATGTTTTATTTGTTCAAATCCAAAGGAAAGGGGAAATTTTTCATTAACCTCGCGTTACGTTTGTTTTGCGCTTTTGCTTGTCCACTATTTTTTAACCTTGAAATAAAAACCATTTTTGTTCGAATAAAAAAAAAGAATGAAAAAAGGAGTGGTTTGGCGGATGACTTTTCACTCTCCGGTGACTTCGGACTTCCTGCCGGATGGCTTGCGGTCCGAATAACCGACGTTCTAAAAATGCAAATTTCTCTTAAAATAATAAAAAGCAAAAACATTCAAATATTTTCAAAAAAAGAAATCTTTTATAATAAACTTCGACTTTCGTCGAGAAACCTTTTTTCAAACCTTTTTCAATAAATGCTCTAACACACTTAAGCATATTTAAATATTTTCAAAAAGACTAAAAAAAATACAAAAACAATTCAAATCTTTTGCCGCTTAGCTTTTCAAATTCAAACTTTTTCTCAAGAGAGTTTAGACGTGAGTCATCTCTAGTTGAAATTCATTTTCCCATGACATATGGCAGGAAAAGATATAAACTTTTCAGTATGTTCGTGGCGGATTAAAAAGGAGTTTAAACTTAAGATGACGACTCGTCTTTTCTCCTAAAAATCAATCAAACAAATCACTCTTTATAAATTTTACCCCGAACTACGAGATTTTGATCCCTCGCGGGTACGTAGTGCAAAAGACCTTGCGTCTTCCCAATTCAAAATTAATAAAACTTTTTTCTTTTTTTCTTTTGAATATCCCAAAATTAATAAAAAAAGATTCTCTCATCGTTACCCAGTCATTTATAAGCAAATTTTACAAGCAAAACATTTTAGCACAAAAATACATATTTTACAAGAGGTTCCCGTAGAGTACTACGGATACATAGGATGCTAATACCTTCCCTTTGTATAACTAACCCCCGAACCTTAAATCTCTAAAAAGTTAATTATGGGTTTATTCGATCTTTTCCCCTTCCCTTGGATAAATTAAAGTTCGGTGGTGAATCATAATTTTTTAGAACCAAAGCTAACCAATAGCTTGGCGTCCGAAAATCACCGCGACAATTAGGTTTTGCTTATTTTTGGAAGAAAATTGTATGAATTAAGTGGGTTTATGAGTGAATGATAAAATTCCTCTTATGTTTTGATTCTTTCTTCAATGCTCATGAATTCTCTCCCCTTTTGCTCTTTTGACCTTTTTTGGATTTTTATAACTTTTTGTAGTAATAATAAATAGCAATTACAAGTAAATAAATAAAAAGTTTAAAAAAAATAGAAAACTAAAATTAAAAAAAAAAAAAAAAAGTAGTTTGTGGTTTTTTGAATGAAAGACAAAATAAAATAAAAAAGTAAAAAGATGGAAAAACCAGGATTTGAAAACAAGACCTCACACTCACAACTCCTTAAAGACTATTTTCACTACCAAATGGGCTACATCACATATTTGAAGAAAAATGCGGCAATAAGTTATATAATAATAAAAGTGGGGGCAAAATTTGGGGTATGACAATAAGTTTAGTTGAAGTAGCCCTTCTGATGACTTGGGGAATTCCTTTGCTTCTGATGATCCTTTGATAACTTGGAGTCTGATTGGTCTTAAATAAATAGCCTCTGATAGTCCTTCGTAATTCAGCTTCTGAACGTCTTCATCCTCTGAATGAGTTATGACTAGTAGACAACTTCTGAACTCTTGTAGGCCTCTGAACATCTTTGAGCTTCTGAACTCCTCTGAGCTTCTGAACGCTTGCAGACATTCTGATCCTCTTTGAGCTTCTGAACTTTGTTTAGCTTCTGACCACGTTGTAGCTTCTGAACTCCTTCAGAGTGTAAATATTCAGACTTCCATAGGTTTCATCAGAGTTTAAATTAAGTGTGCTCTTGATATAACGTTGGATTCTCCTGCACTTAATTTAAACATTAGTACCATTAATTGTCCATTTAATACTTTGTTATCATCAAAACTTAAGGGTGTGTATTAACACATATTTTGTTCCAACAATCTCCCCCTTTTTGATGATGACAAACATAAGTATTAAATACAATTGTTATTGATAAAAATCAGCTATGTTGACATTAGGCTTCTTAGTTTCGCAAGCTCCCCCTAAGTCTGATAACCCATAGGGTTAGGTTTGTAAGCTCCCCCTATTTTGTATCCATAGTTAATTTTAATCAGTTTCAGAATTACTTTATTATATGACTTAAATTATTCATATTTCACTATATAAAGAACAAGGTTTGCAAGCTTCTTCTTTTCATAGTGTGATAATCTTTAAATAAAGTTGCACCCTTACTCAAGAACTAACTATGAATAATAAACTTCAATTAATAAATGTATTCTCCTTGAAATTAAGCCCTTAATGCAGATGCAAGATGAAGCAATATTTAAATTGAATGACAAAATAGGATCAGAGGCACTTAGAGACGTCTATACACACGCTTGGTTCTGATGGTTATCATTAACAGCTTCAGAGTTCAAAATCTTTTCAAACAGTTCAGAGCTTAATAACATTTTCAAAGAAAATAGGTCAGAGTCTGAACCAAACAACTTGAAAACAGTTCAGAGCTCTTTTAGCACAATATTTTGAAATTCTCAAAGATCAGATTGTCATATCAAAGCATGTACCACATGCTACTAACTTTGACCAATTCTCCTACGTTCTCCCTCTGAAGCACTACAAAGCCCTAAAGATAGGAGAAAACATAAGAAGAAACCAATGGAAACAAAGCCAGTGTCTGTTACAGAAGAACTCAGTTCAGAGTCTGAAGAGAAATTTTTGGACTCTGACTGTTTTAAGTTCTGAAGACATATATTCCTGAAGAAAATCAAACTGAAGTCCACAGCCTAAGAAGGGCAAACTGACATTCCTGAAAGAGACCAAACTGATGCATGGTTTCTTCAAGAATATTCAGTCCCTTCTCCAAGGTCATCCCTTGGAGGCTTCAAGAGAGTAGTCTCTAGGAATTTAATGTGTAATCCAGAACTTATGTTCTCAATGAAATAAAATTCATTACTTTGGCTTGTTTATTTTTGATTTCTTATTTACTTCTTCTCTTGTTATGTAATTTGATTCTTTAAGAACAACCAAATATTGTACTCATTGAAAATCAAATTTTATAAATAAAACTCAGAGTTTGAAATATTGATTGTCCAAGATTTGTTTGAAAAAAATGAGGTTGTTTCCAGAATTGAATCAAGCAAAAATGCTAAACAGAATCATATAACCATTCAGATAATCATGAAGAATATATTTATATAAAAACAAATTAATACAAACACAAGTTGAACCTAATATTGTGCCTAATCAAAAACATTAAACAGCAGATAAATACATAATCGTTCAAATAAATCCTAAGGGTTTTGTGGTTGGTTACAGAGAGAAGCTAATGCATTCAAGATTTCTGTTTGATTTCCATTGACTTTCTCTATCATCCCTATATACTTACCCATCTCGGCTCTGATTTCTTTAAGTTCAGCCTCATAAACTGGATTTCTAAGATACTCTTGATTACTCCTCAGATCTCCTTGGGCAGGTTCATTCAGATTACTGTTTCTTACAGTAGAGGTTTCAGGGTGATTCCTCTCTGTGTCCTTTTGATTCTGAATGACCTCTTCAACCACTTTATCCTTTCCCTTGTCAAGACTGTGCAGCTTCTTCACCAATTCATCAGCCAGACTCACCCATTGTGCAACAAGTTCAGATGAAGATATGTCAGAATGTCTTAGCTCAGGAAGACCATGTATCTGTCTAATCAAACTATTGCATTCACTCAAGATATTAAAGTTAGTTGAGTTGGTTGGATGAGGCTCAGAGTTTGAGGGTGGAGAGGTGTGTTGTGATGATTGAGGTTGTTGTTGCTGCTGATCAAAAGCTTTAAGATGAAAATCATCTACATGAAGTTCTCTGACCATATCATCAACATGGTTTGAAGGTGGGGAATGTTGGATATCTTCTGAATCAACACGTTCAGTATGTCTTGAAACATCAGAGTGAGGTTCAAGTTCCTCAGTACTTTGTTGTTCAGGTTGTGTTTGGATAGATTCAGATGAAGGTTGTGGTTTAGTGTGGATTGTTTCTGGTATGGGAGGTTCTGAATGAACATGTCCTGCCACAATTTATTTTACAGTGAGATTGTCTTCAGGACTTGTTTGGATAGTGTTTGGAGTGAGGTTTTGAGTCTGCTCAGAGGGTGAATGGGTGAGTGGGTTCTGAGCAGGATCTTTGGTTATGTTTGGACAAGATAATTCACCACCTAAATGCTTTTCAGGAGAATGTAGAGGTGAATGTCTGGGTTGGGTTGATGATGGTATTGGTTGAGTCTCTTGAGTGTTTACAATGACAGATGTAGACAACGATACATTACCTGAGTTGTCCTTGATTGAGCTTTCAGCATTTTTCTTCCTTGGCTCCTTGGTGAGTTTCTTCAATCTGACACATAGTGGTTCATCATCATCTTCACTTACTTCATCATCCATTGCTATCACAGTTGAACTCCCAGCCTTGGATTTGATCCTTCCTTTGCTCTCTGCCCTTGCAGCTTCATTCTTCTCCATTTTTATCTTCACCAGCCTCTTCCTCTTCTTCTTCAGTTCTTCTTCTTCAATTTCAAACCCTTCACCTTGACTTTCTAGCAGTTGTATATATTGATTGACAATACCATTTGAGACAGGAGGTATGTCAATCTTAAATCTCTTTACCATTGAATCTTGTGAATGAGGTAGAGGTTCAAATGGCTTAGAGGGCTGTATTTATTTTCCTGCTAGTAAGTTCATGTTAGAGAGAGTGTGAGCAGAGATTGTAGACGCTCTGATTTCCATAATCAGATTGTCATGACCAGCAGCCTTAATTACATCTATCACTCCACACTGATAGAATATCTCACTTAGGATTCTAGGATAGATGACATGAACATTTGGCTTAGACTGCTTCTGAGTGGCGCTTACAGCCTTGCAGAGGTGATTGAAGATGTATTTTGCCCAGTTCAAATTGAATTTTCTTGTGAGAAAATAGACAAAGTGCCTATGATCCCAAGAAAGTTGATCAGTACTTCCACTTCTTGAAAATATTGATCCTAGAACTATTCTGGCTAATACTCTTTGAATAGGCTTCAGATCACCCACCTTATTGCTTTCACAACTCTTTCCTTTAGCGTAGCACAACTTGGTCATGTTTACCAGGAATTCTGAATTCTTTGCTTCACTTTGGCTAAAGGTATGGTAGGTGTCTTCATTTGGAATGGATAATACCTTAGCCAGATTTGAAGCAGTAAGAATTACTTCAAATCCACAAACCACAGAATGCACATCAGTTTCTTCAACTATCCTCATTCCCAATTCTTGAGGAGTCTTGTCCTTATTCTCCAACTTCTCCTTCTTCTTTGCATCCAGCCCCCTGTTGTAGTCTTCAACCGTCTTCACCTTGCTTCTGATCCAGAAATCCTTTACTAGCGTTGGATAGATGAGACCATTTAGCATCTTCATGAATTTAAAGCTCCCATCATGTTCAATAAAGAACTTTAAGACATCAAAGTGATTCTTCTCCAAGCTATCAAAGTCCACTGGTTGTTCCATAACCAGATTTAGAGATTTTCCCTCCATCTCTAGAGACAAATCTGTGGAGAACAATTCTTCGCAAGTAGTAGTATTGATAGGGAAGTTCTTTGGAAACACAAATAAAGAATCTGAAGACAATGTGGATGCTGCCATTTCTAAAGTTAGGGTTTTGCTAATTTTTTGGAAGAAAGAAGGTTTTTCTGAAGTTTGAGAAAAACGAAAGTGTAGGTTGTGAGGATGCAGTGTGTGCAAGTGATTTAGTGATTTTAATTAAAGGCAAATTAAGTCACACATAGAAAATACATCGAAAAGAAAAGAACTAATCATTAACTGTTTCAAACCAATCAGAATGTGTGTACGTGTTGTCTATTTAGCGCCAAAACGTTTCAGAAAAAAAATACTTAAACGTTTCCAATTCAATTCATATTCAGAGGCTTAACCTTCAGAGGTTGGAAAGTTTCTCAGAGTCTGGATTACTTCAGATGCTGAGATCCAAAATACTTCAGAGTCTGAAAACGTGTCTTTCAAGATACTTAAAAGGATGTTCAGACATGATTTTTCAAGGTTTTTAGTTTTGAACATTTTTGCATCTTAAGAAGACATTTTCAACCTTTGAAAGTTATTCCTCTGAGATGTCATTCAGGAGTTAAGAGTTACTCACCTTGCTTTGAAGCTTCTTGTTTTAATTGTAGTCAAAGTCATAGCCTGAGCAATCACTCCACCACACTGAGTTGTTGTCATCTTCAACGCATGCTTCAAAATCTTCATGCTCCCTCCTGCTCCTTATGTACTCCATCTCATCTTCTTCTCCATCTGACTCTTCAAAAATGTGCCTTCTATGCACAATTTCTCTTCTTCCATTCACAGTCACATGCATCTATGTGATTGGAAGGTTCAGAGTCTTAGTTTCACCTGCAATCAAGTAAACTATTTTGTCTCTTGGTACCCACTTGCTTGAGGGTCCTAGACTGTTAGTTGTCAAATCTTTATCCTTCATTTGTTTTATCTGAGAGCTATCAGATACAAATGTAGTGTAAAGATTAGGTAGTGAGAAGCTTCCATCAATAACTAATGAGCTTGGTTCCTCTAGTGTTTTATTACTGGAGTATCCAATCCCATTAGTATTGTTAGTCTTAAGGTTGCAAAGCATGGAAACAATTTTATTTTGATCAGCATTAATGTTGCAATACTCTTTGAGGGCAGGAGAGTGCTCAAAGGGTTTGTAACATACATCATAATCATTCTCAAGATCTTTTGTTTTGATAAAATCTTTTTGTACAAGATCCTCAGAGTGATTTACTTGCTTACTTAAATTCTCATAGTCTGCTTTAAGCTTTTTATACTTCTGCTGACTGTTAGAGAGTTTAAGTAAGGTTTTCTCAAGGTGCTTGATCAATTTTGTATTGGAAAGATGAGAATATACCTGATTCATTCTTCTCTGGATATTGTCTTTGTTCTCAGGTTCTGACTCTCCATCAGAACTTGAATCTTCAGAGTCTGAACCATCTTCAGAACTTGATCCTTCAGCTCCTGGTGCTCTTTCAGATTCATCTTCAGAGAAGTTGTCTAGTACATCCCAGGTTGTCATTCCTTTGACCAGCTTTCCTCCACTCTTCTTGAAGTTGTACCATCTTTGAATTTTTCTTGAGAACTTTTCAAGATACTCTTCATCAGGTCCTTCAACAAGATCTTCATGTTCCAATGCTTGCTTTCATTTCCTTGCTGCTTCTTCACCTTTCAACTCTTGCATATCCTTCAGAGTCAATTCATGGACTCTGAGTAAATCAATCAATGATTCAGGACTCATTGAGTTGATGTCTTTAGTTTCCTCTATAGTGTTTGAAATTACATTCCAATTCAGAGGCAAACTTCTCAGCAACTTTCTTACAAGCTCTTTGTTGCTGAGTTTGTTGTTGTGGTCTTCAAGCTTGCTTGTGATGGCTTGAAACCTTACGTTCATTTCCTCAATGCTCTCATTTTCCTCCATCCTAAACTCCTCATATTGATATAACAAACCATTTACTGTTGCCCACTGAATGCTTTCATTATCATCACTAATGAGGCAAAGTGTAGTAGTTGTAGATACAATATTAGAAGTTTGTTTGACCCCTGATGTGGAAGGATTTTGATTGTTGCTCAGATCTTCATTTAAGCTCAGTCCATCTTCAATTTTCTTGCTAAGATCAGCAACTTGTTGATATAGCTTCTGCTTCCAATCATCCATGTTTTAAGCCATGGAGGTTTTCTCCTGTGGATCTTGACTGTCTCACGGTTAAGTGATTTACCAACAGAACCGGAGCTCTGATACCAATTGAAGGTGCGTGGAGAAAACACAAGAAGGGGGGTTGAATTGTGTTTTGGATATTTAAAAACTTTCCAAGATATTTAAATCTTATCAGAGTCTTTAAAGCACAGCGGATTGTTCACACAATTAACTTATGACTAAATGAATGATGAAGGAGTAAATGAGAAAGTGAGAGAGAGAAGAACACACAACAATTTATACTGGTTCCCCTCACAAATTGAGAGTACTCCAGTACCCTAGTTTCCAAGAGAGTTCACTATAATCACAAAGATTACAATATATGCTCAAGCACACAAGCTCAAGACTTCCTTGCTCAAGTCACACAAGACTTAAGACTTCCTGCTCTAAGTCACACAAGACAGAGAGACTTCCTTGCTCTGATCACACAAGATCAAAGACTTCCTTGCTCAAGCACACAAGCTCAAGACTTCCTGCTCTAAGTCACACAAGACAGAGAGACCTCCTTGCTCCTACACTCAGCAGAAGACTTCGTTGCTCTAATCACTAAGATTGAGACTTATGTGCTTCTACACTAAGCAGAAGACTTTCTTGCTTCTACACTAAGCAGAAGACTTTGTTGCTTCTACACTAAGAAGAAGACTTACTACTAACTTGTAAGCTTAAACTTGTTACAATCATAATAACTTCAGAGGCTTAAACTAGTTTCTATGCTCACTTCATTTGAGAGATGTTTTCTATTACAATTCAAATTCTCACTTTCTTCTAAGAGATGTTTTCTAATGAAGAGCGCTAGTCATCAATTCTTTCTTTGGCATATTTATATGAGTTGAGAAAGACATTGAGACGTTGGAGAAATCCCCGTTGTAAAATGGACAGCTTCTGTCTTTGAAGACCCGTTGAGTAAAGCCACGTCTTCTTTTGCGGTTAGGCTTCATCTTTACTGTTTGTCCAAGATACAGTAATAAGGTACAACTAGCTTCTAGAGAGTAGGATCACATTCTTTGTGACCGTTGTAATTAGTTGTCCTTGATCAGATCATCAGTCGTGATAAGTTTAGTTGAAGTAGCCCTTCTGATGACTTGGGGAATTCCTTTACTTCTGATGATCCTTTGATAACTTGGAGTCTGATTGGTCTTGAATGGTTGGCCTCTGATAGTCCTTCGTAATTCAGCTTCTGAACGTCTTCATCCTCTGAATGACTTATGACTAGCAGACAGCTTCTGAACTGTTGTAGGCCTCTGAACATCTTTGAGCTTTTGAACTCCTCTGAGCTTCTGAACGCTTGCAGACATTCTGATCCTCTTTGAGCTTCTGACCACGTTGTAGCTTCTGAACTCCTTCAGAGTGTAAATATTCAGACTTCCATAGGTTTCATCAGAGTTTAAATTAAGTGTGCTCTTGATATAACGTTGGATTCTCCTGCACTTAATTTAAACATTAGTACCATCAATTGTCCATTTAATACTTTTTTATCATCAAAACTTAAGGGTGTGTATTAACACATATTTTGTTCCAACAGGGACAACCAAAGGATCATCCATATTGAGTTTAAGAACAACTCTACAAGTGAGTTAGACACCACACTCTTATCCAAAACCCTATGGCATTAGGTTTATGGGTCCTCTCACTTCTAAAGTATTCACCTCCACTTTTCTAAATAATGTGGGACTTAACTCACTCACACTCAGTGAAGGTGCGTGGAGAAAACACAAGAAGGGGGGGGGGGTTGAATTGTGTTTTAGATATTTAAAAACTTTTTTAGATATTTAAATCTATTAGAGTCTTTAAGCACAACGGAATAGTTTACACAATTAACCTAAGGCTAAGTGAATGATGAAGGAGTAAATGAGAGAGTGAGAGAGAGAAAGAGACACAAAGATTTATACTGGTTCCCCTCACAAATTGAGAGTACTCCAGTCCCCTTGCTTCCAAGAGAGTTCACTATAATCACTAAGATTACAATTCAGATGCTCAAGCACAAAGCAAGAGACTTCCTTGCTCTAGGTCACACAAGACATAGAGACTTCCTTGCTCTAATCACACAAGATCAGAGACTTCCTTGCTCTAAGTCACACAAGACAGAGAGACTTCCTTGCTCTAATCACAAAAGATCAGAGATTTCCTTGCTCAAGCACACAAGCTTAAGACTTCCTTGCTCAAGTCACACAAGACAAGAGACTTCCTTGCTTCTACACTAAGCAGAAGACTTCGTTGCTCTAATCACTAAGATTGAGACTAAGCAGAAGACTTATCAATTACTCACGCAGGAGTAATACTAACTTCTAAGCTTAAACTTATTACAAGATAATAACTTCAGAGGCTTAAGCTAGTTTCTATTCTCACTTAATTTGAGAGATGTTTGCTATTACAATTCAATTTCTCACTTTATTCTGAGAGATGTTTTCTAATGAAGTTCGTTAGTCATCAATTCTTTCTTTTGCATATTTATATGAGTTGATAAAGACATTGAGACGTTGGAGAAATTCCCGTTGTAAGTTGGACAGCTGTAGTCTTTGAATATCCGTTGAGTAAAGCCACGTCTTCTTTTGCAGTTAAGCTTCACCTTTACTGTTTGTCCAAGATACAGTAGTAAGGTACAACTAGCTCCTAGAGAGAGTAGGATATTCTTTGTGACCGTTGTAATTAGTTGTCCTTGATCAGATCATCAGGCTTGATAAGATTAGTTGAAGTAGCCCTTCTGATGACTGGGGAATTCCTTTGCTTCTGATGAACCTTTGATAACTTGGAGTCTGATTGGTCTTAAATAAATAGCCTCTGATAGTCCTTCATATTCCAGCTTCTGAACGTCTTCATCTTCTGAATAACTCATGACTAGCAGATAGCTTCTGAACTCTTGTAGGCATCTGAACATCTTTGAGCTTCTGAACTTCTCTGAGCTTCTGAACTCTTGCAGACATTATGATCCTCTTTGAGCTTCTGAACTTTGTTTAGCTTCTGACAACGTTTTAGCTTCTGAACTCTTTCAGAGTGTGATAATTCAGACTTCCATAGGTTTCATCAGAGTCTAAATCAAGTGTGCTCTTTATATAACGTTGGATTCTCCTGCACACTTAATTTAAACATTAGTAACATCAATTGTCCATTTAATACTTTGTTATCATCAAAACTTAAGGGTGTGTACTAACACATATTTTGTTCCAACACTCAGCACAACATATCCTCCCTGAAATCAAGGTTAGTACCAACACACAAGCAACATGAGTATGATCAGAAGTTTACTAGAAAGTGATAATTAGTGAATCTAGGGAATTTAGCCACCCAAAAGGGACTAGCACAAAATTTGTCTAGTCTCTCCTTATGTGGTGCTCATTTTCTTGGTTATACCATGTAAATTGGTTACCATGACAGCATAGGTCCATAAGCTCACATTTAGGGGAGGCTAAGATGGATTTGAAACATGAGTCATGATATAAGGTCTCCTAAAAATGGAGGCCGCAACAAAAATATACATGGCATAATAATATTAGTAAATTAGAGATGTAAAATTTAATATATATTGCAACAAAATGTAGATTCAACAGTCAGATTTAGTCTCTCTACAAAAAAAACAAAAGAAAAAGAATTGTAGATGTGTGGAGAGAGATCAAGAAAAAAGAAATAGCATAAAACACACAAACATCGACATGATTCGTTTAAGTAGCTAAAATGTATTTTATTGTTAGGGATTATAATATGAATATTTTTTATGTTAATTAAAATAATAGTTTTTTTTTATTTGCAATTTTTAAGGAAGTTAATTTTTTTAATTGAGTGACACTTTTTAAATTTGCATATAACCTCCAAAAACTCGGGACGCCCCTGCTCACATTGATTCAAAGTATTTTGAAACGTAATAGTATTATAGTAGTGGATGCCCTTGTCACCGAACAAGAGCCAATTCTCATGGTAATTATTAGTATTAGCCATTTCTAAAATCATATCACAAGTAAGAGGCTTTTGTTGGTGTTGAGAGAATCCATAAATGGCAGTGGCTCTCCACCCAATCTCATTGTTAATAGAGACTGTTGTGAATTCGGTTAAATCACACCAATAACCTTAGTGTGTGGAGCAATTTGATTAAAGTATTCAAAATAAGTGATAATGAGCAATATCAATACTAAACAAATAAACCGCGAAAACGTAAAGAACACAGTCACAATTTTTTACCCAGTTCAGTGTTAATGAACCTACTCTGGGGGAGAAGGAAGCTCTCCGTTCCACTATCAAACTTGTTCTTCTTGATTACAATAAGATTCTCACAAAGGTTACAAGAATTAGAAACCCTAAATCTACCCTTGTCCCAAATCTCTTCCCGTGACCAAGAGATTTCAATGATATGTGTTTACAAGATAAAAGAGATGATTATCAATCCTAAGAAATATTCCTAGCCTTTTGTTGTTTGAGAAAACCCTCAAAAAACCTCTTTTTCCTATCACGGCATAGGCAGAAAACGCAACCTTTATAAATAGAATCGCGCTCCCGCGCCAGGAAGCTGCGCCGCGCGCAAACTTCCAGAACCAAGCCTAGAAAATCTGTTGCAGTGGCGCCAGGCGCCAAGCTTGCTACGCGCCGCGCCAAATGACAGAACAGCCCCAATTTTCTGATTCTTCAAGTTCAAGGTAATTCCCAACAAATCTTCACCTTGCCTTTAACTTGATGGTGATGTCAACTTCCCACCAACCACCATGCTGCCCTCTCCGATCTCCGTCTACTCTTCGAAATTGATTAAGTCCAAGCAACGCTTGAACTTAACCCTTGGTAATGATTTGGTGAACATATCCGCCGGATTCTCCTCCGATGCCACTTTCTCCACTATGATTTCCTTGGTCTCAATCATATCTCTAACAAAGTGCAACCGGATGTCAATGTGTTTTGTCCTTTCATGATACACTTGATGATTCGCAAAATGAATGGCACTCTGACTATCACAATGTATCTTCACAGACCCTTGACTGATCCCCAATTCTCCAATCATACCCTTCAGCCATATAGCTTCCTTGACTCCTTCAACAAGAGCTATATATTCTGCTTGAGTTGTCGACAAGGCCACAACTGACTGTTGATTAGCCTTCCACATTACCGATGTACCAAATAGAGTGAATACAAAACCAGATAAAAACTTTCTAGTATCCACATTGCCCGCATAGTCCGCATCCACATAACCCTCCAAAGCATCTCTTCCTGGATCAGTTCTTTTATACTTCAGACCTCCCTTCAAGGAACCATTCAAATACCTCAGAACCCACTTCAAAGCTTGCCAATGAACTTGGCCCGGATTTGCCATAAACCGACTTACCACACTTATTGCATAGGATAAATCCGGTCTACTACAAACCATGCCATACATGATGCTTCCAACTCCACTTGCGTAAGGGGTAGTTTCCATCTTCTTTCTTTCATCCTCGGATTGAGGACACTGTTTTATTGACAACTTTGAATGGTGACCAAGTGGTGTATTCACTACCTTAGAATCTGTCATTCTAAACCGCTCCACCACTTTCTTCAAATAACCGTGCTGAGATAAGAACAACACACCTTTACTCCGGTCTCTCATGATATCCATGCCAAGTATCCTCTTTGCATTACCGAGATCCTTCATCTCAAATTCACCATTTAGTTTCTCCTTGAGCTTTAGAATCTCCTGCTTTTCAGAACCTGTAATAAGAATATCATCTACATAAAGAAGAAGGTAGAGAATGATTTTCTCATTCCTCTTCATCATGTACACGCAACTGTCATAGTTGCTTCTCACGAACCCAACCTTTAATAAGAAATCATCAAACCGACGATACCACTGCCTTGGACTTTGCTTCAACCCATACAAAGATTTCTTCAACAGACATACTTTAGAACTGTCTTCCACAAAACCTTCAGGTTGTTGCATGTAGATGGATTCTTCTAACTCTCCATGTAAGAATGCGGTCTTCACATCCATTTGTTCCAACTCAAGATCATACTGGTCACAATAGCCATAAGTACCCTTATAGAACAATGCTTCACCACCGGTGAGAAGATTTCGTTGTAATCAATCCCCTCCACATGAGTGAAACCCTTTGCTACAAGTCTCGCCTTATACCTTGGTGCTTCAACTCCAGGAATGCCTTCCTTTTTCTTGAACACCCACTTGCTACCCACTACCCTTTTATTTTTAGGTAATGGCACAAGCTTCCAAGTCTGGTTCTTCTCCAATGATAGCATTTCCTCATTCATTGCCTTCAACTAGTCCTTGCCCTCTATGCTTTCTGATGCTTCCCTGAAGTTCTTTGGTTCCAAGTCTTGCACCTCTTCATCTGCATTCAAAGCATAACAAATAAGGTCAGCATAGCCGTATCTATTTGGTGGACGAATATCTCTTCTTTCCCTATCTCTAGCTAGCTGATAGCCAGAAGTAGATGTTTCATCACTTCCACTTTCTTCAGGGACTAGAGTCTGCTCCTCTGTTCCCTCCTTATCAGTGAAAGGCTCCACCTCAAACTAGATATTCTCCACCCCCGTTTCTGGACTTGCATTCAGGTCTTTGCACTTCATCCCCATCCGGGTCTCATCAAAAGTGACATCCCTGCTTATTATAAACTTTGATCCTCCCGGTCCCATCTTCCACAGCTTGTAACCTTTCACACCATCTAGATAACCAATGAACACACACTTTACAGCTCTAGCATCAAGCTTATCTTGCTTAACATGAGCAAATGCTAGAGCTCCAAAGATTTTCAAGTTGGAGTAGTTTGCCGGCTTGCCACTCCAAACCTCCATAGGTGTCTTTAGATCAATTCATGTTGATGGACATCTGTTGATCAAATAGGCAGCAGTGTTAACTGCCTCTCCCTAGAAACTCTTGGGTAATCCAGCTCCCAACAGCATACACCTCACCCGCTCCAACAAGATCTTGTTCATTCTTTCAGCAAGACCATTCTGCTGCGGTGTGTATGCTACGGTTCTATGCCTCTTTATACCTTTCTTCCTGCAAGACTCATTAAATTGCTTTGAAACAAACTCCAGGCCATTGTCAGTTCTTAAAACTTTTGAAGTGCGTGGGAGAAAACACAAGAAGGGGGGTTGAATTGTGTTTTAGATTTTAAAAACTTTTCTAGATAATAGTATCTATCAGAGTCTTTAAGCACAGCGGAATTCTTAACACAAACAACTTGAATAAAAAAGAATGATGGAAGAGTAAATGAGAGAGTAAGAGAGAGAGAGACACAAGAATTTATATTGGTTCCCCTCACAAAACGAGAGTACTCCAGTCCCCTTGCACTTCCAAGAGATTTCACTATAATCACAAATATTACAATTCTAGTGCTCAAGCACACAAGCAAAAGACTTCTTTGCTCAAGTCACACAAGACAAGAGACTTCCTTGCTCAAAGTCACACAAGACTAAGAGACTTCCTTGCTCAAGTCACACAAGACAAGAGACTTCCTTGCTCAAGTCACACAAGACAAGAGACTTCTTTGCTCAAGTCACACAAGACAATAAACTTCTTTTGCTCAAAGTCACACAAGACTAAGAGACTTCTTTTGCTCTAATCACAAAGATTGAGACTTTTCCAAATTAATCACGCAGGAGTAATACTAACTTATAAGCTTAAAACTATTACAAGATAATAACTTCAGAGGCTTTAGCTAGTTTTCAATTCTCACTTAATTCTGAGAGATATGATCTATGAAGATTCGTTGTCATCAATTCTTTCTTTTACATATACATATGAGTGGGAGAAAGATATTGAGACGTTGTAGAATTCCCGTTGTAAATGGACAGCTGTTGATTCCTTTTTGCTCATGCTGTAACTTTCAAATATTTACTCTAAACAAAGTCATGTCTTCTTCGCAGTTAAGCTTCACTTTTTACTGTCTGTCCAAATACAGTAATAAGGTACAACTAGCTCCTAGAGAGAGTAGGATCACATCCTTTATGACCGTTGCAATTAGTTGTCCTTAAAGAGATCATCAGGCTTAGTAAGAGTTGTTGATGTAGCCTTTCTGATGATTAGAGGAATTCTCTTTGCTTCTGATGAACCTTGATATCTTGAAGTCTGATTGGTCTTGAATAATTGGCCTCTGATAGTCCTTCGTAATTCAGCTTCTGAACATCTTCATCTTCTGAATAACTTTTGACTAGCAGATAGCTTCTGAACTCTTGTAGGCATCTGAACGTCTCTGAGCTTCTGAACTTTTCTAAGCTTCTGAACTCTTGCAGACATCCTGATCCCTTTTGAGCTTCTGAACATGTTTAGCTTCTGACCACGTTTTAGCTTCTAAACTCTTTCAGAGTGTAATGATTCAGACTTCCATAGGGTTCCTTCAGAGCATAAATCAAGTGTGCTCTTGATATAAACTTAAGATTCTCCTGCACACTTAATTTAAACATTAGTAACATCAATTGTCCATTTAATACTTTGTTATCATCAAAACTAAGGGTGTGTACTAAAACACATTTTGTTCCAACAATCTCCCCCTTTTTGATGATGACAAATATAAGTATTAAATACAATTGTTGTTGATAAAATTTAGCTATGTTGACATTAGGCTTCTGAGTTTTGCAAGCTCCCCCTAAGTCTGATATTCCATAGGGTTAGGTTTGTAAGCTCCCCCTATTTTGTATCCATAGTTAATTTTAATCAGTTTAAGAATTACTTTATTATATGACTTAAATTATTCATATTTTACTATGTAGAGAACAAGGTTTGCAAGCTTCTTCTTTTCATAGTGTAATAATCTTTGAATAAAGTTGCACCCTTACTCAAAAACTATCTATGAATAGTAAACTTCAATTAATAAAAGTATTCTCCTTAAAATTATGCGCTTATTTAAAATGCCAGATGAAATAGACAAAATATTTAAATGAATGACAATAGGATCAGAGGCACTAGAAACGTATACACACACAAGGTTCTGATGGTTATCATGAAATATAGTTTCAGAGTTCAAAATATTTTTCAAACAGTTCAGAGCTTTAAAAAATCATTTCAAAAAGTTCAGAGCTTAAAACAAATGATTTTGAAAACAGTTCAGAGCTTAACACAATATTTTGAAATCCTCAAGATCAGATTGTCATTTCAAAGCATGTACCTCATGCCACTAAATTGACCACTCTCCTACGCTCTCTTTCTGAAGCACTACAAAGCCCTAAAAAGCAAAGTAAAGTAATTTCGCTTCTTCCAACAATTGATTTATCATTATTCTTTCTCCCCCTTTTGTCATTATCAAAAAGGTAGTATAAGCAATTAATAACAAGTACAACGTCCAATGCAGTCAAGTCCGGAGTGGTTGAACGCATTTATGACATTGGCGTGTGAAATGAGCTTATAAAAAGGAGAGAAACCTAGTCATTTTATTCACACAGAATAATCTTAGGTTTTGATAGAGCAATTGAGAGAAAAAATGAAACGCTCAGAGAAGAAGAAGGTAGATTCAAAGAGAGTTAGTCAAGATAGGAGAAAACATACGAAGAAATCAAGAGAAACAAAGCCAGTGTCTGAACAAGAAAAATGCAGTTCAGAGTCTGAAGAAAAAGATTGGGACTCTGACTGGTTTGAGTTTCTGAAGACATATCCTCCTGAAGAAAAATAATCTGATATTCAAGGCTCTAGAGGGGCTAGAATCTTCTCCTGAAGAAAAACAATCTGATGCATCAGAATTGGTTTCTTCATGGAAGACTACCAGTTGGATGGCTCATCCAATTCCCCTCTTCAAAGGTCATATTTAGACTTGTAACCACAATATGTCCTTTGGAGCATCCAGAAAATAGTCTTTAGGAATTTTATATGTATTCAGTAACTTATGTTCTGAATGAAATGAAATTTGATTTGGCTTGTTTAATTTGATTTTCTTATTATGTTTCTTCTCTTGTTATGCAATTTAATTCTTTTAAGAATAACCAAATGTTGTATTAATTGAAAAACAATTTTATGAATAGAAACACAAGAGTTTAAAATATCAATTGAAAAACTGTTTTTAAATGAAATAATCTTAAAAAAAATTTGAAAGTCAATTAAAGAATTAAATCTTAAGAAAAACAGTTATCAACAGTTTAAAGAATCACAAAAAAATATTCAGATTAACACACAGTGAATAAATATTTCAGATTAGCACAAAGAAGTCAAAAACATACAACATTATGAACTTAATCCTATCAATGTGCCTAACAAAATATTAATCAGATAAACAATTAAGCAATCAAAGAAATCCTAGGGGTTTATTGAGGACGACTACAGAGGAGAGCTAAGGTTTTCATGATTTCCTTTTGGTTTCCATTGACTTCCTCCATCATCCCAATATACTTGTCCACTTTGGCTTCAATTCTTTCAATATCAGCCTCATAAACAGGATTCCTCAGATGCTCTTGATTAGCTCCCAGATTGTCTAGAATGGGTTCATTCAAATCTTCCTCAAGTGAAGCTAACCTCTCCCTCAGGTTTTGCTCATCATTTGCTCTTACAGCAGAGGATTCAGGTTGATTCCTCTCTGTGTCCTCCCGAGTCTGAATGACCTCTTCAATATGTGCAGCTTTTCCTTTGTCAAATTTCTTCTATTCTTCAACATCAGCCTTCTGAAGACTATACAACTTCTTCACCAATTCTTCAGTCAAACTCACCCATTGAGCAGCATACTCAGACGAAGGCAGATCAGATTGCCTAAGCCCATGAAGACCATGTATCTGACTGAACAGGCTGTTGCATTCAATAGTTGAGCCATGGTGTTTTTCTCCTCAAGATCTTGACTGTCTCACTGTTAAGTGATTTCAAACAGAATCGGAGCTCTGATACCAATTGAAGGTGCGTGGGAGAAAACACAAGAAGGGGGGGGGTTGAATTGTGTTTTAGATTTTAAAAACTTTTCTAGATAATAGTATCTATCAGAGTCTTTAAGCACAACGGAATTCTTAACACAAACAACTTGAATAAAAAAGAATGATGGAAGAGTAAATGAGAGAGTAAGAGAGAGAGAGAGACACAAGAATTTATACTGGTTCCCCTCACAAAACGAGAGTACTCCAGTCCCCTTGCACTTCCAAGGGATTTCACTATAATCACAAATATTACAATTCTAGTGCTCAAGCACACAAGCAAGAGACTTCTTTGCTCAAGTCACACAAGACAAGAGACTTGCTTGCTCAAAGTCACACAAGACTAAGAGACTTCCTTGCTCAAGTCACACAAGACAAGAGACTTCTTTGCTCAAGTCACACAAGACAAGAAACTTCTTTTGCTCAAAGTCACACAAGACTAAGAGACTTCTTTTGCTCTAATCACAAAGATTGAGACTTTTCCAAATTACTCACGCAGGAGTAATACTAACTTCTAAGCTTAAAACTATTACAAGATAATAACTTCAGAGGCTTTAGCTAGTTTTTAATTCTCACTTAATTCTGACAGATATGATCTATGAAGATTCGTTGTCATCAATTCTTTCTTTTACATATATATATATATATATGAGTGGGAGAAAGATATTGAGACGTTGTAGAATTCCCGTTGTAAATGGACAGCTGTTGATTCCTTTTTGCTCATGCTGTAACTTCCAAATATTTACTCTAAACAGAGTCATGTCTTCTTCACAGTTAAGCTTCACTTTTTACTGTCTGTCCAAATACAGTAATAAGGTACAACTAGCTCCTAGAGAGAGTATGATCACATCCTTTATGACCGTTGCAATTAGTTGTCCTTAAAGAGATCATCAGGCTTAGTAAGAGTTGTTGATGTAGCCTTTCTGGTGATTAGAGGAATTCTCTTTGCTTCTGGTGAACTTTGATATCTTGAAGTTTGATTGGACTTGAATAATTGGCCTCTGATAGTCCTTCGTAATTCAGCTTCTGAACGTCTTCATCTTCTGAATAACTTTTGACTAGCAGATAGCTTCTGAACTCTTGTAGGCATCTGAACGTCTCCGGGTTTCTGAACTTCTCTAAGCTTCTGAACTCTTGCAGACATCCTGATCCCTTTTGAGCTTCTGAACATGTTTAGCTTCTAACCACGTTTTAACTTCTGAACTCTTTCAGAGTGTAATGATTCAGACTTCCATAGGGTTCCTTCAGAGCATAAATCAAGTGTGCTCTTGATATAAACTTAAGATTCTCCTGCACACTTAATTTAAACATTAGTAACATCAATTGTCCATTTAATACTTTGTTATCATCAAAACTAGGGGTGTGTACTAAAACACATTTTATTCCAACAACTTTCAGTTTAGTTCCAATTTGATTTTCTATCAAGGTATGCTATTCTTTAAATTTTTCAAACGCATCACTTTTATTTTTAATGATATGCACCCATACCCTCCTAGAATAATCATCAATAATGCTAAGAAAATAAGAACCTCCACCATGAGTAGGAACCGACGCTGGACCCCAAAGGTCCGAGTGAACATACTCAAAAGGTCTACTAGACTTATGAACTCCCACCCCAAACTTCACCTTGTGTTGTTTGCCTAGTGTGCAGTTATCACAAAATTCTAGCTTGTTCAATTTTTCTTGCCCTAGTAAACCTTGTTTATCTAGCTCAACTAAACTTTTTTCACTGACATGCCCTAACCTCAAATGCCATAGTTTAGTTATGTCTGCATTTTCAACACTAGTTACTAATGCATTAGAAATAACGGTGGAACCTTCTAAAATGTAAAGACCATTCATTTTAGACCCTTTAGCTATTACTAATGCACCATGAAAAATTCTCATCACACCACGTTCAATTCTAGTGCAATACCCTAGATTATCAAACATGCTTATCGAAATTAAATTTCTCTTAAGTTCAGGGATATACCTCACATTTTTCAAAAGAAAGTCGCGGTTATCATACATTTTTAGACGAATAGAACCTGTACCTTGAACCTTGCACGCCTTATTGTTACCAAGACGCACAACTCCACCTTCCTTCAATTCCAAGGTTTCAAAGTACTCCTTTCTCGGACAAATGTGATAAGAGCATCCGAAGTCCATGACCAAGCTCTTCTCCGGTTCCCAACTAGTAACTGTTAGTGCACCTGCACTCTCATAACCTTCCTCTTCACTAACAGCAATCTGAGCCGACGAACTATCACTGCCCCTTCTCTAAGGAAAGTCCTTCTTGAAGTGACCCGGTTCATGACAGTAATAGCATTTGAACTTGCTACCACCATCACCATTTGCCCTAGACTTAGACATGTGCTTCTTCCCTTTCCCTTTACCTCTGTTCTCACTTCTGCCCCTTGAGACATTCAAGCTTTCTCCACTATCATCAATCTTCAATTCATTGAGCTTTGTCAGCTCCTTGGTTCTCAAAGCCGCTTGGACTTCATCCAAGGTGATAGTGCCTTCTTTACCATATAGCAATGCATCCTTGAGATGCTCAAGAGACTTAGGTAAAGTACACAACAAGTGAAACGCCTGGTCCTCATCTTCTATTTTCACATCAATGTTCGCCAAATCATCGATAATCTTATTGAACTCTGATAGTTGCTCCGACACCGATTTATTCTCCACCATACGGAAGAAATAGAGTTGTTGCTTCAGACACTGCTTATGTGTCAGGGACTTAGTCATATAGAACTTGTCAAGTTTGGTCCACATAGCAGCTGCACTTTTCTCCTTGGCCACTTCTCTCAGCACCTTATCTGCAAGACACAAGATGATAACACTTAATGCTTTGCCATCCATCTCGGCCTTCTCCGTGTCTGAGAGAGTAGCCGGCATGGCTGCCACTCCCTTCAACGCCTCATCGCACTTTTGTTGAGTAAGTATTGTCCTAACCTTCACCTTCCAAAGATTGAAGTCGTTACTCCCATTGAACTTTTCAATGTCCCACTTAGAACCCATGATACCTTAATGGTTTGATCCTTGCCCCACGGTGGGCGCCAATTGTTGTGAATTCGGTTAAATCACACCAATAACCTTAGTGTGTGGAGCAATTTGATTAAAGCAATCAAAATAAGTGATAATGAGCAATATCAATACTAAACAAATAAACCGCGAAAACGTAAAGAACACAATCACAATTGTTTATCCAGTTCGGCGTTAATGAACCTACTCTGGGGGAGAGGGCAGCTCTCCGTTCCACTATCAAACTTGTTCTTCTTGATTACAATAAGATTCTCACAAAGGTTACAAGAATTAGAAACCCTAAATCTACCCTTGTCCCAAATCTCTTCCCGTGACCAAGAGATTTCAATGATATGTGTTTACAAGATAAAAGAGATGATTACCAACCCTAAGAAATATTCCTAGCCTTTTGTTGTTTGAGAAAACCCTCAAAAAACCTCTTTTTCCTGTCACGGCATAGGCAGAAAACACAACCTTTATAAATAGAATCGCGCTCCCGCGCCGCGCGCCAGGAAGCTGCGCCGCGCGCCAACTTCCAGAACCAAGCCCAGAAAATCTGTGGCAGTGGCGCCAGGCGCCAAGCTTGCTGCGCGCCGCGCCAAATGACAGAACAACCCCAATTTTCTGATTCTTCAAGTTCAAGGTAATTCCCAACAGAGACTATGATGGATTAGCATCATCCCAATAAGTTAAGAACTATGGTTTAATGGAAGCTTTTGAATAATACTTTTGAGTACATAGACATGTCCGCGATGAAATAGAGTAAGAGTACCGTTTAAAGGAGGAAGAAAAGAGTTTGTATGTAATGCTTTTAATTTGACATCAAATCTCATCCATTTATTATGTTTAAAGAAAATGAGTTGTGGGACGAAATGAAATTGGACGACCAATGTGGTTGTTACTTTGACCATTTTGTATACAACCACCGCCCCTTTATTCCTCAAAATTTTGAATTTATAGCCAACCATCTCATAACAACTAAGCTTTCGTCACTTTCACAACTAAATACCATCGGACCTACCAAATAGTAGTGTTGTATTTTTAATCCAAAGATTTAAAATTATCACAAAAAATTTCTCATGCACCATATACAAAGACTATGTTTGGTAAAAAATAGCGGATAACTGATAAGTTATCTTATAGCGGACAGCTTATAAGCTATCTTTTAGCTTATACTGAATAAGTTAGTTGATTGAATTTGTACTGTTTGGTAAAATTAGCGGTTCAACTAGCTTATAGTAAGTTTGAAAAGGACATACAAAATATTTGTTTAATTAATATTTAATTTTTTTCAAGTAAGAAGATAAGAGTAAAGTTGGAAAAAAAATGATAAGCTATAAGTTCATAAGCTATAATTGTTTTCAAATAAGAAGATAGGGGTAAAATTGGAAGAAAAAATGATAAACCATAAATTCATCAGCTCCTTGAAATAACGTTTAAAAAATAAAGTATAAGCTCTGTATTAAAACCGGTTTACAAACGGAGCTAAAAACTCTAGATAACTTATTTGTCTTCCCAAATAGAACCAAAATTTAAACACTCCTTATCACAATGAATTCCTAATCAATCATTTCGTCTTTGTAATTTCCTCCAACTATGATAGTTTTATTTTCTTGCTTGTAATTTTCCCAATTTTTACATGTTCATCGATATTTCTTTGTTGTACCTTTTATTCTCTTATTATTATTTCTTTATCATTTATTCTCTTATTTTTTATTTTATTACGTTATGTACTTGTGTTAATCACTTAATCACCATCGAGAATTCCTCAACTTGCCAAGAGATGAGGGTTAATTTGTTGCACTTGAGCTACTTAATTGGCTTCTTTGTTAATCATCTTGCCAAGAAACAAAATTTATATATACTAGTATCTTCCACAAGGTATCAATCACATCGAGAAAAATAAAAATGAGTGAAGGCAAAACAAAGAGAATGAGTGTTATTAGTCTAGGGGAAGATTTGGAGGAAGAAATATTGGTTAGATTACCTACAAGGTCACTCATACGTTTTAAATGTGTTCAAAGATCTTGGAACAATCTTTTCAAGACTCCTACTTTTGCTATTAGAAACATGCATATCCATAGGTCTAACGATGATTATCACCGTTTCATTATCATTACCCAACATACTAAACAAACTTGTCCAAAAACCCATAACCACTGTGATACGCACCTTGACAAGGACACAAAATCAACTTGCTTAGAAACTTATTTTATGCTTCTCTCGTTACCCGACACGCCGACATCTACACCAACACTGACCGCGGTCGATTATTACCTCTTTCCGAACATTCCAATCCGAATAATCAAATTGTATGGTCATTGCAATGGTGTTTTATGTTTAGAATATGATTATTTTAATCCTAGTTTAATTCTTTGGAACCCTACCACTAGAGAGGTACATTTCGTATCTACACCTCCTACCACATCCACTATTCATCCAGAATTTATGATTGGTTTTGGTGCTAAATCAAACACCAACGATTTCAAAGTTATTAAACTCAATATAGACAGCGAAAAACTCTTCGTCTTTTCTCTATTATCAGTTGAAATTTATGATCTTAACAATAAATCATGGACAATTATCCACAACCGTATTCTTCATCCGAATCAAATCACTATGCGATACTATCACAAACGACCTAACAAATACAACATTTTTATGAATGGAATTTATTATTGGATCACAGGCTACAATGCAGAAGGTTTTTCAATCATTCTCACCTTTGATTTCAGCAGCAACAAGTTTCACACAATTGTTGGTCCAGTCTCACGTTTGGTTGATGAAACTGGTGACCAAAACTTGACTCAGATCAAAGGTTCACTTGCTTGTGTTGTGCAGCTTCGTTCTGAAATTATTTTTGGGATGGCAATTTGGGTCATGGATAAACAACATCAATGGGCCAAAGTATACAATTTGGTTCCACTTGAACTTACTATTACAAAACATGCAATGTTTTGCAAAGGGAAGAATGGTGTTCAATTCCTCGGAGGAAAGCCGGGACAACCGCTTACATTATACGACCACCATGGCAACTTGCTTCGCCAGTTTCAAATTCTTCTACATGATTTACTTGACTCTTTCTTGGTTCATGAGTATGTACAAAGTATAGCTCCCTTGTCGCCATAGTTTTTTTTTTTTTTTTTTGTGAAGTAATTATATGTTTAATGGTATATTTAGTCCTATGTTTATGTTAGGTTTTAATTTAGTCGATTACATTTAAGACGTTTCAAATTGATCCATTATGTTACCGATGTCAAGCTAATGTGATTGTATGGTCATTGGAGTTGTGTTTTACATTTAAAACGTTTCAAATTGTTTAGAATGTGAATAGTCAACCTTATGTTATTGATGTCAACATAAATTCATTATTTTCGTTAAATTTTTAGTTAATTTCTTCATCGTGTTGGATATTTCTGATACATTTTATTTTGATCCAATTTAATAATTTAATTAATTAAATTTGAAATTGGTTTTGTTGACTTTTTCTAAAGTGGTTTAATTTAGGCTCATTTAAATTTGGCTTATTTTTTAGTTTATGCAAATAAATAAATTTTTATGTTTATCCATAAGTTTTTATTAACAATAATTGTATCTTTATAAGCTATTTTTTATCAACTACCTTGAAAAGTTTATAATAATACATAAAAACTTATTTATTTGCATAAGTTACTTCGCATAAGCTTAAAAACAAATCAATTCAAAATCATCCCTTAATTTGTTTGACATAGACTCTAACTATAATTTGACAATTGACAGTGAACACTTATACTTGCACCTAATTAATACTACTAACCGTTAAGTATATCCTTTATTCTTGGAACTTCCTTCTCATTTTTGTTAAGACTTGGAGGATTTTTGTTTAGCACCACAACTTTTATCTCCTTAAACTTGCTCTTTGTGCCATCACCAAATACTTTTTTTTTTTGGATAGAATCACCAAATACTTTTAACAATGAAAGATACACACTCAAGGACTTATTAAAAGATGAGTACATTTTTATTCAAACTCTAGAAAACATACAAGATACAAATTTCAAAGCACTTTTGATAGCATATAGTTCAATATATCTACATTATTACTCTAATAAAATTTCAACAACTCAAGAACTATATACCAATTTTGGTAATTTTTGTCTCATGGCTTCTTTTGAAGTCCTGGTGTTTCTACGTAACGAATAGTCCTTCCTCCCTCTGAGTAATGGAGACCAACTGAGGGTGAATCTTGGACTCTTTTCTTGTCTTCATTGCCTTGTACTTCACTTGAAGTCTCTCCTTCTTCTACCTTTGCTTCCATCTTCTTGCTTGTGGAAAATGATTTTTTTCCCAAAATTAAAGACTCAATAGATTTATATGTTTCTTCATCTATTGGAGGATACCAATAATGAATGGCTCCTTTCTTAAGGGCTTCAGCATTCTTCTTATAACTATTGTCATCAGTTATATCCGTGATAACTGGAAATATACATAAAATATATATATAAAAAAAAATATACATAAATCAAATACATCAAAATATTTAAATATATACAAATTCAATTATTAGTATATATATAATTAATCAAAATCTACTATACTTACCAACCACTGGAGTCTTCTTGCTAACAAGTTCAAGGAAATTATAATCATCTGCATGAGCAAGATTCCCATCCACAATAATGAAATCCACATCATTGAAATCAGCAACCAATGCCTTTTGTGGAATGATGGAGTTGATTGTGACTTCAGAAAAAAAAAAAAAAGAAGAAAACTTAGAAAAATTTAATTAATATAAACAATTTTAAAGAATTTTTACAACGACTACCTTCATGACGAAACTTATTTGCCCATTGATGAATACTTCCAACCACCTTTGAATCTTGAGAAACAACGAAGAGTTTTCTTGTTTTTGAAGCCATTGGATCAACGTTCCTTTACAAAATGATTTGAGATTAATATTCAATGATGCATAATTAGTAACTCATCCTTTATATAGAATATTATATAGGTTCAATAGGTCGTTAACTAACTAACTAACACTTGTGTTGGCAGTTGCAAACCGTTAGTAACTGGTTTATCATTTTTCCATGCATTTTTATTTTTTATTTTTTAAGGGCTTTCTTGATATTTTCATTATCATTTGCTTTTTCTTTAATGGCATGTTTGGACCTTTACATTTATATTAGGATTTAATTTGGTTTTTTACATTTAAATTTTTTTAAGTTGGTACTAACTTTACAATAAAGTTTTATGTTTTTTTATAATATAAAGTTTTATGTTTTAAGTTAGTCTTTTTAGTCAAAATTTTATTTTAATCGTCTATGTGGACAACTTAAGAAGATGCCACATTGAAATTTTAGACAAAATTTCCCAAAATGGAACAAACTTATGTTAGCATCAGTAACTTTCGTAAGAGACCAACTTGTAAAACTTAAAATAAACGTAGATTTTTTTCTTTCAAGAACTAGTTTAGAGACACATGCGAATAATTAGATATTTAAGTTTATTATTATATTATGGTATGCAATTTATTTAAAATAAAATATTTAAAAATTTGTTAAAATATAAGTGAAGTTATTGTACTCTTGTAAAACTTGTTAAATCAATGGATTTATTGTCCCGTGTATATTTTTAAATAATTTATATTATTTTATTATAAAAAATAAATATTTTTTTTTGGGGTCAAATGTAACCTAGTGGATGGAATTCCACATTTTTCAAGGTTAAAAAATTAGGTTAAATTGGACAATTGGTCCCTTAACTTATTTATTAGTTTCATATTGTTCCTTTAATTAACTTATTAGTATGAATGTATATTGTATTAACTTATTTTGTGTTCATTTTAAATTTTGTTAATACTATTTGTTAGTTTAATTTAATATATTTATAATTTTTGATATCTTCAAATGTAATTGATAATATTCATTACAAAATATTATTTTTTATTTATTATATGTTATGTTTTTCATCAAACTTAATATTTATTTCGTCAAAAAATTCAAACTATTATTTTATAGTGTTTTTTATAATATTAATATTTAATAAAAAAATACAATTTATAATTTATATCCAAAAACCGATCCAAATTAAACCGCATAAAATTGGATCGGGTCGGATTTTTTTATTTATCATCCAAAACCGAACTGCGAATAAATTTATTTTTGGATCAAATGAGTATTTGCTTCACTATTGATCCAAACCGAACCGCGAGCAATACACCTTCTAACACACTATTTTCAACCTATTCTTTCTAACTAGTTGGATTTTAAATGGATTCTACTAAATTTATGTGGGACCTACATTATTTAGTGGAATCGATTTGAATTTTAACCAACTAAGAGTATGTTAAAAGTGTGTTATATTAGCTTTGCTCATTAATGTTTGTTTGTAAAACAACAGTTAATAGCAAACTCAATCTCATTGGAATATGGAAGGAAAAGAGCTTACAAAGTGTGTTCTTAATGTGCTCAACAAAGGACGACCCTATTACTCCCTCTTTTTTTTTTTGATAAATACCCTATTACTCCCTCTGATTTCAGACTTATATCCCTTCGCAGTGTTTCTCAAATTACCAAAACTATTGCAAACATAATCAAAGTTATACTCCTTGATTTTATTTTTTTTGTCAAATAGTGTTGCGGCTAGAAATTCCACCCTTAAAGTGGATAAGTGTGATGATCGGAGTTCGAACCTCCGATGCCCTGTATATATAATGCAATGTCCAACCAACTGAGTCAAGCTCATGAGACTCTGTGATGTTATTAGTCCAAATCAAAGTGGTTTATTTCATATAGGCTCATCTCAAACAATACCCTCATGGCTTATGAGTTATGACATCTTTCACTATTTTAATCAGACTAGTAGGGAAAAAGGTTTTGTGGGCATCAAAACGGATATGACAAAGGACTAATAACTTGAACCAATGGTTTTTAATTTTTACTTTCAACAATGTTTCAGTCTATGTTTGTTCAACTTTTAGAAGATGCTAATATGCATTTATGTGCTAATTAATAACACCAACAATTATAGAAATTAAAAATATATAGTGTATCATAATATTATTTAACTAAGACACATAAGAGTGATAAATAGGATAGTGGAGACATCAAATATCAAAAAAAGAAAAGTGCTTTTGCTAATTTCTCTTTTATACTTTTGCTATTTAAATAGCGGACATTATAAAAATAATAAATTTGACATCTCTTGCAGTTTTATCTAAATAGTAAATTCGGTTTTCTACTTAAGTAGTGGATGTGTAAAATCTTAAAATTTTCAGGATTTTACATTATTGTCTGTTTAAGTAGAGAACTGTGTTAACTACTTGACAAACCAACGCCTCATAAAACTCATCATAGGTGTCAATTTAATACTAATAGAACAAGTGTATATAAATAAAGATCCTCATTTCACAAATTCACACATTGAACAAAAATTGTATCGAGTACTTATTCATGATCACCTTTTCTACATAGAAGAATTAGATAAGCAGACAAGTCACACATGATATCAGACAATAAGCTTGTTTTCCATTAACCAACAAGACTCCAATTTAACTCTAGTTATCGTTGTGCAACTTGAGCGAATAAATTAACTAAACAAATGGAGTACTTGATCTATCTATATGAGGTGTTAGATAGTCAAGTAGTTAACATAGACTTAAGTAGAAAACAATGTAAAATTATGAAAACTTCAAGACTTTACACGTCTTCTACTTAGTAGAGAACTGCAGAGGGTGTCAAATTGCTTACTTTTATAACGTTCATTCTTTAATTTGGGTAAATATTGAATGCAAAATTTTTAATATCTCTCTCTCTCTCTCTCTCTCTCTCTCTCTCTCTCTCTCTCTCTCTCTCTCTCTCTCTCTCTCTCTCTCTCTCTCTCTCTCTCTCTCTCTCTCTCTCTCTCTCTCTCTCTCTCTCTCTCTCTCTCTCTCTCTCTCTCTCTCTCTCTCTCTCTCTCTCTCTCTCTCTCTCTCTCTCTCTCTCTCTCTCTCTCTCTCTCTCTCTCTCTCTCTCTCTCTCTCTCTCTCTCTCTCTCTCTCTCTCTCTCTCTATATATATATATATATATATATATATATATATATATAAGTACTATCAATTGATAAAAAATAAATGATTTTTTTGATTTATTGAATAACTGATATATGTAGATTATATAATCCGTTATTTAATGAATTAAAATTATCTTCATGAAGTCCACAAATCCTAACTCAACCGGTAGAAATACCAAAATTGTTAGTATCGGACACCATGACCGGGGTTCAAACCCCGGTCACTCCACTTTGTGTGTGTTAGTTTTAAATGGCTTTGTCATTTCGTCTATCAACAAAAAAAAAATCTTTATGGCCACACATGTTGGTATTTATGGCAGTGGGGAAATGAAACTATCTTCGAAGCTGACTTCAAAAGGCCGTATAATCGAACTTTATTGATCCAGAGATTCATTGAATATATTGAAGACTACAAATTGAAGTCGCTTCACATGGGGCCTAAATTGAAGGACACTATCTACATAGGATGAAAGCGACCAGACGAAGGATGGGTCAAACTCAACAACGATGGTGCGTGCAAGAATATGGGAGAGGTTACTGGTTGTGATGGTCTTTTTTGAGATTTGGATGGTAGATGGATTATAGGCTACACCAAAAAGATTGGAACTTATGATGCATTACTTGCTGAGATGTGGGGTTTGTATTTGGATTTGGACATGGCTTGGGGGAAACATTTTTCACATCTTATAATTGAAAGTGACTCAAAGATATTGATCGACAAGATCTCTGACAATTTCAAGTTTAATGGAATATCGCTGTCTTAGTTCAACATATTATGAAGCTGCTAAAAATGAACTGACGTGTGTGAATCATTCATAATTGGCGCGAAGGAAATAGAAGTGTCAATTGGCTTGCTAATTCTAGCACTACGATGGATCATTTGAATTTGATTGTTTTGTAGACTCCTTATAGTGAGCTGCAACAAATTCTCTTTGATGATATTTCTAAGATTTGCATGCTTAAAAATGTGAGGTTAACTCTACAGTTTTTTTCCTTAAGTTTTGCCCACCAAAAAATATAATAAACCCAAAAAAGTACTATTATTTTTGGAGATTATTATGGGTTTTACATGACCTTGCACATGTCTTTTCTTTCAAAAAACTTGTGAAAAAAGAAGAAGAAGAAACACATCACCAAGAAGAAAACACATTCTTGAGCTAAGCCATTTGCCATCTATATACCGTAAGACAGACGACTTCAAAGCTACTTCAAGTAAAGTGGTCAAACATGAGAAAATGTGTTATGACAATCAACATGTGTTTATACCTTTTATATTTGACACTTTTGGTTTTCTAACACCAAAAACTATGAATATTTTGAAAATAGTTCAAAGAGTAATGCATAACAATGTGGTATTTCATAGGTCTCAAAATGTACTATTTAAGAGGGTTGATTTTGCCATTCAAAAAGAGATAGTGACACAACTTGTTGTATGTTTGTCTTTCATTCAAGTCTAGTTATCTTACTTATATATTTTTAATTGATGATACAAAACAAAAAGAAAATAAACAAACATTAAATATAAATTTAGTAATTTTTGTTTATATTTAATTGGAGGGTTAGTTTTGGTTCCAATCTCATCTCGATGGCGGTTGTGGAAATCAAACTGTGGTCATCCCTACTAAGTCAGCGTCAATCATCAATAAAACATATGATTATTGGTATTGACTTTTGATTATACATAATGCCTAGCAATCAAATATATAATTCGTGGACAAATATTAAAGGTGAACACACTCGCATGATATGTATACCGAAGAACTCACCAATATTAAAATGTAAGGTAGTGTTTTAAAATCCAAATCGGCCGGTGGGATCAATTGAACGGAAAACCGGCTGAGCCATCGGTCTGACCTTTGTATTGAATCAGATAAGCTACTGAACTAGCAAAAATCGACCACAACCGGCCAAAACTTACCCGTTATTTATATTTATATTTTTTCTTTCTCCTTTTCATTTGAGACCAAGGTTGAGTTGAGAACTTGAGATTGAGAAACCTCCGCCGTCTTATGCCTCTTCGCCGTCTACTTCTTCAGTGAGTGCATTCTTGCATCCTCTTCTCTTCTGCGTTTTCTTCCTCTTCCTATGTACGCCATGCTCTTCTCTTCCTCTAATCATGAATCAATTAAGTTTGCATTTGAATTAATGAATTTTACACCAATTGATATGTATCTCTCTCTTCCAGGTTGAGATTAATAGATTTTATTTTGCTTATTTAGGTCCTCTTTGTAGTTATTTTTGTGTAATTATCTTGATCTGAATGTGTAGTTATTTTGATGAATGCATACCAAGTTAGGATTCTTAGCATTTTGATGAATATGTAGTTATTTTTGTCTACAATTTGTGTTTGTATTTTTTGAGCTAAGCTAAGTTAGTTCTATACTTGTTCTATTTTAATTTCTACTATTTCTTATCTGCACCTAACTAAGTTAGTTATATTCTTGTTCTAGTTTATGTTGCAATTAGACTTTGTTCAAAACTTTGGATTTGTATTTTGTACTATGACTATGTTTAGAATTTGGATTTAAAGATTGAGCTTGTGAGATTATGATATATTGAAATTTTCACATTTTCTAGGTCAAATACCTATATAGTTTTGTTATAGAAACCGGTTTATTCAACCGAGTTATCTGATTTTATCTGGTTTAGTCATGCAGTTCAACCAGTGACCCGATCGTTCAACCAATGAACTAGTGACCCAATGCCCTCAGAGAAGAGAACACACATAAATGAGTTCCAGTTCCAGATCCCTGAAGCTCTTAACCAGACTCACTTTCAACAAACACCACTCACAAACAACCATTGAACTAGTGACTCACTCATCAACACCAAAACACAACAACAACAACATTGTCATCTTAATATCCAATTCATTCAGAATAAAACAAAATTGGGACACACTAACCAAAAAATTCACTTTAATCAAATTAACCCCATCATTAGTAGAACAAATCTTACTAGAATTAAAAAACCCAATCGATGCAAAAAACGCATTAAGTTTCTTCCACTGGTCCACCAAAACGCACCATTTTCAACACACACTTCAATCTTACACCATAACCATCAATATCTTACTCCACGCAAATTTAATAACCGATGCTAAAGCATTACTCGAATCCCTCGCTAATCAAAACACCCAAACCCATACGGTTCCTGCAGTTATCGATTCATTCATAAACATAATAAACACAAACACTTCCGACTCTGTTCTCTCTGGTTCTCATTTTCACCCTCCAGTTTTTGATCTTTTAATTAAAACCTACGCTAAAGCGAGATTACCAGACGTTGCTTTCGCCGTTTGCCGTTATGTCGATGAAAACGGTTTCTGTGTTGGTTTATCGAGTTTTAATGCTTTGCTTCATGTTGCTGTGAAGTGCAGCCGTTTTGAAACGGTTTGGGAGGTTTATGGTTACATGATTGAGAAAAGAATTTACCCTAATGTTGTTACATTGAGGATTTTGATTGATGCTCTTTGTAAAGAGGGGTTGTTACAAAGAAATGTTGACACAGTGGATCGAATTATCGGGAAACGAAATTCGCATTCGCCTTCGGTTATTGTTAATTCGAGTTTGATATTGAGAATGTTGGAAAAGGAAGAATGTGAGTTAGTTAAGTTAGTTACATTGTTGAAGAGATTGTTGCAGAAGAATTTGATTGGTGATTCAGTTGCGTACTCGTTGACTGTTCATGTTAAAGTTAGGTTAGGGGATTTGGATTATGTTTTCGAGATGTATAATGAGATGGTGAGGAGAGGTTTTAGCGAGAATTCGTTTGTTTATACGTCGTTTATACGAGTGTTTTGTGAGAAGGGACGGGTTGATGAAGCGATTGGATTGATGAGGGAAATGGAAGTGAAAGGGTTAAGGGCTTATGGTGAGACTTATGAATGTGTTATTGTTGGATGTGCGGATTCCGGACGGTTGAAGGAGTGTTGGAATATTTTTGAAGAAATGTTGAGTGTTGGGTTTGTTCCTAGTGTTTTGGCGTTTGATAAGGTGGCTGAGAAGCTTTGTGTGAATGGGGATGTGGAGAAGGTGAATGAGATTTTGACTGTGTTGTTAGATAAAGGGTTTTTGCCGAGTGATGTTACTTATTCTCATTTGATAAATGGTTATGCACGAAATGACGAGGTTCAAGGAGTTCTTAAGATGTATTATGAAATGGAGTATAAGTCTATGTGTCCAGGATTGCGTGTTTATTCTTCGATGATTCAGTGTTTCTGCCGTCTTGGAAAGCTTGATGATGCAGAGAAGTATTTAAGGATTATGAAAGGTCGTTCGTTGGTTCCAAATGTGACTATATATGAGACATTGATCACTGCTCACATGCAGAAGGGAAATGGTGACAGGGCTCTTCAGCTTCGCAATGAAATGGCTTCATTGGAGTTGCAGCATTGTTAGTGTTCCCGAAAGAGGTGAAGTGAAGATTTTAAGCCTTTCATAAGGAAATACTTGTGTTATTTATGTGAAATTATTGTTCCTTGGTTCTTGTAATGTAAAATACTAAAATGTCAAACTATTGATATGGTATTATACTGAGTTTTTTTTTTCTTCCGTAGGTTCTCTGAAAAAACAAAGTGCTTTATGTATCAGAGACAGCAATGTTTGAAACTGTGCATACAATGTGGATTGAGCTGATATTTATATACATCTCGTGTAGGTGCTGCTTGTCAATTATATTCTGTACTAGTATTTTACTCGGTTGAATTTTTTAAGCAAAATTGCTTAAAAGATTGTGGATAAATTGCTAACATTTTTCTTCATACAGATCAAGAAGCAAGGTCCAGAGGCTGTAGACTTATTGAGTTTGCCACAGCTAAAGAAGCATAAAAAGAAAGCTCTTGCAACTTTGTCTAGTCTTGGAATATCATTTTAAAACTGACTGCCAGCATTTCAAAACTGTCATATCAATGGAAGCAATAATGCCTTGTATACACACTTCTATGATACACTTAAGGTAAGTATTTTGACAATTATGTTTAGTTCTCATTTTCAGTGGAATTCATTGTCTCCAACTCCAATTAGTATATGAAGTGAATTGTGATGTTATGTTTGGCTCTGGTTGGCTCAAATAGATATGTAAACTAGTTAAGAACACTAAATTTTCCTGCCAAGCCAACCGGATAACCTTATGGAGAGAGTCCTAGAGGGCAGCCAATGCAATCACGCTTAGGAGTGTAGAAAAAGATATCATAGTCCATACTGTTAGATATCCATTTTGAGGCTAAGCTCAACAAGTGAGCTGAACAGGGAATTGGTTACATTACTAATTTGTCAGAGAAGGAACCGTGTATTTAAGGAGAAGGCATTGCATTCCAAGGGAAAGCATTGAGAATCATTTTCAGTTTGGAACCTAATAGGTTTAGGCAGAGAGAAATGACTCTTCTCCGAGGAGCTTTTGCTCTGGGTTACAGGAGAGGTCATATTGTTGTAATACATTTTCATTTGTTTTCTGATCAATGATATAGTTTATTTCCTTCTTTAAATATTGGTTCCTAACACATACTTATTGGGACTAGGAAGATTATGAAAAATGGAGCTCCTCGTAGTACATGGTGAGTTGGCTGAGAAAGGATTAGAGAAAGATTTCGAGGGCCCTTCTTCCTCAAATGTTAAGGGGTAGCCAAACTGTCCAATAATTCCCAAAGTTCTTAGACTTATTGAGGCATTTGCATTTGATGATGAATATTCCTCTGTGAACCTTCTTTCTCAATAGCCCAAATATGTAATTATTTTTTTAAATTCCTCGACCAAGATAAAGTAGCATGAAGACTATGAGTCCGGGAGCCTTAGTGAAGTGAAGAGTGCTTCATTATCCTGCTCAAGAATTTACCTCTTAAGCTTAAGGAGCCACCAAGTTTTTCCTATTCCTTGCTCTATTAGTGCTTCTTATTATTTAGAAAAACCCTTGTTTGATTTAGATGCAAATATTAATTTAATATATTATTCTGTTCGTAAAAGATTAGGTATGCAAGATCACAGGCCTACTTTTGTTTCGTTACAACTTGTGAACAAACCATTACTCGTCTTATTGGGTTAGATATTTTAGTTTTTTTTTTTTTTTTGCGTGGAATTATCTTCTTTAGTTTGGATTTCATGTATTTTCATACTTTATGTTTTCTTTTTAAATTTTGGAGTGATATGCACCGGGAATTTTGTAGCCTTTGCACAGCCATACAAATTAACAGAAGTGAAAATAAAATGAGGGAAACAGGGTAAACAGAGGATGAATACTTGAAGGTTGTATTGAGCAAGGGGATCCTAGTCACAAAGTAATAAAGATTAGAATTATAAACTTTATATAGTGATTGTATAGTGATAGGAGTAGGCTCAACAAATAAGATCTGCCATAGCCCCTAGCTATTGATATAGTTATACATATTCAATAAAGTACACAAATACAAGTCAAGTTTCACAGTAAAGAACAATAAAACAAAGAAATGAATGATAATAAAACACACAATTCTAGACACTCTTAGAAGAAAGAATATCCTTGAGGTATCACTCTGCTGTGCATCTGGATAGTAGTGGTGCTCGTAGGCGTTGTGAGACTATAGGTTGTGTAATCACGTGTCTTTGTCCCTCACATAAAGATTCATTTAAATCGGAGGAAAACTGAGAGAACAAGTTGAAAGGGTGCCAAATTATAAATCCTTCAAGAAACATAAGTAATTAGTAAGTTCTGCACAAGGTAAAAATGTACAAAAGAAGTTGGTCAATTTTGTCTGATCAAAATCATTTGCTGTACTCCAAATGTCTTGAGCTTTCATGGTAATAACAAATATTAGTCATAAAGGAACTAATCAATTTATTCGTGTTTTGAGGAAGATACATGGCATGGAAATCTGCATTCTTTTAGAGCGTCACAATGAGCATGATGGAAATAGGTGATCGAGAGAAATAAGAAAAGTACAGGAAACAGTTGAAGTAAAATATTTATGCTTGAAGCTTTATTTTGAGATACACTGGAATTCATGTGAAATGTATTATGGCATAGAGACAATCAAAATAAAGCAAGTGAAATTATAGAGATAAAATAAAATGCACTGTGAGTGTAAAGTTATATATTACAGACAACCAATCACTTGCCAACACATAAAAAAAAGTTAACATGTTTGCAAATTGTGACTGAAGACGGTGTAAAAGAAATTTACACTGACAGTGTACAGTCTTTACTCATGAAATTATCATGCATTCAGTCAAGTATCAGTTACAATGATATTCATGACAAGAGAATGAAGACATTTTTCAAACATAGATATTATATTCAGGCCTTGACTACTCATATTAAAAGGGCATAATTCAATATATTCAAAGGAGCAAAAGAATCCATATTTGCTTACAAAGTGGAAAGAGAAAAGCTACAACACTGCAAGTTGGGCTCATGTTTGGTTGTAAGAAACTATTTAAAACGTTGTCAATTTAGGTGTCTCAAAGTGATATTCAAATAAAATAACAATCCTGATAGAAATATTGTCCAAAATAGAAGCTTCAGTTGAAAATATCCATTTTCAATATTAAACGTTGCAGAAAATTCAAAAGGGAAGAACATTCAACTTGTTCTTATCTTATACTAGTCAAGATCCTACTTGAAAGAAATGCCACAACTCTTTTCAAAATAAATATCCTAGATACACGCACTTTCTCAATCGTGTGTGTGTGTGTTGTGTAAGAATTGATTTTTAATTTTTTTTATTTTATCATATGCAATATAATATAATATATACAATATAATATATACAATTTAGCAAATTCATTAATTCTTTTTAAAACCATAGTTTTCAATATCTTTATTTTTTTTTTAATATTGTTATATTTTAAAAATATATTAGACATATATATTTTTAAATATCACTTACGATTTATGTTTTTTTCTGTGTAATATTATTAATGCCACTATCCAAATAGTCAAATTCAGTACACAATAATATTCAAACATATGATTCATCACCATTGATTATTCTAGACTCTAGTGATTGTTACGTTTAATTATATTATGGATGCATTATGTTCATCTATCTACATATATAAATAACACCAAAACCAGAGAAAGTGCAAAAGTCATTAGTGAACAAGAATCAAGAACCAAACACTTGTTAAAATGAGTTCCAGCTCTAAACAAACTGAGCTTCCTGCCGAGGTGGAAAACGTCGACGGTGCTTACCTCTCTGCGGCGATATTATGTTTTAGTCGCATTTTTCCGGCGATCCTAAATGCCGCCGTTGATCTGAATTTGTTTGATATCATATCTAAGTTACAAAATTCATCAAGTGGTAAAAATTCTAGTTTCTCTGCTTCTGAAATTGCTTCTGAGCTTCCAAATCAACACCCTGAATTGGCTGAGAGGCTTGAACGCATGTTGAATGTGTTGGCTAGCTATTCTCTTCTCACTTGTTCAATCCGTACCAATGAAAATGGTAAGAGAGAAAGGGTTTTCGCTCTCTCTTCAATTGGTCAATACTTTGCATATGATAAAGATGGAGGCTCTTTTGGTCCACTCTCAACATTAGTGCATCGTGGATACAATAGTGTTTGGTAATAATTAAGCATTATTTATTGATTAAATAACTAATTTATCTCATAAAAATATCATATTTAAGTTGTGCGTAATTCTTAAAATAATTAGTTGTATTGATTTGTTTTTTGGTCCAGTAATTTCGTGGCTAAAAATTTCACCCTTAAGGTTAAGGTGAATAAGTGGGGTGTTCGGGGTTTGAGTTAAACTTGGAGGTACATTAGTTGTATTGATTTTAACAAGGTTAGGATTGTCTCATGTCACATGAGAGTTCAGTCCAATCTTGACCCTTGATTTGTTAGTTGAGAGAAAGAAGAATATATAGATTTCAATTAAAAAATTGGAAGTAATGAGATTAAGGGTTGAGATCTTACATTCGAGAGAAAAATGAGAAAAATTAATCGGAGAGGATCCCCTTCCATTTTGATGGTATGTATGATGTACTAAAACACTCGTATTAATTATTGTTAGTGGAGTGAAATTCAATAAATAAAAGGAAATTTGCATTGATATTCTAAAGTGACAATTATTTTGAGACAAAAAATAGTGCAAATGACATATTTTTTATGATACGGAAGGTATATTTAATGTCTCAATTTTAGACTAAAGGATTTAATGTCTCATAATGAAATTGGTAAGATTTGATTATACTTTAGACTATCAAACATGAGTAATTTTTGTTTTTATTTAAGACCTAGTTTCAAGATGATTTGTTGTTTCTTTTTTCAGGTATGATGTAAAAGATGCAATTATAAACCCTAACAACAATGACCATTTTAATAAAGTTCATGGATCACCTGCTTATCAATATTTAGAGAAAAATCAAGAGCTAAATCAAATTTTTAACAAAGCAATGGCTCATTCTGGTCCATTAGAAATGAAAAGGGTCCTTACATTATATAAAGGATTTGAGGGTGTCTCAACATTGGTTGATGTTGGAGGTGGAGTAGGGAATGCTTTGAAACAAATTATATCAGAATATCCTTCAATAAAAGGTATCAATTTTGATTTGCCACAAGTGATTCAAGATGCACAACCTCATTCAGGTAAGATATATATATTTTCCCCTTTTTAGATACTATACATTAATTTTTAATGAATTGAATAATTATGAATCCTAGACATTATTTTTGCTTGAAGGTATAGAGCATGTTGAAGGAAATATGTTTGAAAGTGTTCCAACTGGTGATGCCATCTTACTAAAGGTTAGTGTGAGTATATTAGAGAGTTCATATTTAAATTTAAACTCACTATGTGAAAGTAAAAAAAAAAAATCCTATTTAGAGACCACATTTTCGGCCGCAAATAAATCAATCTTTAAATTGATCGCTAAAATACTTTGCAACTAATTTAGAGACCAATATAGATTTGTCCGTAAGACCTAGCTCAATTGTTAATGTTTTTCTTTTTAAGAAGGCTCAATTGGTAATGTTAATATTGCTAGACTGGACACCTTCACCTAGAACCTTGCAGTTGTGTGTGAGTTTCAGTAGTACTTGTCATTTCGTCTATAGATAAAAAAAGAGAATAATATGGATTTAGTCAATAGTTTTAAGGGTTTGGTTTCTAAATCAGTTTTTGTTGTGACCAATTATTTTCGGTCGCTAAACTAGTCACTGAATAAAGTGTTTGTAAATTGTAACAGTGATAGATTAGTGAATAAATAAACATTGCCATTGATGTAACTTTTAAAATATGTCCTAACCACATTTATTTACTTTTTATCTGTTCATTTTAGCTTGTATGTCACAATTGGGCAGATGAAGAATGTGTGAAGTTTTTAAGAAATTGTCACAAAGCTTTGCCAAAACATGGAAAGGTGGTTGTTTTGGATTATATAATTCCAGAGGCCCCAAACTCAAGCAATATCTCTAAGCATGCTTGTGCTATTGACAATCTCATGTTTTTAATACATGGTGGAAAGGAAAGAACTGAAAATGAATTTCAGCACTTGTGCATGAGCTCTGGATTTTCCGAATTTCATATTGCTTGCAGTGATATCTCAGCTATGTCAGGAGTGATGGAATTCTATAAATAAATATTACTGAGGCATTAAGTAAACGATTGAATTCAAATGATTAATGAGTTCCATTTAAGGATGAATTCTTGATCACGTTGTACTTACCTCAGATCGAACTCCGAATTAGTAGAAACTAGAGCCCCATTCTCTAGAAAGTTAACAATAAATTACTGAGCATTTTATTTGGATTTTCAATACGTTGTAACTTGTGATTAATGTAGTCATTGTTCTTGAATAAATTTTAGTAGTAGTAGTAGTATATAGTAATGTAGCAATGCATAAAGAGAATTATGCACTCTATAGTTTTCTTTGGTTAGATCTCTGTTCATTTTCGTTTGTTTTGATCACATATATAATGTTACAAATAAACTACGAGTTACACAAATATCAGATTACCTATTATTCATCAAAAAATAAAATAGATTTACTTATGCAATAAACTATCAAATTGTTTGTTTTATGTATTCTAACTTCTAAGATTTTCTAGTGCATCTTTTTTTTTTTTGTGAATTTCTAGTGGATCTTCCTAGTAGGGTAATTATTATATGAAAAATGCTAAACAATGTGCCAAACATTAGTTAAACATATTAATAACAAAATTTTATCTTGAAACTTGTGTAATAATACCTTAAAAATGTAAAAAGTTACTTTTCTATCATTAATTTTGTCATTAATTTCCATTTTTAGTATGCGTAATAAGTGTCTTGATGACACCGTTTAGCACGACCCTTATATACACACTTCATCACTCTTATATAAAGAAATTTGGACTGGTCAAGCCTTTTATGTTCCTGTTTTGGATTGGGCCAAATGCCCATTTGTGTGTTGGACTAGGTCATCCGATTCATAAAGTAACAGTGCAGACCATATCCATATGATGCTTGTTTACAGACGTTCACCACACAACAAGAACATGTGGACTGTCTGACATTGTCGCTCTGTCATAAGACAACACCTGTCACAATCACAGAGGAGTGGAAGAATATTCTAGGTCTTTTCTGACCTAATTCCTTCCTTATTTAAGACTTGCAAAAGGCTACATTATATATACAATATCTAATCCTAAGCACCTTCCACTTATGCCGCTTACTTACTTGATCGTTGGAGTGTGCGCAAGTATCAGCCCTCCTTCACAACGAGGTTCAACCACCAACTACAACCAAGCTAAATCACTAGCCAAAGTCCTTGTACAACGACTTCCACCGCGGTATCATCCAGATCTTAGGTCCGGAACAAATCGTTGGCAACTATATTAGGGACCATGTTCACCCACATTGAAGATCTTATGGTAACCACACATAGAGCCATTTTTAGCGTGGCGACCACCATAACCACCTTAACTTCTTAAGAAATGTCTAGCCGTCAAACTCTCGTCATAGTTTGGCAAAGTTCTAGTAACCAAGAATTAGATGATAGACGGTGCAACAACGTCATCATCATCTTCACTCGAGCCAGCGAACATACACAATGGAACCTTGTAATTCCTCCTAGAAACCTCCAAATTCGGCTATTTCAGGAAAATTTTGTCGTTGATCAACCGGTACATCAAGTTCCACAGCCAAACAATGGACAAGCGGGGAACAAGACACAAACAGACTTCTAACAAACCTCCTAGACACCCTCCACCACCAGTCTGAATTGTTCGGGAACAAGGTGAACAATTGGCCATAATCACCAACACACTCCTTAACCAACAACGCGACGTTCGTGAAACCATATGGCCACTAGTCCCCATTGCTCCGACTTTGGGAGCGAACAGGTACCAAAATGCCAATAGGGTACCTCTACCTGCAAGTGAAAGATCCAGAACTCGAGTAAGGGAGTCCCTTCACCACAGACGCTGAAGAAGGAGAGGGGATAAAGCCCACACTACTCCTTTTAGAAGGGAACACAGATACCCCCTAGGAGAGCTGGTGACCGAGGAAGATCCTCACCCCCACATGCGTAAAGAACATATGAATGAAGCGACCCCTCATTAGAAAGAAGATGAACTTCATCGTTTGAAAGATCTCAGGAAGAACTAAGAAGGAATGCCTTCACAATCCAAATCAATGAATATTTGATCTCCACAAACCTTTGAGGTTGGAATGATATTACGGGCTAATAGACTCAGACGATCATAGTGACGGTTGACATCATTTTGTCGTTCAGAAGGAATGCCTTCACAATCCAAATCAATGAATATTTGATCTCCACAAACATTTGAGGTTGGAATGATATTACGGGCTAATAGAATCAGACGATCATAGTGACGGTTGACATCATTTTGTCGTTCAGAAATACTTGAGGACCTCAAAATGTAAGTTATTTGTCCGTGAACCATAAAATGTAAGTTGTTTGTCCTCACGCTCAAGGAGGGAGCCGTGACTTAGTTCAAAGGCTTGCAACCCCAATCCATTCGCTCATGGGACAAACTTCAAAGAAGGTTCACAACCTACTTTGTCGCCTACATGAGACAACCTAAATAGGTGGATACCTTAGGATCTATCATATAGAAAAAAGACAAACCCCAAAGAGACTACATAAAAAGGTTCAACGGACTGGAAAAAAGGAATTGGCAAAAAGAAAAGAGACAACAAAGGAGTTAGAGAAAAGAACTCAACAAGATACAAAGAGTACACTCCCTTGCATACAACAAGGGAATGTATCCATCGAGACTATACCAATGCCAAATTTCAAGGACACGAAATAAAGTTCGTAAGAATGAAAAGGGAGATATCCAAGATTGACAGGACCAAATATTGCGGGTTCCATAATGGGGCCACAACATAGAAGAATTTATTCAACTTAAAGACGACATTGAAGACCTAATCCAAAAGAAAATATTAACAAATATATATACTACCCAAAGCCACTAAAACACGAGAGAAAGAAGGTTAACTTAGCAATCACCTCCCAAGAAGAAATAAGAAAGCTACAAGGTAGCTAAAGAATATGTGGAATCAGACGAAGAAGAAGGAAAAGAGTTTCCAATAGTGTATGCAATCCACAATGCGACATGGGATTGCTAGCGAAGAAATTTCCCCAGCATTCCTCTCACCATCCACTACAGTAGTATTCAGAGGATTTCAAATAGCAGAGCAGGCATCGTGTCCCAACCACACTCCATGATCGAAACGCCAAAACTAGAGTCCTCTCTCTCTATCAGAGGGATGGGGATTTGGTAAACGGGATTCCTACCATCACATCCATTATACTAATCAGAGCCATCATGGCCAATTATGATGTCAGACGGATATTGGTAGATCAAGGAAGCTCGTGCGTTATAATGTATACAGAGCTCTTCCACGCGCTAAAAATGACTGATAAGTGCCAAAAAGTAGTTAAATTTCATAGTTAATCAAGGCACTTATTAAATTATTTTTGCAAGTAATTCATATTAAATCTCCCATTTCAATGTAAATAGTTGTTTGAGTACTAGAATGATCAATTTGTGTTTATTTTACCTAATCCCAATTTATTTGATAGGATATTAAGTTTTAAGAAGATTTGTAACCAAGAAGCAAAAGCTGAAATTTTGGAGGTCTAGCTAAACCAGACAGCAGCAAGAGCAAGTCAGAGAGCTCAGGTTTCTCTAGCTGCGTTCTGGCTGAGCGAGCTAGCAGCGAGAGCAAGTCAGAAAGCTCAGGATTTTCTAGCTGCGTTCTGGCTAAGCGAGGTTGCAGCGAGACAGTCCCAGGAAGCTCTCGCCACGTTCTGGCTGAGCGAGAATGCAGCGAGAGGGGCGGTTTAAGTTCAAATGCTACGTGTCAGCAAACCCATGGATGAAGAAAGGTCTTCTAGCTCAGCGAGAGGTGTCTAGCTCAGCGAGAGGCTGTTTTTAGAACTGATATAAATAGACATCAAGGGCTGATTTTTAGAAATCTTATCACTTTTGAAATCCAGAACATAGAGAAAACCATAGATCTTGTACTTAAGGCATTTGGAAGGTGGATTTACTCATTGTTGTTGAGGAATCAACTCATGATGTTCATCTATCTCTTCTTCTCATATCTTTGTGATGTTACTTTGATCATGGGTAACTAAACTCTTATTTTGTTGGGGTTAGATGTAACATTTACTCTACTAGTATGTATTTCCTTTGATCATGGTGTTTTATATATTCAAATTATCAATCAATATTGGTGTTATCTTTGTTATTATTGTTTATCTTTAGATTTGAAATATTATAGGGATATATGTTTTGAATCTTGATCTAGGATAACACCTATTAAAAGCTAAGCTCTAGGAATAGACTTAGATTTAATATTCACTTGAAAGTATTGGAACTTAATGCTATTATATCGATTAATCACTCGAGGGATCGGGGTTTAATAGTTATAATAGATTTCTCGACATTATCTGGGAACGGAAATGTTTGACGAGTAAATACGTGATAATATTGATGAGTAACTTGAATATGTATAACTGATTTAGGAAATGCGTATGAATGAGTGAATTGATTCTAACCCCAGCAATTTATTCTCTTTGTTAAGGAAATCATCTTTTTACCGTTTTACTAATTTGCAAACACAAGTTTTATTCACAAAATACTATTCAAAAACCCTCACTTAAAATCATGTTTATTGTTGAACGGCGTTTAATATCACAATAGTCCCTGTGGAACGATATATGCAAAATTACTTGCTTTTGTACTTCAACAAAATGGCGCCGTTGCCGGGGACTGGCGTTTGATATTAAAAGCATTGCGACAATTTTCATTGTTTTAAGCAATTTTGCACTTTTTAATTTTTGTTTTTAATTACTTATTATCCATCGTGCACGCTAACTTGTGTGGTTAGGTTGTTGAATTGTGTATGCGAAGACAGGTTTCGGCCGACAACTTACTTTTCGATCCTGAGATTGAAAGAACGGCCAGAAGAAACAACAGCAAAACAAGAAAAAAGAAACAACTAGCCAAACAAAAAGAGCAGTCCGAGGGATCTTCTGTTTCTATTTCTTCTACATCTCCAATAGTCGAGGAAATCATGGCAGATATCCCACAACCACAACCTGGGGATGGTGGTGGAGTTAGGCCATGCCACAACAGTCCAAGAAGACTTGCTCATCTTGCAAGACCGCCAAGGGGAGCAAGACCAACCGAGATGAAAACCGGACTCCTGCAACTTTTATATGCTAACCCTTTTACAGGTTTACCGCATGAGGATCCGTACAATCATCTGGTAAAGTTCTATGAGATTGCTGGCTCACTTGATGCTACCGAAGCGGAAGAAGAATCATTGTTCATGCGAATGTTCCCACATTCATTGCTTGGTGCAGCCAAGGATTGGTATCTAGATCAACCAGCTCAAACCATGACAAATTGGAACACCTTGGAGGAGAAATTTCTTGATCGATTCTTTCCGCATCACAAATTCATGGAAGCGAAAACATCAATCACTGTGTTTGCCCAAGGTTCAAATGAAACTCTTTGTGAAGCTTGGGATAGATACAAGTCAATGTTGAGGAAGTGCCCTAATCACGGATTCGATGATCTCACTCAGATCCACATCTTTCGCAACGGACTTCTCCAACAATCAAAGCTTCTATTGGATGCAACGGCTGGTGGTTCATTATTATCTTTGAGTGCTGCTGATGCTACTGCAATAATTGAGAAGATGGCACTCAGTGATAGACAAAGTGAGCGCAACAGAATTACAGCACAAAAGAAGTCAGGTATTCTTGAACTTGATGCGTCGGATGCTGTGTTGGCTCAGAACAAGCTTCTTACAAATACTGTTGAGGAACTTTCAAAGCAAATGTCCAAACTGATTAGTATACAGGAAGGACAAAGTAAAGCGAAGCAGGTTGCATACTGTCAGTTGTGTACTGGAGATCATCCAACAGGTCATTGTCCTCCGAATGATGAAGAGGTGAATTACATGGGTAGCCAACCAAGACAAGGTCAGTATCAAAATAATACTGGCTATCAAAGAGGAAATGCGTATGAATGAGTGAATTGATTCTAACCCCAGCAATTTATTCTCTTTGTTAAGGAAATCATCTTTTTACCGTTTTACTAATTTGCAAACACAAGTTTTATTCACAAAATACTATTCAAAAACCCTCACTTAAAATCATGTTTATTGTTGAACGGCGTTTAATATCACAATAGTCCCTGTGGAACGATATATGCAAAATTACTTGCTTTTGTACTTCAACAATGACGAACAAAGACCTCTTACTCTTCAATGGCTACGTATGACCTTAGGGATATGTTGAACTTTTGGTCACTGTCGAGAGAACGGGTTAAGAAAACGATAAAGTCATAGTTTACTGTGGTAGATTGTAAATCCATGTACAATTGTATACTGGGGAGACCAATATGTTAACGAAGCTAGGAGCGGTATCCTCTACTACGGTGCATCTCAAGATAAAGTATCATATGGACAAAGGAGAAGTAGAATAGTGGAAGTTGGTCTAAAAGCTTGTCGGTCTTGTGTCCTAGCTTCACTAAAAAGCATCAAGACAACCGAAAGGGAGACCGATAAAACTGAGGCGAAGAAAAAAGAACAAGAGAAAGATATTGTTGTAGAGTTGAATATGTCTGATGTAATTTATAAAAAAAAATTGACATGTGCCCTTAAGGCATTTATTTGTGTATTATTGGGACCCGAATTGCATGCACTCAAAACTGCATGCAATCATGTAGTCAAAGAAAATTTAGCCGTCTGATTAAGATCAGATGGTTCAGATGTAAGTTATATAGTCTGATTAAATCTTTTTTATATCTGGATCGTCCGATCTTAATTGGACGACCAAATCTTCTCTGACTGCATGCAATCCAAATTCGTATTATAGATGGTAATTTTGTATCGAAATAGTGCATTTTATATCTTTTATAGAAGTCGAACGTTGTTTTGTTCAAGACATAATTATTATTTGAAGTATCTTTAACATGTGCTCTTAAACACAAGTTAGCATTACCCTAAATATTTCTTGGGTTAAATATTGGAAAATGTTAAATAGTTCCCGTGGGACACTAGTTAAGGGTACCATATATAGTATAATAACTTTGGAATTTGTGTTGTCAATATATTTATAATATGAATAATGTTATTTTCAATGTAAAAGTTACTCTTTTTGGTTCCTTAACTAGTGCCCGAGGGCACTAGCTAGTTAGCATGACCCATACATTTTGGTTTCTATAGTTTTCTAGAATTTCGTTCTTAGTCCCTGAAGATTTTTTTTTGTATTTTTTAATTCTTGAAATTTTTACCGTCAGTGTTTTCTCCGTCAATCTATATGTTTTTTTTGTCACAATCCTCCAATTCCGATCTTCGGAAAATTGATTCCAATCTATACACCAAAGACATATGAAATGGGCTAGCCCGGCCCAGCCCGATTATTATTGGGCTAGCATATATAAGCTTTGTCCCGGCTCTCGTGGGCCTTGTGGGCTAATGGGCCAGCCCGACCCATTTTATTTAATTTTTTTGTTTTTATTTAATATTTTTTATATCATTTTGATGTATTAGTTCTTTATAATTATTAATTTTATAGAGATATTATTTGATGCAAGTGTAAATAATTTTTACATCAACACTAAATATCCATTAAACTCTAGTTTTAAGTAAATATACCGTTTTTATTAAGCTTACACATTTAAATATATTTTTTATAATAATTTATCAATTAAATGATAATTTTTTATTGATAATATTTTTACAAAAATGTCATAAATGTGTTTTTAACAATTAAATTATGGGCTAATGGGCCAGCCCAAAGCCCGATTTTCATATGGGCTAAATGGGTTTGACCCGAAAAGGCCCTATGACATTTTGGGCTACGTTTTTTGAGGCCCGACCCATCCAAGACCGTGGGTAATAGCCCGACCCATTAGCCCGATCCATTTTGACAGCTCTAATTAAATCCTTTAATGTGTTAATTAAAATATATCCTTACACTTGACCAAAAAAAAAGAAAAAACCTTACAAAAAATTATACAAGAATATGTCATCATATTGGGCTAAATAAAAACATCACTCAAGTGTCCCATAAACATAGCTCGATCGGTAGAAATATTATATTTTATATGTAGGATCAAAGTTCCAATATGAAATCTCACCTCAAAAGGTAAATTTATAGCTATTAGGCTACTTGACAAAAAAAAAAATTTACACAAATCAGTTTGATATCACCATCTACATTTACATGTGCATATAAAACTTTAAGACAATAGACTTATGAGTCATTTCACTTATATACTCCTCAACATCGATTTTTCAATCAATGTGAGACTTATAACTCATATTTGACACATAACACCGTCCAAGATAGAAATCTTCTACATTGCTCCAAAGAAATGGATGATTTCATTTAGAGAGAAATTGATACAAAAAATAGATAGTGCAATAAATATTTTTACCAATTATTTTTTTAAAAAAAAATTCAAACATATTTTTATGTCCTTTTCTCTCCAAAGGCCTCGATTTCTTTTGAGAAGTACAAATGTGCATCAAATTCGTTATTGACAAATTGGATCCTATGTCATCTAGACTATATAAAATATTACAAAAGGCAGCAAAAATGACTTCCAATTCAAAACAAAATAATAGTCTCCCTATTGAGGTTGAAAAAGTTGATTATGCTTACCTTTCAGCATTGATATAATCGCTAAGGTACAAAATTCAAATGAATATTCTCGCTTTTCTGCTTTTGATATTTGCTTCTCAGTTCTCACGTACCAAATCAATTTGTCACATAAATCAAACATTTAATGTTGCAAGTTGTAACCATAAAAGGCTACTAATTAAGAAAAACCAATAGTTAGTTGCTTTGGCGGTCATCAGATTGTTGTCAGAACTGGACCTTGAACCAACGAGCTCATCGGTTCAAGGTTCAACTGGTCGGATCGAGTTCAACCGGGGTTGGACTGTTTTTAATTAAATATATATATATATATATATATATATATATATATATATATATATATATATATATATATATATATTTAATTAATATATAAATAAAAATATATAAATGATGACTCAATATTCCCTAGTTTCACACATTAAAAAGATAAAATGTCTAACATAAAATAAAAACTTTAGTACATTAGATATAATATAATAACAATTTTTCATATTTATATACTATAAAAGTTAGAAATATACATAATTTTACACTCTTAAAAAGTGAAGTCTATATATATAAAAATCTAATAATCGTATAATTTAAATTTTAAAAAAATAGTTATCGGGAAAGTTGTAATTTTTTTCTATATATTTATTCACATATTTATTTTAAATTTGTTGCCAATTTACAACAAAAATAAACTTAAGTGTGTTTTGTAAATAAAAATAAAGTGTGTCTTTGTATATAATCTATATGTTTTTTTTGTCACAATCCTCCAATTCCGATCTTCGGAAAATTGATTCCAATCTATACACCAAAGACATATGAAATGGGCTAGTCCGGCCCAGCCCAATTATTATTGGGCTAGCATATATAAGTCTTGTCCCCGCTTCGTGGGCCTTGTAGGCTAATGGGCCAGCCCGACCCATTTTATTTAATTTTTTTTGTTTTTATTTAATATTTTTTATATCATTTTGATGTATTAGTTCTTTATAATTATTAATTTTATAGAGATATTATTTGATGCAAGTGTAAATAATTTTTACATCAACACTAAATAAATTAAACTCTAGTTTTAAGTAAATATACCGTTTTTATTAAGCTTACATATTTAAATATATTTTTTATAATAATTTATCAATTAAATGATAATTTTTTATTGATAATATTTTTACAAAAATGTCATAAATGTGTTTTTAACAATTAAATTATGGTCTAATGGGCTAAAAATGTCATATATTATTTGTATTTTATATGTAGGATCAAAGTTCGAATCTGAAATCTCACCTCAAAAGGTAAATTTATAGCTATTAGGCTACTTGAAAAAATAAAATAAAATTACACAAATCAGTTTGACATCACCATCTACATTTACATGTGCATATAAAACTTTAAGACAATAGGCTTGTTTTGGTGAACACTTAAAGGGGTGTGAAAAATAAATAACTTGGACCGTCGAAATAACAAAATAATCTAAGTATTTCTGAAATTCCTTGGTTGTCCGTCCTTCTTTTCATCAATGTTACAAGTATTTATAGGGTATAGAAGAAGAGAACTGACTCGTCTAGAGATTAAGACAAAAACTCTAGGGGCGAGCCTCAAGAAGATCAATGATGATTTGGCAACGTCTAAGAAGTACAAACGTGCCCTGGAGGACAGGCAAACCATGGCGATAGACGCCATTCCTGATGTTTAGATATAATTTCCTTGCTTTGATGTAATTTCAATTGATGCTTTTCTTTCAGTAATTTCCCTTTTGCAATTTCCATTTTGTAATTCTCCTTATGTAATTCTCCTTTTCAAGTAATGAAATACATTTCCCTTTTCAAATTTCTGCTCACATAGATGTTAGCACATAATAGTAAAAATAAGAAAATATAATATGTATCACCTCTTGAGGCGAATAAGATACTCCGCCACAAGGCGAGAAAATTTCGTAAGAGGCCTAGGCGATGTGATTGAAGGAAAATCGACTTATCAGAAGCAGTGGAATTTTAAAATTAAATCAATTTCCTTTCCTTGGATCATTACGAAAGAGGAATGAATCAGTGATAGTATTGTTACCTTACGAACTGTGGAAGAAACGTTTCGATCACAAGCTGAGCAACGTAGCAAAAGCCTCTACTCGTCCACAGGAACGGTTCTCCTCTGGTTCTCGGTGCTAGCCAAGCGATCAGAGTTTACCTGAGAAAGAAAGAATTAGCAACCTTTCAAAAAGGATGAGCAGCCTTCTTTCATGAAGAAAGAGTGCAGCTTGTTGTGCTTGTTGTTTCAACAATTGAACAACAACTGAACCAACCATGACTTTGGCACAAGGGTTCTATTTATAGAACTACTTGTGTATGCAACAAGTCTGAAGGTGAAAAACACAAGAAGGGGGGTTGGATTGTGTTTTGAAAAATTAATTCTTTTCTAGCTATCAGATTGTAAAGCAGCGGATAAAAGAAGCTAGTCAGAATGCAAAACACGAATAAAACAGTGAGAGAGAGAGAAGAGTGCACACACAAAATTTATACTGGTTCCTCTCACAAAATGAGAGTAGTCCAGTCCCCTTGCACTTCCAAGGGATTTCACTATAATCACAAAGATTACAATCCAAGTGCTCAAGCACACAAGCAAGAGACTTCCTTGCTCTAAGTCACACAAGACAGAGAGACTTCCTTGCTCTAAGTCACACAAGACAAAGAGACTTCTTTGCTCAAATCACACAAGATAAGAGACTTCCTTGCTCTAAGTCACACAAGACAAAGAGACTTCCTTGCTCAAATCACACAAGATAAGAGACTTCACACACTAACTTAATACACAGATTAAGTAGGACTGAAAGTTCTAAGCTAGACTCTCTTAACACACAGTTCAGAGCCTAACAATATCAAAAGATATTTGACTTAGAAATTACACAAGAAAGAAACAATTCACAGCTTGAATACAAAGTAAATCTTTCTCTGAGTTTCAATATTTTTCAGTAGTCTTTCTTCCAGTAGTTTTCTCTCAAGTAGAATGTCTTCTGTTTATACTCTAAGTATAATGACGTTGAGAAAGGACCGTTGGTAGTACAATCTTCTTTTGCTGAGCTGGATTTGATTATTTCTTCCAGAAGGAGTAAATCAATTCCACTACTTCTCTTTGTCAAATGGCGCTTCAGTAAATTAGGTAAAATAGTACAGAGTACTGCACGCTCCATTTGATGATAAGATTGTTGTACTATTCCATTAGTTATGAGCTGTCTTTCTTCAGAGAGTGTCATTCAGAATCTTGTAATAACATTTCATTGATCTTCTGAATGGTGTACGCAAGCTTCAGGACATGTTTCTCTCGTTGGCATCTGAGGACTTCTTCAGAGGCTCTGAAGCTTCTTGCTTCTCAGAGTCTAAACGCTTCAGACTGTGTCCTTCAGAGACTTAAATGATGATCTGGGTGAATAAGATTTTTACTTTGTTCCTGCACACTATATCATTAATTAGTAATACCAATTGTCCATTTAATACTATGTTATCATCAAAACTTAGGGTGTTTTATAACTAAAACTCATTTTGTTCCAACAATCTCCCCCTTTTTGATGATGACAAATATAAAGTATTAAATACAATTGTTGTTGATTAATTTAATTATGTCAATATCAGGTTGTCGAGGTTTGTAAGTTCCCCATGAGTTTGATAAACCATTAGGGTTAGGTTTGCAAGCTCCCCCTAAGTTTTATCCATAATTAAGTTGAATCAGTATAAGAAACAATTTGATAAACTTGATTGTATCTTCATACTTAACTCTCAGAGTGTGAGGTTTGCAAGCTCAACTCCTGAGTCTGATAAAAATAATTAAGAGCACAATCTTAACTACCTTCATCTATGCAAACACAATTATGTTTATTAATTTGCTCTCCTTATCAATTAAGTTCATAAACATTAAGCATAGATATGAAAGAGATTAGATTCTTATTTTTATGACAGTTTCAGATTCTTATTGAGTAGTTATTAAAAAATATACTACTGACAATTGTACAACATATTACTCCCCCTTTTGTCATTATCAAAAAGTTAAAAAAACAAAGCAAAAGGATAAGTAATAAACAGAAAGTGCAAAAAATAGAATCCTAGGGGTTTTTGGACAAGAAAAGAGTGAGGAGCTGTTGAAGCTTGGATTTAGATGCTCTTGAATATGTCACAAGCTCCAGAAGCTTATCATCTTGTTGATCAAGCGAATGGTCTAGTAAGTTCAGAATCCTTGTCTTCTTGTCTGAATTCCCTTCCTCTTTCTTTTCCACATGTGGTGCAGAGTTTTGTTTACTTGGACCACTAGGTGAACGAGTCAAATGATCATCTATAGTATCAATTCTATCATTTATTGTAATATCATTATCTATAAGCATCTCAGGTGGTGTTATAGGTGATGAAGGTTTTGGAGATTCTGATGGAATTGATATGGGTGGTTCAGATGATGTGTCATTTGAAGGTGAAAAACACAAGAAGGGGGGTTGAATTGTGTTTTGAAAACTTAATTCTTTTCTAGCTATCAGATTGTAAAGCAGCGGATAACAGAAGCTAGTCAGAATGCAAAACACAAATAAAACAGTGAGAGAGAGAGAGAAGAGAGTGCACACACAAAATTTATACGGGTTCCTCTCACAAAACGAGAGTAGTCCAGTCCCCTTGCACTTCCAAGGGATTTCACTATAATCTCAAAGATTACAATCCTAATGCTCAAGCACACAAGCAAGAGACTTCTTTGCTCTAAGTCACACAAGACAAAGAGATTTCCTTGTTTTAAGTCACACAATACAGAGAGACTTCCTTGCTCTAAGTCACACAAGACAGAGAGACTTCCTTGCTCTAAGTCACACAAGACAAAGAGACTTCCTTGCTCAAATCACACAAGATAAGAGACTTCACACACTAACTTAATACACATATTAAGTAGGACTGAAAGTTCTAAGCTAGACTCTCTTGACACACAGTTCAGAGCCTAACAATATCAAAAGATATTTGACTTAGAAATTACACAAGAAAGAAAAAATTCACAGCTTGAATACAATTTAAATCTTTCTCTGAGTTTCAATAGTCTTCCAGTAGTCTTCTCTCTAGTAGAATGTCTTCTATTTATACTCTAAGTATAATGACGTTGAGAAAGGACCGTTGGTAGTATAATCTTCTTTTGCTGAGCTGGATTTGATTATTTCTTCCAGAAGGAGTAAATCAATTCCACTACTTCTCGTTGTCAAATGGCGCTTCAGTAAATTAGGTAAAATAGTACAGAGTACTGCACGCTCCATTTGTTGATAAGATTGTTGTACTATTCCATTAGTTATGAGCTGTTTTTCTTCAGAGAGTGTCATTCAGAATCTTGTAATAACATTTCATTGATCTTCTGAATGGTGTACGCAAGCTTCAGACTGTGTTTCTTTCTTTGGCATCTGAGGACTTCTTCAGAGGCTCTGAAGCTTCTTGCTTCTCAGAGTCTAAACGCTTCAGACTGTGTCCTTCAGAGGCTCAAATGATGATCTGAGTGAATAAGATTTTTACTTTGTTCCTGCACACTAGATCATTAATTAGTAATACCAATTGTCCATTTAATACCTTGTTATCATCAAAACTTAGGGTGTTTTATAACTAAAACTCATTTTGTTCCAACAATCTCCCCCTTTTTGATGATGACAAATATAAAGTATTAAATACAATTGTTGTTGATTAATTTAATTATGTCAACATCAGGTTGTTGAGGTTTGTAAGCTCCCCCTGAGTCTGATAAACCATTAGGGTTAGGTTTGCAAGCTCCCCCTAAGTTTTATCCATAATTAAGTTGAATCAGTATAAGAAACAATTTGATAAACTTGATTGTATCTACATACTTAACTCTCAGAGTGTGAGGTTTGCAAGCTCAACTCCTGAGTCTGATAAAAATAATTAAGAGCACAATCTTAACTACCTTCATCTATGCAAACACAATTATGTTTATTAATTTGCTCTCCTTATCAATTAAGTTCATAAACATTAAGCATAGATATGAAAGAGATTAGATTCATTTTTATGACAGTTTCAAATTCTTATTGAGTAGTTATTAAAAAATAGACTACTGACAATTGTACAACATATTACTCCCCCTTTTTTCATTATCAAAAAGTTTAAAAACAAAGCAAAAGGTTAAGTAATAAACATAAGGTGCAAAAAAATAGAATCCTAAGGGTTTTTGGACAAGAAAAGAGTGAGGAGCTGTTGAAGCTTGGTTTTAGATGCTCTTGAATATGCCACAAGCTCCAGAAGCTTATCATCTTGTTGATCAAGCGAATGGTCTAGTAAGTTCAGAATCCTTGACGTCTTGTCTGAATTCCCTTCCTCTTTCTTTTCCACATGTGGTGTAGAGTCTGGTTGACTTGGACCACTAGGTGAACGAGTCAAATGATCATCTGTAGGATCAATTCTATCATTTATTGTAATATCATTATCTATAAGCATCTCAGGTGGTGTTATAGGTGATGAAGGTTTTGAAGATTCTGATGGAATTGATATGGGTGGTTCAGATGATGTGTTATTATGTGGTTCAGAGGTTCGATGGATAGGAGAAACTCTAAAAGACGTCTCCTTCAGAATATCTTCCTCAGTGAGAATTTTGGGTGATGGTTGAGGGGTTGTAACATTGGATGGCTGAGATATTTCCTCCTCAGGAATATGCTTAGCTTTGGGTTTAAATCGTTTAAAACCAACCATGACTTCATCATACATTTAGTCAGAATCAGATGATGATGAGGATGATGAAACATTGATATATTCAGGTTCAGAGGTTGTGGGATAGATGGTATTAAGGGGTTGGATATTTTCTAGGATTGATGCTTCAGATATTTTATTACAATAATCAAAAGAATTGTCAATACCTGCATCTGACCTTTGTCTCTTCTTTCCCCTAGTAGTGCAGTGCTTTGTACGAGTTCTTCTGATAACTTTTGCACGCAACCAGTCTTCAATAACAGGTTCTGCATCCACATGATCTTCACCAACTTGTTCTTTATCTACAGTGTCTTCAACCTCTTGCTGATCATCCTCTGGCTTATCAACTGTAGGTTCTTCCATTGTTGGCTCATCAACCATGACATCCTCTTCATAATCACTGAAAACCTCTTCCTTAACAGCTTTCATAATTTGTGCAAACATAGGACCAGTACCTCTTCCAATATCCTTATGAGTGATTTTAACTCCTCTGTCCTTCATTAACCTCATGTATTCTAAGAGGACTTCAGGAGGTTCATTGTCAAAGATAAAAGCCTCACTCATTGGTTGAAATTTAGCCTTATTTATCAAGAGAGGCTGTTGAGGATAAATTAGCTTTCCTGACTTCTTCAAATGTAGACTCACCAGGACTCTAGCATCAAGTATTGGTGTTCTAACTTGTTCAAGATCTTCAGAGACCCCAGCCACCATGAATCTATCTGGAAGACCAAGCTGCTCAAAAATGAAGCTTAAGAGCCTTGGATGTGAAATCAATTTGGAAGAATTTTCAAACTTTTGAGCTTCACAAATGGTTTCACAAAGGTGTTGAAAGATATAGGTAGGTAGATTCATTTTCCTTTTAGCAGATAGGAAATAGATGAAGTGTCTCTGATCCAAATTCAGAGAGTCATTACCAGTATCCCTAGGAAGAATTGAAGAGAAAACAATCTTTGCAAGAACTTTTTCTCTATCATTAAGATGAACAACTCTATTTGACATCGTCTGATTCTTGAAGCAGAGTCTGGCCATGTCATTGAGAAATACTGACTTTCTTCCAGATGCTGCAGTGTAGAGTCTGACAATTCCAGAGTTGGGAAGTTCCATCATCTTAGCCAGATTGCTTCTTGTTAAGATAATTGGAAACCCACCAATACTAGAACGTATTTCTGTTTCTGTGAATTTTCTCAGACCTAATTCCACTCTTGATTTTCCCTTATTCTCCATTGGATTATGATCAATTACACGTTGAAGTTCTGCATTTGCATCCACCAAAGTAACTACTTCACTTTTTCTCCAGAAATCATACACTAAGTTTGAATAGATAGGACCATTTAGCATATCAAAGTAGTGCTCCCAGCCTTGTTCAACAAAGAACTCTTTATAGTCATGCCCATTGACTCTTAATGCTTCAAAGTCTACTGGTTTTTCCATAACCAATTTAATGTCTTCAAAGCGAAGATCCATTGTGGCATCCTTGAGATAGGAATCTTCAGCGTAGATATTAATTGGGATGTCCTCTGGAAACCTTAATTGAGAAGATGAACTTGCCATTTATGAGGTTTAAGAACTGGGTTTTGCTAATATGAGGGAAAAAGAATATGTTCTGGGTTTTAGAGAATGAAAAGTGTTGGATGTGAGAGTGAACTTGTGTGAAAGTGAGTAAAGTGATTTTGAAAAACTCTAATTGAAATAATCATGAGGGAGTACAGTCATTGCATTAAAGAATTTCGTCATAAACTGCCTTTACTCTAACCAATCACAGACTGTGAGTAAAGACAAAGTAATTGACACGTGTATTCCACTTGGCTGAACCACTTCAGAGTTTAAAAACTTTCAACTTCCGAAAATCTTTCAGAATATAAAGAGTTCAGAGGCTGAATTCACAATTTTGTTTTTCAGAGCCTGTTTTCTTCAGAGACTAAAGACATGTTCAGATGATTTTTAATAAAATCTAGTCTTTCAACTGCTAAGGGTTTTGTAAATATATCAGGCCATTGTCTTTCAGTTTCAATGAATTGAATATTTACACTACCCTTCTGAACAAGGTCTCTTATAAAATGATGTTTAATTTCAATGTGTTTAGCTCTTGAATGCAAAATTGGATTTTTAGAAAGTTGAATAGCTGCAGTGTTATCACATAAAAGTGGAATATTGTGACTATTAACTTTGTAATCCTCTAACTGATATTTCATCCAGAGTAGTTGTGGACAACACTTGGCTGCTGATACGTATTCTGCTTCTGTCGTAGACAAAGCTATAGTAGTTTGTCTTTTGCTGGCCCAAGATATGAGATTCTCTCCAATAAATTGACAATTGCCACTTGTGGATTTCCTCTCTATCTTGTCTCCAGCATAGTCAGCATCATAGAATCCTACCAGCTTATAATCATTTGTTTTCTTATAAAATAAGCCAAGATTTGTGGTTCCCTTCAAATATCTAAAGATTCTCTTTACAACAGTAAAATGAGATTCTCTAGGATCTGATTGGAATCTAGCACACAAACAGACACTGAATAAAATATCAGGCCTTGATGCAGTTAGGCAGTGTTTTAAAAACCGGACCGGTCATCGAACCGGTGAGGGTACTGGGTCACTGGTTCATTGGTCGAACCACCGGGTCACTGGTTGAACCGCATGCATAAACCGGATCAAACCGGATAAACCGGAGGAATGAACCGATCTCTTTAATAAAATTATATAGCTATTAAACCGGTCAAACATGATGACTCGATCTCTTTAAAAGTTAATGACAACTAAAAATTTTAAAAATTTAAAATGTCATAATGTCGCAACTCACAAGTTCTTAAATTCAAATCTTAAATATTGTCACCACGCACTATAAAATAGTACAAATTACAAAACCAAATAGATTTTAAACAAAGTCTAGTTGCAACATAATTTAATCGCAACATAAACGAAATAACAAAGTCTAATAATAAATTTAATTCCAATGAGACATATTTGTTTCGGACACTATTTGTTTTAGTTTAGTTTTTTCTATTTACTTTTTAAAAAAAAAAAATAATTATGTAAAAAAAACGACGTCATTTTGATTTAAAAAAAAAAATAGCAGACGCAATCGAACCGGCGGTTCTGGAAAACCGCCGGTTCACCGGTTTTTCCGGTTTTTAACAGTTCGATCCGGTCTAACTACATGACCGGTCCAACATTTGAACCAGACCGGTTATCCCTCCGGTTCACGGTTCAACCGGTCGGACGGCCGGTTCGGTCCGGTTTTTAAAACACTGCAGTTAGGTAAAGTAGAGAACCTTAAAGGTCGGTTTTTGTGTGGCGGTTTAGGGTCCTTTTTGTTGTACAGCCGTCTTGCTTTTCTGGTATCTGTGTTTTGTGCAGATCAGATGTTTTAATTGTTTTTTATCTTGTTTGTGTTGTGCTCCTTTGGTGCCTATCTTTGTGTTTGTTCCCCGTTTTTTGTGGGTTGTTACTCTCTCCTCTCAAACACTTCTTGTGTTTTGGTGAAGAGGTTATTAATAAAATTTTGTTGCTGTTCAAAAAAAAGTTATCGAGAAAGTTGGTAATTTTTTTCTATATATTTATTCACATATTTATTTTAAATTTGTTGGCAATTTACAACAAAAATAAACTTAAGTGTGTTTTGTAAATAAAAATAAAGTGTGTCTTTGTATATGTATATGAACTACTCCATGAAGTCCCACATTGGTTAAATCTCATACCTATTGCCATACAAATTGTTATAAATAAGCCTTTGTAAATATGCTTCTAAGTGCATTTGAAGTCTCCCACTTGATTGGTTATAATTTAATGTGACTTTTTGGTGGTATGAAATGAATCTCATTCAATTTGTGAATTTTATAATTTTTTCAATTAAAAAAATCAAGTAAGATTTTAAAACCGGTTCATCCGACAGGTTTTGCCGAACCGCCGATTTTCCCGGTTTATGATTGGTTTTCCGGTTTTATTTCTATTTCATGCGCAGGCCGGTTTTGGGGTCAGATCGGCCCGGATGCAGACCCAGTTCCCGATCCGACCGGTCGAACCGACCGGTCCGGTTCTGATAACCTTGATGGTGATTGACGTTAGACTTAGTAAGAAGGACCACTATTTGATCCCCATAACTGCGATTAAAAAATGGCTGAAACTATTTAATATCAAAACTGACCTCGAACCAGATCTAGTGGTCCGGTGGACCGAATATTGTTCGTAAAAAAAACAAATCAACACAATTTTACTATTTTAGCTACAATTATTTTAAGGTATAAATTTAGTATCATTTGGGTGTAACTACCAGTCTCTCGAATTAGATAAGATCACAATGGACAATGGAGTTTCAAAATTCTCCCTATAAAATTTAACACTTTTTTCCTAAATTCAAATTCAAATCTAAAACCTATATAATATATACAACTCCATTACCATCTCTTCGAAGCGTTTTTTGATAAATCATTAAACTAGGATAAACTTTGTCTTTTCATACTCTTTATACCCTTTTTTATTTTTTGATAAATCATTAAATTAAGGATAAATATTGTATTTTATACTAAATTTTAATAAAATAATATTATTATAATTATTAGGGTCATGTTAAAATGCGCCCTAAAAGCACAGGTTAAATGTGTCCTGAGAGAACATGTTAATATATCTAAAATTTAAAATTTGCATTTAGTACTATAAAAGAATTTAATGTTTATAATATATAATGCGCAAGTTCTAAGTAGAGGTGGGAATGAATTTTAGCCCTCATCTATATAAAAAAAACCTTGTAAGAGAACATGGCTGCATTTGTATGTTTTTTTCTTGACAATTTTTTTTTTTTGTGTATTCTTAATCTGTGTTATTAGGGTACATTGCATGTAACATCACACTTTTTTAAATTTGTAGTATTAAAACTCATACACTTTCATCCTTGCTTAAAAATGTATATTTATATATTTATACGCAGACCTATATTTTCCCTCATTTATTAATAAATATGCCTATATTTTTATAAATTACTTTCATCCTTCTTTAAAAATGTATATGTATATATTTCTACGCAGACCTATATTTACTCATTTATTAATAAATATGCCTACTTTTTTATAAATTTTTACAGAAACTTATATTTATACTCATATATTTATACGCATACCTATTTTATTATAATTTTTTAAACTAATGTAAGAAAGAAGAATACCTATGAAATGTCAATATTGCCCTTGCTCTAACTATATTTAGGCATATGGTCCTATTAATTTTCTTTTTGTCCATCACTTTTCTATTTATTTTTTAATGATAAGTCATATACTATTATTATACTTAAATAAGTTTTTTGTCCTTATAAATATTTCAATTTTTTAGTCCTTATAAAAATTTGAACAAGTTTCGGTCCGTCAAATATTTTCCGTCGCAACTTGTTTTTTTTGTAGTCGTGTTTACATTATAAAAAATTCTTACAACGCAAACCTATATTTTTACTCCTTTATTAATAAATATGCCTACTTTTTTATAAATTTTTATGGGAACCTATATTAATTTTGTTTCCTTCAAAAAACATAACAATAATTCTATTTTTTTGCTAGTAATAAAAAATTCTCCTACATTTTTTAACAGAAAAATCTACTACATTATAAATATGTTTTCAACATAACCTTTTTATTTTTATAATGAGAAAAATATGAAAAGGAGTAGAAAAATTATATAATTCTCTATTTTATTTATAAAAAATTAAATTTGTTTTGATTTCAAACGAATATATAAAAAAAGTTAAAGTTGATTCATTGGATGTGATCTAAAAGAAAGAAATGATCCATTGAATTTTAAAAATGGTTGAATGGATCTATATTATTAAGTGGGATGGATTAAATCAAATTCATTAACAATTTTAATGTATAACAGATGAATAGGGAAGATTTATAAGTAAGCCACTTGAACTAGTATGGTATATTAGAGGTTTCGGGTTCCATCATCAGTTATATTTTTTTTTAACAAGCCATCATCGGTTTGTATATTGTAAACAAAAAGGAAGATTCATAAGTACATGGATTGAGGAGTGGATGGATGGACCAAATTGTTCTTATTAGAGATGGTCTTTGAATCAGTCATTCTCTCACGTGGAGCAATTTCACTCACATATGGAGCGTTAGAGTATTCTAGACACAACAAACACATTTAATTTTTGTTTGTTTTGTTTGAAACAACAAACACATTTAACTAATACTTTCCGGCGGCGGCCGCAGCACATTGAAACCTTCTTTGGTTGATTTTTCTTGGTTTGTCAAGCAGAGAGGGATGATTTAGGATCAATTTTGATCTGGAATCATCTCTCTTAATTGTTTTTTATTACATTTTATTTAAATAAGTGATATCTACATATTTGCTAGGTTTTATTTGAGTTTTCTCTTTTCTCTTTCGTGATCTTTTTCATCTGGTGTCGTTTTAGTTTTGTTCTAGTGCGGAGTTTTTGTTTTGATTTTTCGTTTTAGTACGGTGTTTGTCCCATCTTGGTACGGTGTTTGTTTTGTTCATATTTGCAGGTTAGTTTCTGTAAAATTCTACACAGAGTTCATAACAAACTCTCTAACTGATTGCAACAAACTTGATCTAACCTGTTGATCAGAAGTAGGTGATGGCCAGAAGTCCGTCGCACTGTAGCGTCGAGCAGCAAACGTCCACCGGAGGGGGGGTTGTACCTGCAGGCGCTCCGATGCCTAAGTCAGAGATTGCTAGAGTACAGAGAAAAGAGAGAATGAGAGTAGAGAATAGAATTGTGTACCTTGCTCTCCTGTCAAGGAGAGCTTATATAGTTGCCCCCAGCGCTGGGCCAAAGGTCCCCTTAGTGGGCTGTGTTGAGCAGCCCAATAAGGTGGACTGTCAAGATAACTCCTGAATAAGGGGAGAAGCTGTTGCCAGCTGTTATCTTGGTGGAGCAGTTCCACGATCCTAGGAGGAGTGGATAAGCTCCCTGGATGAGTGTCGAGCAGCACGTGGAAGGAACCGCGTGCTTGGCTGTCGGGCAGGGGCAAGTCTCTATTGGGCCTGCCCCGTATCCGAGCAGGAGCGGATTTGGGCCAGCTCTTTGGCCCAGTCCAGAACAGGAGCCCCCCAAGCCATTGCTCTTAGTCATAAGAGTAGTGGCTTTAAGTTCAAGCTCGTATGTCGAGGACAAAGTATTTTTTATCGTTCTCCCCATTTTACGAGGAGACGCTCGCGGGGAGCTCCAAAGCACAGTAACCACGAGGAGAACTTGTTGTAAATTCGTGCCCGTAATTTTCGCTGGTTTGCTTGCAGAAAAACTGGTGTCGAGGACGCTTCGAGGAGAAGCGCTGCCTCCCAGTGTCGAGCACATGCTCGTAACAAGATTTGATTTGTTTGTGAAATGATTTCGTGCCCGTCTGCCGAGCAGAAAGAATTCAAAAGTGACGCGTGCTCGCGACGCGTGGTCTGTTTGAAAGGACTTGAAAAGACTTGAAAAGACAGTCTTTTCGTCTGCTATTGCCACGTGTTGTGGCTATGAAAAGTCGCCATTGTGACCTAGGAGATAGGCTGTGGTTTCCCCGTTTTACGAGGAGGCGTTTGGATCGTTGGATCTTCACGTCTTTTCGTTTTCGGGGAGATTCAATCTGAGACGTTGGATGAAGTTTGATCTTGACCACCAGATTCAATCGACGGTTGTGATTGCGCAGGTGCGTTTCTTGGCTCTACACAGGATTGCTTACGTCCAGTGTTATAAATAGGAGAAGAAGAGGAGTTTTTCCACTTTCTCCTTTTCCCCCTTTGTTTATGCGCTGCTGCTGTTGTTGTTGTTTAGGAGAAGAAGAGGTTTCAGTTCAAATTCTTCGTCAAGTTCAGACTTTATTCTTCCCAAGTTTTCATTTTTCTTCATAACAAGGTATGTTCTCATCCTTTGCTACCCTTTTTGTGAATGTTTTGCTTGATTCATGATGTTTTGATGTTAAAAATGTGATTTTGTTTTTGGGTTTTGGTCCTGGGATGGGAGTTACCACTGTGTTAGTGTTTTGTGAAAATTTTTGGTGTATCAAAACCATTGCTTTGTTGTTGAATTTCTCTGTTTTGGCGTCTGGTGTTGGGTTTGCCACTGTTAAACGCCTTTTTGGGTGTTTTCTCCCATATTTCTGGATCAAATGGGGGTTTTTTCTGAAAAATAGTATGGATATTGATGAATGTTGATGAACGTTCATCAATCCTGAAGAAGATGAACGGTGTAAGGTTTCTGGAAATTTTGCGTTTGCGTCGAGGAGAAGAAACGAAGCGTCGGGGACGAGAAACGCAGCGTTTCCTGTTAGAGAATTTTTGTCCCCGGCGTACGGGCATAGTGAATGAGTGTTTGTTGTAAAAACGCGTCGGGGACCTTCTCCCCGTTGTAAACTTTTACGAAGTTGTGTTTGAGGGAAAATGTCGGGGACCTTTTCCCCGTCTGTCGTTCGTTAAATTGGATGTCGGGGACCTTCTCCCCTTTTGTCCTCGTATTCGGTGGTGTCCTCGAAATTATATTCGTGTCTCCTCGTTGTCTAACTTGAGTTAGTTTAATTTCGATTTGCCATTTGATGAGGGCTTTGGTCGGGGACAGCGTCCTCGCCATGTTTAACGCCCTTTCACTTGAACTGCGGTGGAAGGGTGGATTTGATACAACTGTCGAATTCACTTTACTTCGCTGCTTTTCAGGTACATTATGGCCGACATCGAGGAGCCCGTGGAGAGCCATCGGCTCGTCGACACGATAACGGATGAGAGACTGGCGTGGGTTGCGCCCGAACCACGGGGAGCGGCCTCTTCGATAGTACAAGGTGATTCGAGCGTACATACGATAGTCGAGGACAGAGGAGAGGGCGATCCGGAGAATTGGGAGGTCCATGTGCCCGAGGAGGGAAAACGAGTTTGTTCGGAATTCTCCGAGGGCGGGTTCGCTATGTACGAATTCGCCTTTAAAGACTTAGGATTCAGATTGCCCTTCAGCGACTTTGCAGTGGGCGTCTTCGACGGGTTGAGATTGGCACCATCTCAGCTGCATCCGAATTCCCTGGCGTTTATTCGGGCGTTCGAGCAGCTCTGCGACTACTTGGATGTCGAGCCTACCCTGCCCTTATTCTTCCGCATCTTCAAGATCCAACGACAAACATTTCGGGGAAGGCAAGGTTGGGTCTCTTTGAAACAGCACCAGGTGAAGATCTTTAGGATGTTTGTGGACTCTGTCCGGGGATTCAAGGAGAGATATTACGTGGTGAGACCGGTGTCTCCGGATGCAAAAAGGTCTGTGTACAAGAGTGTTGCGACCCTGGGCGAGGAGGGCGTCCCCGTCAACCGAGAGGTTCCCCGTTTTCCACTCTGTTGGTCAGACAGGCACTTCGCTCTGCCAACAGATGTTTATTTGGTTCGAGATGAGTCGCTCTCCCCGGCAGAGCGCGCTGGGTATGACAGGATCAGGTCTTATGTTGCGGGTTTCCAGCCCGTCAGGTTTATGACGAAAGCGGGTGTGCCCGCCAAGGATGCGTTCGGGAATCCGAGGGTGGAGCCCCGTTTTGTAAACACAAAGTCTCTGCTCGAATGTGCGAGCAGGGATGATAGGAAAACTTTGTTAGGTATTCGCCGCGGCTTTCCTGCTCGGTTTTAACTTGTTTGTTTGTTTTATTTTTATATTGTGTGCATTTGTTTGTTCTCCTCGGTTATTGACTTTGCTCGTGTGTTTCTCCTCGCAGATAATATGGCCGACTTCGCGGATGAGCTCGTCAAGATTGCCGCCGACAAGAAAAGGGTGGCCAAGAAGAAGCCTGCCCGCTCGGCGATGTCAAACGTCATGCTTTCGGCCTCGTCCACTCCAGGCAGCACTTCGTCTCCTGTCGGCGCCAAAGGGAGTCCCTCCATCGTTAAGCCTCCTGCTGCGAAGAGGCAAAGGGAAGACTTTATAGTCGACCTTGATGCCGTCGAGGAGGCGAAGGGGTTCATGTTCCCTCCTCTTTTCGGCCTGCCCGGGTATCTCAAACAGCATCCGGCGACAATTTTGCGGTCGGAGAAGGAGGCCATTATGAAGTTCAGCCCAGAGGAGATGGAGGCTCAGCTCGCCAAGGATTTTGCTGCTACTCTCCGGCTGGCGGAGACGGCTATGGTGTTAAATGAGAGATTGCCGAGCAGAGATGTGGAGAGGTTGACGAAGAGAAATGTTGAGCTCGAGGCTGAGGTGTTGCAGCTCGGGAACACCGTGACCGACCTGAAGGGCAAGCAGGAGAACTATGCCAACCTGGCTGCTGATTTGCGCCAGTCGGAGAAGCAGGTGGCCGAGCTGAAGATCGCCTGTGCTGCAGAGAGGAAGGGCAGGGAGAAAGCTGAAGACGAGCTGGAGTCTCTTCGACAGATGATGACTTCCTCCGAGGATGAGCCCGAACACGTGCGGGGTTTGGTCACCCGAGCAGAACTGGTTGGTGAGATCCGGGCTCAGATGGGGAAGGTCTTCGAGAGCGCCAAGTATAGCTTTAACAACGATGTGGCCCAATTGAAGATCGTCAATCCGGGGTTGGTCACCGAGGGGACAGGGATGCTGAGGAAGGTGGAGAACGGGGAGATTGTCATCCCCGACAAGTACAAACAGATGGAGCAAGAGGAGGAGGAGGAAGAGGCCGAGGAGGACCAAGAGGAGGACATGCCCGACGTTGCCGAGGAAGAAGGCCAGGGGGAAAGTGATCATTGATTTATCTTAGTTTATTTCGGCCTGCGTGCCATTATGTTATTTTTATTTTTAGTTTTTGTTGAACTTGTCTTGGGGCCTGCGTGCCACATTTTTGTAACATCCGAACAAGTGGGCTTTGTCCCCGTATTTTTATGACATTGTTGGCCTTGGTGGCCTTTATTTATTTGTGTTTGTTTTTGCTAAGTTTTGCCTTGTTTGTGTGGATGTTTATTTCTGTGCTCGTTTAATTATACGAATTTGTGCTCGGAATTTAACTTGTGAAAAATCCTTAAAATTTTGTGATTCGCTAATTGTTGTACGAGCACGTTCTGTCGAGGACGTCCGTCCCCGGAAATAACTTAGATAGTTTAGGGAACTAGCCAAGCGCCTAGAGTTGTTTTTCTAGACTAACGCAGATCCGAGCACGTCGTTGTGCTCGGTCCACGACCTGAACATCCCATCGCGAGCTGGGTGTTAGGCTATGGCACGACGACGATGGAGCTCGTTTCATGAGCTGTCCTCGTCGGGCAGAGGCTCTGCTCGTGTGTTGAGCTCAGAGTTTACCTTAAGTGTTTTTAGATGAGCGCGGGTGCCTGCGCGACATCCGTTGTCGAGGAGCTCTGCTCGTTGTTTTAAGGGCAGATGCTGCCTCTGCGTAGATGCACGGTTGGCAAATAACTTAGCTATAATATTGTTTCAACTTTTGGGCATTCCACGTTCGAGGGATTTCCTTCCCCTGGAGGGTTTCAAGGTGGTATGCGCCGTTGTCCGTTTTGCCGCGGACACGGTATGGTCCCTCCCAGTTGGCTGCGAGCTTGCCCTCGTGGGAGTCCTTTGCATTTCGTCTTAAGACGAGGCTGCCGACTTCGAAGTTTCTTTTTATGACTTTGGTGTCATGTCGAGCAGCCACTAGCTGTTTTAATGAGGCTTCTTTGAGGGAAGCCGCTGTTCGGATCTCTTCGACGAGATCCAGCTCCTCTCTCATCGCCTCGTCGTTCATCTCTTCGTCGAGGGGGGCTTCAGTGCGACGAGAGGGCTCTCCAATCTCCACGGGGATGACTGCTTCGGTCCCGTATGCTAGACGAAAAGGCGTCTCCCCGGTAGTGGAGTGAGGGGTTGTTCGGTATGCCCATAGTACGTGGGGCAGCTCCTCAACCCATTGCTTCTTTGCGTCGCCCAGCCGCCGTCGTAGTCCGCGCAGGATGACTCTGTTCGCGGCTTCTGCTTGCCCATTGGTTTGTGGGTGCTCGACGGATGTGAAGTGATGTTTTGTGTTAATTTTGGCGAGGAATCCCCTAAATGTTTTGTCGGTGAACTGTGTGCCGTTGTCTGTGACCACAGCTTGGGGTATCCCAAAACGACATAGGATATCTCTTTTGAAGAAACGTAGGATCCTAAACGAAGTTATTTCGGGGAGTGGTTCTGCCTCTACCCATTTGGTGAAGTAGTCTACCCCAACGATGAGGTATTTACATTGGAGGTTTCCTCTGGTGAAGGGACCGAGGATGTCCATGCCCCACCATGCAAATGGCCACGGGGATGATAATGACTTGAGCTCGTGAGGGGGAGCAAGGTGCATGTCCCCGTGCCGTTGGCATTTGTCGCACTTTTTCACGTGCTCTTTAGCGTCTTGCTGCATAGTTGGCCAGTAATATCCTGCTCGTAATGCCTTTCTGGCCAGAGAGCGACCCCCGAGGTGCTGTGAGTTAATTCCCTCGTGTATCTCGCGGAGGATGTAGTCGGCAGTGGCCTCGTCAGCGCACTTCAGGAGGGGAATGGAGAAGCCCCTTCTGTAAAGTTTTTCGTCGAGGAGGGTATATGAGCACGCTCTTCGTTTGACCGTTGCTGCTTCCTTCTCGTCGTTAGGTAGTGTTCCGTGCGCGAGATAGTTGTATACTGGGGTCATCCAACAGTTGGCGTCTCCGATGGCGTTTATGTCGAGGACCCTCGTTGGTTTTTGTATGCTCGGATGGGAGAGGATTTCCTGGATGACGGATTTGTTTCCGTTTTTTCTTTTCGTGCTCGCCAGCTTTGACAGGATGTCTGCTCGTTTGTTATGCTCTCGGGGAACGTGCTGTATTTCGGCGGAGTCAAACTTCGTGATTCTTTCCTTCACTAAGGCCAAGTACTCAGATAAGTTGTCATTTTTGGCTTGGTATTCTCCTAGGACCTGCGATGCGACGAGCTGTGAATCTGTATAAATTTTTATTTCCTTCGCGCCCACGTCCTCGGCGAGACGCAATCCTGCAAGGAAGGCCTCGTACTCTGCCTGGTTGTTTGAGGTCGGAAAGGACAGTGCTAACGAAACTTCGATCAGGATGCCCTCCTCGTTTTCGAGGATGATTCCTGCGCCCGCCCCGGTTGCGTTGGACGCTCCGTCGACGAAAATGGTCCACTTGTTCGCTCCATCCGTCGAGGAGGGAGAGCAAGTCATTTCGGCCACAAAGTCGGCCAAAACTTGGGCTTTGAGTGCTTTTCTGCTTTCGTAGCGGATGTCGAATTCGGAGAGCTCCAACGACCATTTCAGCATCCTGCCCGCCATGTCTGGTCGGACAAGAAGTGACTTGATGGGCTGGTCTGTTCGGACGACGACCGTGTGCGCGAGGAAGTAGTATCGTAGTCTCCTCGCCGCAGTGACGAGGGCCAATGCGACTTTTTCGATTCGCTGGTATCTGAGCTCGGGGCCTTGCAAGGCTTTGCTCGTGAAGTATACTGGTTTCTGTCCTTCTAGTGTCTCTCGTATAAGAGTTGCACTGACAGCCTCGGAAGCGACGGCGAGGTAGAGGTACAGCACCTCCCCGACGTCCGGGCGTGACAGAACTGGGGGCTCGGACAGCGCCTTCTTCAAGTGCTGAAGGGCCTGCTCGCACTCCTCAGTCCACTGGAAGGCAGATTCTTTTCTGAGTAATTTGAAAAGGGGAAGTGCGTGTTGAGCTGATTTTGCTACGAAGCGGGATAATGCGGTCAGCATTCCATTCAGTGTTTGTATGGACTTTTTGTTGCTGGGAGTTGGGAACTCGGTGAATGCTCGACATTTGTCGGGGTTAGCCTCGATTCCGCGCTCGGTGAGATAGAAACCGAGGAACTTCCCTGCTCGGATGCCGAATGTGCATTTCTCAGGGTTGAACCTCATATTGACCTTCCTGGCCTGCTCGAAGACCTTTCGAAGGTGGATGGTGTGATCCACCTCCTCGTGGGATTTGACGATCATGTCGTCCATGTACACTTCGAGCATGTCCCCGATCTCTCCCCGGAAAACTTTGTTCATCATCCGCTGGTAAGTAGCGCCGGCGTTTTTCAAGCCGAAGGGCATTACGTTGTAGTAATAGTTGCCCGATTCGGTCATGAAGGCCGTTTTCGTCCTGTCGGCCACAGCCATTGGGATTTGATTGTACCCTGAATATGCATCTAAAAAAGACAGTAATTTAAAACCAGAAGAATTATCGACTAATTTATCAATGCAAGGTAAAGGGCATCTTTAGGGCATGCCCTATTGAGATCGGTATAGTCAACACACATCCTCCATTTTCCATTAGATTTTTTCACGAGTACAACGTTTGACAACCAAGTTGTATACTTGGCTTCAGAAATAAAATTTGCCTCTAAGAGGTCTTTTACAGCTTTTTCTGCAGCCTCCACTTTTTCAGGAGACTGCCTACGCCTACGTTGCACTACAGCACTAGCAGCTTCATCGACGGTCAACTGGTGACAAGCAATGTTGGGGTCCAAGCCTGGCATCTCGGAAGCACTCCAGGCGAACAGGTCAGCGTTGTCTTTCAGGCAGGCCACCAGCTGTTTCCTCGCCAAGTCTGGGACGTCCTTTCCAATCTTCAAGTTCCTGCTCGGATCTTCTCCAAGGAGGATCAGTTCGAAATCCCCGTCGGGGATGGGACGAAGGATCTCCCTGCTCGCCGCGTCGCCCTCTGCCTTGTCTTTGCACAGCTTTTTCTCCTCTTTATGTTCCTGCTTGGAATGACGACTGTCAAGATCTACCAAGCTCACATTCTGGGGAGGTTGTGGAGGAGGAGGCTTCGTGCTCGTCTCGGGCTGCTCGGAAGAAGTCCTGCTCTTCTTCGCTTCAGGGACAGGGCCAACATAGCTCTGCCCTTTATAGGCTGCATTAAAGCACCTCCTCGCAGCCTCAATATCTCCATGGAGAGTAGCTACCTGCCCTTTGTCAGTGTAATACTTCATCTTCAGATGGGCAGTGGAGGCTACGGCGGGCAGGTCTGCGATTGCAGTTCTGCCGATGATGCACTGGTAGAGAGATGGACAATCTACCACCAGGAACTTGACTTTGATCGACTTGGCCGTTTCCTTGTGGCCGAAGGTGACGATCAGGTCGACGTAACCCCAGGGCTTTGTGGTCGCCCCGTTGAATCCTTGGAGATCTGAGCCCAAATACGGTGTGAGATGGGACTCATCCAGCTGCAATGTCCTGAACAGATGTGCGTACATAATGTCGCAAGAGCTGCCCGAGTCGACGAGGATGCGTCGGACGTCAAAGTTTGCCATGTCGGCTCTGATGAGGAGGGGGATCTGTGAGTTGGCAGATCCTCCGGGCAGCTCCTCGAGATAGAATGAGAGAGGCTGCGACGATGTTTTCGGTTTACCGAGGGTGACAGCCATGCCTGAGGAGGCAGTAATGAGCTCCTCGAACTTCCTTTTTACCGAGCCGACGGTGTGTTTGTCGAAGACACCGCCAGAAATGACCATGGTTTCAGCAAAATTTTCCCATTCGTTGAGGATGGGATACTCATAGGTGTCTTTGAGATGTTTGGGGATGTAGAAGTCCTCTGGTCGCCAGACAGCCAAGGCGACGTTCTTCTCCCCGGAAGCTCTGGGCTCATCTCCGGGGGTGTCCTCGCGCTTCTTCTCCTGGCGAGGGTTCTCCTTCCGCTTGACATAGTCTTTCAACTTGCCATTACGGATCAAAATTTCTATGGCATCTTTGAGTTGGATGCAGTCTTCAGTCAGATGCCCGTAGCTTTTGTGATAGGCGCAATATCTGCTCCTATCCTGCCCGGGCTTGAAAGGGGTGGATCTCGGGAATCTAATCCCGGCATTCTTGAAATCCGAGGCAGCGCACTCGGCGAGGACAATCTCTCGTGGTACGAGCAGGGGAGTGTAATTGGTGAACTGGCTAGGAGGTCCTCGGGGTTCGCGTGACCTGTCACGCCCGCGCCTGTCCCCGTTGCGCCTGTCCCCGTTTTTATTGCCCTGCTCGCGAGGGGGGCGGTTGTCCTCTGCTCGGGTTTGTCTCATGGCGTCGGCCATGGTTTCCTCCTCGAACTGCATGTAGGCCTGGGCTTTGTGTAGGATCTCATCCCAGGTAGCAGGTTTCTCGATGGAAACCATCTCCTTGAACTTGGTCCCATCGCGGAGGTTCTTCCTCATCAGGTATTTCTTCATGTCATCAGTGACATCAACCTACACAGCTTCTTTGTTGAATCTCTCAATGTATGATCTGAGAGTCTCGTTGGGTCCTTGGCGGACAGCTTCCAAGTTTGCTTCCGTCTTCGGATGTTTCCGGGAAGCGGTAAAGTGACTGGTAAACTGCTTGCACAAGTCCTTCCAGGAAGTGATGGACCCCTGGGGCAAGCTTCTGTACCAAGCCATGGCACCTTCGACCAGTGTGGTCGGAAAAATCCTGCACTTGATGCCTCCTTTTACTGCTTGGTAATTAAGGATGACATCAATATTCTGTATGTGTATGTCGGGGTCAGTGAGCCCGTCATACTTCCCCAGCTGGGGTGGCTTCTGCAGCGCGCGGGGAAGTTCCAGGTCCATGATCTGCCTGGACAGTGGACCCTTGTATACTTCGTCGTCACTCCAGCCCGGTGAGTGGGTTGGGGTCTCTTCTCGACGAGGAGAGTTCTCTCGTCGGTTTTGATAGTCGTCTCCCCGACTACCTTGAGCCATGCCTCCGAGCAGGAGCTCTTTCCTCCGAGGAGGAGATCTGGGTCTCTGCTCGAGGAGAGCAGCCGCTTTGCCTCTCTTGTTCGTTCGGGCAACATTGTCCTCGCGGGGAGGAGTTCGGTTTCTCTTCTGGACCTGTGGCTGGATGCGCTCGAGGACAGGTCTTCTTTGGCTCGTCCCTGTTCGGCGAGCAGGTGGAGATTCCGAGCGTTCAGCTCTCCGCGGGGGAGAAGGGGGTTTGATATATCCCAGAATTTGTCGCTGGCCGTCTTCCAGCGCCCGGATACGATTGTTCTGCTCGTTAACAGTCCGGATAGTCTCGCGCAAGGCGTCGAGCAGAGCAGCGTTTTCCGTAACTCGCGGGGAGTTCGGTTGAGGATTTGTTGCCGATTTTCCAGGCGCGATTTGCGACTGCTTCCCCTTTTTTCGCTCTGAGAGGAACTGCACCGCATCTTCATCATCAGATTCGGGAGAGGTTTCTCGTCCGTCTCTGTGATCAGTTTCAGGAATGGGTTGATCGCTGCCGTCAACCGGCATGAGGACAGGACCGCCGGCGTTCAAGGTGAACGGAGGAGCAACGTCGACGTTGTTGTTGACATCGTCGTTGTTGGTGTTTGAAGCACTGGCCATGATGATTGTGGTTGGAAAATTTGGTTTTGATCTTTCGTTCTTGCAGGAAGAAGAAAAGATGGGGAGAACTTCAGATTCCCACAGACGGCGCCACTGATCTAACCTGTTGATCAGAAGTAGGTGATGGCCAGAAGTCCGTCGCACTGTAGCGTCGAGCAGCAAACGTCCACCGGAGGGGGGGTTGTACCTGCAGGCGCTCCGATGCCTAAGTCAGAGATTGCTAGAGTACAGAGAAAAGAGAGAATGAGAGTAGAGAATAGAATTGTGTACCTTGCTCTCCTGTCAAGGAGAGCTTATATAGTTGCCCCCAGCGCTGGGCCAAAGGTCCCCTTAGTGGGCTGTGTTGAGCAGCCCAATAAGGTGGACTGTCAAGATAACTCCTGAATAAGGGGAGAAGCTGTTGCCAGCTGTTATCTTGGTGGAGCAGTTCCACGATCCTAGGAGGAGTGGATAAGCTCCCTGGATGAGTGTCGAGCAGCACGTGGAAGGAACCGCGTGCTTGGCTGTCGGGCAGGGGCAAGTCTCTATTGGGCCTGCCCCGTATCCGAGCAGGAGCGGATTTGGGCCAGCTCTTTGGCCCAGTCCAGAACAAAACTATTTTATCTTCTTTATTATTTTCTCAATGTAATGCAATTGGTACTGTTTACAATCTTTATATGGAATGTGTAAAGGGTGTATTAGTCTTTTTACAAGGAGACTAATACACCAGCTGGCAACAGCTATTCTATCTTATTGATAAGTCTTACTACTTATCCTATCTTATTACAAGTTTATCTAGTGTATTCTTACACACCCCCCTCAAACTCAATGTGGCTCTCTAACATTGAGCTTGAACCTCATAGAGATAAACTTGTCTGTAGAAACTGGCTTGGTAAGAATATCTGCTAGCTGATCAACTCCAGGAATGTGAACTACAGATAACTGTCTTGCAATGACTTTTTCTCTGACAAAAAACAAGTCAATCTCCATATGCTTTGTCCTGGAATGTAACACAGGATTGTGAGCTAGGAGAACGGCTGACTGATTGTCACAGTGAATAACTGGTATTTTAAAAGGTACAGTTAGTTCCTTCAGAAGTGTCTGTAGCCATAGTGTGTCTGCAGTAGCCTGTGCTAAACTTCTGTATTCAGCTTCTGTGCTAGACCTAGCAACTACCTGCTGTTTCTTTGACCACCAGGAAATGAGACTAGGTCCAAAGAAGATGGCTGCCCCAGAAGTAGACCTTCTATCATCAGGGTCAGCAGCCCAATCAGCATCACAAAATATGTGAAGAGGAAGAGGATGATGAATGTTGCTAGGAGAAATTTTTAATCCAAACTGAATAGTTCCTTTTAGATATCTTAGGATCCTTTTGACTGCAACCCAGTGAGTTTCTAGAGGTGCTGACATGAACTGGCATACCTTGTTTACTGCAAAAGAGATTTCTGGCCTTGTGATTGTAGCATATTGCAAAGAGCCAACTACTGACCTGTAGAGTGTTGCATCAGAGAAGTTATCAGACCCAACTTTGGACAGCTTGGAACTAGACATCATGGGAGTATTGATAGCTTTGGAATCAAACATATTTGTTTTGATCAGTAGATCCTTAATGTATTTGCTTTGAGTAAGAAATAAGGAATTGTCAGACATAGATTTAACTTCTATTCCTAAAAAATACTCCAAATCACCCAATTGTTTTAGACTGAACACAGAATCAAGTTGTTGTACTAGAGTTTGAACCAGTGAGTTGGAGCTTCCTGTTATGATGATATCATCCACATAGACTAGCAGGTAGACAACTTGTTTTGCCTTAGTGTAGGTGAAGAGAGAAGGATCACACTTACTGGCTGTGAAGCCAAACTGAAGAAGAGTGGTGGTGAGTCTATCAAACCATTGTCTAGGTGCCTGTTTGAGGCCATAGAGGGCTTTGTTGAGTTTGCACACTAGGTTGGTATCATTACCTTCAAATCCAGGAGGTTGAACCATATAAACCTCTTCTTCTAGCAGTCAATTCAAAAAAGCATTGTTCACATCAAGTTGCTTTAGAGGCCATTTGTAGGACACAACCAGAGAGAGAATCAATCTAATTGTGATAGGTTTGATGACAGGTGAAAAGGTCTCATTAAAGTCAAACCCTTGTTGTTGATGAAAGCCTTTTGCAACCAACCTTGCCTTATACTTGTTTATGGTGCCATCTGGGTTCTCTTTGGTTCTAAAGACCCACTTGCAGCCAATAGCACTTCTGTTGTTGGGTAAGGGAACAAGATTCCAGGTTTGATTCCTTTGAAGTGCTTCAAACTCTTCTGTCATGGCAGAGTGCCATTTTGGATCCTGTAGAGCTTGCTTAACAGTTCTGGGTTCAGATTGAGTTAGTAGGAGTTTGGGAGTTAATCTAGGTAATGAGATTCCGGACTTTGCTCTTGTTTGCATAGGGTGATTGTTTGTAGATTTGGGAGGGATAATAGAGGAGAGAGTGGAGTCTGATGAGGTAGGTTTAGTGCTAGTTGGTGGAGAGGGAGTGATTAGGGTGGGATGATTTGAGAGGGTCAGGGGGAGAGTAGATATGGGAACATCCTGGGTGGGTGGGGATGCATTAGATTCTTTTGGTGAAAAGAGTATATGATAAGGAAATCTAGACTCATTGAATAGAACGTCTTTAGAGATGTAAACACGACCATTAGGTGACAGACATTTGTAACCTTTGTGGGTAGTAGAGTATCCTAAGAACAGACATTCATGAGAGCGAAAGTCAAATTTATGTGTGTTGTATGGCCTTAGTAATGGAAAGCAGGCACAACCAAAGACTCTAAGCATAGCATAATCAGGATTTTTATGAAAAAGAGTGGTAAAGGGAATTTTGAAGTTGAGAGATGCTGTGGGTAATCTGTTTATGAGATGGACAGCGGTTAGGAAAGCATGATCCCAGTATGTAAGGGGTAAGTTAGCTTGGCTTAAGAGTGTTAGTCCTAGATCAACTATGTGTCTATGTTTTCTCTCTATAACACCATTTTGGTGGTGAGTGTGAGGACAGATCACTCTATGGATAATGCCATGAGTAGTGAGAAACGAAGTGAAGGATCTGAACTCCCCTCCCCAATCAGTCTGTAATGATTTTAAGGGATATCCTAATTGTAATTCAGCCATAGTTTTGAACTGTTGAAAAATGGTAAAGGCATCAGACTTTGATTTTAAAAGATAGATCCAGGTATATCTGGAATAGGCATTAACAAATGATATGTAATAATGATATCCCTGGGATGAAACAGAGGGTGAGGGACCCCATAAATCACTAAACACTAGTTCTAAAGGATGAGAATATGTAGTGTTAGAGTTAGATGAATGCAACTTATGGGCTTTGCCCATGCAACAAGCAGAACAGAAATTTGAAACATCATGTTTATTGTTGTTTAAAGAAATGTTACACAGTTTGAGAGTAGCTTTAAGTGCTTGATCACTAGGATGACCAAGCCTTAAATGCCACAAGTGTAAAGAATTGAAAGAAAAATTTGAATTACAAGCAGTAGGACTAGAAAAAATACTACAAACAGAGGGAGTGAGGCTAGAGGGCACATAAGGTGTCTTAGCAGGATTGATGGAAATATTGGAGAAGCTGTAAAGTCCATCAGCTCCAACATTTCCTTGAAGTAGAACAGCTTTAGTGTCCTGTGATTTAACAAGGCAATAGTTAGGATGAAACTCAAAAAAGACCTTATTATCTTTGGCAAATTGACTTACACTAATTAAGTTTTTGGTAATAGAAGGGACAAGTAAAAGGTTATTTAGAGTTAAGTGTGTATGTGTATGATTGGGAGATATAAAAGTACTAGAACCAGAGAAAGCAATTGGTAGGCTTTGGCCATTACCCATGTAGATGTGTTCAGACCCAGCAAAGGGAGAAGGTTCCTGAATGTTGCTGGCATCACCAGTGACATGATAAGAAGCCCCTGAGTCAGGGTACCAAGTAGGAGCATTGCTGGAGGATGGAGCATTGGCAATTAAGGCACTTGGATAAGCATTTGGTGGAGTGGGATATCTGGGTGGGGGCATTGCAGAGGACCAGCCATTGTGGGATTGAGTACCATATCCATAGCTGCTTCCAAATCTGGGTGGAAAGTTTTGACCTGAATATGGACCATAAGCCTCTTGAAAATACCCAGGTGGTGGTGCATGCTGATATCCTTGATTTGCAGTGGGATTTGAGGATTGCATCTGGTGATTGTTCCTATACCAGCAATCTAAAGCTGTGTGATTTGGCCTGAAGCAGATTTGACACTGAGTGTTGTTATTGGAATTAGATTTGCCTTGTGAAAACCTTCCACGACCTCTGTTGTTTCTACCACCTCTACCTCTATTTCCACCATTATAGGGACCATATCTTGAGTAATCAAAGCTTGGTTTGGCTGATTCAGGTCCATAGGAATTACCAGGTAGATGAGACTGATCATTGGATTGGTCATTGGAGGGAGAATTAGTGTGAGGTTGCTGAGCAATATTGATGGAGGCTGCATCAGCTATAGTCTTCTTCTTGGACTTATCTAGTCTTGTTTCATGAGCAAGAATTAAGGCTTCAACTTCTTCCATATTGTCATACCCCATTTTTTGACCGATCGCTTTTATGCGTCTTTTTAGGACGGTTTTTTTTTCTTTGTCATTTCTGACGAAATTTCGGCAGAGAGGTATTTTAAAATACCTCATTTTTGTGTTCATTTATTATTTATATTTATATTATTATTTATATTTATATTTATATTATTATTTTGTTTTTCCAATTTTTATTTATTTTTTATTATTCAGTTTATTATTATTATTATTATTTATTTATTTTGTTTTGTTATTTATTTCTTTATTTCTTTTTATGTTTTTTTTAATTAATTAAAAAATGGAATTTGTCCAAAGTCAACTTCTCCCACGCAAAGGCAAAGGGACATTTCTGCAGAAAGGTTGTACTTGTTTGTCCCAATTCAGATTTTGGTTCCCTCTTTTGAGTTTTTTTCAAACCCTAGCTTGGAGTATATATCAGAAGCAAAGAACAGAAGAGAGAAAATCATGAGGCCAGCCGCAAATCATCCATCAAAAACAGAAAAATAAAAAAATAACATCAAGAGCATCCTCACCATAAACACAAAAAAAACATAATCCAAATTTCCAGAAACAAATCATCAAAACCTTCATCAATCATCATCATCCTCATAAAACCCAGAAAATCCATCACTATTATTCAAAATAAAAAAACGAAAATCATCCATAAACAGATCCAAACCCAAACCAAAAAAACCAAAAAAAAAGGAGAATCAAAACCATTATTTCCAGATCAAAAAAACGAAATAGAAGAAATTAAATACGAAACCGAAACCAAACCTCCATCCGTTTTCCAGATCGAAAACGAAACGAGAAGAAGAAGCAAAGGATTTCGAATCAGTTTCAAAAAGGATCAAAGGTTGATTTTCGTTTTTTGATCTGGATTCGTTTGGGTTTGTTTTAGTTTTTTTTGAGTTTGGATTTATGTTTGTAATATAGTTGTGTATTGAGTTTGAGTGTTGAAATTTTAAAAGAAAAATGGAGTTTTGAGAAAAATGGTTGAGAATGAGAGAAGAAGGAGGTTGGACGGCGGGTTTGAGAGAGAAAAGAAAGAAGGCAGCGGCGAGAGAGAGAAGAAGAAGTTGAGAAAATGTGATTTTTAGGGTTTTTTGGGTATTTATACCCTGACCCGATCCTGTGCGCGCAGGTGCACAGCCTTATCGTGCACCTGCGCGCCTGTGGCTTCCTGATCTCAATCTAACGCCTCAGATCTACTTTCTCTTTATTTTAGATCAAGGCCGTCTGATCCATCAGACGGCCAGATTCGTTCCTGTTTGTTTGGTTCACGAATGGGCCTCAAGGGCTGGGCATTACTGTTTTACTGCTATTCCCACCCCCCTGTTATTTCGTTTTATTTTTCACACCCCCCTGTTTTAATTTTATTTTATTTTTTTAGCTTATGAGATAAGTGCTTTTGGCATAAGCTATTTTAGCTATTATTTCAGCCAATCGAGCATGATGTTGAGGCTTATTTCTTTTTCCTATTTATTTGATATTTAAAAGTTGTTAATATTATCTAATGTCTTTATTTATTTTGTTAATTAATTTTATCATTGAGCTTATGAAATAAGTGCTTTTGGCATAAGCTATTTTAGCTATTTTTTAGCCTTGTAAAGCATGATGTCGAGGCTTACTTTCATCTTTTAGTTTCGTATTTATTTATTTTTGTTATTTATCCATGCATATCATATTATTTCATTATATCCATTTATTTATCATTTTTTACCTTCATTTTTGTAATATCATTCTTGAGTATTTATTGCTTATTAATTGCCGTTTATTTTTGTTCTTGAATTTAGGATGTAAATAGGCCAAATGTAAATTCTAAATAAAAGTGCATAGCATACCCCCTCTCTTGCATCATTTCATATTTATTTTTCTTGCAAAATTTTAGAGTGTGATTAGGCCAATGTACTCATAAATGAAAAATTGCATCTCATGCATATTTATTTTTTATCGCTTTCCGCCAATATGCGTAATTTTAAATTCCGAGGGAAAAGACGCCGTTTTGATCAAAATATCATTACGGATTGTCTTCGCGCTTAATTTGCTTATTGCAATGTTATTATTATTTCAGCGCTACCCTTTTAATTTTAACCCAATATTCCAATCAAAATAATTAGTCACTTTATTCTACAAAATGAGGTCAAAACCTCTTTCAAAAAATATCAACATAATTTCTTTTCAACATCATCAAGCATCAAAAAATATTTTGTCATCATACACTTTTCAAAAACTTTGGACTTTAAACCAAACGTTTCTTTTTATCACAAACTTGGATTTTAAACCAAGTGCCGTGGACTTTAAACCAACGGCGTCTTTTATCGTGAAAATCTTGGATTTTAACCCAAGTGTCTTTTTTTTACCGCAAACTTGGATTTTAAACCAAGTGCCTTGGACTTTAAACCAACGGCGTCTTTTATCGTGAAAACTTTGGATTTTAACCCAAGAGTTCTTTTTATCACAAACTTGGATTTTAAACCAAATGCCGTGGACTTTAAACCAACGGCGTCTTTTTATCTTGAAAACCTTGGACTTTAATCCAAGAGTATTTTTATCACCAAACTTGGATTTTAAACCAAGTGCCTTGGACTTTAACCCAACGGCTTCTTTTATCGCTAAAACCTTGGACTTTAACCCAAGTGTCCCTTTTTCTCGCTAAAACCTTGGACTTTAAACCAAGTGCATTTTTCTTCATTCATACATCTTTAATCATGTGAAAACCTTGGATTTTAAACCAAGTGTCTTTTTATCACTCAAACATTTTTTCAACAAACCTTGGATTTTAAACCAAGTGTCCTCGCCTCCTTTCATAATCAAATTTCAATCAATTTAACCATTTAGACTTTCTTCACAAATTAACATCAATCAACTTCACATTTTTGCCATTTTTGGCTTTTGGTATTTTAAAACCATTTTCAAAATCTTAAAATCAAACAAACAAATTTACTCGTCTCTTTACCCCGAACTACGGTGGTTTGATCCCTCGGGTACGTAGGCATGAGACTTGTCTCTCCAATCAATAAAATCAACAAAAACATTTTTCTTCTTTTTCATCACTTTAAGCGTTTTTTATTACTACTTTAATTTCCCACTTATACATTTTTTACAAGCAATTAAAATAAAGCGCATAGATAGAATAAAGACAAGAGGTTCCTATAGAGTACTATAGATACTTAGGGTGCTAATACCTTCCCTTCGTATAACTAACCCCCGAACCTTGTTCTCTAAAAAATAGGGTTTTTTTTCGAACTTTTTCCCTTTCCCTCGGATAAATTAAAGATCGGTGGTGGAATATTAAATTGCGATTCGAAGTTAATTAATAACTCGATATCCAAAAATCACCGCGACACATATCTATGGATTCAAACTTGCTTTCTACAACTGAGATCACTGAATCAAATTCATTAGGAAGACCTTCCAAGATTATATCAATATGTTGAGAAAGAGGAACAGGATCACCAATTGAAGCAAGATTATCAATAAGGACACGAATTCTAAGAAGATATTCTTTGATAGTGCGATTCTCAAGTGTAGTAGAGCGAAGTTCAACTCGTAATTGTCTAGCTTTAGCACGCAATTGTTTATGAAAGTATGAAACAATCTTACCCCAAAGATCCTGTGAAGAATGAGATCCAAGAAATCGTGAGAGAATTTCACTGGATAGCGTCGATTGAAGCCAAGACAGAAGCATCTGATCTTGTTGACGCCACTTGCGATACGCAGGGTTGAGCGTCGCGGTGGATCGATCCATGTCGTTGAGGAATCGTGGAGGAATCTCATGCATAGAGAGAAGTTCATCGAGGCCATGCGCGTTGATGTAAGGCTCAACCTGTTGCCGCCATAGATGAAAGTTTGATTCCGTGAGTTTTTCAGTGATACGAAGTGTGAAGTGAAGATCGGTCTTGAGAATCGACTCGTCTTCTCGAAACGATCGCAGCGGAGGTGGATTGAGAGTACCGGCGGTGTTTGTGGGTTCCGGCGACGCCATAGATGGCGTCGGAGATGACGGTGCCGCCATGAAAGTACCAGCGTCAAACTGATACCATGTAAAATTCTACACAGAGTTCATAACAAACTCTCTAACTGATTGCAACAAACTATTTTATCTTCTTTATTATTTTCTCAATGTAATGCAATTGGTACTGTTTACAATCTTTATATGGAATGTGTAAAGGGTGTATTAGTCTTTTTACAAGGAGACTAATACACCAGCTGGCAACGGCTATTCTATCTTATTGATAAGTCTTACTACTTATCCTATCTTATTACAAGTTTATCTAGTGTATTCTTACAGTTTCGATCCAAATTCAGTGCAACTTCAATACCTTAGCATCATCAACGTTGCAGATTCGGATACATATTATTTCGGACATTTGATTTTTGTCATATCAATTGTTGGCTTTGTCATAGACAATATGTCGTTTTATGCTATTAACTCAGATGCTGTGAGCCTGTTTGCAGATTCATCCATATTAGTTTTTAGCGAAATTGAATATGTAATGATTTCGATCGATGTATTCCCTATGAATTTGAATGAATGAATATTGTTGTTTGAGTAAAGAAACAAACACATTTAACTGATTTCTCTTATATGGTATAACATAACTGACAAATGGAACGTTAAAGTATTCAGATGACGCAACAATTACATTTAATTTGATTGTTATATACTGTATCTTTTATTTTTGTTTTAGTCCACTGATTTTTTATCTTATTTATCGTTAACATATGAAGGGTTGAACATGTTTAGATTACATTTTTCCTCATATATATATATATATATATAGGTGAGGATCAAATAACACCAACTTATTACACCAAATGTTACACATATCAATAACGTTTTAATCGATATAAATTTTATAAAATCAACAGTTGAATTAGAAGTTTATATCATATATATGGATCATTTGTATAAAATTTCACACAAATCCAAAATCATTTAATATGTTATTTTAGAGGCCTAAACTCAACCATAAAAGCTAGTTTGAGAGTTGAGGTTTGCACTACACTTATAAAGAATATCTTTGCCATATCTCTAGCCACTGTGAGACTTCTAACACACCCCCTCACGCCCAACACTATTGGGCTTGATGCGTGGAATCAACAACAACGGATGGCCCAACTATGAGAGGTCTCCACAACAATCAACAAATGGATCTAGGATAGACTCTGATACCATATTAGAATTTGAGAGGCCTAAACTCAACCACAAAAGCTAGCTTGAGAGTTGAGGTTTGCACTACATTTATAAGGCTATATTTGTCATATCTCTAGTCAATGCGAGACCTCTAACAATTGAGATATATCAATATTGAATTTAGGCTTCTTATATAAGGAGTTTGATTTCTGATTTAATAATAATAGTCGACATATGGAGCGTTGAATATGTCTAATACAATAACAAAAATTGTCATAATGTTATCGACAAATGATACACCGTGCACCACTTGTCTCACTCTTTCACGATAGAACTCGCCTGTGTCTATATATATGACTATAGACTTGAAGGAAATACACACACAAAAAGTGAAAAACCATAGAAAAACAGAAAAAATGAGTTCCAATTCTAAACAAAATAATAATCTTCCTATTAATGAGGTAGAAAAGGTTGATGATGCTTACCTTTCAGCATTGATATTATGTTTTAGCAGGATTTTTCCAGCAATACTAAATGCTGCTGTTGATCTCAATTTATTTGATATCATAGCTAAGTTACAAAATTCAAGTAGTAATAATAATTCTAGCTTTTCTGCTTCTGAAATTGCTTCTCAACTTCCAAATCAACACACTGAATTGGTTGAGAGGCTTGAACACATGTTGAATATGTTGGCTAGTCATTCTCTTCTTGATTGTTCAATCCGTACAAATGAAGATGGTAAGAGAGAAAGAGTTTTTGCTCTCTCTTCAATTGGTATATACTTTGCAATTGATAAAGATGGAGGCTCTTTGGGTCCACTCTCAACATTAATCCATAGAGGATGTAATAGTGTTTGGTAATTACTTTTTTTTACTATGGTAATTTCTTATTTTGTTCATGTTATTTTTTTTAAGAGTATAGCTTATATGGCTATAAGACATGAGAAAGTCCAACCTACGCACAATTCCAACACCTCAATCACACTCACATAAATAATTAAAAAATTAAAGAGAAAGAATTAAGATAATATTAATTGATGTGACTATTATATTTTTGTTTTAATTTATTAGATTTATGTTTGTGTGTCTAAATAAATTTGATTTGTGATTGTGCCTATAGAAGAATGTCTCATAAGACATAAGTTAGTTTTTGGTCTTACCAAACACGACCCATGATCGAATTGTGTTAAGAAGTGAAGACCGGTTGCTACCATATATATTTTTCTTTTGTCTTAATTTTTTGTTTTTGACGGAAGGAGTCTCATAGTAATATACAGTTTGTTTGAGAAGTAGGTAAAATTTGATATTTTTTTCTGTCCATAATCGAATTCGAGTTTTTTATTTAAACGATTCATCATTCTTTAGAGAAGTTCCTCAATCACACGAGCGCAATCAGTTAGCGGCGGCCATGTATTTGCACTAACAAGACATTAATTTTATTTTTTGTCAAATAGTCTAATGACAAGAATATCACCTTTAAAGTAAATAAGTGGCAAATTCTCCTAACAGCTAGATTATGCTCACGGGGACTACAAGACACTTATTTTATTATTTTCCATTTTAAAATTTTTATGATTATTTAGGCATTATTTATAACATGATTTTATGCACTTGCAGGGGTGATGTAAAGGAAGCAATTTTGGATCCTGATGTGAAAACTCTTTTCCAAAGTATCAATGGGACATCATTTTATCAATATACAAAGACAAATAATGAATTGAATGATATTACTAACAAAGCAATGGCTCATAGTGGACCGTTAGAAATCAAAAGAGTCCTAAAATTATACAAAGGATTTGAGGGAATTTCAACATTGGTTGATGTTGGAGGTGGATTCGGAGAGACCTTAAAATTCATTATATCTCAATATCCTTCAATTAAAGGAATTAATTTTGATTTGCAACAAGCCATTCAAGACGCACCTTATCACCCAGGTAAAATATATCTATCAATCTATATGTTTTTTTGGTCATAATCTTCTGATTTTGATCTTCAGAAAATTGGCTCTCATAATCAATAGTTTAATTAAAAGACATGTAAAATTTAGTTAAAAGTTATTAAAATTTGGATTTTTTGGAATGACTCGTTCTTCTCTCCCACAATCTTCGTGTATTCTAAATTATTTTAAAATATAAAAGTTTTAAGGCCCTTTGATTTACTTTAGGATTGTTTATTATTTTCTATTTTTAATTATAAAATTGTCACATTATTTTTAGCACTAATTTTTAAAATAGAAAAGTAATTGAAAATTAAAGTAGAAATTTTGTAATTAAAACAAAAACATAAAATGAAAAAGGAATTTTCTCAAAGTAAATAGACCAAAATTTCCTATAAGAATAAAAAAGGAATATTAATATGAGAAAAAGGAATATGCACCGACAGTGTAAAATAATTTTACACTGTCAACCAATCACCATCATGTTTTCCGCCACATCACTCCAATTCACTCAACTTTTTTAATGTGACATGGAAGATTAAACTATTTCTATTGGTTGTCAGTGTAAAATTAATTTACATTGACAGTGCATATATCCATTAAACTCTATTAATATTTTTCTGTAACCAAAAATAATAATGACCAAACACTTTTATTTTGCTTGTAGGGATAGAACATGTTGGAGGAGATATGTTTGAAAGTGTTCCAACTGGTGATGCCATTTTACTAAAGGTTGGTCTACATGATATAAATAAAATATATAATTTAAACAATGTGGTATAGCATAAAAATAAAACCCTCTAATTATTTTTCCTTCTTTTTAAATTTCAGCTTGTATGTCATAATTGGGGAGATGAAGAATGTGTGAAGTTCTTAAAAAATTGTCACAAAGCTTTGCCAAAAAATGGGAAGGTGATTATTTTGGATTATATAATTCCAGAAGTGCCAAATCCAAGCAATATGTCTAAGCATGTTTGTGGTATTAACAATCTCATGTTTTTAGTAACAACTGGAAAGGAAAGAACTGAGGAAGAATTTGAGAGCTTATGTAAGAAATCTGGATTTTCTAAATTTCATGTTGCTTGCAGTGATGTCTCAGCCATGTCAGGAGTGATGGAATTTTATAAATAATAAAAGTTACTTAGAAGTAACTTGGAATCTTGATATATTGTCAGCTATTAATTTTATACTATCATTTTAGAGTAAAGGAATAAGGTGGGGCTTACACTAATCCTTTGATAATTTGGATGTATTGATTTATCTTAAAATTAATAAAAATAAGTCATATACATAAATTTACATGTAGTACCTACTATTAATTTTTAATCAACTTTTATTTCAGATGCATATGACTTATTTTTATTAATGGTTAGAAAAATGTCAAAATTATCAAGGGAGATAATGTATAAAAAACCAAATAATAAGGACAATTGTGTCCAAGCTTTGAAAGAAGTATATATGATTATATGTTTATATGTTTCTCATGTGTGTCACAATAAGTTATATATCAAGACTATTTATTCATAAGTCCTATGTTTGACTTCAAATACTTTATATGTTATACGTTAGTTTTTCGTTGTATTTTTTTTATATTGATGAAATGACAAGTTATCATAAATTTATACATATAAGTGAGAGATTGAGATTTGAACCCCGATCATAATGTTTGACCTAATATTTTGGTATTTTTTTTTACAGTTGAGCTAGTACTTGTGGATATTTTTAATTGTATTTTAAGTAGCCTGATTCCGACTATTTGTAGGTTCTATCCAAATATTAAAAATAGACTCTTAATTAGTATTTTACTCCCTTAAAATAGTTATTCCCCACCTCGCCAGACATCAAAATATGTCTAATTTCCCAAGGACAATTATCATAAAAGATCAAATCTCGATCTAAGGAACACCCTATGTTAGCCAATGCATCCGCAACCTTATTTGCTTCCCGATAATCATGCATAATTTTCACGTTCCAATTTCGCCCCAAAATTCGACGGATCTTCTTTATAAGCGCACACCCAGTTGATCCATGAACCTTACCATGTTTAATAGCTTGCAATGCACAACCCTTCCATAACCCATCATAATTATGCAGTGAAAGCACTACAGTTACCAACACCTTTGGCAAAACCTCCCAACCATTCCCTTTGATTTCCTTTGATAACACCACCACAACCCGCTCTATTTATTTCCTTATATGCTCCTCTGTATTTAGCTTCACATAATTCCCTTCTTAAAAGCCACCTCATTGGTACCAGCCATATACTCCTTTGTTTCATGTTGTTTGTTTTACTATGTTATACAGATTTTTTTTTTTAAAAATTTATTAAACAACTAATATATTTAATTTAATCTCTAAAGAAGTCTATGTTAAACCGACAACTAACAACATATTTATATGAGATAGTCAACATACTTTTGTGTAGCAGGCTCAATAAACATCCAATCAATGTAGTTGAAGGAACAAACGAAGCATGAATGAGATGGTATATCGATGGGTCCAACACGAATTGAAATAGGAGCCGATTCGAAACAAAGACTCGAGCTTGAGGTCTTTTGCATGCTTTGGAATAAAGACGGACCAAGCTACTTATAGATGTAACCATAATTAACATCACTACCGTTGGACTATCGATTAACATTTGTTTATAAAAGAATTTAAGCTTTTTAATTGATAAAGATTAAACTCATTTGGTAAGAATCTTTAGAAAAAATGTCACATACTCGTATAAATCCGAGTTTAAATTTTTCTGATTTGATGACGAATAAAGGTGATCTAACTTTAAAGAGGGAATGTCATAACTCGTAAGTATAACTTTCTCTATGTATCCCTCTTATATTTTCCCTCCATATTTCATCATTCTCTCTACTTTTTAAACCTCAAGTCAAAGGAGAAAACTCAAAGTTAGAGATCCAAATCGCTAAAGATAAAAGACACAAACCAAAATACAAAGATAGATGCATCCTTAAATCGCCGAATCTAGTTCACCTAAACTTTAATTACTATTAATTATAAAAAAATTAATTTAATTAATTATTATTAATTCTTTTAAAATCTTTGTATGAATCTCCAATTTGACAACTTGCAAAATCAGTGAACTGCAGAAGAAAAACGCACCGTATAGCATTGGCGCGAAGTTGCTCGTAAACAGAAGAAATCCCTAACCCTAACCGCTAAATCAATCTCAATTCTCTCCTTCGATCCACCTCAAATATGGAAAATCAATCTGAATCCGAAGTGCGTTTTCAATTTTCCTTTAACCAATTTCAATTTTCATTGTCAATTCTTTGAATTTGTTCTTACTTGGTATAATTAATCTAAACTCGTTTCCCCCTTGTTTTGTAGGTCTGTGATAATGCAATTCAACCTCCAAAAATTTGTAATTTTAGTTTTTCCCTAATTTATTTGCTTTCATTTGTCAATTTGGTTTTAAGTTTTTGATTTATTGCACTAGGGTTTAGTGTATGTACTGTTTTTGTTTAATTTTTAAAATTAAATAAATTTATATAGGCAAAAGGGAGTGTGAGGATGAAGATCAGGAGGAAGTGATTACAAAGAAGCAGAAGAGAGACGAGGTTGTTGTAAAGCAAGAGAATGTGGAAGAAATTAATCAAGAGTGTTCTGAACATGATAATGTATGTTTTTTCGATGAGTATTTAGCTTCTCGATTTATGCATTTATAATTTTTAGATGAATATTTGTGCTACTGTTTTATTGTTTCTGGTTATGATTTTTTGTTTGACTTGTGTTCAGAAACTTGAAGCTGAAAATAAGAAGCAGAAGATAGATGAGGTTGTTGTAAAGCAAGAGAATGAGGAAGAAATTAATCCAGATTGTTCTGAACATGATAATGTATGTTTCTTAGATGAGTATTTAGCTTCTTAATTTATGCATTTATAATTTTTAGATGAATATTTGTGCTACTGTTTTATTGTTTCTGGTTATGATTTTTTGTTTGACTTGTGTTCAGAAACTTGAAGCTGAAAATGAATCTGCTACTGGTTGTGATACTATGGAATCATTGGATGATGGTAGCTCAGATTCTGACTCACAAAGAAGCTCTGGTGAGGATAATGTAAGTACTGAGTTATTGACTATACTGTTGGTGGTTGATTCTTGTGCTGTAATATATGTATAAAGAAAATTGGTTAATGGTTGAAAAACAATGATTTTCTATGTTCCTGTATAATTCAGTTAGAAGAAAATAAAAGATGTATTTTAGTTTGTCGGGTGCTCTGTTATGATTGAACTAATCTGATTTCATCAAAGGCTCATTCAGTTGTAGGCGGGGCATTGCATCGTGGTGGTGGTGTGTGTGCGTGCGGTGGTGGTGGTGGTGGTAGGAGAGGGGGGGGGGGGGGGGGGGTATTAGGCGAAGTTGGTGTTTTGTCTTTGTTATTTGTATGGGTGATGGCTCTGAACTAAGAGATGAAGATGCACAACTAAGAGATAAAGATAGAAGTTTTGGTGTATAGAATATCCACTCAACTTAACCAGCATTTACCTGCTATTTTATCATTGTATTTTACTATCTTCATGCCTTTCTTTTCATTGCAGCCTGAAGATTCAGAGAGTCCAGAGTACAACGAGGAAGAAATAGAGGAAAGAGTTTCCAAAACACCTCACGAAAGGGTAAACATTTCATAATACTTTTTCCGATGCCTGTTTTTTTTTTTAATTTTTTAAATGGTTATTGAGGAATAGAAGACATGGAAGAAGTTAAGGATGTAGAAATGTTTGATGCTGCCTCCATTGAAATGAAAGTTGTAATCAACCATTTTTTTCTTCCTGCAATGTAAATCACCATATCAGTTATTCGATGTTATTTCCTGTATTTTTTGCAGCATGAAACCCCAGTCATGCTAAACGGAAAATATGCTGAATCGAAGACAATATTTGTTAGAAACCTGTCATATAGTGTGGAACGGACTGATATGTATGTATTATTTTTCACACAACTTCTTGTCGATTATGTTTTGGATTATTTTTTAATTTCAAAATTATTCAGGGAAGATATTTTCAAAGATTGTGGTGAAGTTGTTGATGTTCGATTCAACATAGATCCCGAAGGGAGGTTTAGAGGCTTTGGACATGTTGAGTTTGGAACAGCAGAAGCAGCACAAAAAGTAAGTGTTTGCCCTTATGTAGTCTGTGCAAATCATTTTACAGCAAAAACACTTCAAAGGTAGTTTTACCTTTGGAAGCAACAATGCCATATACTTTGCCTATACGCTTAGGGTAAAATTTGAACAATTTGATCTTATTAAAAGACATTGTTGCACATCTTGTAAATATTATTCTTATTTGTATTACTAAGTAATGTATCGTAGTGCATTTTATTTTTATTAATGTGGTACTATAGCGGACTCGTCCAATCAACAAGTATTTCCGTATAACTTCATGTTAACTTTTTTATATGCATCAATACTTTATTTTAACAGGTTCACTGGTTGCAACTTTTATACTTCTTGTTATGCCGGCCATTTATCACTGCGCTATTCTCTATATTTGTCCATAATACTATAACCACCAAGTGGTCTCTTAATAGGTGCCGTTGATTATATGCATCATCCAACCCCGTGTCTTTGCATAACATTTAGTTTTTGTGGGGTGTTGACATTGATATCCATAGGTTTTCTTTTATACTCACGTATTGCTTGTTTTGATATGGTTCTTGCATAATCTATGGGTATATTTTCTGTACCCTTGTTCTATGCAAAGACGTATTGAGTAAAGAATAATATTTTTTTTTTAATAATCACAGGCCCTTGAATTGGATAATACAGAATTATTGAATCGTCACATCAAAGTTAGTATAGCTCTAGAAAAGAGTGAATATCCCCCCTATAAAAGGTAATTAATTTGAATTACATATGGTGGTTGATTAAATTTGAGTTAAACAATGATTTTATAATGACATAGCTGTTTAAGCACTAAAAACTCCTTTTAAGAAGATTATGTTTTTACTTTTGTTTAACCAATAAATTTAAATATTTGTTTTAAAATTTGGGAACATGTTATTTTAATTAAGAAACATGCTTTTCGTGAAATCTATCTATGAGACCATTACAAATGTATGGAAAAACTCCCTACAATAGGCCTGATCCTTCCTTGGATACAGTGCATTTTGTTTGAAATTAAAATGGAAATTTTAAAATCATAAGCAAACTAGCCCCAAACATGTTATATGATTCGTTTAAATATCTTGCCTTATGCCACATTTCTGATTTCATTGTTAATGATTTTAGCAACTTGAGCAGCTCATTCCATAAGTGTGGAAATCTTCAATCTCACACTGTAAAGGGTTTTGACGCATCCCTTGTAGAAAACAAGGTGATTTTTTCTCGATCATATTTGTTGCATATATTCCTGCACAAGATTGCATGAAGATCTCCTTATTTCATATTTTCATTGTTAAATTACTGTTTTTATCAGTAAATATTGTATTTGTATGGATATGTTTGATGCTGCTTCCATAGAAACAAGAGTAAGAAATAACTAATATCCTTTCTTCCTGCAATTTCTATTTGCTAATCAGTTGTGTTATTTTCTGGAATTTTGCAGCCTAAAAGCCCAGCTACACCGAATGAAACAAATGGTGCATCAAAGACCGTATATGTCAGAAACTTGTCATACTCCGTGGAACGAGCTGATATGTCTGTATATATATTTTTTTTGTGCTGGTGCTAATGAATTATTTTCCGTGTCATTATTGTCACTATTCTCATTTTAATATTGTTCAGGGAAAATCTTTTCAAAGATTGTGGAGAAATTGTTGATGTTCGTCTCCATACAGATCGCGAAGGGAAGTTTAAAGGCTATGGACACATTCAGTTTGCCACAGCAGAAGCAGCACAAAAGGTAAAACTTGTGACCGTACAAGTCATTTTTGAACTGCCAAAAAGCAATAATGCCATGTACTTTTCGTATATACTCCGGGTAAAATTTTAGCAGTTTCATTGTATGCCAATACTTTTTTCTTTCCTAGAATTTTCGATGGAATTTACTGATTTCTTTTGGTTCCTGTTCCGACCTTAAGTCGACAGCCCCACATTTTTGTGGTATTGTTTGTTTTGGGTCTTGTGTATAGCCTCTCGAAGAGCTAATCATGTTCAGTACTATTTCTTTCCAGTTTTTCCTCTTGTACTCTCAGCTAGATCCCATTTGAACTCTAGTTGATTTTATTATAATAATTACTGTTTCCCCATTTTAATAGTTATTGATACTGAATTAAGCCTATCAATTTGACTTGTCATTTTTTATTTATTTGTATCAGTGTAGTAAGTAGTGCACTATAGGATGCTACAAGACACATTAGCCGAGCAGTTCAGTGTAGCGGCCAATATAGCAGTTGTCGTGGCGAAATTATTCTTTAAAATTTAAATATTAGGCTTTCTGTTTGGTTTTTATAGGAATTTTGCAATTAATAGACACCAGCTGCAGTTGGCTTGATAGCATACACTACTACACTATATTATGATCTCCAGTTGTTTATTGTGGGTATTGTGTTGTATAATTTTTTCATCAGATACCCCTTGAGCATTAAAACATATGATAAGTCAATCATTCCTCGAGGGGTGGTTTTAGGCCTGATTGGATTTTAACGCATAACCTTTTGAACAAACTTTCTATTGAAACTGCATGGTTTGTCTGCCCTTAGTTCTTAAGTGGGGTAGACAAACATATAGGTTTCATATCTCACTCACTCTCTCTCTCTCTCTCTCTCTCTCTCTCTCTCTCTCTCTCTCTCTATATATATATATATATATATATATATATATATATATATATATATATATATATATATATATGTATGGTTCCTATGCCTCTTACATCTTCTATGCTTACACTTGTTGGATTCTTCTACTCAAAGACTTATTGAACTAAGAATTGATTTGCGTTTCTACTTGTAGGCTCTTGCGTTGAATAAGAGTGTATTTTTTAAGCGTCTTATGTTTGTTGGTTTAGCTCTGGAAAGGGGTAAATATTCCCCTAATAGAAGGTAATGATTTATTTTTTCTTTTTTGCTCGTAGTCTGTGTATAAGTTTACTGCTTTTTCGGAGGTATTTGTATTTTATTTTGAAACAGAGCTAATTGTAAAATCTTTTGTACACATCTTTTGATTTTTAAGGCGTTTTTTCAAGCATAATCAAAAGAGCCTTTATTATCTTCTATCGATCAACATCTTCCTATTTCTCTTTCTTTAATAATTTAAGCAGCTGGTCCTGGAGCAGCTCATTCCATAAGGATGAAAAAATTCAGTCTCAAACTGTACCTGTGAAGAGTTTTGATACATCCCTTGCAGAAGACAAAGTAATTTTTTCTCTTTCATATTAGTTTGTTGCATCATTTTCTGCACATGAATGGGCGAATCTCTATCTCTCTCTCTCTCTTGCATATTCACATGGTTTTATCGGTTTTTATGTGTATATTATCTACTTATCAATGCTGCTGACCAGTTAACTTCTTTATTGGAGTATAGTTGACCTGTGCAAAGGAGGAGGTTAAAGATATAGAGATGTTTGATGCTGCCTCTGCTGAGAGTAAAGTTGTAAGGATCAATATCCTCTATTATTGCAATGTAAAATATCAAATCAGTGATATAATGGTTATCCCTTGATTTTTGCAGCCTGAAACCCCATCTACCATAAAAGAGAAAAATGATGCATCAAAAACAATATGTGTTAGAAATTTGTCATTTGATGTGGAACGGGCTGAAATGTATGTATTAATTTTCTTTCTGGTTCTTGTTGATTATTATCTGTTTCAATTTTCTAATTTCAAATGTTTTCAGTGAAAATATTTTCAAAGATTGCGGAGAAGTTGTTGATGTCCGACTCCATGTGGATGTTGAGTTTACAACCGCAGAAGCAGCAGAAAAGGCAAGCCTTTTGACCTTGTGTAGTTTGTACAGATCAGTTTAGAACTGCTACTAGCATGCCACAGTTAGTTGTACCTTTGGAAGCTATACTTTTCCTATATAGTGCGAGCAAAATTTGAATATGTTGTTTTATTGTAATGTCCATATCATTCCTAGTATTTTAATTGTGGTTGGTGCTTTGTTATTATTGGTGTAGCTAAAGGTACGATATAGAATTTCATTTATCCGTGCAAAAACAAATTAAGCTAATAATCAATTTGCTTTTCTCATTATAGGCTCTTGAGTTGGATAACACAAGATTAATGAACCGTCCCATCAAAGTTGGCACAGCTTCAGAAGAGGGTGAATGTTTCCCGAGTAGAGGGTAATTGTTATATACGCTTTTTGTTTACTTTGCTTTTGGACAAGTTTTAAAAAAGAGCTTTTATAATGGTTGAGATATTTTAGTATTATTTATATACCATCCCCCTTTTTGATTGATTCAATTCCCAAATGTTAGGGATTGAGTAAGTTAAGCTGCATTTGAGTGTGTGTATTTTCTCCTCTTTTTTATACAAAAAATTCAATATTATTCAATCCTACGGTGGTATCTGATCCTATATACGGGGCCTCCAACCATATTATTCACACACCAAGCGAAATAGTGCTAGGTGTGAGGTGGTGTATTGAAAAGAGATAAGGCCAGTTTTATAATGATGGTTGCCATGAAACATTGACTGTTATATCAGTTGGATATCAAGAATGTCTTCTTGCACGGTCACTTGGAAGGGGATTTACATGGAGAAACTTCCTGGATTTGTTGCTCAGGGAGCATAGTGTTGTATGCAAATTGCACTAGTCTTTGGGTCTAATGATTACCTTGAATATGTCAGTAGAGTTCCTTAACACTCTGGGATGTTCTGTTGTGCGTCAGATCACTCTATTTTTCGTAAATACTCATTGCCTAGTAAATGTTCCTAGTGGTTTATGTTGATGACATTGTGATTACAATTGATGATTATGAGGGCACAAGACATTGAAACAACATTTTTTTAAAACTTTCAGGCTAAGGACTTGGGTCTCTACGTTACTTTCTTGGGCTTAAAGTAGCTCAACCGAAGTCGGGTGTTGTTATTTCTCAGAGGAAGTTTGCTCTTAATATTTAAGAGGAGACATGTCATATAGATTGTAAACCAGTTGACACTCCTATGAATCCTAATGTAAAGCTCCTTCCTGATCAAAGGGAGCCCTATCTTGATCCAGGTAGATACTGATGACTAACGGGAAAAATTAAATTATCTTATCATGACCAGACCAGACATTTTTCCAGTTAGTGAAGTAAGCCGGTTCCTTAACTCCTTGTTATAATAATTGGAATGCAATTGTTCGAATTCTTAAGTATATCAAGTCACCTTGAAAGGGGCTTGTTATCATTGATAGGGGTCACACTGATATGTTGGATATATAGATTCCAATTGGGTAGAAAATGTGTGTCTACTTCTTTTGCTGTATAATCAAGGGTGGAAATCAGATTTCATGGAAGAGCAAAGAGCAAACTGATTGAGTGCAAAAGTTGACTAACGCGCTATAGCTCATGCCACATGTGAATTTTTGTGATGGAAACATTTACTGCAAGACCTACAATTTTGTGAGGTAGGTCCTATGGAACTTGTGTGTTATCACCGATCAGCCTTGAACCTCTCCTTGAATCCAATTTTTCACGAGAGGACAAAGCATATAGAAGTTGATTGTCAATTCATTAGAGAAATGATTCTCTCCAAGTCATTAGAACTTACTTTGTCAATTCTGAGGGTCAACTTTCCAACATGTTTCATAAATCTCTACCGGATCCTCGAATTACTTACATATGTGACAAGTTGGATGCATATGATGTATATTCTCCACCTTGAGGGGTAGTGTTGGGATATAGTGGTATTTATTTAGATACTATCCCTTTTTAGTTGATTCTATTGGCTAATAGGGATTGAATGGGTTTAGCGTCATACATATGCATAGGAGTGGGTTTTCCGAACCCGTTCAAGTGTGGGTTCAATCCGAACCAACCCGTTCAAACCCGAAGTGGTTTGGTTCGGGTAACAGATTTATGATTCTAAACCCATGAACCCGCAAACCCAACCCGTTTTTAAAAAATTGTTACATTTATTATTTTTTATAATATAGTTTAATATTTTTATGATTTAAAATCTTAAATTTTGATACTATATTTGAATTATTTCATGTAATTTCAAGAGTCTAAATTTAAATAGCAAAGTTTAGTCTAAATTTTAAAATTCTCATGAAATAAAATGTCATAACTATATATTTTTTTGAGAATTGTTTATTTTTTTTATATAGAATGACCCGTTGACCCAACCCAACCCGCTCACCACCGGGTTGGGTCGGTTCATGTTTAACATGAAAATACCATTTTTAAGTTCAACCCAATCCACTTAACTTTGATCGGGTTGGGTAATGGATTTGGCTAAAATCGACCAAACCCAACCAGCATACATCCCTATATATGCATTGTGCTCTCTCTCTCTCTCTCTCTCTCTCTCTCATGCAATAAATACAATCAATCTTAAGAATAATGCTTGTTTAACATTTTAAAGCTTTGTTCTGTGTTATTTATCTATGGTGTATTTTTTTGAAAAATTTCTTTCTGTGTAATATTTTTGTTGATATATTTTCTATTATTATAAATATTTTCAAACATGTTTTCAATTAGATATTTTTTTTTCTTGCACAAGCAAACAAGTAGTTAATCTTTCCTGTTGATTCATTAGAATATCTTGTCTTATGTCTTTCTAGTTTCCCTGAATACAATTTAAGCAGCTCGAGCATCTCATTCCAGAAGGCCGAAAGTTTTCAGCCTCTAACTGTATTTGTGATTGGATTTGATACATCCCTTCCAGAAGAGAAGGTAATTAATTTTTTATCCTTATTTGGTTGCATCTGTTCCTGCAATTGATTGCCTTGATCTCTCTCTGTTGCATATTTGCATGTTATTGGTCTGTAAATATTGCCTACTTTGGCCTTTCAGATAAAAGCTAGCCTGCATAAGCATTTCTGTTCTTGCGGAGAGATTACAAGGATCTCAATACCAAAATTTCATGATTCTGGTATTGTTAAGGGGTATGGCTATTGTTCTGATGAAATCTGCAACATACTATTGAATATTTAGATATCTTTACTCATGCTTCACTTTTTCAGTGCCATTTTCTTTTTATCTTCTAACTGGATTGCACTTTCATTTATTTGGACCACCTGCTTAATTATATTATTTTCTGGCTGTATCAGCTCATCATATAAGCTGAGGAATAATTTTTTGCTTTATAATGCCATTTTGTTAGTGTTCTCTTTTTATCATCAACGTTTTCCCTTTTGTATATGTCAAGGTTTCCCTAGAGGTTATATTTAACACAATAGCCACAACTTGAGTGGAAATGTAGCATTTTTTTATCTATATATAGGGGACACTAAAAAGACTTTCTCATGCTATTAGATGGTGAGTAATCAAACCATAGCTCACTAGAACAAATTAGATTACTAGTTACACTAAGGATATTATTTTCATATTCGTTGGAGTGAAGAGACCGACTTCCTGTAAGGAATCGCTTTTTCTTAATGGTCATCCTTCAACCGGATAGATTCACCTATTTCACAACTATTCTGTTCATGCCTTTTCAAAGATAAAATTTGCTCAATGCTATGCATGAGGCCCGTCGTTGCTTGGTCTTTTTTTAGGTCACAATTTGTAAGTTATCTAGAGAAAATGTAATAATCTCCAGATGGATAATATACAGAGTATATCTATATAATCCTGTGTAACTGATGATTGATACGTGTATGCAAGAATTAGTGTCTATTGCATTCCAATCTCTCTCATTGCAATATTTGCAGGTTTGCTCATTTGGACTTCAAGGATAGTGATGGCTATCAGAAAGCACTACGACTTGATCAAACTGCGATTGGAGATCATTGGTTGTCAGTTGAAAAAGCAAAGCCAAAGATAAGACGTGATTATCAGGGCATAGGTGGTGGCAGAGGTGGCTATTACGTTGGTGGTAGGGATGGAGGAGACCATGGCGGGAGAACTGGTTGGGGCAGAAGTCATGGTGCAGGGAGGCACTGGACAGCCAATACCGAGCACTGGTGATGGCACAGGTATTAATTTTTCTACATTGAATTATATAGTTTCTTGTCAGATATACATCTAAGGGTTAGTTTGGATTTGCTTTTAGCTCATGGGACCTTCTCAATAAAAATAAGTTTATAGTTTTTTCACTTAAAAATAATCCTTATAAGTAGGTGTTTATGAACAGGTTAAATGATAGAACTAAAAAACCATAGTTATTTCAAGAACGTTTAACATGTTTTTTTGTGCAAGTGTTGGTTAAGAAGTTATCTTAATTGACTTCAAATTTCTTGTTATTGAAATACATTACTTCTGTTAATATGGTTCACCAATGCTTAATTACTTTTTACATTCTTCTAATGTTTTGTCAACAAATCATAGTGTGGAATTATATTATCTTCAATTCTTTTTTCTTTCGCAACCTTAAATTAAACTAAGCACATGTTGTATAAAAAGGAGTGTTTTCTTGTATGATTTAGTCATCTGCCAGAAGAATCATAATAAGCTATTTAGAATCTACTTCTCGAGGTAGTATCATCTCTCGTTTGTTTCTCTGATGATTCAGTTTTTGATTATTTAGGAAGACGTCTTTCGCTGAAGATGAGTGTTGCAGAAGATACTGAAGTATTTAGGTTTATACTATCTTGCAAGTACCTCATTGGTACTTGGTAGTATAAAATGGTAAAATGTATTGTTATTTGTACAATTGTGTAATTTAGTGGCTGATGGAGCCATCGGCAATTTTGTGCAGAGAGAGGAGTGCATACATTGGTTTAGTTGGCTTATCAACAATAAGATAATTTTATTATATTGAATGTGAGTGATTTTTATTGTTGATTAACTATATATTATATCAAGACGACACTTCAGGTAGAACATAAACAATATGGTATGCTATAATGAATTTGATGGTGTTGGGGATTATCCTGTTACATAATTCCAAGTTGTATCATGTCACTGATATGTCCCTATGTGCTAACTTACAACAATTAGTACGGACCTGCGGTTAATACCTATGACTGCATGTATTCAGTGGAATCAAGACCGCTTGATCAAGATTGGACGATTTAGATTTAAGATCAAAATTTTAATGTTTATAAAAATCCAAAACTGCTACTATTATATATGAGTTGTTTACTTTTAATCAGATGGCTCCAATGATTGCATCAATGAAGAAATAATTGATACTTAATTGCAAAAACAAGTTTCAAAGAAACACTTTTATGATACTTATGTGTGTGTTTATTTGAAGCTTATCTTGAACATAACAATTTTTTTTTTTTGAATGGCCTTGAACATAACAATTAGTACCTTATACGAAGAATCTTTAATAATGTGTGCTAAAGCAAAAATCTTAGACAACGTATGCCTTGGACGGGAACACTATATCTGATGTACGGTTATCAGGCACAACTATAGTAGGGTATGCGGGTTAGTCCGCCCTATTTAACTTTTAACCTGATCTGCATAAATCTGTATGTTAAATGGTCCGGGCTGATCCGTCTGCAAATAAAAATGAGTTATGATACGTTAATTTGAGTCTAGGTCGCGTTAGTTTGTAGGTTAAACAGATGATCCGCAAACTATTACAATGATCCGTGAACCATTACAAAATAAGTAAAAAATCGCTTTTAATAAAAATAAATTAAAAATTTGGTATTATAAAAGTTCTATTTTTTTAAAAATAAAACTATTATTGATAATTTTTATATAAATTATAAGTAATAAATAAATAATAAAAAAAACTATGAGAAGTATTTTTAAACCAATTAACAATAGTGGATATATGGCACCCCATGCAACGTTGATTTCATATATCAATATATGCATAATGCAAGAATATCAGAATAAGACAGAATATCAGAATAAGACATTTTAAGAATAGCAACAACATAAACCGTTTTCAGCATATCCAAAATGATTATGAATACTATAATGGCCTTATACATATGTAACATTCATGATCAATAAAATAACCATAGGAGACAAATAGTACAAGAATGCCACTCGTATGTATGATGTATGATGATAGCAAAATAATATAACCCGAAAATGATTATTAGACTCAAGTAGTTAATGAGTTTCTCTAAGAAGAATTATTCAGAAAAACCCGAATTTAATTTCTAGTAGAAATTTGCCAGACTTTACTTACATTGCAACCAAAAATTCTAAATTAATGAATCCTTACCAAAAAACATAAAAATAATTCGATCTCAAGTCACTCCACTTTGTGTGTGTGTGAGTTGCCAATGACTTTGTCATTTCGTCTACCAACAAAAAAAAAAAATCAGACAGTCCTCGACGTCCAACCGTGTGACGTGATTACCAGTTTTTGTTGACACCAGGAATCTGGATTCAAAATAATAATCATCATTGTTGTGATTGGTGAACAGCTACAAATGAAAATTTATGATCCTGTTAAAAAATGATCTTGTAATACCCGCTTATAAATTTTATTCAATTCACTTGACCAAAATATTTATTCAATTCAATAATTTATAAATATTATGAGCGACATGGCCTAAGAAAATGTCACAATGAACATTAAGAATTAATACTTATACAGCTAGTCGTGAGAATCAAAACATTGTCCTATTAATCTCAATATATATATGAAGTTTCATCAATCACCATATCACCAAATTAATCTCTATTACAAATTAATCACTAAGCAAAAATGTCATTAGTACCAACTGACCCCGACTATTTAAACAAATCCGACAATGCATGGCAACTAGTCGCGGCCACATTGGTTGGTCTCCAAAGTGTTCCAGGACTAATAATATTATACGGCGGAGCGGTTAAGAAAAAATGGGCAGTGAATTCAGCATTCATGTCACTCTATGCATTTGCTTGTGTATATCTTTGTTGGGTTATTTGGGGTTATAGATTATCATTTGGTGATAAACTTTTACCATTTTGGGGAAAACCAGCACTTGCACTTGATGAAGCTTATCTTTTCAAAAAAGCATTTTCAGGGAATTTTCCAAATGCTACTATGATTTATTTTCAAGGTGTTTTTGCTGCTATTACTTTGATTTTGATAGCTGGTGCTTTGTTGGGGAGAATGAATTTCTATGCTTGGATGTTGTTTGTGCCTTTATGGCTCACTTTTTCTTATACTTTTACTGCTTTTAGTATTTGGAGTCCTAATGGCTTTTTGACCAAGTTGGGGATTATTGATTATTCTGGAGGTTATGTTATTCATTTGTCTTCTGGTGTTGCTGGTTTCACTGCTGCATATTGGGTAAGCTTAGTGATTTTTTTGAATATATGTATGCTCCTATTTGTTATTTTCTTTTTTTTTGTAACGGCCGGTTATAGTAATTAGTATTATTACTTTTGCTGATGGTGAAAATCGAACTTCTCTAACCTTCTTATCACACCTATTTGTTATGATTTTTTAACTTGGTCTTTACTTACTACTTTTGAAGAACAACAATTTCAAGTGTAGCGTTATCGGTGGAGGTGTAAACAAGTCGAGTAGAATATTTTTAAAGCTTAATCTGATTTGTGAAAAATATAAATGGTTTGACTAATTTATTGAAACAAGTCTAACTAAAAGCTTGAACTTGACTTGTTAAAATTAGTAAAGATTGAGTTTGACTTGTTAAGCTCGTTTATGTGTTAATTATTTTTTGAAATTATGCACATTTTTGTTATCTTTACTACAATTAAAAATTTCAAAATTAATTTTAAAATATCAAGTCTACATCAAGTTTTACATAATAATTCTATAAACTATAATATAAAACAACTATGACTATTATTGTTATTATCGAGTCTATAAGACTTGGGCTCGGCTCATTAAATTACTCGAGCTTGACATTAAGTGTAAATTTGTTTATTAACTGGTGAGATTTACACTACAACTTGATAATTTGAGAGTATTTATTCATTGTTCTCAACTTATGTACCTAGAATCAAAAACACCTATCTAGGTGAGATCATACTGACACTAGTTGATTATAGATTCCATCAGAACATTACGGTTTTGTGTTTCGGATAGATGAAATCTTAAAAAGTTCTTGTGTTGCACTTCTTTTGGTTCTTTCCGGTGTAACAAATACATATAAATGATTATTTTTCAGGTTGGACCGCGTCTAAACAAAGACAGGGAAAGGTTTCCACCAAACAATCTCCTTCTCATGCTCGCCGGAGCAGGGCTATTATGGATGGGATGGACAGGATTCAATGGAGGAGATCCTTACTCAGTTGGAGTAGATGCTTCCTTGGCTGTGTTGAACACACATGCTTGTACTGCTACTAGTTTGCTTACTTGGGTTTTACTTGATGTCATCTTTTTCAGAAAGCCTTCTGTTATTGGTGCTGTTCAAGGCATGATTACTGGTTTGGTTTGCATTACCCCTGCTGCAGGTTTGTAATATTTAATTCATTCATTCTTCAAACTATTTTTTCCTTTAATTCCATTATATGAGGATTATTTAGTAATTTTTTTATATTATTAGTTAACATTTTTCTATTTAAGAGCGCTTGAATGAGATGATTCAGGTCTCTTTCAGCATAACTAGAGATCCTAAATTCAAATCCAACAACGTTGAGTTTTACAACTCATTATAGTCATAAAAAGCTCAAGGGTTAGCCTCTGCAATTTTATGCAGAGGATACCTAATTAATTTTCTATATATTTTTTTCATTTATCTTAAATAAATGACGGATTGACTTTTGTGTTATATTTTAAGTTTAATTAAATACTACCTCTGGTTCTTTTTATAAAAGACATTTCACCTTTCTAGATTTATCAAGTAATTAATGTATCTAGTCTTATAACATAGACCAAATACCTTAATTATTCTATGAATCTAAAATGAAATGTTTGTTATAAACAAAACCAGAGAGTAACATACTTAACTAAAAATTAGCCACCAAGAAATCTCCATATTTATATAGTATTTTTAGGGACATTACACTTTTGATTCAAATGCATAAGCTTTGTCAAAAAAAATTCAAATGCATAAGCACTAAGCACAACTTATCGATAAACATAAAGATCGGAACAAGCATGAGGCAGCCCAAACCCTTAAGCAATACAAAATTTATTTACTTGTGCATATACAATTTTGACCATTCGCAAAACGAGTATATATATGTTGAGCCGACTCTGATACACGCATATTTTATCTTATTTAGGAGTTGTACAAGGATGGGCAGCCCTTATAATGGGAGTATTCTCAGGCTCAATTCCATGGTTCACTATGATGGTAATTCACAAGAGATCAAAGTTACTTCAAAAGGTAGATGACACAATGGCAGTGTTACACACTCATGCAATTGCAGGAAGTCTTGGAGGAATTCTAACTGGTCTCTTTGCTGAGCCAAAATTGAATGCATTGTTCTTTGGTGCTTATAATAAATATGTTGGTTTATTTTATGGATTACAAATGAACATGGCTGGTACTGGATTCAGACAAATTGGAATCCAATTAATTGGAATTTTGTTTGTTATCTTTGTTAATGTTGTAAGTACAAGTTTGATATGTCTCTTCATTCGTCTTTTCGTTCCATTGAGAATGTCTGAAGAGGATATGGAAATCGGTGACGAAGCTGCTCATGGTGAAGAAGCTTATGCAATTTGGGGTCAAGGTGATAAACTTGAAAATTCAAGTTCAAAATATGGAAGTTCTTTGTATGAAGATGTTGAAGTTGCCGCGACAAAGAATAAGCGCGGTGGCCAGATTGAGATTATGTAAAACTACATGTTATATGTGTTGTTGTGGTGATGAATTTGGTATTGCTTTAAGAAAATAAAAGCTCAAAGTTTAATTGTTGATTGAATCCTACAATTCCTATGTTAATTTTTCTCAGAACAAATGAATAAGATCAGTTATTTTCTCAACAAAACCTATTCAAATCCCACATCGCTTATACTACAAAGAGACAAGAAAGTGTAGTTATATAAATGCTTTGGTTTGTTAATTGATAATCTTTTTTGCTAACTTTCAAATGTGGATTTGGATATTGTAAACCGATTACACTTTTTTCAAATAAACCAAATAGTCGTTAATCAAATTACTTAAAGATAATTCCTAGAAGGTTTGTGAAAATCGTGCAGATCACAAAACTGAGATGACAAAGCTATAACATTATTAGGAAGCACCCAAGGAATCCCCAACCAAAAAATAATACCATACCAAGCCGCACCAGAAACAGGACACTTCAAGAATAAATGGTAAATATCCTCCACGTCATTACCCCCGGTCGAGCATAAGATAAAATCATTACGATATCACATATAGAAGACACCACACAAAAGTAGAAACTTTTGTCGGAACAATCTTATCTTTGTCAAAGCCAAACTAGTTAAAGCAAGATATGCATCATAGACCGAATACCCTACCTCGGGATCTGACAACCATTCTCACTCATTAGAGATATCAACCTACAACAAAATGTTAGCCAAAACAGAACAACATTCTCCCCACATCTCTTACTCCCAAGCGAACAACCATCTACGCCACCTCCAGCCATTTCCGCCATAGCCCCACCTTAACCTAAAAATGTCCGCCACCATTCTATCCTTATTAAGACTCAACTAAAATAATCTGCTAAATTGAGACTTAAGGGGGATCCCATCCATCAAACTATCATTTCAAAATAAAGTCCTCTCACTATCCCCTACCCGCCTCACAATGTTATTATCACCAAACCACATCTCCTCTCTTGATTAGTCTCACCTAATAATATGAATAACTTTCCACCACCTAGACGCTCTACTACTCCCACTATCCTTCCGTGTCTTTTTATTGTATAGTTAATTGTTCAATTTTTATCACTCTTTATTGTCAAATTTTTATAACACGGGAGGCTATAGTATAGACAATTGATATTATATAACAGTTCTTCATATAATCAAGTAATGTGATCATCTATTATGTATCATTTTATTGTATAGTTAATAGTTAAATTTTTTATCACTCTTTATTGTTCAATTCTTATAACGTGTGAGACTATAATATAGACTATTGTTTAATTTTTGTCACTATTTATTGTTAATTCTTATAACACGGGAGACTATAGTATCGACTATTGTTCAATTTTTGTCACTATTATTTAATTCTTATAACACGGAAGACTACGGTATGTCTCTGTTGAATGGAATGCATTTGTTAGACAAGCTCATTTCAACGTTGGGTGCACTGTCAGGTTAACTCTTTCAGATCCGCCAATATTTTTGAATGTAGCATCATCGATCCAAATGCATAAGTGTATCTTGACAAATTGTATTAGTGTATATTTAAGAACCATGTGGTGGTGTTTTATTTTGTTATTATCATTATTATTCTTATTATCATATTAGAGTACCTGTCAATTTATTTATTGGTTGTATTAAAATGGTTATTCCCCTAATATAATATCAACATCAATTTATTTATTGATTATATTAAAATTAAAATATGAAATATAGAATAAGATAATATAAAATAATTGTTACGGGTGTGAATCCTAGTATAACACAAGTACAAAAACTGTTACGCTAGTATGAATTTGGATACGAATATTTTTTCATAGTAGAAAAATGAATAATATAACATTCTATTTATATTATTATCCTACCTTTGTAGTTTGAAAATAAATAAATAAATATCTTTTTCAAAAAAGAAAATAAATAAATAAAATAATAAAAAAGAAACTCACATATATATCCTAACTCAATTGCTAATACGGATATTTCTATATTAATCTCCTTTATTCGAATAACAATTGTGTGTGAATTTATTATTTTTTTTTGGTGCAAAGTTGTGTGTGATATTTCTTTTTGTGAATTTATCAATTTAATGGTATTTTTTTTTATATAATAATTTAATGGTATTTTGATTTTCCAGTTTCTAAAAGAAAGAAAATAAATAAAAAATGGAAAAGAGACGAACAAATTATAAACCCAGCGTATTCTTACAAGTTTGAATTTCTTAGCGAAATCGACACTGTCATGGCTTCATCATCTTCTTCGTCGTCCGAGGTTTGTTCAACCTATCAATCACTTTTTTTTCCTCACAATTTTTTTTCATTCATCTTTCAATTTCTTATTGTTTTCCTCGATCATTATCTTTCAATTTGTGATTCCATTTATTCGTTTATCTATTAGGGGAAAATCTATGTTTCTGTTAGGAAAAAATGTATAGAATTTCTGAATAATGTTTTCTTTTCAAAGATTCGTCCGTTATTTGTTTCATCATGGTAAAAATTCAATAGTTTGTTGCAATTTTTTTATTCTGAATTATATGATATAAGGTTTGCTTTTATTATACTAGTTCAATTCAAATAATAATAAAAAATAGTAATTGAGAATGAAGATGCTAGAATTTAAAGGATCCTTAGTTATGAAATGAATGTGTAGGGGAAAACTATTGTAAGCTTCTTCTTCCACACCTTTGGTGGAAAAATAAGTTGTTTTTGTTTTGTTTCGTAAACCAAGGTGTCCTCTACGGCTACTGTTAGAAATAATATAAAACCATTGATGTAGTCTTTCCTAACAGCTTAAGCTTTTGGGATAATCGGTTATTTGACATGGTATTAGAGCCTCTATGACTAAGTGGTCTAGAGTTCGATCCCCGCTCCCCTCACTTTATAATTAAAAAGTGGAATTTAAACATATGGTAGGTGGGCCTATGCATTACCCACACTTCACGCCCAAGTGGGCTCTTGCGTGAGGGGGCGTGTTAGAAATAATATAAAACCATTGATGTAGCCTTTCCTAACCGCTTAAGCTTTTGGGATAATCGGTTATTTGACAGCTACGCACAACTGCAGAGACTACTACCTTGAGGTAACTGATATTCATTTAAAGGGTTGACTTCTTCTAACAAATGTTTTTCCATGCGCACCAATAAGGGATTGAACCCCGAACCAAATGGTTAAGGGATACACTTGTGTCACATGTTGGTGGAAAGATAAGTTTTTGTTCGGCATATTTATTAGGAAGAGCTTTTTGGAAATAAATGATTATTTACCTAGAAAAGATGAAACTGACCTGCAAGTGTTTGTTAGATTTTCATAATTTGAAAATAAGTAAATTCCATGTGGTAAAAATATGAATGTTGTTTACCTTCAAACAAAAAGCTATGTAGCATGCATCAACACTTTAGATTGAAGACAAATTCGGCGTCCGAAAATTTTCACAACATTGACACATGATTTTTTTTTTCTCAAATTATTATGGGTGTGATGGTTTCAATGTGTCAGTGGGGGTTTCGTGTTTGACAGTGTCCATGTCAGTGCTTCATAGTCTAAAAGACAATGGCGTGGTACACAATAATTTTCCACCTGATCGGCAATTACTATTCCCATACAACTTTCATGTTGATTCTTAGAAGTTTCCTAAAATTATATGGATGGGGGAAGTTGAGAGACAAATTTAACCCTTTGATTTAAAATACTATGTCACTTGTAATCAATCGCTTAAATGAATAGTACAATGTAATATGTTATAAATGTGACAGTATCTGAACTATAGAAATTTGTGTCACTATTTATAGTAGTTCATTAAACTTAGGGAAAAAGAGTAATGCATGTTAGTTTTTTTCTTATATACTTCATCTATCTGTAATGTTTTTTTCCCCTTAGTCTCAGTCATTACTTCATGGCTGTTATTGCTTGCCTTTTTTTTCCACAGTTTGAAAATTTTGTAGCTTCCTTGGTTGCTCATGTAAGTCACATATAGGAGCAATATGGAACTGAGGCTACTGATAATTATGAGACGACCTGCTGGGGTTGTGGACTACGCGTTATGCTTCCATCATGTGCATCTGTTTTCAAATGTGGTTGGTGTGGGGCCATTACAGATGATAACAAAAAGAAACGTGACGAAAAGTGCGTTGGGTGGAGAGTCCTGCGTGATCGATGCTTTCTTTCTGTCGTCATGGTATTTATGTTCTTTGTAATACGTAAGTCTCTTGTTCCTTCTATTCCTGCTTTTATTCATTGGCATTGTTCTTGACCAGACTTGCTTTTATTTTCCTCTTGTTTAGTCCCATTTTAAAGTTTTTCCCTGTTTCAATTTTTCCATCTTGATACTTCATTTATCTAATGTCTGTCTAGTATGAGTTTGAATTTATTCATTGAAATTGGGACTTCACGGGGTGGAATACTTCAGTTGCTCATATGTAATGCTTTGGTAATAGTAGTTTAGGTGATTTCCCTTACAAATATATGTAATGCTTTCGATCAGAAGGTTATGACTTATGGATAAGAGCTATGCAAATTGAAAAGAAAAAAGAAAACACAACTAACATAATTCAGAAAGGCAATAGAAAACAAGTAAGAGGCATCAGCTAAACAAATGTAACCAGTCTTTTAACATTGCTACTAAAGAAATCCCTTAACAATGAAAATTGATTCAGTACTTAAAGACAGCATGATGATCACTTTATCCCATATAAGATCCAATAGCAAAACGACTGTAGAAAAGCTGACATTCGGTCATCAAGTTACTTTTGCCTTTCTCTTCATCTTTCCAATACACTGTTGTGATAATCATTATGTGCTATGACTATAAATACAACATAATCCCTTTCCCTTTTTTCTACCCTCAAAACCTAAAGCTCGGCCAGTTCACAAGATGGAACACATTGTAACCTACATGCCCCCTGATACCACACAACACAATGGGACACTACCAGGCTTAGTCTATGTTACAGTTTAAGTTCCCATTTCCTTTGCCTGGATTTCTTTGCAGTCAGGTATTTTGACCATGTTCCATTCCGTATCTAGGTCAGTCTTTGATTCGGCCTGAAGGGAATGCTGGTATAAGAACACCACACTAGGTGAGGAGTGAGGTATAGTTACATGCATCCAACAATGGCTTAATGTTCGATAGTAAGTTATGTCTAATTACAACTCGTTTAAGTTTAAAATTTAAATCCTTCTTAATGTTCCTTATTTTGGTCATCGTTGCTATCCCTCTACCTCTCATTATATTGATCTGTCCTCCTTACTTGGATTTCTTGTTTACTTTTTATATTACTTTCTGCCTTGTACAATGTTAAAAACTTTTTGTCTTGTGATAAATTTGCCTTTAAACCCGGGTGTTCAAAGTATTTCTTTTCATCCACCCTGATATCCTATTGTTTTTATCTCCCTCTATTTCACCATTATTTAAACAATGAGACTCGTGGTACTTAAAAAAATGAGACTCGTGGTACTCAAACAATGAGACTCGTGGTACGGTATGGTCTCCAATTTTCACCTCTTAGCTAGAGTTATATGCTTCCAACGAGACCTACACTTCATAATATGTGTTTTACTTTTACATAGAGAAAAACCTTAGGTTTCCAAAGCTTATTTCCATAGCTCTACTGCTACCTAGTGCCATTTCTTTTGGGAGTTTTGAAATCCCAGAAGAACCCTTAAAAAACACTGGCTATTAACCTTAATGCATTGCAACCAAAGTCATCTTCAATTACAATGAGCAGTTGAGCACATTGTGTCAGGTTTCTTTTCTTTTGATAACTCCTTTTAACATTCTATTTTCTGTCGATTAAATTTGGACATCATAGAGTGCATCACTTTAGAGTGTACTGTTAGCATCTTGATATCTTTCAGGTCTCCATTCTTGCGGCTTAATAAAATTTCTTCTTGTTTTGTGACTTTGTTGGGCAATTCAAAACACGAGCATGGTCATTACTTTATGGATTTAGCACTGATAAAGTCTAGACTGGCTATGAATGAATAGAGGGCATGAATCAAATGTTTTTAATTTCAAATGCTCATCATTCATTAGGTCATACCTTAGGCTGATTGTTGCTTGGATTTTCTACTTTTTTAAAGTCAAATTTTAAAATATCAGTTTTTCTCATGCATTTTATTTATTTGTTTGTGCAGTTGGTGGGGTATGGGCAGTCTACCCTGTAGTCTTCTCTGTCAGTCTTCTTTGGGGAATTTTTCACTCAATCATTACAGCAATTTTGTCCATATCTACAGTTTCCTTTTTCAGCCTTGCAGCATTTAGGTGCGCTGGAACACCCCCAAATATATTATGGGGAAGCTACCCCACGGTTGGGAATGGTGACCTTGACAATTATAGATTCTGTCACTATTGCTTGAAGCCAAAGTCACCTAGAGCACATCATTGTCGTTCATGTGGAAAATGTATACTGGATATGGATCATCACTGCCCATTTGTAAGTTTCCATTATCTTTGAATCATGGAAATAGCATACATAACTGTACTTCTTAAAATGCTTCACAAATCTGTTGTTTGCTTGTAATCTCATGATCAAAGTTTTGATTTTGTGCCTTATTCTTGAATAATATAACTATACCTCTCAAGTTCTTACTGTTCAAATGGATTCTGTAATAATAAGATCGGCTAGCCCCTATTTGGTGACTCCAGGAGCAACCATTCATGGCCATTATGGGGAGATCCTTTATCAAGGAGATAATTTAGTTACATTATTCCTATATGAAAAATCGAGATCCGGTAATATAACACTAGGTCTTCCAAAAGTGGAACAAATATTAGAAATATGTTTGATTGATTCAATATCGATAAATCTAGAAAAAAGAATTGATGCTTGGAACGAGTGTATAACAAGAATTCTCGGCACTCCATGGGGATTCTTGATTGGTGCTGAGCTAACTATAGCGCAAAGTCGTATTTCTTTGGTTAATAAAAAGTCCCATGAGCTTAGCTCAGTTTGTAGGGATATCAATTTTATATGTAGGGGTTGGGGTTTGAACCGCCAAACACTCCAATTATTCACCTTAAAGGGTGGAACTCTAGCCACTAGCTATCTGACAAACAAAAGAAAACCTATACCTTAAAGGAACTTCCTATATCATGGCCATAATTGAATGGTTGGGAATGCGTTTCTTTCTTTTTTGACGCCTTTATTATTCTTTTCCAGACGTTATAGTTTTCCCTTTTACTGGCGTAGTAGTGACAGAATGAGAAGCTTATGAAAGATTGATTTTATTAGGGGATGGAGATAACAAGGATAATTTGGTTGGATGGAAGTATGTCTTGGATGCAGCGGTTAGTTAGTTAACTGCACTCCCATGTTTTGGAGGGCGTTAGCTAGACAATCTTTACGGTATTTTCTTCAAAAATTGAATTTTCAATGCTTTGAGATCTTAGGGGGCTAGAAAGATGTGGTGTGCAATAGCTGCAGTCAACGCAAATAACTCTAGTGCATTGGAGTTTGTTTCACCGAGGTCGGGGCCCTCAGTTTTAGTAGAAGACACATTTTTTAAGATTAGTTAAGTGTAACTCAAGAAAGGTCAATGATGTAGCTAATGTAAAAGTTAACATCGGATAATGAATTAATTTCAAGTAATCTTTTGTTTTTGTTAAAACTATTGTGGAATTTAATGTATTTATTGCTTAGATAAAACCTTATTATACCTTGTCTTCTCCGTTACAAACATATAACACATCATAATGGATACGAGGAAAGAAAATATTTTTGGTAGATTGTTTTTTTTATAAGCATTTTTGGTGGATTGTTACTTGAACTTAATGACTCCGATATGAGCTGTGTTAAAATGGATACTTTTGTTGGTGGCTATACTGATACAATATAGCTTTTGTAATTCTTTGGCAGATTGGGAACTGTGTTGGTGCAGCTAATCTCTACAGCTTCATTTGCTTCCTCATTTCTGCAGTTTTGAGCACAAACTATGTCTCTATAATGGCTGTGTATTCTAGCTTGCATATGTGGCCACCATTGACACACACCCTCGGACGTTTAAAGGGGATTACTGGCCGAGATCTAGCATGGAAAATTCTGAATGAAATTTTTATTGCCTTCCTGAGATCTGCGCTGTTTCTATCGTCTAGAGGACTTCTTCTTTTGTATCTGTTTATCGCAAGTTTTTCATTGCAGATAGGTTTGAGTATTCTTTTATGGCAGCAGCTCTCTCTTATATATGAAGGGAAAACTTATCTGAGTAACTTAAGTTCACAGGAAGATAATGAAGAAGAAGAAAAGAAAGATTGTCAAAATCTTGTTAGATTTTTTGGTCTTCAATATTCTGTAGCAAGATTTTTGTCAATTTTCCATGTTACTCGAAAGAGGCACGACACATAAGAGGAAACTGTTATGTTTTGTAGTCAATGATGTCTTCCTCATTTTCACAATTGTGTCAAAATATTTGTATCTTTTATATAGGTAATCCAAAAAATTTCAGAAAATACCACTGCAAAGGAGTGGATCTGAACTCAAAATATATACATGTCTGCTGAGTTTAGCCTCTTATGAGACTTTTAGGTTTGTTTGTTTTAGGTGAAATAGAAAAGAGAGAGAGAAGTTAGAGAGAAATACCATTAGATGTGATTATGTGCATCTATGATATATTAGAATGGTGTGAAATTTTCACTCAAATTACTTTTCCTGTGTGATAACTACATGATATATAGATACCTTTGTTATTTGCTTAATAATCTCAATTATAATAACCTTGACTACATTGTTGTTAAGTATGATTTTATATGTTTCATATGCATTATGTTAAGAACCGCTATCATACACTTGAAGGGTACTCAAAGTCAGGTATCTAAGTGGTGAATGCGATATGATATTTATATTGAAATTATGTGTATGAGATTGTGCATATATCTTGACTATTTGTTCGAATTCACAAGTATATGCACTTTTCATTTCCATATTGGATGGAGGGGACCATCAGCCCGTTGATGGAGAGGACAAAAATATATATTAAGAGCGCATCCATTCATGCTACTTATGTTTGGTGGTATAAATGGACTCCATTCAATATATTATATTACTTCACACTTTTCAATTATTTAAATTTAAACCATCCACCTATATTTTCTAAATATTCTTACCACTCATCCAAAATTCTAACATGTGTCCCACAAAAAAGCTTTTCACAACATTATTTTAATGAAAAAGCTTTTCAAACAAAAAAAAAAGCATATATCATTGTCTTGATTGGCAACGTGGTTAAGGAAAGACACAATAATTGTATCCAAACATCCAAACCACTATGACAACAATGGTAATATGTGGATATACAACCTGTGATAATTGTGCTCTAAGAGGACCAGTATAGCCTGTTGATGACCTCATTTGCTAAATTTATTTTTAATTTCTATATTGGAACTCTTAACATATTTTTTTTTATGCCTTGTATAGGATAATTCGTGGGAGTTAATCTCTATGCATTTTCATGATTACACATCTACATAAATTGTTTTGATTGTCAGATAAAGAAAAAGGAGAACATAATTCTTTTTTGTGTTTACTGTAATTTCAAACTTAAAAGTAGTTGTCATTTTCCATTGGAAATACAATAATTTTGGTCAATGTTTTAATTAATGTTAGATCAGTTTGATGTTTCGAAAGTCATATGCTATTGTTTCGTATACTTCCGTATAATTACACCACTAAATAAATTGTTTTAATTGCCAAATGAGAAGGGCATTGTGTAAGAAGCTCATTGTCATAGCAAGCTATTTCTTTTTAGTACATCGTGACTTACGCGGTAAGTCTTTGTTTTATATCAGATATCTTTAATATGATTTTTTTTATAATTATATTCAACTTCCGAATTATGGTATAGCCGCAGATGCCGCAACAACTTTTAAGGTAGTTATTAGTTTTGGTGTATGCACATCTATCCCACAAAATTTGCTATTATAACGTGATTTTATTGCAGGAACTCATGATGAGACATAAATTTACTGTAGCCGAATTATTTATTTAAATAAAACTAGTGTATTATATTTTACACACACTTTATAATACAAAATTTAGAAGATGATTTATTAATATATGCATAAATATAAAATGAATAAGTATTATTTGTTGACGTTAAAATAGAAGGTTTCATTATACACATATAAAATTGATCAAAATAAATAATTTAGGCATAATACAATGTTCATACGCACGGTAGTTGTGGTTGTGGATAAAACCCACTAAAGTAATACATATAATATGTATGCATATTGGATGAACATAAGTTTATTTTAATATAAGTAGAAAAAAAATATTTTAACAATATTGTAAATAGCTAGAGGATATATATGTTTGTTTTTTTAGTAGCATTGTAATTCGTAAGTTTGCACAATTGTTTTTTATTTTTAAGAATGTATGCAAAAAATATGAAAGGAAAGGAAAGAAAAGAGAAAAATACCAAAGAAAATGTGAAAAGAAATAAGCGATCAAAGAAATAATGATGCATAGGATTATATGAAAAATTGAAGAGAATGAATTCTAATATATTTATCGTGTTATGTATGTAATAATTGGTTGTGGTTGTTTTTTGTGATTGATATACATGATTCAAAAAATCATATTTAATACATGAAAATGAGAGAATTGTGTATGATTTATTATAATACTAAAATTTTAATTCTTAAAATTAAACTTCATAATTTGTTGATGGTTCATGAATGTAATTGGTTGGTGGTGTTCTTGGTGATTGATATGTATAACTTCAAAAGTCATATTTAACACATGAAAAAGAGGGAAATCAAATTGTGTATTATTTATCTAATATTAAGAATTAAAATATTATGGTATTTGCGTTTTCATCATTTTTTAATTAAAATTTGCAACATTTAAAATTTTAAATTAAAAATAAAATTCTCAATTTTAGATTAAGTTCAAAATTAAATTATCAATCAAGAGTATTCAAGTTTAATCTTTAACTTGAGCAATACATGAGTTTTTTTTTTGTCAATATATTTGAGTTATTTTTTGCAATACGACGCTAAAAGGTAAAGAAGTAACACATACTTGGTGATTGTAAGAGGGTTGTTGGTAGAATAAAATGGCGGAATGTAGGTGAGATACAATAGAGATAGGGGTGGTTTTATGTGATGATGATAAAATGGAGGAGTAAAGTTGGAATAATCCATGAAAGAGTTTGATGTTCAAGGAATGAAAACACAAAATGTTAAGCTCCAAAAGCTAAAAACCTAAGCAACTATGGAAAATTAAGCTAAAACTATGAAAGAACAAGATAAACTAACTAAGAAATAAAAGATAAATTCATTCATTTTCATCCATTTTTCACTAATAAAATTAAAAGTCTCAAAGATTTTATATATATATATATAGTGCTAAAAGAAGCCCAACTAAATTCAACTAAACAAGTCAATTAAAATAAATTCTACTTCTAATTAAAATAACTAAATTATTCCAATTGGAGTTTGGCTACACATGTTAGAATGTAGTTATCATGGCTAGGGGATGTGTCGTGTGTGAGAGGCTTCACAAGCAACCCTGATATAAGAATCTACATTTTTCTATAGGTTTTGATAGCTTTTGTGAGACCAACTTGGAGACTTGGGTTAGACCAAACTGAGTAAATTCGTAGTAAATCAAACTCTAAGGATTGCGAGCTTCTTAGGTTAAAGTCTAGGATTGGAAAACATATTACAAACCTTTTGGGAGGTTTGTGGTTGAGAGATTGGGATAAAATTGTAGATATTATTGTTTGTTCTTGTGAGAACTCTTGAAGATAATTTCTTGTAAAGACTCATTGGTAGTGAGTAAAAGAACTTCTTTTCCTCATATACAAATCAATTTAGGACTGAACTGGATAAAAATCTATGTGTTTGTTCGTCTTTTGTCTCTATCTTGTTGTTTTGTCTTGATTGAGTTTTCTTACACTTAGGTTACTATATTATTATTGCTTAGGCTGTTTAGTTTGGTTGTCATTGAGTTTAGTCCCACTCACTTTGTTCTTGGTGTAATTTGTTCGAATTCAAAACAAGTGGCACCCATTGGGGCTAAGGGAGCAAATTGTTCAAGTGTGCACCATAGGCACTAAATGAGACATTCAGAAATGTTTTAGAGACAGTGATTTTTGGTTGTGGAAAGTGAAGATATAAGCGATCTTAATTCAACAAAATTGTGTTGAAGCATTGAAGTGTGAGACATTGATATCAACAACAATATATAAAGTATGAGATGATAGATAAAGCTAGAAGTGTTATTACCTTGTGTTTTGGAGACATAGTATTGAGGGAAGGATCACAAAGGAGAGACTACAATGGAAATGTGGGAGAAAGTTGAGTCATTGTATATGACCATGCCATTGGTTGATATATGTTATCCTCGAAGCAACAACTGAGCTCATTTAGAATGGTGGAGTTCAAAACCGTAGTGGAGCAATTGCCGAAGTACAACAAAATCATTGATGATTTACAAAGTATTGAGATTCATATGTAGATCCTTTGAGCATTTCAAGTATGCCCGCCTTTTTGGTAAGGAATTAGACTATTATTTTAGAGGAGTTTCAATTGATGATTAGATCCAGAAGGTTTACTAAGTTTAAAGACTTGAACGCCGAAGACAGTGGTGTAGGCTCTAATGTCTCAAGGAAGAAGCGAGAGCAGAGGAAATGAAAAATAAAATAAAATTTGGTCTAAGTCTAAATCAAAGTATAAATACTTCATTTGTCATAAAACCATAAATTTCAAGAAGGATTGTCCTAAGAAGGGATGCATTGGTGGTGACAAGTTTTGAAAGGAAAAGAGTTGGATCATGGACTCAAGATCGATACGCTTATCACATGTGTCCAAACAAGGATCGAAAATATAACCACTTGCTCAAGAGATCCATATCCCTTATAACAACTTGCTTAAGGAGTCGGATTTAACGCAGTTATTGCGTTAACACATTAACCACTAAAGACCGTCCAATCAAAAGTGAACGACTGTGATCGAAATTGTCAAAAGTAATCAAATTAAATTGAATTAATCAAAATAGATTATGTTTCTATTGCCGAAATTATCTACTGCGTGAAAGTTGTACAACAGAGAATCCCGGTCCCTTAAGATGCTTATTTGAAATTAATATTAAAAATATTATGAAAGAAAGATGTGTAAACATGCATCTCTCGAGAAAAGTGCATTAATGACGTCAAGATCCATTAAAAGCAACCTTCAATAAGAAATTAAATCCAAACTAATAAATCATTACATAAAATGAACACACATGAATATTAAATCTTGTCAAGATTTAAAAGTCATATTTTAACTACTTTCTCAGCAATAAGTAAAAAACAAAAGAGTAGCTAGTAAGCATCCAATTGAACATAACAAACACCTAATGTGAAACATACACTCCACAATCTTCAAGCACTACAATTCCAGCCACAAAATCTCCTCAACAAAGCTTGAATGGAAATCATCCTATAGTATGGCAAAAAAGAAAGAACATAAGAATATAATAACATACAACATTTAATTAAGAGTATATTAATGAAGAATTTCTCTAGAACTACATGTTGCATCTATAAAGTAAAAGGACATAAAACAATTTCATGAAATACTGCATGTATTGCAAATAAATTATTGTCATACTAATTATTTTGTGATATTAGTATCAAAATTATATCGGTGTAATTCTTTTAGCTAAGCCTAAACATACAAAATAATAAAAAAAATTAGATTTTAGTTAGATAATATAATTGATTTATATGTTAATAATAATGAGGAATTGATTCAACTTATTAGTTTTGGACATACCTTCAAGTGGCGATGAAAGAAACACCCTTATTAGTTCTTTCATAGAAACATTTTTTCTACATGTAGGACATGTACTCTTTGAAGTTAGTGCAGTTGTGATGCACTTCTTGCAAAAAATGTGACCACACCTTGTTGACATTTCCTTTACTAAGGGTTCCATGCATATTGAGCAAATAAAGACATGCTCTTTTGGAGGCTCAGATTCTTTGTTCTTAGGCTCAACTGAATTATTTTCACTCTACAAAACAAAATATTTATCAGTTTTTTATTTTATTGGCAAATATAATTTTAAAAGGAGAGAAAGGATATACAAAAGACAGTCCACAAAATGGAGTACAAGAAGTACGTAGCATATATCCTTCGATGTTGCAACTGATTCGACAAGCTACGTGTCCGGTGCATGGAGAACTGTCTTCGGTCCCCCAAATTGACTAACTGATGGCAACCTTTCGGCCGCCCAACAACCTATAACGCTAGTCACTACTCCCACCGGGGCTAGGAAGTAAGCCCCACAACCCAAAGCGGCGAAGAACAAATATAATTTGCTACAAAAGCCAGCTAAGTCTCCAAAGAAAAAAAATAAAATACAATGAAATCAAAGATAGAAAACTCCTAAGGTGCCCCTAGACTAGACTGAAAGCCACCAGCCCCAAAACATCAAACGAGCAAAAAAGAGAAAAAGAACAAAAATTTAGAAAAGAAGGCAAAAAGCAAACACATATTCCACAAAGACCACCAGTACCCATAATCAGCACCACACATAACTCTAACGATTTCAATACAAAATAGGTTGTATCTTCCACTCATAAAAAAGTAGGAAAAAAATATTTATCATGTTATCAATTTAAACATTAATAAACCTCCACTATTAATTGCAAGTTATTTGTTATATTCTTTAGTAGTGACTAATAATTGACAAAATTTACATTGCAATTGCAATATATGCTCCACAATAAAACTACTACAGCTGAATGTTTTTAATGGTAATGAGATAATTGAGATTTCTTTAGTATTTCATTGATGAAATAAATCTAAATTAACAATTAAAATTTTCTTAAAACAATATAGAAACATTTTAAAGTTCACATGAATAAATTGTGCATTTTTGTGATCAACTCTATTTATATATACCATAACATACAGTAATGAGACATCAAGCTGGGAATTTTATTACCTCGACACTTCTTTTTCCTTTCAAATTAGAATCACTTGCCTCAACTGTATCTTCTGCAATAATCATGATGAATTGTAGATTCAAATATATTAAATGATAATAATACTAAAAACTATATTAGTAATAGACAATTTTAATAAAAAAAGTTAGAATTATGCAAAATCTATGAGACGAATTTTGCATAAATCTTACTATTATATATTTTTATTAATAAAATAAGTTTGAATTATGTAAAATTCCCATAGAATAAAAAATGTCTTGAGAGAGGGATTGTTTCCCATTAAAAAAGTAAGAAAACAAATATACGATGAATGTATAAAGAGATGTAAAGACACATTTTCTTTTTCAAACAATGGATAGTAGTAATAAAAAGAGTTAAAAAAAAAAGACACATTTTCTTTTTCAAACAATGGATAGTAGTAATAAAAGAGTTAAAAAAAAAAAAAACTACCGACACATACTCCCTGCGGTCACTATTATAAGCAAAAAAACACTTTTTAGGTTTATTGAAAAAGTCATGCATCTAATTTATATTATTAACTAGATATATTACTTTATCAATGAATCTAAAAAGTGATTTTTTGCTTATAATATTGACTGGAGGGAGTATTGATCTATTTACTTATTAAGTTTACATCATTTATTGCTAGTCAACAAATCTAACATGATGCCTTGAATTTTACTAATGTAAGAGGAGGTATTGTTCCAAAGTCTATAGTACCAAGAACATTACAAAATCTAATTCACATAATTTACTTACATCAAGCAAACATAGTTAATATTATAAGAATTCGAAAACTATAGTTTCCAAATAGCCTTAGAGTCCTGTATTCCTAGTGGTCAATTAAAGCATATAATAACAAAGCGCCCATGGCCTAATGGATAAGGCGCTTGACTTCTAATCAAGCGATTGTGGGTTCGAGTCCCACTGGGCGTGATTTATTTTTCCATTAAATTTTTTTTTTTTTTTAAACTAATCCACAAACTTTTTGGTTGCAGAGAATTGAAACTCACGATTTCTAAATAAAAATCTTCTGCAAACAATATTCATTTATTATATACATTCAATGCATCAAACTCATTGGATGAAAATGTAATATTTCTTATGAACAAAACCTTTGATGACTTAAAAAAACAACGATAACAACAACAAAAAGAACCAATAATTTGCATATAAAAATACGAGTGTGAAATAATATAAAAGAAAACTTTATTAGCTCTAGTAATACTATACCTAAATCCCCACCGGCTGCGATCCTTCTTCGAATTCTTCTTTCATTCATGTCAGCCTAAGACAAAGGTAAAAGTAAAAGAATACAAAGAAAATTAAGTTCAACCAATTTTTTTTGAACTGCAATATATATATACAATTTTTTTTTTTTTGTAATGAAACAATCTCAAATCTTAGATACAAGAAATACCTACGGAGAAGGAAAATAATACAATCACAAGGCCAACCAAATTAAATCTAAACATTCACAAAAAACTGTAGTACCTCAGATGAAAATTGAGGCTTTAATTAATTTTTAAAAAAAAAATTGTTTAGAAAAAAAAGTAAAGGCAATAAACCTGAGAAGAATCCCTATGAGAAATTTCCATTAAATCATATTCACTTTCTTCATCATCAGAGGACATCTCAGCTAGATAATTAGATGAACACCCCTGGCGAAAAATCAATTCTACATGAAGACGATTAATATTGTTCGCCGGTAGTCTGTGAGTTTGCATCATTCGAGGTGACATTTTCAGCGGTTCAATCCTGAAAATTCAATAGCACTCATCTAATTTCTTTCATTGTTCTAATAAAGTGTACATTGGGAGAGTAAATGAGATGAGATGTGAAGAGAAGAAGGATTAAGATGACAAAAAGAGAGATTGAGATGAGAAAACACATTTGAATTTAATAAAATGAAAGTAACAACACATAGCCAAAAGACATACAAGAAAGTGAGATTAGAAAGAGAATTGGAGAGTTTTGTGTGCCTGTACCTTTTATTAGTGGAGTATTAACCTTTCTACTTGAACTGATAGAGTTTTGCGGGCTGTGGATTTGAATCTCGTTGGATCTAGTGGATTGGAGATTCTCTTCTCTTATTGTTTTGTTCTATCTTAGGGTTGATCCTAATATCTTTCTCTAAGGGGTTTTCATCTTGAGATTGTGACGTTGAGATGCTTTACTTTATGTTGGTACTGTTGGCGTGCCTTCTTGTTTTCTTGCAGACTTCTTTTTCCTTCTGTTTTCTCTTGTCTTTATTAGAGCTTATTTAAATTTTGATAAAATAAAATGCACTTCTGGTACCTCTTATTATTCTGAACTAACTCTTGTAGTTTCTCAGCGTTATTTATATTATGTATCTGTTAAAAAAGAAGAATGAGAATTGGAGAGGGAGTTAGCTCTAATATATTCACCTAGGTTTTACACACATACTACTAGTCCCCATTTGTTAACTATTTTAATATTTTAAGTTATTATTATTGTGAGTCCAGTCAAAACAATTATTATTGTTTCAAATTTATTATAATTATTATTACTTTACTTTTTGTTTTTTTGACGAAATTAATTTACTTTTTTATTATTATTATATTAATTTATGCTATTATCATCATGAAATAGTACAACGTTTTGGTTTTATATTTGTTTTATGTCTCTCAAGTCAAATTAAATTAATGTTTACTAAACGTGAACATCTCTAATTTTTTAAAGTTCATTGAACATCTCTAATTCATTGAATTTTACATTGAATATTCAAACTTTTTATTTTTATTTTTTAAACTAAAGGTATCCTCCGCATGCAACTGCAAAGACTAACTCCTTCGAAGTAACTGAGATTTATTTATGGGGTTGACCTCTCCCAACAAATGTTTCTGCATACACACCGGTCGGAGAACTTTACATTGAATATTCAAACTTTTCTATCCACCCCAAAATTAGAACGTTGCCATTAAAAATAAAAAAAATCCTATTTTGAGGTGATTCATAACACTCTGTAATTTATTTTTCCTATTATTTTATTTCCTTTTTCTTTCTTTTTATTTTTCTTGGATTTCATTTATATCCTTACATGTTTTTTTTTTTTAAAATATCATAATATTTTTTTATACAAGGCCAATAGAGACCCGTAAAAAAGGGCTACAAAATAAAAGTGCCGTATATAAGTGGAACATCGATGAAATATCTTAAATATTGTTAAGTATTTTTTATGCACATTGAAAGTATTTTGCAGTTTGTTTTGTTTAGGACAATCATAGCGCGAGGACCAAGCTTTCTTTGTTTTTTTTTTCCTTTTTATTTATAAAAAGCTTGCTTTAAAATTATTTATTTGTTTATCACATTGAATGTATTGAATAAAAATATCTTAAACAGTACGAAATTTATATAAAATAATTTGTTTTGACCATATCAATTTATATAATAATCTTAGTAAAAAAAATTATATCCTGATATAAATATAACTGTTTCTATATATAATTTTCAACCTAAGAAAAACCACAATAGAGTGTGATGTTCGGATTCTCAACCTTCTTATCATTCACTCCACTTCTTAACTTTCCAGCCATCCCAATCATCAATCCAACCATATATCCCCTAAAATTTTATACCATCTACAAAAATATTTTCTGATAAATGTATTTATTTAACTAAATATTCTAAACCCTCTAAAAAATTTCATGGAAATTTTCTTTCCCATTGTGAACTTCAAACTTTCAAATTTTATCACACGCATATCAAAACATACAGCTTGATCTGTATAAAACCATAATATACACACAATAATCCCACTGAATTTCTCTTGTACATACGTACATTTTTTTTCTTCCAAGAAGCTAAACTAGCCCACTTAAATTAGTATTAGAGAGAATCAAACTAGGTCCTAAGCGAATACCACCAGACCAACCCAAGTGGGTTTTGGTGTACATACATTATAATCCTTTCTGATCACAAAAAGGGGGAATGTGATCTTACCTGATCAGAGTCGATCAATCTGCGACAGTGCTAGGTTGTTTGTCCTTTGCTCCTTTCCGGTGAAACCGCAGGGGGTTGTGTACGTGCAAATGCTCCGACGCTCAAGTCAGTTGAGGTGAAACAAGAGTTTTCTCTGATATAGAATACGTACCTTGTGAAGTTGTGGAAATGATCTATATATAGCCCCCAGCGTTGGGCCAAGGCCGTTGATGGGTAGTAATGACCATCAATGGCTGTCGGAAAACGGCTGAGGAGACGTGATGAGCATTAAATGCTCATCATTCCGCTTCGAGCGTTACACTTCGCAGGGGAAGTGACGCGTTTGACCGTTGGTCAAATATCCTCCTCATGTGGGCCTTACTCGATGGTCCAACAGACTTCCCCAGCATATTGGGCCTTAGGCCCAGAAAAAAGTGTCTATATCGTCTTCTATATCCTCTTTAAAAATCTTTTTTTTTTTTTTGACGGAATCCTCTTTAAAAATCTTAATAATAAGTTTTTGTGAAATTTTTATGGAAATGTTTGAAGTTAATATATTGAAAATTGAATTGTGACACTTTTTGTATAAGTTAGTATTTCTTTAAATGAAATGTTTAAAGAATGCTGTGAAAACACTTGTTAGCAATTTTATTTTTAATTTAAATTTTATATTTAAAAACCGTTAAAATTTAATCTTATGACCATCCGGTATTGATGATACGATTTAGATGTACTAATTGAATGTTGTGTGACCGCAAACAACCCAATTTCATGAAGTTGTGGCTGTACAACTACAAATATCATTTCATTTCTCTATTATAAACATACACCCTTTTATATTGAGTAAATATACTATATTTAGTCTTTTACCATCAATCAATTTTATCGGCAAATTTTTTAAAAAAGATTAGTAGTCTCTCTACCAAGACAAGACGTTACATTAAACATGTTTATTTTCGAATCTATACTTAGTTTGTTTTATTTTTCGTTTAAGTATTTCTAGTACTCCTGCTTTATAGACTCCTAATTTTTATATATTATTACCTATTTGCCATAAAAAAAAGTTTATTTTTCGAATATGGATTCTCTGTATTCATGCATTCACCGTATTTTAATGGTCAAAATTCAAAGTTCACCATATAAATAAAAGACACGAATAAAATGGATGGTTGAGATTGGAATCTATTTCCTTTATTTGCAATGCTAACTTCAATGTATACAAGAACATTTTTTTATAGCAAAATTTGATTGCAATAAAAATAAAAATCATAAATTTAGGAATTTTGTCAAACCTAAAAATATGATCAATATTCACATCCCTTCAAAGTTCAAACACACAAGTGCAAACAGGGGCGAATCTACCGCCCAACATGCTGGGCACGTGCCCAGACTTGGCGTATATAATATTTGTTTTAGGGTTCTTACTTTAATCTGAAAATTCGAATGTTTGAGTAAGAATTAATAAAAGTTAAATGTATATTCATAATACTCATAAAATTCTGAGCAAATAGGTATAATTACATGTCTAATTTGGTGCAAGAATGAAAAAAAAACCATTTTTAAGATTTTGGTGACAGAAGGTTGAAGACGATGAACAATACACGTTTGTTTTAATACTTTATATTCCTTAAGCTGTTTTTATAACATCAAGCATGTGTTGGCGCGGTGGTTTGAATTTGGGTTGAATAACTATAGCGCCTGGGTTGAAGTCCCAATTTTCCCCCTTTAATTTTTTAACCCTTTTGTTTTTTTATTTCATTTTCTTTTATTTGTTTATATACATTATTCTAAACATAAAAAATATCTTAAAATTTCAAAATATATATATTTCTTTCTTTCTTTATCAAAAAACTAAAAATATCAACTTTGTTTCCTTTTTATATGGTAAAAATATGTTGTAATTCTATTTTCTTTCATATCAGGTTTTGGTTGAGTAGTATATCTTCGGATGCTCTCGTTTAGTTGGTTTTTTCCCTTTCCCCCTATTTTGGTTTCTTCTCTTGGTGGTTGTGGTGGTTTCTATCATTTGGAAGTTTTTTTGTTTTTTGTTGTTTTTGGTTTAGATCTTTTTTCTTTTTTGTCGGTGAGTACTGCTGTCTGCTGGTACTTATGATTTATACTCAGACTCTCGTTATTTATATATATTTATTCTTTTGCCATTAAAAAAACAGTTTTTAAGGTTTGGTGCTTTTTTTTAACGGCAAATATTAAGTAAAAGAAGTTGCAATAATACAAATACCAAAGTAGAGAAATCATCAAAATACCCAACTACAAACAACTAGAAAATTCCCACAAAACACCCATAAATATAGCTTGGAACAAGAAATAAAGCATGGCATAATGAAACAAACACATAATTCAAATATTGCTGCAGCTTCTTCAAATTATAACTTCAAATACAAGCTTTCAAGTAACAAATCCTTCAACAATTTATGTCAACCCTGCAAGCACCCAGGATTGACATGAATTGTTGAAAGATTTCTTATCTTGCGAAATTATCCTATGAAATTGAGGGTAATAATGAAATGATATGATGATTGAAGAAGAAAACAGAAACAAGGTTGGATATTGGTAAAGGGAGAATTAAGTGCTGTGTTGAATGATAAGAATGAGAAATGGTGTTGAGAGAGAGAGAGTTGTGTGAAAGATGAGAAATGGTTTCAAATGAAAGAGTGAGAGATTGTTTAGTATTCAAAGTGAGACAGAGAGTTATTTTAATAATAATTTATTGTGAACGAATGAAGGACAAAACAAAGACAGTTTTGTGGTAAATTAAAAGCTGCTTTTCCAAATCTCAAAAGCAAAGGCATTCCATTTATAGCTTATACATACACAGTCTAAATCAGCTTAATTATTAACTTTCACCAATTTATAGTGTACTCACTCTGTCACATTTTAAAAGCATTGCGGACAAACCTACTTGCACACATTACTTACTTAATAACTTTGTGAATTTGTCTCCATTTTAAAATTCTAATGACAATGATTATAGATTGACAACAACATATGTGTGATAGTATTCTGTTCAATGTGTGACACAATGAGATAGTGAGAACCATTTTCAAAATGTGTCTTTTTGTTAATTAATTAATTGTTTATTGTGTTTGTCTCCCATTTCTAAATGCACTGTAATTATTGATAATTTACAATCAAAATTGTGTTTTTTTTTTTTTTGTTAAAAATCACAAATGTAATAATTTACTATAAAAATATACTAAATAGTCACTAAACTATTATTAATACATCAATTTAGTCACTCATTTTTTAAAAAACATGATAGTTCATAGATCAAATTGATTGATTATTAATAGTTTAATAATCTAATTGAAGAGAAGTTGATAGTTCAGAAATTAAATTGAAAGTTTTTTCCTATATTAGTATACACTATTTTTTTGACGAAATAGACTATTTCGTCTTTCAATTCGACTATCAATCAATTTTATTCATGATTTTTTTTTTAAATAAACAAATTAACCCTCAATTTAATTCACGCCAATCAAATCAATATCAACGCCAACTTCCATGTATACAAATATATCACTTTTATAGCAAAATTTGATTGCAATAAAAAAATTATAAATCTAAAAATTTCTTCAAACCGAGAAATTTATCAATATTCATTCCTCCCCATCAAAGTTCAAACACACAAATGCAAGCAAGAAGTTGTAAGAGCAAAACTTAATAAAAATACAAATATCCAAGAAGTTGTAGCAGATTCTTCAAATTGATTCTTCAAATACAAGTTTTCAAGTGATAATCCTTCAAAAATTAAAGCCAATCCTGCAAACAACGACATAAATAATTCATCAATATATTAGTAATAAAAATATTCCATTTAAAAAAGGAATTAAGTAGTTAGCAAAAATTTGAGTAATAAATTACATTCAAATCTCAATAACAACAACAAATTATTAATAATTAAAAGAAACAAACAAATTATGAATAAAGAAAGAAAGAAAAACCTTGTAACTTGTTAGGATCGTTAGTTACCCTCTGGCTCGGATAATAGTGATTGTAAAAGAAAGTGGTTCGGATCGAGTCATCTTAAACTTGCAAATATCACCGGTTTTCAATTTATATTCATCGGAAAATGGTTTCCAACCACTATTGACAATAGAATAATCTCTTTTAGGATCATATTTCACCACCACCTCCCAAATCCTATCTTCACCAACCCTACTTATCCTTGCAGTCCCTTCAAAACCTCTCATGTATGTTCTTGAAAACTCACTTGGAATCCTCTATATCAATTAATAGTTTTGTTAGAAATATATTAATTAAAGTAAATATCATTAAAAAAATTTAATAGTAATCTTACAAAGAAATATCCGTTTGCATAAGTTTGTGTCAATTCCAGTTCAAACCTTGGATTAGTCACACCTCTACTATTATCTATAAATAAAAAATATATATTCTCATCAAATGAACAATAGTGAACTTCAGCAATACAAACCAAATCATTGAAGCTACAAAGTTTAATAAAACTATTCCATTAGATAAGTTAAGTACCTATTCCATTAGTGGTTTTACTTGTCGAGCATTTTGTGGTCTTCTTAATCATTCTTCCTCTATTACTACCTGCAAAGTTTAATAAAATTATTTTTACAATTTATTACAAGCTACAATAAACAACTTCAAATAAAAATTAAAGTAATTAAAAATGAACTAACATGATTTTTTTTTTATGATATAATTAGCATCAATATTCATATTCATTTTTTTCTTACCCCTTTTTCTTCCTTTGAGATGTACTAGCAATATTAGTTTCACCAACAAATTCACTTGAGCTATCAAAATCCACATTCATTTTTCTCTTACCAATTTTGGTCCTCTTTGATTTTGTAACAAATTCACATTCACTATTAGTATTATCACTCACTTCAACACTTTCATCACTCACAACTTCTTCTATAGAATAGTCAATTTCCAAACAATTGTGTCCAAATATGTTAAGCTTAAAACATGGTCCTCCAATGTATTTAAAAATAACTAAATAATTAAACTTTAGAAACTTTGAAATTTTCTCCCAATTTTTTTGAAACCATATATCGCCGTCGCGCTTCACCCAAAATAATTTTTGTTGAACACCATTTGGGAGTATAATGACTGCGGGATTTGGTATTCCTTTCCAAAGTTTCTCAACAAATTTCTTTGGAACCCTCTGCAACATATAAATAATGAAGTTTATTTATTAATTTATTTATATAATAACAAAAAACTACAAGAAACCAACCAAAACTAAAGTTGGATTTCAGTTTATTAAGTTACTTCTAAAATAAAAGATGTAAAGTTAAAAAATCACAAAGAACAAAGATGAAATAATTAAGAGTAGAAAAAGATGAATATAAGCATATAGTTGGAATGTAACAAAATAAAGAAAAAGAGTAGAAACCATGTAGTGGAAACATGAACTCATACATATCAATGAAAAAATAAACATGATTAAAAAACCACAAAGAAGAATGAAACATCAACAACTGAACAAGACAGAACACAAATAAAAGCATAAACAAATAAGTTTAGGAGATAGTTATAAAAAAACTTACAATCTCTCCATTTTGCAGTTCATGATTTTGAATAATCTTGAAGAACTTTGAAGTGCTATTGAATGACATGACTGAGAAGAAATGGATTGAGAGTTGTGTTGAAATTAGAACTTTGGTTTGTTTCTATAAAGATATATTGAGTCTGATTTTGTTCAGCTATTTGACTTTCACCAATTTGTAGGACTGAGTTTGTCAGCTTTTTCAAACCTTGCAAACCATGCACCTCTTTTTGTCTTTCCTTTGTCAATTTGTCTATGTCTATGTTAAAATTTTCTTTTCTTTTTGCTCATTTATTAATTAAATGAAATTATTATTTATTTTTGTGTTTGATAAAACTCAACTTCGATCAAGCCACTCTTTCTTTTTTAACAATAAACCATTTTTTCTTTGGAATCATCTAATGGTATCGTTTTCTATATCGTTTTTCTAAATAAGTGGTTTTTACGTAGATCAAAGAATGTGGTTTGCCCAAATAAGTTTAGGAATTGAGCAATATGAGACTCCAAACAACTTCCACACTCTCACTCACGCCTAGCGTGAGCCTGAGTGCAATTCCCACATTGTAATTCTTAACCCAGCTATGGTATCATGTTAAATGGACTTGGATCTCATCCCCAAAAGATAGCTTAAAAGATGAGGTAATTAGGCAATATGAGACCCCAAACAACTTCAACAAGAATTTCTTTATAAAGTGGATCAAATGCATAATTTCATTCAATTATCTTGTTGGTATCTATGGTTTAAAATCGCACTTGTGATCGCATATGTAGTAACATTTTCTGTTATTGTGATTGCAATCATTGTGGTTGTTGTAGCGCACAATGCTAGGTTAATTCATTTTGAAATTTCACAAACTGTATAAAATGACACCACTATACCACTACACTTTTTTTCGGTAGAGATGCCACTATATTTTTTACACAACATTGCAGAGTCTTCATTTATTTCATACACTAATTTGATTTGTGCTATAAATATCCAGTTGAGAGATTCTTAAGAGTAAGATTATTCATTAGATTCGTTGTAAACTAGGATTTTAGGTTCATACACCTAAAATCACTATTTTTCAAACATTGCAAAGCATTCACCTTTTTATGTCTTTCCTTTGCGGACAAACCAACTTCCACACACTATTTACATAGTAACCCAAAAAAATCCAGAACAAAGCAAGCACATTTCTGTATTCACAAGCTAGCTAGCATCAATGTCCATTCATCATGGTCGTGGCAGTGAAGCTAACGGAATACATTTCTACCAAACTATTCAACTTCGTCACTTGCAAGACCAACAATTAGTAACCACACTCATTCACTCACTTTCTTTTTTTCCTTTTCAACCATTATTTGACTGTTTAACGTTTTGTAGTCAATGTGTTTGTTGAAATGCCTCAACAAAGAATGTTGCATACTTGCTTTATGAGATATGTGTTTGTTAGTGCTACTACTCATGGCTTGAAAATGTATTTGTAGTCAATGTTGCATACTTGCTTTATGAGATATGGTTTTGTAGTCAATGTGTTTGTTGAAATGCCTCAACAAAGAATGTTGCATTAATCTTTATTATTGGTTCAATCCAAGTTGAAACTCATTGGTTTTTGAAAATGTGCTTGCAGATGATTCCAAGGAATTTTGTAGAGAGTTATTGGAAAGATGTATCAAATCCAATATCCCTTAAACTTCCAAACGGCTCTGATTGCAAAATGTATTGGGTACAACAAGGTCACGATATTTGCCTTCAGAATTGGAAAAGGTTTGCACGGTTGCTTAGATGCGGAGAGATTTTAGTTTTTCAATATAAAGGAGGATCAGATTTTCATGTCATTATATTTGATGATAGTAAACTAGAAATTGACTATTCAAGTATGAGGTACAATGATGAACAAGAAGAAGAAGAGCGTGAAAATACCGAACAACCCCTCAAGAAAAAGAAAATCAACTCAAATGATATTGCTACTACTGTTGCTACACCTCAAGGGACAACAAACATTGACAAGAATGAAACCCAGCAAAATGTCTTAGGCAAGTTAATCTTCTTCCTTTTATCTATTTAGCAATTCATGGGTAAAATATTCTTAAGATTAAATTAATTTTCTAGACTTTCCTATTCATGATGTACCTTTCAGATGCTGAAAATAGTTTTAAAGTTTTGCAGAGGCTAATAGAAACAAAGCAGGCAGCGGTGAGAAAGCTATGAAATGCACAAAAACTAAAGATGCAAATAAGAGAAGCTGCACTAACTCTCATCCCGACGAGAATCCCAATTTCACTCTCAAATTATCGCGATCTCATGTGGAAGGTGATACATCATTGGTATGTTTCCTCTACATATTTTTATAGTAAATAGTGATTATTGTACCTAAAGGTGTGAGAGGCTTTGATTTCACTATATGAACTGAATGTATTGAAATTGCAAACAAATCCCCACATGCCTCTTTTGTTAGTAATTTACTAACGGAAGACATATTGAAGACGAAAATAATTAACCAAAGGCACATTCAAAGATTACTGTTGCAACAGAGCCTCACATTTTTTGAATGAATATATTTTAATTAATATATATTTCAAAACCATGAGTTGAAACAGAGGATACCTAGTCACTTTTCGAAAGAATACAAGAACGAGTTGTTGCAAGGGAATGCAGCGATTAGAAGTGCTGGTGAGGACAGGACATGGCACATGACAATAACATGGGATAAATGCAATGAAAATTTTAGAATAACCGGTGGTTGGAAGTCATTTTCACAGGAACATAAATTGCAAGTAGGTGATCTCTGTAAATTTGAGATGACTCCACGGGAACCACTTTCATTCACCATTACTATTACTCCATCTACGAAGGAACCATGCTCGGAGCAGTTTCAAGGTATTTCTTTCATTATTATTTATTATTCTTTTTGGAAAGATACATATATTAGTATAGTTTAATTTTGATATATTCGATCAATGCAAAAAGTTTTAAAAATGAAGATGTATCACTTGTGACTATTCATATTTTTTTATGACTCATCAAAACACAATACTAATCACCTATTTAACTCCATTAATCATATCTGTAAAAAAGTAAATGAAAAGGTAAAACACATTTTGGGGATTTTGGGTTTCCTGCAATTTGAACAATAACTCGGGAACTCCGCGAGATGGGTTCTGGTGGGTTTTGCAAAGTACCCTTCATTGGCCATGGAGTTGTTATTTTGTTCTGGTTCAGTTTTGTTGGAACTAGTGAAAAGGGAAAGTGTGTGGAGTTTTAGAAAGAAAGACATGGACGGACTTAACAAATTGAAGATTATGAACACGAAAACATAATTTAACGATCTCACGATTATAATTGATTTATTGTGTAAAACTTTTTTACTCATTATTTTGAATTAATTAAATCCATTTTGTTATTATTATGTGATTGACACATAGCAATTTTAGTAGATTTTCCCAATTTATTCATTGGATCCCTGAAAAGGTTGCGGACATGCAGAAAACCAACGAGTCCAAGAATGCTAAGAAAATAGTCCAAGACATGAAAATTTTATTTTGTACCTTTCAAATGTTAAAAATAGTTTAATTTTTTTTGCAGAGACTAATAATTACAGAGAAGGTATGGGTAAAAATGCTAAGAAATGCACCAAAACAAAATATGGGAATGAGAGAAGCTGCACAAACTCTAATCCCAATGAGAATCCCAGTTTCACTATCACATTACCACAATCTTATGTCGAAGGTGGTAAATTAAGGCCGGTATGTTTTCTATGCTTTTTCTTATATAGTAAATAGTGTTTTTTGTACCTAAATGTGTTGGAGCCTCACATTTTTTTAATGAATATATTTTAATTAGTACATATTTTAAAACCATGAGTTGAAACAGAGGATACCTATTCACTTTTCGAAAGAATACAAGAATGAGTTGTTGCAAGGGAGTGCAACGATTAGACGTGCTGGTGAGGACAGGACATGGCACATGACATTACGATCGGATAATAATAAAGGAAGTTTTAGAATAACAGGTGGTTGGAAGTCATTTACACAGGAACATAACTTGCAAGTTGGTGATGTCTGTAAGTTTGAGATGACTCAACGAGAACCACTTTCATTCACCATTACTATTACTCCATCTACAAAGGAACCGTGCCTGGAGCAGTTTCATGGTATTTGTTTCATTATTAATGTTTTTGGAAAGATACATATTTTATTATAGTTTGATTTTGATATATTTGTTTAGTGCAAAAAGTTTTAAAATTGATGATGTGTCACTTGTGGCTATGCATATTATTTTATGACTCATCAAAACACATTACTCACCTAATTAACTCCATCAATCATTTCTATAAAAATGAAAAAAGAAAATGAAAAGGTAAAACACTTTTTGGTCATGGAGGTGTTAATTTGCTCTTGGTCAGTTTTGTTTGAATTTGTGAAAAGGGAAAGTGGGTGGATTTTTTTGGAAATAAAGACATGGATGAGACTTCACAAATTGTGATTGGCACATAGCACTAGTAGATTGTCTCCAACTTCTTCATTGGATCCCTGAAAAGGTTGTGGACATGCAGAAAAACGAGTCCAAGAAAAATCGGAGACAACACCGTCGCCGGTAGATGATATGGAATATGTGGGCAATTATGGAGAAGGAATTTCAAGAAGCTGCCTAGAAACAGATGGTCTTAAGCGTATTGATCTTAAGTTTAATTATTTTTCAAGTTTTTATAGTCTACACTTAATCAAGGATATATTCAAAAATCATGTTTTCTTTGTTGTTGATTACTGCAGATTCTGAAACTCCGAATTTACAAAATAAATTCATGGTTTCTGTAACATCATTGTTCATGGTATGAATCACGTAAAATGTCTTCATTACCATGTATATAGCTATGTGTGTGAATATATAAAATTTTAATTTGTTCTTATACATGCAGCTGGTCATACCAAGTGAGTTCTTGAAGAGACACAATATATTTAGTGGAAATTCAGTTGAGTTGAAAGTAGGGGAAGGAACATGGTTTGTAGAGGTGAGTTATAATCAACATCTTGACTATGGGTGGTTCACTAAAGGTTGGCCAGAATTTGTGAGAGAATGCAAAGTAAAGATTGGAGACACTTGTTTGTTTGAGATTATTGATTTGCGAAATCATGTGTTCAAGGTTTCAATTGTCCTAGATGTGTAGCAGAACGTTTGTGTTTCATCATTGTGTAATTAGATGTTATATTTCATATGAACTTTATACAATCACTCTATATTGAATTAGAGTGCACTCACAACTAGTATAGTAGTATTGTATTAGAATTTCCACTCTTTAACGTAGGAGAGCTTTTAATACTCACTTTAGATATTAAGAAGTTGTGATAATGCTGTTGTGAAAAATTATATGTGAATGCTGTTCTATTTTATTCATCAGCTGAAGGCTGGTATTTATAATAAGAATACAATTAGCTATAAAAGGAAATAATAGAAACATATAAAAGACTAGAATCTCCTATAAATAATAAAATAGGAAACTATATATTTTCCAACACCCCCCCCCCCCCCCCCCTTCAAGTTGGTGCATAGATATCTATCATGCCCAACTTGCCTATCAAATGCTCAAAGGTGGGTCTTGCTAAACTTTTGGTTAAGATATCCGCAGTTTGCTGACTCGAAGTTACAAAAGGTAGACATATAATTCCGGCATCTAACTTCTCTTTTGTGAAATGTCGATCAATCTCAATATGCTTGGTTCTGTCATGTTGAGCTGGGTTATGAGCTATGCTAATAGCAGCTTTACTGTCTGAGTATAATTTCAACGGAAGCTCAATTTTCATCTTAAGCTCTTCTAGGACTCTGTGAATCCATAATCCTTCACAAATACCTTGAGCCGTAGCTCTAAACTCGGCTTCTGCACTACTTCTTGCTACAACCCCTTGTTTCTTGCTCCTCCATGTCACAAGATTACCCCAAACATAGGCACAATATCCAGAGGTTGATCTTCTGTCAGTAATTGAACCTGCCCAATCAGCATAGGTGAAGATAGACACATTTCTTTCATTAGTCTTCCTGAAAAATAATCCCTTTCCGGGATTTGCCTTTAGATATCTCAGTATCCTATAGACTGCCTCAAGATGTTCCTCAAAAGGGGAATGCATAAATTGACTTACTACACTAACCGAGAAAGCAATGTCAGGTCTCGTGTGTGACAGATAAATCAATTTCCCAACCAATCTCTGGTATCTTCCAGTATCAACAGGAACACTACCTTTTTCCCAAAGTTTTGCATTAGGATCCATGGGGGTATCTGCCGGTCGACATCCACTCATTCCTGTTTCTTTCAATAAATCTAGGATATATTTCTGCTGGGAAACAACAATACCATCCTTTGATCGAGCCACCTCCATACCAAGAAAATATCTCATGGATCCCAAGTCCTTGATTTCAAAGTCTACTGCTAATTTCTCTTTTACTCTTCCCATTTCATCTGTATCATTTCCAGTAAGAACAATATCATCGACATAAACAATCAGGACATCTATTTTTCCATCTTGGGAGAACTTTGTGAACAAGGTGTGGTCAGCCTGGCCTTGAATGTACCCTTGTTTCTTCATGGACTGGGTGAATTTTTCAAACCAAGCTCTAGGAGACTGCTTTAATCCATACAAAGACTTATTTAATTTGCATACATTTTATCCAAACCTGTCTTCAAAGCCAGGAGGAATGACCATATATACTTCTTCTTCTAAATCGCCATTGAGGAAGGCATTTTTAACATCCAACTGATGTAGGGGCCAATCCAGGTTAGCTGCAAGAGATAAGAGAATTCTGACGGTATTCAATTTAGAAACAGGAGCAAATGTCTCTGAGTAGTCTATACCATAGGTCTGAGTAAAGCCCTTAGCCACCAATCGAGCCTTAAACCTTTCAATTGACTCATCTGAATTATACTTCACAGTAAACACCCATTTGCATCCAACCGTCTTCTTCCCATCCGGTAGTGTCACAACACTCCAAGTTTTGTTCTTTTTAAGGGCTTTCATCTCCTCAAGCACAGCTTCCCTCCACTTTGGAACTTCTAGAGCAACCTGTACATTTTTTGGAATTTCTACACTAGACAATTTTGAGGTGAAAGCAGAAAATGATGAAGACAAATTTGAATATGATATGAAATTGAACAAGGGATGTTTAGTGCAAGATCTAAGAGGTTTTCTAACAGCAATAGGATCATCTATATCAGGATACAAGACACGACTCTCAGAAACAGAGATAGACTTACCTTTTTTGTTTTTAGGAGGCTGATCATTCCCCGTTTCAGATTCATGACACTGTTGAGATGTGGACTCATCACTTTCTTTGTGATTCTTTCTCACAAAAACCTTCCCTTTCCAAATGTTGTTTCCTGCTTCAAACCTATTCTGTTTAGATGACTCGCTACTTTGTGGCATTTCAATTAGATCATCATTACCATTACTTTCAAAATTCACATGGTTTTCTTCATGAGGAAATGTAGGCTCAGATTCACCAAGTTCCTTACTCATATCAGGAGTAGGATCGAATAAAGAATCATGGCCATTTTCTGTTGGTGCAAAACTATAAGTCTTAGAACTCTGTGATTCAGGCAAAGATAAATTATTAAAAAAACTCATATCCTCAGTTTGAAACGAGTCTTCCTTTAAATTCCCCACCTGAAGATGAGTGTCATAAAAAAAATATTTGTTTTCATAGAATGTAACGTCCATAGTGACATACATTTTCTTGTTTTGGATCAAAACATTTGTATCCCTTTTGGGTTGGAGAGTATCCAACAAAAACACATTTTATAGCACGTGGTTCAAGTTTTCCATTTTGTTGAGGAGTATTAGGACATGAACTTTGATGTATAATTCCATTTTGAAGAAAAAAATCACCCAAATTAGTGTTAAAATATTCTTTGCCATTATCACTTCTAAAGATTTGAATATTAGTTTGATATTGGTTTTGCACCATTGTACAAAAATCTTTTACAGCCTGACAAACATCATATTTCCCATTTAACAAGTACACCCAACATACCCTTGAATGGTCATCGATAAAGGTGATAAACCATTTTTTAAGAGAAAGTGTACTTGTATGGTTAGGGCCCCAAACATCACTGTGAACAACAGAAAAAGGTTTTGATGGTTTGTAAGGCTGTATTGCGAAGTGGGAACGATGATGTTTTGCAAATTCACATGCTTCACATTTAAACAAAGAAATATCCTTATTACGAAATAACTTTGGAAACAAGTGTTTTAAATAGGGAAAACTAGGATGACCTAATCGTAAATGCCACGACATAATATCGTCATCATTATTCTTCAAAACAAAAAAAGACTCAAAGCAGGAACTTATTGTTTTAGAAGGTAGTTGTGATGCAGATTCAACGTCAAAGTAGTAGAGTCCTCCACTCCTTAGTGTTGCCAATCATCTTTCCCGAGTTCAAATCCTGAAAGACACAGTGAGATTGGAAAAAATTAGTTTGACAATTGATATCTTGGGCTAATTTACTAACAGACATTAGACTACAAGACAAATTTGGAACATGAAGGACATTTTTAAGAGTTAACATTGGAGACAACACAACTGACCCTTTGCCGGCAATGGCTGAAAAAGAGCCATCTGCGACTTTTATTTTTTGATTACCTGCACATGGACTATATGAAGAGAATAAAGTGGATTCACCTGTCATGTGATCGGAGGCACCGGAATCTACTATCCAAGTATGATTAGGACTGACACTAAGAAAAACAGAGTTACCTTTTGTTGCTATAGAGCAAGAAGGAGTTTGAGACTCGAGGAGTTTGAACAGTTTCTCTAGTTGTTCCGTAATGAGTGGACTCTGAGTTGAAGTAGATTGTTGTCCTTGATTAGAATTACTTGCTTGGAATGCACGACCACCTTTCTTCTTCTTCCAATTAGGAGGTTTTCCTTTGAGCTTCCAACAATCTTCACGCGTATGCCATTCGCGCTTGCAGTGATCACACCAAGGAATTTCGTCTGATTTTTTTCCTTTGTGGGGGTTTCTAGTTGCCAAAGCCGAGCCTTCTGATTCAGAGCTTCGGTGTGTCTTTCCCATCATAATTCCTTGTCGTGACTCCTCCCTTTTTATTTCTGCAAAAGTTTCACGAAGAGTTGGCAATGGTACCTTTCCCAAAACTCGACCTCTTACCTCATCAAGATCTTTATTCAGCCCAACAAGAAACATGAACACACGGTCATTCTCTTGTCTCTTTAGAAACAGAACACTATCTTCTGCACATTTCCAATTGTCATCATAACAAAGATCCAACTCTTGCCACAAGGTCAACAACTCATTGTAATAAGCAGTTACATTCCTGTCACCTTGTTTAGCATGCCATAACTTTGACTTTAAACCAAAGATTTGAGAGGCGTTCTGGATATCAGAGTATGTTTCCTTGACAGCTTCCCACACATCTTTTGCGGAAGGTAAAAACATGTAAGGCTTGCCTAATCCAGTTTCCATAGTGCTTACTAACCAAGCAATGATCAAGGAGTTTTCAGACTTCCACTGTTTGTAAAGTGGGTCTCCTTGTGCCGGTTCAGCAGCTGCTCCCGTCAAAAAACCAAGTTTCCCTTTGCCATCCAACACCAAGCGAACAGTTTGGGCCCATTCATTATAGTTATTCCCATTCATCTTAGGAATATCAATCTTGAGGGAAGATTTGGAACCCTCGTTGAAATCGTTGTCGCCAGAAACACCTTTGTTCTTGTTTCCGTTGTTTTTTCCGCCATTACCGCCACTGTTTGCGGCGAAATCTGGTTTCTCAAAACCGGGGCTGGTGACATCTGGTTTCTCAAAAACGGGGCCACCACCGCGGCCACCACCTGCTTGTTGACCATCGTTTTTGTCGGAGGATCCGGTGTAGGCCTGGCCGATGGAAGGCCACTTGTTGTAATCGGCCATGAGAGACGAAACAGGTATGGGAACAGAATTTTTTTTTTCTTTTTCAGTAGCACTCTAACCCTAACCTAGGGCTCGTGATACCATGTGAAAAATTATATGTGAATGCTGTTCTATTTTATTCATCAGCTCAAAGCTGATATTTATAATAAGAATACAACTAGCTATAAAAGGAAATAATAGAAACATATAAAAAACTAGAGTCTCCTATAAATAATAAAATAGGAAACTATATATTTTCCAACAGCTGTGATTATTAGTTTATTACTATATCAATTCATTTGTGAAAGAATGCAAAGTGAAGATTGGGAACACTAGTTTGTTTGAGATGATTGATGATCAAAAGAACATTTATGTGTTTTGTTATTTTGCAATTATAAGATTTTTTATTCCATATGAACTTTAAACAATCATTCTATGGAATGAGTGAACTTGCAACAGCTGCTGTTTTAGAACTTTCACTGTGTGACATGGGAGAGCTTGTAACACTCACTGTAGATATTAGGAAGCTGTGATTATGTTTGAGGGTGAATTTCGCAAAAAGTGGTTTCTTGGGGGTAAATTTGGATGAGAGTGTTTTGGTGGCTGTGTCTAATTTTCTGAGCTCCAGTCAGTGTGCCTGTCATGTTTTTGGGACTGCTCATTGGTGCTAATCATAGACTCTTGTCATCTTGGAAGCCGGTGATTGAGTCGCAGAAAAGAAAATTGTTGGTGTGGAACGGTAAACATTTGTTTTTTGGAGGTCGTATAATTGTTAATTTACTCTGTATTGGCGAGGCTCCCCTTGTATTTCTTCTAATTTTTCAAACACCAAAGAGGGTTATAAAAGAATTGGTTGCAATACAGAGAAGGTTTTTTACGGATTGGTGGTTGAGACGCAGTCTGTCAATGAAAGAGTTTGGGAGGATTAGGCATAAAGAATTTGGAAACTTTCAACGTAGCACTTTTAGCGAAGCGGAAATGATGACTCAAATAGCATTTGGCATCATTTATTGTCTTGCAGGTATGGAAGTTTGTGTGATGCTGCGATCGGTACGGACCTTCAAAGAGCAGGTATTCAACAATCTTTATGGTGGAGAGATTTGTTAAGTGCTGAGTTATTTGGATCACAACCAAACAATCTAGTTCATGAACGGTGTGAAGCATCGATTGGGGAATTGTACAAAGGTCAATTTTGGAGCGATAACTGGTCAGGATCTGACTGTTTTATGCAGGTTTTTCTGTGTTTGTATGTGATGGCAGAAGACAGGAATTGTTCAGTAGCAGATGTAGGTTATTGGTCTGAAGGTGTTTGGCATTGGAATATGTCTTGGCGATGTCCACTGCTGGGTTTGGAAGAACCTGATAGAGCTGAGTTGATACTGCTGCTGGACGGGATTTCTCCTAATGCGAGACTTAGGATAAGTGGATTTGGATGTTGGATCCGGTAAGAGGGTACACTGTAAAATCAGGTTACTCACTGCTGCAGTGGACTGCACAAAACGCAGCAATAACCACTACAAGCAGCAATAATGATTTTAGTATCGCATTAGGCTGGTCTGGAGCAGTAATGTGCCGCATAAAGTAAGAGCTGTGTATGCTTTTTCAAGACGAGAGATGTTGTGTCTTTTGCTTCAGAGATGATGAAACATCGCAACACCTATTTTTTTAGTGCTCTTTTTCTTACAGAATTTGGAGTGGCGGCATATTTGACTGGTTTGGTGTGCAAGGGTCTGTGGAGCATTTTCTGCAATTTGGCTGATAAGAAAGAGAAAAATAAAAAAGGAAACAATTCATACCGTGGATGGGCGAAGTTTGGTGTATATGGACGAGCAGGAACAAGATAATATATGACAAAGTCGGGGCAGACTTTTTAGGATCAAAAGGCTATCTTGGAGCTAGTTTGCTTCCCATAATGCAGGAAGATGAGTTATTGTTTTGCGGACTAGTGTAATAATCCTCTTGCTTGTATTGATTGCCATGTATGAATTTGTAACTCCAGAATTTTTTATTGGGTTCGAGTACCCCTTATACTCGCTTAAATACCATTTTTCTTTATAAAAAAAATTAAGTTGTGATTATTACTCTACTAATTTATAATTCTCGTTTTTTTAGAGAAAAATGTGTTTCTATTTATCTGTTACTTTTTAAATTTAAGTTAATATTAAATTTTGGTTTTCTATTATACTTTATCAATTTACTTCAATCCTATCCGATACATATACAAGTAAGAATTAATCTTCAATTTTAAGTATAATTTTCTCTCAAATCATGTGAAATCTATCGATTTAGTTTCTAAAGTATATGAAAATGAGTGAAATTAGTCTCTATATTCTTAATAAAATGGACTAAATTGATAGAATTTTATATACTTTAGAGACTATTTATTATATTTATATAGTTGAAGGACTATTGATGGTTTATATTATATATAAGAAAGAAATCAAACTGAACTGACAAGATTATGGTTCCTGCACAGATAGTTTTAAAAAACTCATGTACATTCACTACAATAGATATCCTTCAATCTTGTGATAACATATAAATTTAGATCAATAAGTGAAGAAAATACATAACACAAGTGCAAGCAACAACTCTAAAATACATAACAATGGTGACTCCATGAATCAATATCAAAGGTTGGTGCCTATCATAAGTACTCATAATATGAGTTTGAAAAATACAAAAAAAGGCAACACAACAAGAGCTAGAAATCATAAAATACCCAACTAAATATAACAAGAAAATCTCCACAAAACACATAATTCTAACATTGGCAGCAGCTTCTTCAAATTGTATCTTCAAATACAAGCTTGCTTTCATGTGATATTCCTTCAAAAATTAAAGCCAACCATGCAAGAAAGAAACATCAACAAATAATGAACAAATTCTTAAAAGCCAAAAGAAACAAAACAAATAATAATGAACAAAGAAAGAAAGAAAGAAAAACCTTGATTCATCTCATGCTCGGGTAATAGTAATGGTAAAAGAAAGAGGTTGGAATCGAGTCATAACAAACTTACAAACATCACTGGTTTGCAAGTTATATTCCATGGAAAATGGTTTCCAACCACTATTCACCAAATGAGAATCGCCTTTCGGATCATATTTCACAACTATCTCCCATGTGATATCCTCACCAACCTTTCTTATAAATGCAATCCCTTCAAAATCTTCCATGTATGTTCTTGAAAACTCACATGGAATCCTCTGTTTCAAGTTATGGTTTTGTTAGAGAGATATATATTATTTATTAAAGTAAAAGTTATTAGAAATTTTCAATAGGAAACTTACAAATAAATAGCCATGTGCATAAGTTTCTGACAGTTTAAGCTCAAAACTTGGATTAGTCACTCCTCTCTTAGTACCTGTAATTAAAAAAATTAATAATCTCATCAAATGAATAATCTTAAAAATATTCTCACCACATAACAGTAAAACTAAAACACACAAAAAGACCAGGAAAAACAATAATTATATATGTTAAGTACCTATTCCATTATTGTTTTTTTAATGATTAGCAATAATGAACTAATTTGATATTTTTTGTATTAGCATCAAAAATTCATATTATTTTTTTCTTACCCCTTTTTCTTCTTTGAGATGTACCAGCAACATTAGTTTCATCAACAAATTTACTCCCTGCAAAGATTAAAAAAAAAATCAGTTTTTTTTACCATTTACAAAGTATTAAATAAAAATAAAAATTAGATGAGAACTCACTTGAGAATATTTGCTCTGTAATATCATCACTCACTTCTTCAAATTCAGCTTCTCTTTTAACTTGATCTATGAAAATGGAATAATCGATTTCCAAAGAATTGAGTCCGAATATCTCAAGTTGAAAACATGATCCTCCCATGTATTTGAATACAACAACATATCCAAATTTCAGAAACTTAGCTATTTTCTCCCAATTCTTTTGAAACCATATATCGCCGTCATGCTTCACCCAAAATAATTTTTGTTGAATGCCATTAGGGAATGTAATCACTGCTGGATTTGGGATTGCTTTCCAATGTTTTTCCACAAATTTCTTTGGCACCCTCTGCAACATATAAATATATATATATGAAGTTTATTTAGTTATATAATAACAAAACTAAGCCAAAAATGAAACAATGAAGATCAGAAAAAGAACTTACAAGCTGTCCATTTTGGAGTTCATGGTTTTGGATAATCTTGAAGAACTTTGGAGGGCCACAATACAATGATAACATGATTGAGAGAGTTGTGTTGTGTTGTTGAATGATAACACATGAAAAATGTATTGAGAGAGAGAGAGAGTTTAATATTTATTGTGAATGAAGGACAAAAGAAAGACAGTTTTGTGGCAAATTAAAAGCTGCTTTTCAAAATCTGAAAAGCAAAGGCATTCCATTAATAGCTTATACCTATTATCCTAGTCTGTTGTATTTGTCCAGCTTAATTATTGACTTTCACCATTTTATAGTATATTCACTCTGTCACATTTTAAAAGCATTGCAAAGTATCAACCTTACTTTGTCTTTCCTTTGCGGACAAACCTACTTTCACACATTACTTACTTAATAACTTTGTGAATTTGTCTCCATTTCTTAATTACCCCTTGTAGGAATTTCGATGACTACATGATCAAATTTGTGTATCATACCCAAAACTAATACCAGACACTTATTTACAATGATTATAGATGAACAACAACGTGTGTGATAGTATTCTGTTTAATGTGTGACACAATGTGATAGTATCCTGTGATGAGTATGTCATCTACATATACGAGGATATATGTACAAGCTCCTTGTATGTACTAGGAGAGAAGGATCACATTTACTGGCAACAAAACCCATCTACAGTAGAGCTTGAGTGAGTCATTCATACCACGCATGAGGGGCTTGCTTAAATCCATAGAGAGATTTGTGAAGTTTACACACTAAATATTTGTCAGGTGCTTCAAATCCAGCAGGTTGTGTCATATAGACTTCCTCTTGCAACACGCCATTGAGAAATGCATTATTTACATCAATTTGTTGAACAGTCCACTTATAGGTGACAACCAGTGTAAGAATGATTCTTATTGTGACAGGCTTGACAACAGGAGAAAAAGTTTTAGTGAAGTCAAACCCAGGAGTTTGAAGAAATCCTCTGGCTACCAAACATGCTTTGTATTTGTTGACTGTACTATCAGGATTTTCCTTTACTCTGAATATCCATTTTCAACTTATGGCCTGTGAGGTGGTAGAGGTACTAAGGACCATATGTTGTTGTCCATTAAGGCTTTATACTCATTTTTCATTTCTTGCGACCATTTGGGATCAGATAAGGCATATTATATTTAATAGAGGTAGGCTCAAGGTTGGCTGTGAATGCTTTGGGTTTGTTTCCCATAATGCAGGAAGATGAGTTATTGTTTTGCGGACTGGTGTAATAATCCTCTTGCTTTTATTGATATCCATGTATGAATTTGTATTGGGTTTTAATACACCTTATACTCTCTTAAGTACCATTTTGCTTTATAAAAGAAATGAAGTTGTGATTATTACCCTACATTTATAATTATCGTTTTCTTTAGAGAAAAATGAAGTTGTGATTATTACTCTACTCATTTATAATTATTACTCTACTCGTTTATTTATCCGTTTCTTCTTAAATTTAAGGTAATATTAAATTTTGGTTTTCTATTATACCAATTTCTCTCAAATTATATGAAATTTATCAATTTAGTTCCTAAAGTATACGAAAATTCAAGTTACAAGAATACAAATACCCAAGTAGAGTTTAAGAAGTACTCATAAATTCAAGTTGAAAAAATACATAACACAACAAAGAGCCAGAAACCATCAAAATACCATACTACAAACAGTGAGAAAATTCCCATAAATATAATTTGGAATGAGAAAGAAAGCATGAAATAATGAAACAAACACATATTTCTAATATTGCAGCAATTTCTTCAAATTGTAACTTCAAATGCATGTCAACCCTGCAAGTACCAACATAAAAAATTCATGAATATAATTAGTAACCAAAATATTCCTTCATGTATGTATATATTCATGCAAAACAAGAAACTTTAGTTTCAAAATATCCATTTAAAAAAGGAACTAAGTAGTTAGCAAAAAAATTTGACTAATAAATGTTATTCAAAACAAATATCAAAAACATAAACAAATTCTTAAAAGCGAAAAGAAACAAACAAATAATGAACAAAGAAAGAAAGAAAAACCTTGCTACTTGTTAGGACTTGATTCCTCTCCGGCACGAGTAATAGTCTCCGGCACGAGTAATAGTAACGGTAAAAGTAAGTGGTTCAGATCGAGTTATCGAAAACTTACAAATATCACCCATTTGCAAGTTATATTTCGTGGAAAATAGATTCCAACCACCGTTCACAAAAGAATAACCACGTTCCGGATCATATCTCACCTCTATCTTCCAAATCCTATTCTCACCAACCCTTCTCATCCGTGCACTCCCTTCAAAATCTTTCAGGTATGTTCTTGAAAACTGACATGGAATCATCTGTTTCAATTTATGATATTTTTGTTAGGGATATATTAATTATTAAAGTAAAAGTTAGTAGAAATTATTAATAATAAACTTACTAATGAATAGCCATGTACATGGCTGCGGGTCAGTTTAAGCTCAAAACTTGGATTAGTAACTGTAAATAAAAAATTATAATATTCTGATGAAATGAACAATATTTAAAAAAATTTCACCAAATACAAAGATATCATCAAAGTAGATTAATTAACATGCCTGAGACTTTCTGCTTTCTCTTGTGATTGTTTTTCTTCACTTGAGGTGTAGCAGAAGTAGTAGCAATATCATTTAAGTTAATTTTCTCTTTCTTGATGGATTGTTTGGTATCATTGTCACTCTCATCATCTGTAATCTCAATAACATTATGATCACTCTCTTTACCTTCTTCTTGTTCATCATTGAAAATCATACTTGAATAATCAATTTCTAGTTTACTATCATCAAATATAGTGACATGAAAATCTGATCCTCCTTTGTATTGAAAAACTAATAGATCTCCGCATCTAAGCGACCGTGCAAATCTTTTCCAATCCAGAAGCCAAACATCATCACCCAATTTCAGCCAAAATATTTTGCAGACAGACCCATTTGGAAGTTTAAGGGATATTGGATTTGATACATCTTTCCAATATCTGTCAACAAAATTCCTTGGAATCATCTGCAACAATATTTACAAAAACCAAGTTCAATACATCAACATTTTAAGTGTTGACTAACTTTTCTACATATATACCATAGGTTTTGCTGAAAAGGAAGTGTTGAAAAATGAAAAGGAAGTGAAATTATGCTTACTAGTTGTTGGTCTTGCTGCAACTGAGGAAGTTGAATAGTTTGGAAGAAATGAATTCCCTTAGCTTCACTGCCACGACCATGGTGAATGGACATCTTGCTTTGCTTTGTTTGTATTGTTGTGTTGAATGATAATAACAATGAGAGAGTGAGGTTTCTGTGTGGCTCAGTTTTGCTTTGAATGAGAAATGGTTTCTAATGAGAGAGAGTTTTGTGTGTGTTTTGTAATTTTAAGAAAATGAATGAATTGCTTTTTATGTGTATCTCTGCATTTTTTCCTTTTCTTTGCAAATGACAGTAATCAAATTGAGGTAAACCAAAGACAAAGCAAAGCCAATTTTGTGTTAAATTAAATTAATTAAAAGCTGTTACTCCAATTTATACTTCTTAGCTTCTGTTGTAAAACTCATTTTTACCGTGTAATTAATAATAGTAAAATGGAAGTAACTCTGATTTTTTTCAAGCTAAATTTACAGAGATAAAAGTGGAAAACAGGGGCTGTGCTTTTTCTTTAATTGAATTATTGGTGAAAGAGTTAGTCTAATTAGGAAATAATTGAATTTGAAAAAACAGGGAAGATAGGGGGTGCAGCACTGTTGTTACTGCTGTTGTTGATTAAAGGAAATGATGAACATTCAATTTATTGAGACAATTTTCTTTTTCTTCTTATATTTATATTTAAGAGAAAAATAATAGAGAGTAAGAACACAATAAGATTATCATGTACATGTTATTTTAAAAATTGTCTTAAAATATTATTAAACTATCAATCTAGCTTTCACCAATTTAGTTCCTAAATTATTTTAAAACCATCAATTTAGTTTCTAAACTATCAATCTAGCTTTCTCCAATTTAATTCCTAAATTATTATTATTAATACATTAATTTAGTCTCTCAATTCTTTTAAAAACAAGAGAGAAAATGATAGTTTATGGATCAAATTGATGAATTATTAATATTTTAGGGACCTAATTGAAGAAAGATATATTGATGGTTCTAAGACCAAATTGAAGATTTTTTTGCCTATATTAATATATGCCATTTTTTGTTGACTTAATAGACTATTTCGTCTTTGAATTTAGGTTGTAGAGTGATTTTACCAAGTGGTGCGGCATCATGGTGCCATCAACCATTTCCTTTATGTGCGAAAGCTTTCTCAAGGTGTGTAGGAAAGGGAAACAAAGATCTAAGGGTATTCTTTTGGTATGGCACGCGGTAGTATAAACATTATGGCATACAAGGATCTAATGTGAGTTTAATACCTCTTGTATTGATTGCATTATTTATAATATAATTCATAATTTGCTGTTTTAAAACAAAATACTATTTTGGGTTTGAATTTGACTATCATTCAATTTCATTCATGACTTGTTTGAAATAGACAAATTAACCAAATGTTTATATCAATATTCCATGTATACAAGTAAATCACTTTTATAGCAAAATTTGATTGCAATAAAAAAATTATAAATCTAGAAATTTCTTCAAACCCAGAAATATATCAATATTAATTCATTTCTCCCCATCAAAGTTCAAATACACAAGTACAAGCAAGAAGTCTAAAAAGCATAACAGTGCTGAATCCATGAATCAATATCAAAGGTTGGTGCCTTTTTTTAAGAAAAAAACAAATATTACATATAAGAGCTAAAAGTTGCAAAAATACAAATATCCAAGAAGTTGTAGCAGCTTCTTCAAATTGTATCATCAAATACAAGTTTTGAACTGATAATCCTTCAAAAATTAAAGCCAACTCTGCAAGAACCGACATAAATAATTCATCAATATATTTAGTAATCAAAATATTCCATTTAAAAAAGGAATTAAGTAGTTAGCAAAAATTTGATTAATAAATGCTATTCAAATATATCAATATAACAACAAATGATTAATAATTAAAAGAAAGAAAAACCTTGCAACTTGTTAGGATGGTTAGTTACTTTCTAGCTCGGATAATAGTGACGGTAAAAGAAAGTGGTTCGGATCGAGTCATCTGAAACTTGCAAATATCACCGATTTGCAAGTTATATTCATCTGAAAATGGATTCCAACCACTGTTCACAGAAGAATAACGACGTTTCTGATCATATTTCACTTCTATCTTCCAAGTCCTATCCTCACCGGCCTTTCTAATCCATGCACTCCCTTCAAAATCTTGCATGTATGTTCTTGAAAACTCAGATGGAATCCTCTGTTTCAATTTATGGTTTTATTAGAAAGATATATATTATTTATTAAAGTAAAAGTAAGTAGAAATTTTAAATAGTAAACTTACAAATATATAGCCATGTGCAGAAGTGTGGGTTAGTGTAATCTCAAAACTTGGATTAGTCACACCTCTCTTGGTACCTGTAAGTAACAAATTAACATTCTCATCAAATAATAATTAGATAAGCTAAGTAACAAATTATTGGTTTCTTTATGATTAGCAATAATTCATATTAATTTTCTTCTTACCCCTTTTTCTTCTTTGAGAAGTACCAGCAATATCAGTTTCATCAACAAATTTACTCTCTGCAAAGATTAAAAAAAATCAATTTTTACCATTTCAAAGTATTACAACAAAACAATAAAACAAAAAAAGTAGTTAGATGAAAACTCATACTTGAGATAGTATCATCACTAACTTCATCAAACTCAGCTTCTCTTTTGACTTGATCTATGAAAATGGAATAATCGATTTCCAAAGCATTGAGTCCAAATATCTCAAGTTGAAAACATGATCCTCCCATGTATTTGAATACAACAACATATCCAAATTTCAGATATTTAGCTATTTTATCCCAATTCTTTTGAAACCATATATCGCCGTCATGTTTCACCCAAAATAATTTTTGTTGAATACCATTAGGGAATGTAATCACTGCTGGATTTGGAATTGCTTTCCAATGTTTATCCACAAATTTCTTTGGCACCCTCTGCAACATATAAATATATATATGAAGTTTATTTAGTTATATAATAACAAAACTAAGCCAAAAATGAAACAATGAAGAGCAGAAAAAGAACTTACAAGCTGTCCATTTTGGAGTTCATGGTTTTGGATAATCTTGAAGAACTTTGGAGGGCCACAATACAAAGACATGATTGAGAGAGAGTTGTGTTGAAACTTGAACGATAAGAATGAGAAATGTATTGAGATTTGGTTTGAAATGAAAGAGTAAGAGATTGTGTGTGTGTGATGATAGTATTCAAAGTGAGACAGAGAGTTATTTTAATATTAATTTATTGAGAATGAAGAAAGGACAAAACAAAGACAGTTTTGTGGCAAATTAAAAGCTGCTTTTACAAATCTCAAAAGCAAAGGCATTCCATTTATAGCTTATTCACAGTCTGAATTCTTACAATATCATTAACTAGTTTGTATTTGTCCAGCTTATTGACTTTCACCAATTTATAGTAAACATTGCAAAGCATTAACCTTATTTTGTCTTTCCTTTGCGGACCAACCAACTTGCACACACTACTTACTTACTTGTCCAGCTTATTATAAAATGTGTGTCTCTATCAACTGAGTTTTACTCAATACTCATGAGGACAAACTAATTTTTAGGCAAACTTACCTATTAGTCCCTTAACTGATAAATGGGTCGGCCCACATAAAGTATAACAACTATTTTGACGAAAATGCTTGGAAGTATAAACACTCGCCCCACGTAAAGTAACAGGTTAAATGGGTCGGCCCGTCGGATTTGATCCATTTTGCAGCCCTACATGAAACCAACTTGCCCTTGAAATTTTAGAGGCACCACCATTGGAAAAGGAATTTCAAACAAGACTTCCCAAAAACAGGGGAAGGAAAATGGTTTATCATTGTTGCAGTGAGTTATTATATGGAATTTATGAGAGAATGAAAAGTGAAGAATGATATAATTGTTGTGCAAAATCATAAGTTCAGGTTTCAATTATTCTATACATACATGTTTAGAAGAACATTTATTTGTTTTGTTATTTAAACGGATCTATTCTTACAAAGCCAGCTTACAAACTCACGATATTGATCCTCTTCCCACTCAAATCAGTTTCTATGCCAAACTAATTTCCACTGCCACCGATCACCAATCAAACAGCCCATATCTTGAATTACCTCCTGTTTTTTGCATAGAAATACCATACAGCCGAGGGAATCTAATCCATAACGATTGATCACTCCAAAGTGTGCACAAAATAGCTTAGAAGAAGCAAATACATTAGTTACTTGCAACACAAGGAAGTTAGATAGCTAATGTTTCACTAGAGATACAACACCATAGTTACACTTTTTTTTTTTTGGTTTATAGTCTTTTACTTATAAATTGTTCAACCTCCACTATTCAAAGCAATGTAGGAATTAAAACTCTTAGAAACCTTCATACTACTTTCAAATCAAATAAAGGTTTCCTGAGCACTTAGAGTTTATTAATTCTGAATTGTTATATTGTTAGAATTTTGTTACATCAAAATTCTTCTGTACTCAAATTTGTATCCAAGCTCTTAAACAAAATTCAGATTAGTGTGAACACCTTGCTGTCTAGGATTGTTAGAAGCAAGAGAGTGAAAAAGAGATGATTGTTCTCTTGTTTCACTTTGTAAGGGTAATCACCTTGCTGTCCAGGATTGTTTGAAGCAAAAGAGTGAAAAAGAGAGTTTCACTTTGTAAAGGTCATAGTGAATTCCTTCACAGGGTGTGAAAGGAGTGGATGTACCGATAAGGGAACCACTATAAATTCTCTGTGTCTTTCTTCTCTTCCCTGCGCTCTTTATTTTTCTGCAATCTATTCATACCTTCATCATATACTTACCAGAAAAATAAAAATACCATAGCATCTCTATTAATAACCAAAAAGTCATAAAAACCTAATTCACCCCCCTCTTAGGTTGCATTTTAAACTTACAATTGGCATCAGAGCGGGTTATAGGTAACTTGTTCCTAAAAGATCTAGAATGGCTTTCGCAAATTCACAACCAGTTTTTAGAGATGGTGGTAGCAGTAACAAGCCACCATTGTTCATTGGTGAATATTTTGATTTTTGGAAAATTCATATGAAGGCACATTTAGAAGCGCGAGGAGATGGTATATGGAAAGCCGTTGTTGAAGGACCATTTGTTCCTATGAGTGTAGTCAATGGAGTGGGTACTCTCAAAATCGAAAGTTCATGGGATGAGGGTGATTAGAAAATTTTTCTCAACGACAAAAAGACAATCAATATATTTCAAAGTGCACTTAGCATGGATGAATTTTTCCGTATATCATCATGTGAAACGACAAAGGAAATATGGGATACTTTGGTGGAAACTCATGAAGGAACTGCTGAAGTTAAAAGATCTAGATTGAACACTCTAAGTCTAGAATACAAATTATTCACAATGCAGCCCAGAGAATCAATCCTTAGAAGCAGAAAAGATTCGTGCATCTGACAAATCATTTAAAAGCACTTGGTAAGATTATTCCTAACAAACTTAATATTAAAGTGCTTAGATATTTAACCATGGAATGACAACCAAAAGTGACGGCAATATCCGATATTAAAGTGCTTAATATTAAACTTAATATTATTGTTTACATGTGTTAAATTTGAGGTTTTTAGGTAAAAGAATGGAAAATAATAAGAAACGAAAATATTATTGACAATGATATGAAATAATATGTTTACATTATTTACATAATAAAACAGTATGACGACCTTGGTATTTATAACCAAGTGAACTAATTTAAATCTAAACTAAATCCCTTAATTATAGGGAATAAAATAAACAAATCTAAATATATTTTCTCAACAAATATAATATAAACATTAAACCTATTTTATATTTTAACACTCTCCCTCAAGCTAAAACTTACTAAGCTTTAGCTTGCTAAAAAATAAACCCTAAAAATAAATTAAATTCTTTGATAGCGCCAACGAGAGCAGCAACCAAGTCATCAATAGAGCATCGACCGAAGCATGAATCCATAACAAATTATATAAAAATACACGCGGATTGAAGTATCACAAACGGTGACGAGATTAAAGGTAACAGGACCCCGGGGACCCGCGGATTAAAGAATCACAAACAAGTAACGAGATTAATTAAAGGTAACGGGGATTCATGAAAAAGTGGCATGTGGGCTGCATGTGTCAGGGTAACAAAAGGGGTACAACAAAGTTAAGTAGTAAATAAGAATGAAAAAGGGTTAACAAAATAAAAGGTGGAACAAAATAAAAAGAATGACGGCTAGGGTTTATATGAACAAAGTTAAGTAAAACAGCGGAATTATGTTTCAAGGTGGATACCATGACTCTGATACCATGTTGAATTTGGGGGATTTAGGTAAAGAATAAGAGGAAACGATAAGAAGGAGAGAAAAGAATAAGAAACAAAAATATTATTGACAATGAACTAAAATAATATGTTTACATTATTTACATAATAAAACAGTATGACGACCGTGGTATTTTTAACCAAGTGAACTAATTTAAATCTAAACTAAATCCCTTAATTATTGGGAATAAAATAAACAAATCTAAATATATCTTCTCAAAAAATATAATATAAACATTAAACCTATTTTATATTTTAACAACATGATATAATATGCATAAACATAAATTTCATATACATAAAAACTTATTTTTAATACCAATAGACAATAGTATAGTTTTAGATCGCGTTAAATGATATGTTTTGACAACCTACTATTTTATGGACTTAATTTGGGTTGGGCTTGCTAAGATTGACTATGTAATAGGTTGATTGCTACTGGTTGATAGAGTTAAGTTATGTATTGCGGTTTGGTTCGGTTTTCTAAAATGAAAACCGCAAACCAAACCAAACCGCGCGGTTTAGAAGAAAAATGATTCGCGCGGTTTAAAATAAATGCGGTTTTTTGCGGTTTCAATTTGGATTGGTTCAGTTTGCAATTTTACTTTTGGATTGATTCAGATACGATCACACACCTAGTTTAAAAGCACAATGGGCAAGAAGGAAAAGAAAAATCCTGATTTAAAATTATTGTTTTAACTTCTAAAATATAATTTCTAAATTATTCATTATCAAATGTCAATTTTTTTTAATGTGTAGGTAGTAAAGGCCCATTGTGCTAAGGACTAGAATCTGTACCTTGTAAATTAAGAATTTTTATTTATTTTTTTAACTTTGTAGGTAGTAACATAGGACGGCATAATAAAGAATAAAAAAAAACTGCCGCTGTTATTGTGAGAGACAATAATCAAAATCCCTTTTTTTGAAGTTGTAATGACAAAATCTTATGCTAATGGCAGTTTTTTGGTAAGTTAATTTGCTATAAAATAAATTTAGAATTTTGGTTTGAATTAGTATCTCTAATTAATTACCATGATTTGAAACATGCTTACAAGTTTCTTATCTTGAAATATTATCCTATGAAATTGAGGGTAATAATAAAATGACATGATTTGAATGTGTCTTGTGTATTGTTGTTTGATCGAGAAGACAAATTTATATGATGTTTGTAAAAAGGTGGTATGATGAGTAAGAAGAGAAAAGTTAAGAAAACTTTCATTGAAATGGAATGACTTGTTGGAAAGTGAAAAAAACTGACAAAATATTTATTTGCTTTAAGAATTTTTTTTGAAATGTGTATTTAATTGGGAGAAGAGTTTTATTGGTTTATGGTTTTATAACATTGAGAGGGAAATATTGGAATATGGGTTTGTAAAGGTTATTCAAGATTTGTGATATTGAATGATTTGGTTTGAAGAAAACATTTATTGTCTTCTTTCATTTAACGATGTATTAGGAGTTAGGACTCAGCCATAAAAAAATTTGTTCAATTTGGACCATTTTCTTTACCCTTATATCATATATTAATAATATCCCTACTAATTTTGTTATCTTACATTTTATGGATGTTAATAGGGCGGGATGAATTGAGCAGTGATAACTTATAGTCGATAAGTTTATGAATCGAACCATTAATTTCAGTGCAGTTCTCTAATTGTTGATAACTAAACTACAAACTCAAAACTTAAAAACTAAAATTATCTCAATTTACACGTTTCCATAAGATATAAGTAAATTATAAGTATAGTTAATAGTTCGGGGCAGCCAAGGGGATCATCCACATTGGGTTTTAAGAACAACTCTACAAGTGAGTTGGACACCAGACTCTTACCCAAAAACTTAAGGTGTTAGGTTTATGGGTCCTCTCACTTATAAAATGTTCAACCTCCACTTTTCTAAGCAATGTGGGACTTAACACTCACACTTGCCACAACACCTATATGAGTTTCTTGATTTGGGTAATCAATTGAAATCTTACTCTGCTGCATTACACGCTCCATTATTCTTAATGGTTTGAACTTAGTCTTTTCTTTGGTGGTACAAGAGTTTAAACACACATTTGAACATCCACACATTTGGTATAATAATTATGTTACCATATAAGAATTATTCCTCGTATATTTAAGACCTTATATACTTCATTATCTAGTTGAAACAATACAAACATTCATAAAGATAAGCATACCAAAATACAAATTAATTAGCCTAAAAATTCAAGAGTTTACAAACATTCATGTGGTTAAACTCCAAAACACCACATCATAGTAATCATATCAAATTACATCTTCTACTTAAAATTAAAATAACATAGAATTGTTCAACTAACCATACAATTAGTACCAACAACATATATCAAACAATCTTGTCTACCATTAACTTAACTTAATTTCCTACCATTACAACTTGCCAACTTAGTATCTCTAATCTCTATTTTGCCTTCTTTCAAGAATTGTTTCCAACTTGCCTCCAATCATGCAACTACTTACGATTTGGCCCCTTCGTGACTCGATTAATAATAACATTGAATATAAGTGATGGTCGGCGTTGAATCATGACAAACTTACAAGAATCGTCAATTTGCAAGTTATATTCTTTCCTAAATAACTTCCAACCAGAACCTATAGTGGATCTTCTATTCTTGGCATCAAACTTCATGTTCACTTTGATTGGCATTTCCTTACCAACTTGTAGGGTTGCAGTGCCTACAAATTTGTTCAAGTGTTCTCTAGAGAACTTACTTGGGATCATCTATTCAAATCATGGTAATTTATTTATTCATTAGAGATACCATTAAAGCCATAATTGGTGGTAATTTTTAGATTTTTGTTTAAATAGCAAACTTACCAAGAAACTGCCATGAGCATAATAATTTGATAATTTAACTTCAAAAAAGGGATTGGCATCATTGTCTCTTGATGAACATTTTTTGACCTTTTTTATCCTGCCTCCACTGCCACTACCTACCAAATATAAAATAAAATAAAAAAAGTAAATCAATTTATGACATTTAGCATTGAATCATTTAAAAAATATATTTTAGAAGTTATAAAAATAATTTTGAGTCCCTAAAGAATTAACATCAATATTGAATAATTAAGTGATTATATTTTAGAAATTCTTAAGAAAAGCAGAATATTTTTTAATTGCTTTTTACAATTATATAAAACACTTTTTGATGAAGGAAAAAACATTAACTACCGAAAATAATAAGTAAAAAAGCTAGTTACAAAGTGAGTTTTGAACATAAGACACTTCAATTAACTACCCTAAAAAATTAACTACCAATAATACTGTTTTAAGATTCTCATCTTTTTTAAAAACACAAACTTGCAATAAATCAATGATAAACTTCAAAGTAATTATTGCTCAAAAAATATATTTATTTTTTTTGCATAAAAAAACTGAAACATTCAACACTTAATGTAAAAAAAATAAAAAGGAAAAATATTAAAAGACAAATACGAAATTAAAATGTAAATTTGACAAACTCACTCTCATCTTCATCTTCATCACTCTCTTCTTCTTCACTCTCAGCAACATCATCATCATCATCACTCTCATCACACTCATCTTCACTCACATCAATAAATTCTTCTCTATCTTCTACGGATTTGATAATGGAATAGTTGATTTCTAAAGCATTAACACCAAATATCTTAACCTTAAAATAGGGTCCACCTATATATTTAAAAGTCAAGAGATTTCCATATTTTAGAGCCTTTGCAAAATTTTCCCAATTTTTTTGAAACCAAATATCACCATTTCTTTCCACCCAATATATTTTTTGCTCAACACCATTTGGAAATCTAAAGAAAATAGGGTTTGACATATTTTTCCAATATTTCTCCACATACTTCTTGGGAACCCTCTACAACAAAAAATTCAAAAATATATTAACATTTTTGTAAAATAAAACATGCATAAATAAAATGGTTAAAATGAATAATAATGTAAAATATACTTACAAGCTTCTTATCTTGCGAAATTATCCTATGAAATTGAGGGTAATAATGAAATGACATGATGATGATGATTGAAGAATAAAATAGAAATTGAGGGAGAAATTGTATTGAGAGAGAGAGAGAGAGAGTTGTGTGAAAGATGAGAAATGGTTTGAAATGAAAGAGTAAGAGATTGTGTGTGTGATGTGATGATAGTATTCAAAGTGAGACAGAGAGTTATTTTAATATTTATTAATTTATTGTGAATGAATGAAGGACAATATATTTATTAATTTTTCCAGCTAATTAAGTTTGTAAGGGAATACGGACAAGAATTTGATTTGGACATAAAAAAGGAAAACAGGGAGTGTGCTTTTGCTTTGATTGTATTGTTGGTGAAAGATTTAGCTTAATTAGGAAACAAATTCAATTTCACAAACAGCACTGTTACTGCTGTTGTTGTTCAGGATTCTATGTTGAATGACAATAATTCCTTTAATTATTAAACTATTAGCGTTAATTAATAAGATTATGGTTGTATGAATTGGTTTGAAGAATACATTTGTTGTCTTGTTCATTTTATATACATTTGGAGTCCTTCTCGTTAGGGCCATACAAAACTTGTTCAATTTGGACCATTTTCTTTATTTTGTTATATTGATGGTTTATTTCTATGTTTATTAAAACAAACAGTAACGAATCGGTTTCGAAAATATATTTATATATATAATCTACTAAATTCGATCACAAGACATACGTAACCGAAGAACGGCAAAAATACAGAGCTGCATATATGATAACAACAGCCTGAAGCAAAACAAAAACAGGGCAATCTCTCTTCAATACCTTATAAAATTTTGCATTGCATCAATAGGATCATATTTAAAACACCTTGATCATAATAATTTCAATCCATATAGTTTGGAATGAGACTGACACATAACTCTAATTTTGAAATTGACACTTCGAGTACAAGCTTTCAAGTCACATTATTTCTTCACAATACCCTGCACCAACATATGTAATTCATGAATATAATTAGTAATCAAAATGTTCCTTCAAATATGTATATATTCATGCAAAAATAATGGCAAGTAAATAACTTAATTACCTTCAAAATAGGGAGTGTTCATGTCCTTTTCTAGAGAGAAAATAACAACTTGGAATGAAACTGTTCCTTTGCATTTGTTTAGTATAAAAACACAAACATCACCAAATTTCAAATTATAGTGATCACGAAATTTACTCCAACCACCACTTAGTGTAAATTGTTTATTTGAAGTGAGCTTCAAATTAACATTCCATGTTCTATCTTTGTCAACAAAAAGTGTAACATTTCTTCCTTCCATCATTTGTAGATGTTTCTTTGCAAATTCAATTGGTATGGCCTGTTTTGGATTATTAATTTTCACATAAAATTACTTATAAAATGTATGGAATTTCTAACTTTCAACACACACACACATAAACATAAGGCATATCAATGAATGATTTAATTAACAATGTGGCATTACGTTATAATTCGATTGGATCGTGCTAAAAAAATTATTTTCAACCATCGGCATACAAATTAATATCATTAAGGAATATATTACTAATTTTTTATTTTTTTTATAACATTCATTATCTATTTTTTAGTAAATTATTACTTATAAAGTGATAAAGAATAGTTTGTTACCAAGACATCTCTCTCAATGTATGATTTTTGGAGAATACATGCGAAGAAGTCCTTATCCGACTTGAAATTTTTCATCACTTTTTCATACAAATCATTGCTTCTCTTCTTAAGATTGTCATTGCTACTTGCTGCTAGGAATTTGAGAAACTCACCAAAATTATATTAAGTAGAAAAACCTAAAAAAATTAGACAAAAAATAGAAAACATAGACAAAAATAAACATATCTAGATAATAGAACAAAACCAACCATGTGTTTGGACGATTCTCGATTCATGCTTAGATTCTTTTGGATTGATTTTCATCTTCTTACAAACTCTAGAAGACGGCAATGGAGATTTTTTCCTTTTACCCCGCGATGTTGAAGGATCCTCAATAATTTTCAAAGAACAATCACTCTCTTCAACCTCTTCATATTCTTCGGTAGTTTCTCTTAAAGGGTATTTTATTTCTAAACCGCTACCACTTAATACAATCACTTTAAAGATAGAGTTTTCTTCATATCGAAAAACTATTAAGTGTAAATGACGCAAAGACAAATAATTTGCAAATTCTTTCCAACCATTGCAAAACCAAACATCGTAGTCACTAGTTTTTTCCCAATAAACTTTCTTTTCGGTCGAATTTGGTAGCCTTAGAGTAACTGGATTTGATATTCCTTTCCAATACCTCCTCACAAAACTTATAGGCACTCTCTGTCACACACAAACAAACAATATAAGGTACGTAGTTTTGTTTTGCCAACAACAAAAAAGGTGCTGCCAAAAATTAAATTTCGTGTAGTGTTCATTATGATTAAAAAAATGTATTTATTTAGTATGAAAGTGATAGCTAGAGAAATGAAAAAAAGAAAGAACAAAGATTGTTACCATTTTTTCTTGTTGAAGGGTAGTTTGAAGAATAATCGTGGAAAAATGGACACTTTGAGATGACATAGTTCTTGTTGAAGGGTAGTTTGAAGAATAATCCTGGAAGAATAATCTTGGAAAAATGGACACTTTGAGATGACATAGTTCTTGTTGAAGGGTAGTTTGAAGAATAATCCTGGAAGAATAATCTTGGAAAAATGGACACTTTGAGATGACATAGTTCTTGTTGAAGGGTAGTTTGAAGAATAATCCTGGAAGAATAATCTTGGAAAAATGGACACTTTGAGATGACATAGTTCTTGTTGAAGGGTAGTTTGAAGAATAATCCTGGAAGAATAATCTTGGAAAAATGGACACTTTGAGATGACATAGTTCTTGTTGAAGGGTAGTTTGAAGAATAATCCTGGAAGAATAATCTTGGAAAAATGGACACTATTGCTCCCATGTTTACTTCTACAAACCAAAACTATGTAGAGTGTGGTTTCAATGAAAAAGAAAGGGTGTATATAAATACACAATTAGTCAAGATTTTTGTGGAGTCCCAAAAATGATTATAGGTGCTTGTAAAGTTGTAACTTGTAATGGTATATTATAAAGATATACTCCTTAGTCCTTACGTTATTGTTCTGATCGGATGACTTATATCTTAATAAAATCAGTACGAAACAATCTCAATCGTTCATTTAGATCGGACGGCCTTGATTAAAAAATGCATCAAAAGTTTGTGAAATTTTACAGCAGAAAATCCAATTCCTATAAAGATATACTGTACACTCCTTAGTCCTTACGTTATTGTTCATAATTCAACCTATGAGTTTTTTTATTTTATTTTTTTTTACGGTGAGTTTTTTCATTTCTTCTACTACACACTACTAAAGTTTGTAAAAAATAAATAAATAATATTTTGGTTTTATTGGTCCGTGGATTAGTAGCTGGATACGGAAAATCATCAATGAATAGATACTTTTGTGCTACATCAATCAAGTATGATTCTTATTCTTTATTTTTATAGGATCAATAAAGTACGATTCTGTTGTTTGTTACAGTATCCTATCTTATATTGAAAACTTTTACCTAAGTAAGTTTCTTTCTTGTACCAATTGTAGGATTATGTTTGAATAAAAAATTCTTTTATAATATTATAAAAAAATACTTTTATAAAATTATGTTTAAATCAATCAAATATAGTATTATTTGTTTCTTTAATTAATACATTAAATAAGACCACATATTCAACCCCGCTCAAAATATAAAGGATGAATATGCGAACAAACTCATAACATCATAATTAATAACATACAGTGATAAAATGTCTACTACAAATAATATAATAAAATTGAAGTTACTGAAATTTTCAAGTATTTGGATATGCAATATCGACGTACAAATCATTGATTGAATTTGTAATAGTCTGAAACCGATATTTCAATAGGAATCAAACGAACACTGGGGGTGGATAGGTCAACTGATTGAACTAATTGGGCTAAGGGTTAACGGAGTTTGAAGTCTAGAGTTAAGTCCGGACAATGTGTAAAAAAAACTAACATAAGAATTAACATACTAACAATTTACTATTAAAAAAAAAATCAAACGAACACTATATCAATATGAAAGATCAAATAGTGCCGTACAAGATGACGAATAACTAACACAAAAAACACATGAAAAAAATGACGGTGGACACTTAGACTCTGAAGCTACGATGCACATGTACTCAATTTTAGAGAGAGTATTAGTATCGGTAAGTATATACCGGTACCGGGTACGTATCCGTACCTTAATTTATGCCAATACCCGTCCGTACATGAGTTTTTTTTTAAATGTCGTACTCCATACTGTACCCGCACCTAGGCAACGCAGCTCTAAGTTTAGTCGGGTACTAATATATTTTAGACAAAATTTAATGTCATACATATCATATTTTTATATTAATTTTAATTAAAATAAATTCAAATTTTGACTAAATATTGTCAATAGGTTACAAACATGTCAAAAATAAATTCAAATTTTGGTTACAAACATATCATACTACATTGAGAATTCATATCAAATATATATTGCTGCTTACAATAACAAAATAATACAAACACATAAATATTATACAACATATCAAGTAGCTTGAAATAGCAAGTGATAGTGCCTTCATTCAAATGAAACTTCAAACACAAATTGTTCTTCATCAATCAACTCAAGGAAAATAATATCTCCATTCTTCAACTTGCAACCTTTCTTAAATTTTCTCCAACCTTTATAGAACCTAATAGTTTTTCCATAAAATTTCACCGTTACAAACCACGATTTTATCCCCATTTTCAACTCCACATCTTTGTTATGCAATTCTCTATGTCCATCCAAAAACTCACTTTCAATATACTGTAAAAACAAACATATTTTTATTATATATATGAAATTCTAACAATATATATAATAACTAGTACATTTTACATAATTAATCCTACCGGGTAGTTAGAGCTCACACAAATCTCAATAATGTGTGGTTGCCTCACATTAGGACCTTCTAAATCTGTTGAAACACAAAACGAAAATTATATAATTTTCGTTTTATGGGTGTTGTGTTGTCAACATTCAAAATTGATTAATAAATCGACACAGACTCCGTTTGGAATAGTTTATTTTTGAATTTATGCAAATAAATCAGTTTTTATGTTAATTTATAAGTTCTCACAAACGAAAACTGTATTTTTATAAGCTATTTTTTCATAATCTGCTTTGACAAACTTATAATAATACATAAAAATTTATTTATTTGCATAAGCTCAAAAATCAGCTATTCAAAACATGCCCATAATTAGAAACTATTTTAAATTAAAAATTGAGCATATTATAAATTATCTAAAAATATAATAAAAGCTAAATTTTTTTTTCAAGTTTTAGATAGTCAATTATTAATACAAAAATTTATTTAAAATTTCTAAAAACTTTAAATTAAATAAGTACATACTTGAATGAACATTGCAGCTCCTAGAAGTTCCTTCCATGCATCTGGCTCGAACAATAGTGACAATGAATGAAAGTGGTTGGTCTTGAATCATCTCAAATTTACATATATCACCAACTTGTAAGTTATATTTTCGGATAAATGACTTCCAACCTTTGGATATAAAGCATGTTCTATTATAATTGATATCTTGAAATATCACCCTCACTTCCATTTCCATGTCCTCATCAACTCTAATTCTTGCAGTCCCATTATACCCTTTCAAGTTTTTTTGAGAAAATTCACTTGGTATCCTCTGATCAAATTCATGGTTTATTAATTAGTGTGTGTTTATAAATAAGTGATCTAGTAGCCACACACGGGGAAAGGGACAAGTGAAAACCTAGGATCGAACTCAGACACCAGTATAAAATGTCATGAAATCCAACCACTAGGTTGTAAAGCCGAGGACTATTAGAGACCTTAATTTTTTTTGAGAAAAATTAGAGATATTAATCACAATAAAAATTAGTAAATATTTTTAATTATTTTAAACTAATCAAGGTCCAGTGAATTAGATATTAGTAGTGAAAATAAATCAAAAAAACTAACCAACGTATCGCCATTGGGCAGGGCATAAGATTTTGACAATTTAACTTCAAAACTTGGATTCAAATTAACAGCTCCACTTGTTGAACATTTCTTAGCCTTCTTAATCATGTTTCCTCTTTTACTACCTATAATGTAAATAAAATTAAAAATATATTTTTACTAAGTTAATAAAAAACAATGAAATAAAAAAAAATAGATAACTCTCACCATTCATTTTTCTCTTGCCATTTTTCCTCCTTTGAGAAGTACCAACATCATCACTCTCACTCATTTCATCACTATCATCATCATCTAAACTATTAGTACCACTCATTTCATCATCTAAACTTGTATCACTATCATCATCATCATCAACAATTTCTTCAGCTTCACAACTTTCATCTATGAACATTGGTATAGTGGAATAATCTATTTCCAATGTATTTAGACCAAATATCTTAACCTTAAAATATGATCTTCGAATTTTTTCTATGTATTTAAAAACTACAGCATATCCAAATTTAAGAAACTTTGCGATATTTTCCCAATTCTTTTGAAGCCAAATATCACCGTTGCGCTTCACCCAAGATATTTTATGTTGATCACCATTTGGAAGTTTAAGTACTACTGGATTTGATATTCCTTCCCAATGTTTCTTCACAAATTTCTTGGGAAGCCTCTGCAACATATAATAATCAATTTTGAACAAGGATAGTTATATTATGATTTGTAAAAAAATTGAAAGGAAATAATGCAAAGGGAAAGAGGATTAACAAAATGCTTACAAGTTCTCCGTTTTGCAGTTCATGATTTTGCATTATCTTGAAGAACTCTTTAGGCCAATAAGTTGACATGGTTCAAACAGAAATTTAGAAATCATGATAATGGATTGACAAACTGCATGGACTTTTATAGTTGAAGTATGTGGAAAAAATGTTCCATTTTGAAGAATATTTTTTTTAAAATAAAATTACAATGGTAATTTTTTAAGCAGGTCTATAAAAATTTTAGATGGTCATAACCCAAATAAAAATGATTTTATTTTGTACACAAAATATATATCATTTCAATATTCTAAAAATATATAATATTTAATTATCTCTTCTATTTTTCTTATTTTTTGGGTTTGTCTGTGATGTCTAAGTCATGTGACTACACAAGACTTTCTCATAGGTCTTATATGTGCACATACATCAATTATTTACGCTTTGAAATGCAATAACAATACATTATTATATAACTCATTTAGGTTGGTCTAGTGATTTGTGTCTCATCTTTAGTATGCAGATGACATCATCTTTTTAGGAGAAGCATCTGTCGAAAACTTGTGGACGCTAAAAATAATTCTCCGTTGTTTTGAGACGGCTTCAGGTCTTAAAGTTAACTATGCTAAGAGTAGTGTTATGGGTAGGCATGGCAACGGGGCGGAGCGGGGGCGGATTTTGCCATCCCTAAATCCAAACCCATAAAGTTCGGGTTTCCCCAAACCCATCTCAATTCCATGCGGGGATAAAAAGTATAACCCCAAACCCCTACCCAACGGGGATCGGGTATCCCCAACGGGGTTCGGGTATCCCCATTACGTCTCTTTCCACATGAATTATGATTGTATTTTAGTATTTTTTTATTAAAAAAAAAGGTTAAAAGTCCAAAATTATTTTGTTTTAACAATATTTTTTTAAATAAATAAAAGAAATAGAGAAAATCATTTGTTTATTACTCAAATTAAAAATAAAAAATAAACATATGAATATAATTTAAGAGATTGTTTAAGAGTTTCTAATTTTAAAGAGGTAAAATCTAATTTTAACATAAGCGGGACGGGCTCGGGGTGTGTATCAATGTCCCTGTTACCCGCCCCAAGCCCATATTTTGAAATCGGAGAAAACCCATACCCAAACCCAGTTAACTCGGGTTTTCCCGTCAAAGCGGGTAGGGTTTGGGCGGGTCCCGCGGGTATGGGTTTTATTGTCATGCCTAGTTATGGGTGTGAATGTTAGTTCTGATTTTCTCAATTTGACTGAGAGATTTCTCCACTGTTCTATTGGCTCTATTCATTTTACTTATCTAGGGCTCCCTGTCGGAGCTAATCCTCGAAAGGAAAGTACCTGGAAGCCTCTTTTGATGGCGCTTTCTAGTAAACTTGGGGTTTGGCGTAGTAGGTTTGTCAGTCTTGGCGGAAGGGTGGTGCTTTTGAAATCAGTGTTGAATTCCATATTTTTTTATCTTTCTTTTTTAAAGATGCCGATAAAAGTTTGGAAACAAATTGTTCGGCTTCAAAGGAATTTCCTATGGGGAGGTGCTGGTCAGGTTCGCAAGATAGCTTGGGTTAGTTGTGACAAAATAACTAGACCTAAGAATTGTGGTGGTTTAGGGATTCAGGACGTTCGTGCGGTGAACTTAGCTTTGCTAGGGAAGTGGTGATGGAGAATTATTGCTGGGGGTCAAGGATTATGGAGGGATATTTTGTTGGCTAGATATGGTACTCTCTTTCCCTCACCTCATCTTGGGGGCCGCCCAAATGGCTTTTCAAGGGTGTCTTCTTGGTGGAAAGATGTGTCCCTTTTAGGGGGTACAACTGTAGCAAGGTCGGACTGGTTCTCAGAACGTGTGATTAGGAAGGTTGGTAATGGAAATTTGACTGCTTTTTGGTTTGATCCTTGGGTGGGGGATTTGCCTCTTAAAGATCAGTATCATAGGTTGTTCCAAGTTTCAGAGCAATGTTTAGAGTTGGTGAGGAATATGGACTCGTGGGAGCATGGTCAGTGGTTGTGGGACTTTAGGTGGAGGAGGAAGCTTTCTATGGCCGAGTTTGAGCTTCTTCAGAATTTACTTCAAGTGGTGTCCCAGTCTTCGTTGTTAAGGATGGAGGATTCCTGGGTTTGGACTCTGGATCCCACTGGTAGCTACTCGGTTAAGTTGGCCTACTTGGCTATCACATGTGTGGAGGTGGCTCCTGAGCCAAATTCTCTTTTGGCGCGGGTGTGGAAATCTTGGGCCCCTTCAAAAGTGATTGTCTTCTCTTGACAATTACTTCAGGATAGAGTGCCAACCAAACAAAACCTCCTCCGACGTCGTATTTTTATGGAGGCTTCTCAGTCTTTCTGTGTTTTATGTGGGGATGTTGTTGAGTCAGTTGATCATCTCTTCATTACCTGTGATTGCATTTTCATTTCTTGGTATAATCTTGCCCGGTGGTTAGGGTTTGAGCTTGTCTCCCCCAATAGTATTTCTAGTTTGTTTGAGGAGTTCCTAGGAGTGGATAGGAAGTCTAGGTTAGGGTGGTTGTTAATTTGACATGCGGCTGTGTGGTCTATCTGGATCTCTCGGAATGATTTAATCTTCGCTAGGGGAACTATTTCTATCGATTCTTTGGTCGATAAGGTAAAACTTTCATCTTGGAAGTGGTTTTTGGCCAAAAACTCTAGTAACCCCTGCTCTTTCTATGAGTGGGAGGTGCAACCAGTCTTATGCTGGAGCAGATATAGGTTGGTGTGGGATCTGGGTGCAGGCTTCTGTTGACTCTACTCGGTGGATGGTTTGATCTTTTTTCTTCTTCTTTTGTTCTTTTTCTTTTCTTTTCTCGTTCTGTCTTGGTTGCTAGTTTTGGGCGAGGTGGTGTCTGCTGGTGACACTTGTTTGTTTTCTAGGGATTTTGTGTTTGTCTTATTTTTTGTTTTTCTTCTTTTGTGAGTACTTCCGGTACTTCCCTTTGTGTTTCCCCTTGTATTGGAGACTTCTTTTTTCTTTATATATATATATTTTGCCATTAAAAAAAAGTGATGTTAGTTTGGATCCTTGGAGTATGTTCCTCTCGAAGTCTCGCGTTTGATTTTCTGTCTAATAAGGCCGGATATTAAGTTTAAAAAAAAACTATTATATTTTGAGTATAAAAAATTTCATGAGATTTTGTTAAGAATACTCTTTTGAATATTTTTTTTAACACTTTGAAAATAGACCTCACATAAAATAGTAAGATTCACATGAATTTCACTCAATTAGAATTTGAGTATGAGAGAGAGTGTTTGAAAGGTTATATAGTCGTTGAATATAGTTTGATTTTTGATATTAATATAGGTGATTTCCACCGTGAACCACCCCATCATAAATATTTTATGGAAAATGCAAACTAGTATCTTCGGTACATTATTTAAGAATACTAAATATAGTATATTTACCTTGAAACTTGTGTAATCAATTTATTTAAAATATGAATAATGTTGTTTTCTATGCAAAATTTTCCATTTTAAATTTCTTAACTAGTACACCGGAGACACTAGTTAGCATGACCCATAGTTTAAATAGACTAGTATTATTTCGGTCTCATATATAAGTAAAAAATTATTTTTTAGATTTAATAATATATGTAGTACTAGTATATGATATAGACTAAAATTATATTTGTTAATTTTTAAATAAATCTAAAAAAATGAATTTTTGCTTATATATGACATCATATAGAATCGTATTAATTAAGAATTACTAGAAATTCTAATAACAGTAACGATATTATTTATTTAGAATTAGAAATAATTAAGAACTCATCAACCCTCTTCGTCGTTACGAGATTAATTCATTATCTTAATTATGATATGAGGGAGTCATCAACTTCTCTTCTAAGAGACATTTGTCGTATGTCATTGGTCTTTTGAACCATATTTCAATTATAATTTGCATAATATTAGTACATCTACGCAAGAATCATTCTCCCTCCGGTCCTAAATATAAGAAACAATCTACTTTTTAGATATATTGAAAAGTTGATGTACCTAACCTATATTATAAATTAGATACATCAACTTTTCAAAGCATCTAAATAGTAGATTATTTCTTTTATTTAGGACTGGAGGGAGTACAGAATATATTCATGATCATGACATGATGATATATATCAAAGATCTTTGTGAAAAGATATGGTAAAGAATCTCTACTGTCTAATAGTAATATCTGGGATACTACACACTCTTTTTTGATTAGTCATGCACATTTTTTAGGCTATATGAAAAATGACTTAATTTGACAAGATTCTGCAATAAACCGATAGGATGAAGCATGTGAAAAGAACAACCAACATTATGAAGTTGCTGAAAATAGTGATATAATGATAATTATGTTGAAATTTTTCCATGTGACTGAATTGGAAAGACTTCCATCACCCCCAACCTCAAAACAAAAAACGAAAACCAATGATAATATTCCATCTTAAAGATAAAAGCCAGAGACTTAAATTTAAATTTTTTTAATGTTAAGATAATGATATCATAATTCAGTACTTTATGTAGCTTGAGTTAATCTCCATCCTACCTCCAAAATTTGGTGTCTATCTGTTAATCTATCTATTGCATCTTTTTATACCTTTTGCGGTTAATTTTCATGTTTTACAATCTAAAAATTGTTACTATGATTTTCTATTTAAGAGATTAAGAGGAAGAAGAAATACTCGAAATCGAAGAATTTTTTTTTGAATCTTAGTGATTGTTTGATCGGTTTCAATTACGAATAGATAAATTTTTAAAGACTCGCGTCTGCCTGTATACAACCGTTAATGATCGATTTTTTATAAAACTGTATTGTAAAGTGAGCATTCCCTCTTACTTGTAAATGTTGAGTTGGGTCTACTCTCAATTCTAAAATGGTACTCACTTCATTTCAAAATAAGTGACCTATTTTTTACTTTGATTACTATTCATATGATTTACTTTGACTATATTTTTCTACTAATATATATGTGCAAATATTTGCGTATGAGATGTTGTTTGATTTGTCTCGATGAGTATTTTCAAAATATAATTTTTATAATTTTTAATAAAATATAATTTATGATATTAACAATTAAAGTTGTACATTGGCAAACTTGACAATAGTCAACTAGGTCATTTATTTTGGGACGGAGGGAGTATCACATATTCTCAAAGATCCTTCGGATCACCCCACCGTTTATATTCATGCACCAAGCTTAACAATGTCAGGCGTAATAAAATATCTTAAGAAGTCCTACATTAGATATAAGTTGATCTGAACAAATATTTAAATATTTATAAATAAATGACAATTCTCAACTTATAAGTAAATGACTGATTTAAACCCAATATTTATTTTTAAGATACAATAAAATAATATAATAATATTATCTTGTGTTAACAAACTCATGGACTTAGACCCGATCGACCCACAACAGGTACTTCTAGCTCTATCAAGTTGAGACTCTAATTTTTGGGAGCGTTCAAAAAATAAAATAGAAAATGTATAAATTAAATGTTAAGTAATGCTATTTCATTTGGTTGTTCTCGTGCTACATATTTTTGTAGGTGTGATTCAAACACAAGATGATAATCATTTAGACAAAGAATCTACAACTAGAAATGTAACGTTTTTGAAAGATTATCAACACTTTTGTATTTGTACCTTTTAATATTAGGAGTTATTTTTGTCGCTCTACTGGTTATTCAAATATTATCTACTACTTAAGTAGTGGACGACATTTTTCTCTAAAATTTCTCATTTTATAACATCCGCTATTTAAGTAACTCCATTCAATATTAGTTTAGGGCCTTCAAATTAATTGATTGGGCCGGCTCTAGGTGGGCAAGAGGAAAAGGGTCACCTAGAAGAAAATGTGTGAGAAATATTAACTTTATGTATATGACTGATATAATTAAAATACAATTTTTGATGATAATAAGCTTATAATATATTTTAGTAAAAAAAAAAAAAATACTTATACTATTTTATCCATAATAATATTTTGAATTGACATTTGTATCTATAACATTAGTAATACATGTACATTTTAGATTTATTTAGAGTAGCCAAAAAAAAAATGAGGCACATATTTTTTTTTGACGGAAAAAATGAGGCACATATTAAAAAGCTCAAAGTTGGAAGTTATTATGAATTTTTCCTAATACACATTGTTCGGAATACTCTGACTTTAGTTTATGGTAAAAATAATTTTTTGTTAAATTTTATTTATCTTTCGCCCGAACTCTTAATTATTGGAACATCTTCCTCTAGGAATCATAAAGTTAACACACAAAAAAATTAAAAAAAAATATTGCATTTGGGTAAATACATGTGCACTTTTTTATTTATACAAAATGAGCAAATTAATCTTAATTCCACCAATTACATAACAACCAAACATTTTTTTTCTCCTTGACCCCCCATATAAATACCACCACAAACTCAAATTGGGACACACTACTCAATCTATTACCATAATATAATTTCTTCTTCTAATTTCTGTCTGAATCATGTCATTATACATCCCTCGAAAGTTCTTCAGGACTATGCAAAATGAAGATCTTCAAAATGGAGAAATTGTAAGCATTTTATTACTATAAAACTTCATTTTTATTTCTTTATACTTATATTAATAAAAAATATTTCTCTTTTGTAGAGGGTTCCAAAAGAATTTGTGAAGTTACATTGGAAAAGTGTATCAAATCCTGTAGTGTTTATTCTCCCAAATGGTGCTACACAAGAAATATATTGGAAGAAACGTAATGGTGATATTTGGTTTCAAAAGAATTGGGAAAAATTTGCTATGTTTCTAAAATTTAGATATATAGTAAATTTTGAATACATTGGAGGATCATATTTTAAGATTGAGATATTTGGGTTTAATTCATTGGAAATTGACTATTCCAACATAAAGTTCATAGATGAAGTTGTGAATGATGACATTAATGGTGCTCAACTTAGAAAAGAAGCTATTGAAGTGAGTGATGATGATAGTGATAAGAGTTTAGATGAAAGTGAATTACCTAGACAAACTCAAAGGACCAAAAATGGCAAGAGAAAAAGAAATATGGATTCTAATGCTAAACAGCAAAACATATCATGTGAGTTATATTCAATTACTTTTTTTATTTCATATTTTTCATTGTACCTTATAAATTATATTTTTATTTTTATTTCATATTTTTCATTGTACCTTATAAATTATATATAAAAATAATGTTATTAAACTTTTGCAGATAGTAATAGAGTAGGCATGAATAAGAAGGCTAAAAAATGCAATGCCAATAATGAAAGAGGTAATGTAGTTTCCATATATTTTTTATTTTTTTGCATTTAACAAATAAATACAAAGGACCAAAAATGGCAAAAGAAAAGGTAATATTATGGATTTTCATGTTACCAAGCAAAAATTCTCAAGTGAATTCATCTAATTTATAACTTTTTATTTTATCAATTTTAGATAAATTAAAGTATCATCTATACGTAAGTTAGGAATCGAATCCCTACCAAATGATTACGACACAAAAATATCGACCGGTTATGTGTTACATATTGATTTTGTCTATTTGATTGTACCTTGTAAATGGTTTGAATATTTGTTTTTCAATATAACTTGGCAGGTAGAAAGAGAGGAGGCATGATTAAGGAGAGAACAGGAGATTATTGTTCTCTTGGTGAGAATCCTAGTTTTGAACTTCAATTGTCACCTTCTTATGCCCATGGTCGTTGTTTGGTAAGTTTCCCAAATGTCTACTTTGGCTTTAATTAATAATAATTTATTTTGAAAAAAATAGTAATTAAATTGTAGACATTTTGTGTTTTGATGAAGAAAGTATTATAGTGTTATATTTTGAAAAAACAATCAACAAAAATAAATAGTTTTAAGGAGAAGTTACTTTAAATCAACATATTTTAAGCAACTTTCACCTTGTATAAAATTATTTAATTTATATTGTCAATGTAAATGATTTTTACACTGCCAATCAATTATAATTGTTGGATTATGTTAAAAATTGTTTAACATTTAGGTTCTGTTTGGATTAATTTATATTTGAGCTTATACATATAAATAATTTTTTATTTATTGTTTATGAGTTGGTTAAGGTATTTTATGAATTTTACTAGCAAGATTTTATGAATTAACTTAAAAGCATATTTATTTGCACAAGTTTAAAAATAAGCTAATTCAAACAGGTTCTTAATTACTTTTAAAATTACACATATGAATGGTTGTGAAAAAACTCATTTTTAAATTGTAACAAATAGATGAAAAATAAAAAATTTAATTCTTCAAATAAAAATGACTTTTTTTTAAAGAAAACTAACAAACTATAATATTGATGAAACAGAGGATACCAAATGATTTTTCGAGAGAATACTTGAAGGGGTTCAAAGGGACTGTGAAGATTAGATTTGGTAAGGACAAGCCTAAGAATGTGAAGTTGATTATTGATGATACACATGGATCATCTATTATTACCCATGGTTGGAAGCCATTTGCTGAAAAATATAAATTAAAAGCTGGTGATAAATATAAATTTGAGTTGACTCAAAGACAACCATTTTTATTCACTATTACTATTAATGGAGCCATAAACAAACCATGTACGTTTCAAGGTTTTTTCTTTATTTCTATGTTTGTTTATTACTATTGTTATTAAACAAATTTTGTTATAACTAGTCACTCTTGCTTATGATCAATTTTTTTTCTTTCAATTATTCCTTTGAACCATGACAAAGGTTATAAAGAAAGAAGCTCTTCTTGTGATAATAACATTGTGGTGAGAAAATGGAACACTAAAGGAACTTCTAGCAACCGTCGTGTTATCTCGGGTACTCCTAACTTTTTAAAGTTTATTATTTTTTTTGTCTTAGATGAAGTAGTAATCTACCAAAATTAAATTCACATAATTGTGAGATTCCGAGTTCTAACACGGGTCACGACGTTCGGCCTAATAATTTTGGCATTTTTATTTTATTAATTATTTAAATAATGACAAGCAAGCATATTACAAAAATCATATATTTATCTTTGTGTTTCTACAGATCCAAAAGGCCATAATGTGATGAAGCATAACACATTCGAGCTTATTGTCACTAATACCAATTACCCGGTATGATTAATTACTAGCTAACATAAAATATGATAACTATGTAAATATATAGAGATACACATATATAGAATTATAATTTATAAATAGTAATTATTTAAATATTTTTGTTTGTATTTGCAGTATGTACCAAATGATTTTTTGCGTAGACACAAAAAATGTTGTGGAAAATTCGTGAAGTTGAAAGTGGATGGAAAATCATGGTTTGTAAAAGTGATGTATTATCCTCGAGGCAGTAGATTATCTCTTGGTTGGACAAAGTTTAAGAAAGAATGCAAATTGAAGGTTGGAGACATTTGTCACTTTAAGTTGATTGATGAGGAAAAGTTTGTGTTTGAAGTTTCATTTGTAAGAAAGTAGTAAGAACTCATTAGCTAGTTGAGATGTTATGTTTAATTAGTTGAACTTTTCTTTGTTTTGTTCTTTAATTTAAGCCCTAGAAACACAGCATTATTATGCTTTTACTTGCTATTTTAAGAAGCTATTTCGTATGAATTTTTAGTGTATGCATGTCGGTGTTTGGATTATTAGAGCGTTGCTATATATTCATAGTGAAAAAGTCATCACGAACTACTCACGAAATAATTTTAACCGTTAATTATGAGCTTAATTGGAAAACATGGGTGGTTATAATAGAAAAAGGCGGAGAGAGTATCAATAAAAAGCTTTATGATGTTATTGTGATAAATGTTTTCGTTGGATGTAGCTCTCCATTAAAAGCTTCGTGATGTTGTCGTGATAAAAGGAGTACCCTAATTAACGGAGAGCTGCATCCAGCCATGTTTCCATATTACTTCAATAGGAGAGGGTACACCTTTTTCCTTTATTTCGACAATTAAAGGTTTTAATAATAATAGTTTGGATTTTTCAACAAAAAAAAATAGTTCCGATCAAACACTATATAATATATAGTGAAGAAGCTAAATTAGTTCACTCAAATTGGCACCAAAACCTGAGAACTTAAGGAGAAACATACTCTCAATTTTCAAGCCAATACCAATAGACCAACCAAAGTGGGTTAATATCATATTGATGGAAATCAACATATTTTAGCAGTAGAGTTTAACTCCTAAAATTGTTGAAGCATTAAATAAATAAAAAATCCACCTATATATATGTACATTAATTTTTTTTAAACTGCTATATTAATCAAAAGAAAATTGGAAAAAACGTGATACTGAAGTGTGGATTCAGAATCAGAATAATATGATTGGGATAGCACACTATTCTCTGATCAGTCAAGCACATATCTTAGGCTTCAGATATAAAAATGGGAATCAATTTTATGATGATATTTGAAAAGATTTGGATATAGGTTAATAGGCTGAAGAAGCATGTGAAAAGAAAAACCAACATCTGAAAAAAGTGATATAATGATAATATTTAGAAATCACCCCATGTTCATAAAAACGATCTAGTTTCTTAATATTGTAGTTTATACGAATAATCCATATTTTGTAAACTTTTTACCTAAAATGGTTGTTTTTAATCTTTTAAATTAGTCCCTTTTAAAATGTATAATTTTTTAAGAAACCAAACTTAAAAATTCAAAATTTTATAGTGTTCAAAAGCATATTTAACCTAAGGTCAAATCAAGATAAAAAAATTTAACGGCAAATATATTATTATTATTATTATTATTAATCGATCTCTGTACAAGACAAACAGAAGCCAGAAAAACTAAATCAAGATAATTAATATATATTTGGATCAAATGATCATTGATTATCATAATTTTGAATTGGTACTTTATAATGCAAGAGCTAATTATCTCCATCGTAAGAGTTGGTATCTATCTATTTCTTTTATGCCTTTTGTGGTTAATTTTTCATGTTTTACAATCTGAGAAAGTTTAATATCTATTTTTATATAGATGCCTTTTGTGGGCCACTCATTGTATTCCCATGGAAATATGACAATTGGACTCATATCCAGTAGATGTCTGCAAAAAAAACTTATAACGGTAAAGTAAAAATCCGTATTTTGGGTACGGGAATGAATATAGGTACGTAATTGCCAATAAAAATGAGCGCGCATAGGTGCTGATATAGGTAACTCAGTAGCCACTCGGTCTCACAACTGCATAATATTTATTTATTTTATTTATATTCATATAATAATATATGTATATATATTTATAACATAATGCAAAAAACGATAGGTATATTATATATCAACACAGATATGAACTTTAGCACGATGTTAGTATTAATTTTATTTATAATTTTTATGAGTCAACATTAAAAAATTTGAAATTTTTTATTCTATTAAAATAATACAATATAATGTTTTATAATTGATCGATTTATTTGTAACAAAATGCGGATAACGAATATGGATACGAAGACTTAAGTACCCACAAAATATAGACACAAGTATAAAAGTTGTTACCCTCATAAATTGATATAGTACCCCCACAGAAACTCTCTTATTTGTCATCCCTATTCACATGTTCCTATTTCTGTACAAAATGAATGACAACGAAGTTTTCCTCTTTGAAGTAAAAATGAATGAAGATATATGTTGGTGAAGGGTTGGGTACTTTTTTAGGATTGTGTTGTGCATGTGTTAATTTTTTTTTAATGGCAAAATAATTATAAAATAATAACAAATATGTGTGTCTTAATTTGAATAATTACAAAAATAAAAATAAAAAGAGTTTAATGAACCTATTATGTCAATGTTACACAAACTTCTAATAACAATCAATTATTCATCAACATCATATCTTTAGAATGTGGTGTAATTGAGTAATTTGACAAAATATATACTTGATATTTGAAAATAATGTAAAATAATTTTACACTATCGGTGCATGTATGATTTTCTCACACTACTAAAAAAAAATCAAATTAGGACGGAATTATTTTCTGTCGCAAGATAATGTAATTGGGACGGAATTTGCGACAATATTCTGTCTCAAACCTTTTGCGCGAATTCCGTCCCAAAAGTATATTGTGACAGAATTTATGAATATTGAGTGACGGATTTTTCCGTCCCGAATTAATTTTTTTCTAGTAGTGTCAAATAAAGATAACATCACAATAAATTAATATGAAACCATGTACAGACCAAATTGAACGAACTAATTTCAATCCAACTATATGTTAGAATGAATGAAGATAAACATGTGCTATTCAAACAAAATCATCAACAATCGAGACAATATATTCTGTCACTTTTCACACTTCTTCCAATTTATTCCATTTTTAGTAAAAGTTTGTTGTCTTTTTTCTACTTACTCATCATACAATCTTTTTCCAACCAACCTTAATTCGTGTGTAATCACTCAAATCAGAGCTTTACGAGGCATGCCTGCAGTTGTTTCAAAATTTCTAGACTGCAACTTTTCTCACCATTTTTTTTTTAACTTTTCTCATCGTTGAATATAAATAATATAAAAAAGAATTCTCACAATTAATCATATAGATCTTTTAAGGGAAATAAATTGGTTGGAAATTAAGAAGTATCCATATCATATAGGTGGAAACAAAATATATTCTGGTGTTGTATGTCCTTTTTCTAGCTGGTAATAAAAATTCAATTATGGAAGAAAAATTTATGATGTACTTATAAAGCAAGTCTTATATGAGAGAATGGACTACAAAATATAGATGTAAAAACATAAAATAAATAAGAAATCACGATTAGAGTTGACAAATGGGCTGGTCTGGCCTGGCCCAGCCCGTTGGGCCAGACTATCAAGTCCGGTCCGGCCCTTGTGGGCTAATGAGTAAGGCCAATCCATTTTATTTTATGTTTTTTTTTTATTTAATATTTTTATATCATTTTGAGGTATTAGTTATTCATAATTATTAATTTTATAGAAAAATTATTTGATGCAAGTATAAATAATTTTTACATCAACACTAAATATCAATTAAACTATAATTATAGCTAAATATATCCCTTTTATTAAGCTTACACATTTAAATATATTTTTTATAATAATTTATCAATTAAATAATAATTTTTCATTTATAATATTTTTACAAAAATGACATAAATGTGTTTTTATCAATTAAATGATGGGCTGACCTTGCTCAATCACATGTCCATGTGGGATAAATGGACTTGACCCGAAAAAGCTCAATTGCATTATGGGCTATGTTTTTGAGGTCTGGCCCATCGATGACCGTAGGCTAATGGACCAGAACATCGGTCCAACCCATTTTTGACAACTCTAATCACAATCAATCTGATTAAGTGGATAATATAGAAATCATAATTTGATAGAGATTTTTATACTCCTAATCCTTTCTTCCTTTAACTTCAAATTTCGTCTTCTCTTCAACATCAATGCAACTCTCTATCTTGCAACAAGGAAAGAAATTTGGTTCTGATTTTGAATAACAAGAAAGTAGTTTGAATATGAAATTTAAGTTGAATTACATCTTTCATGTAACTTTTTTTTGAATGGCATCTGTCATGTAACTAATATTTTTTTTTAATTGTTTTACCGTGTTATTTGGCAACAAATATCCACTAATATTGTTTAAAGGTGACTAATTTTTGTTTGAAAATACGAGCGGCACTCAAAGTGAGTTATCTCCTTCTAACCAATTTTTTTTCATTAGTAAAAATTAGAGATAGAATCATTGTCCACTTAAATCTACTCATTATTGAGTGAAATGTCAAATACCCCATAAAATTTGGAAGTAGGCAAATACCCCTCTGAAATTGTAAAACGTCAATCAAATTATCCACTGCTCCGTTTAATCCATCTATTTTAACGAGGAAAAGAGAGGAAAAGATGGATGAGACAAGAATTGATAAAGAGTATGATGTTGGTGATGAGTGTTTCTTATCTGGTTCTGAATCTAATGACTCAGATTGGTCTATTGGGTGGTTAGAACCATTGGTTCTGATTTTGAAAGCAATGATAATAATGATGAGGATGATTCTGGTGATGATAATTTTGTTGTTTTGGTTCCTTGTTAGTCGCCTAGTTGCAAGGAAGTTGAAGGCTCAAACAAAGTCCTTTTGAAGACTCAAAATACACCAAGTTAACGGAGTATGGGGCAATTTGATTGACGTTTTATAATTTCAGGGCGTATTTTTTTTATTTCCAAATTTCAAGAAGATATTTGACGAATTTTAAAATTTCAGTAGAATATTTAGCATTTCGGTCGCCCTTGAAGTAATTTCCTGACAACAGCCATCATTTTATCTCTCTCTTCTTGCATTGTCAATTGTCATCTTACTTCTCAACTTTCTCTCAAACACAAACTCTTTCTTCAACCTTCATAATTCTTCTCTCAAATCATCATGTCATTTACAAAACACCCCGATTTTAGGATAAGAATATTGCAAGATCAGAAAACAGTGGTAAGCATGTTAACCTTATGTTTCATTTATATAATCTTTCTCAATTTTAAGAATATTAATATATATCTTTCTCAATTTTTTGTTGTAGAGGATTCCAAAGCTTTATGGGGAGAAATATTTGAAAGGAACACCTAACCCAATAATCCTTAGACTCCCAAATGGTTATGAAGAAAAAATATTTTGGGGGGAGAGTAATGGTGAATTTTTGTTTCAAAAAAATTGGAAAAGTTTTGCAAAGTATTTGAATCTGAGCCATGGATGTGTCTTAACTTTTAAATACATAGGTGGATCACGTTTTAAGGTTAAGATATTTGGTCCCAAAGGTTTAGAAATAAACTATCCAAGTAGAAAATCTGTAAATGAAGAAGTTATTGAAGTGGATGATGAGAGTGAAGATGATATTGAAATACCAATGCAAGCTCAAAGGACAAGAATTGGCAAGAGAGAATTCCAAGGTGAGTTCCTTTTTTATTTCTATTTTTTTAGTCTCATGTTTTATTTTTAATAATTTTAATTTTATGTTTCCCTTGTCCTTTTTTTATAGCTAGATTAAGGATTCTTTTTAACAATTTTTTTTCAATACACGATATCACCTAATATATAAATTTAATTATTTTTAAGTGTTTTTCATCTTTTTATTTACCATTTAAAAATATAATTTTAAGAAAATAAAAAATGTGCTTAAATAGGAAAGGTATTTAAAAAAAAATATCTTGTGAATAATTCTTGTGCTGTTCAAAAAAACAAATTTAAAAAACTTTTTTTGTTAATTATTTTGATATATGATTTAAATAAATAGTAGTTTTTTAAGATAAATAAATATTAAATGGTTTTATTCTTCGAAATTTACTAAAAAATATTTCTAAAGTTTTTATTGTCAATATTACTTTTTTTTAATACGTAACAATTGAACTCTAAAGGTGGAGTATGTAACATTGTTTTAGGAATAAATCTGTAGCATGTTAGATGTTGATGGAGTGTACTTCTGTTACCTCTTGTATTCTAAATATACTATTGTATTTTTACCTTTTTTTTAATATAATATTCATTTTGCAATTAAAAAAATGATGAAAACAAATATTTTGTTTTTGGTATTAAAAATAATGTTTTTTTTTTGAACTTTGCAGGTAGCAACATAGGAAATATGGTGAAGAAGGCTAAAAAGTACCCAACAAATGAAGCTGTCAATGATGATAATCCCTTTTTTGAAGTTGTAATGACAAAATCTTATGTCAATGGAAGTTTCATGGTAAATTTGCTATAAAAAACAACTACTAATTTTGGCTTAATTTCTGTCAAAAAAAATAATTTTGGCTTAATTAATTAGTGGAGTATCTCTAATAAGTTACCATGTTTTGAAACAGTGGATACCAAAACAGTTTTCAAAAGAACACTTGAACAATTTTAGAGGCATTTCAACCCTACAGGTTGGTAAAGACAACCCTATGAAAGTGAAAATAAGGTTTGATGATAACATTGAAAAATCTATGATGAGTGGTGGTTGGAAGCATTTTAGGCAAAATTATAATTTGCAAGTTGATGATGGTTGTAAATTTGTGATGACTCAACATCGACCACTTTCATTCAATGTTATTATTAATCGAGCTAGAAAAGGACCAAGCTCTAAGAATTTGCAAGGTTTTTTTTCTTTATTATTTGTATTTGCATTTTTGTTTTGGTTATTAACTTTTTAGTCCCTTCTTTATTAACATCAATATTGATCAATTTCTTTGATCCATGACACAATTATAAAAAGGGATATCTTGTGATAATAATATTGCAAAGAGGAGAGATATTGGAGGAACTTCTAGGAGCCGTCCAAGAGTACATTTTGTTGAGGGTATTCGTCTAACTTATTTAAAGTTTTTAAATTTTAATATTGTGAAGGATTTTTAAATATTTGTAAATTTTATAAAACTTTCTTGCACTAATATAGTTCTTGCATCAATATTGCTAGTATTATAGATAGTTTACTTTCTATTTTCAACTTTAAGGTAAAGTTTGTCAGGAGACAAGTGAATATGACTGCTAATTATCTAACTAGGACGACAATTTCATAGGCTAATCACCATTATGTAGAAGATATTCCTCTTTTATCGCATTTTTATTGATAAATGAAATGCATGGAGTTCATTGAATCATTTATATATTTGGACCAAAACGTAGACCAAATATATAAATAATTCAATCAATCTAGAAAAAGAATATTTGCTTATATTTGAGACCAGAGAGAGTGTAGGTATCTAAACTAATCAATAATTTATGACTTTCCCAACTAAAGAGTTTGTAATTGTATCAATAATTTATGACTTTCATGTGAATTTCATATAATTGATATAACTTTTACTATATTTGTGATCTTTAACTAGTGTTATAGGGGTACTAGTTAACATTTTCCTAAAATATTTAAGAGTTTTGGTTATACCTTTTATTTCATTTTGGAACATAGCTACATGTTATAGATTTTTGAATATATTTAAAATTCAAAGATGCCACATATTTAGAATTTCATAAATATATTCAAAATCTATTTAAAATTCCTAAAAACATATTTTTATTATAAAATTATTAATTATCATTTTGGGTTTATGCAGATTCAGACTCAGAGGGTGGTAGCATGATGACACATTTTGCATTCAAGATTTTGGTGAAAGAAAATTACGATTACCCTGTAGGATTAATTACTATGTAAATATATAAATTGAGATGTGAAAATTACATGTATAAATAATAATTTTGTTCGTATTTGCAGGATTTACCAAAGAAGTTTATGATCAATAAAGGATGTGATGACAAATTGGAGTTGAAAATGGGAAGACAATCGTGGTTTGTAAAAGCAAATTATTGTCCCAGTATTAAACGCAGGAGATTTGGTGAAGGTTGGAGGCCATTTATTAAAGAATGCAATTTGATTGGAAAAAAATGTTTCTTTAAATTAATTGATGAGAAAAACATGGTGTTTAATGTTTCAGTTGAAGAAAAAAACCATTGAAGTGTTTGATATATGTTGTTCCTTCATGGTACTAACTAGATGTTTAGTTTAAACATTTCGTTGTTTTGCTTTTTTAAGTCCTAGATGTTAAGATCTACATTTTTATGCTGTTTTTGGTATGGTTTGTATGATGTGATCTTTAGGAGTTTGAAGGTATGAAAGTTTGTAATGCTTTTCGTGTATAATTTGTTTCCTACAAAACAAGGCACAAGTTTTTTAGTTTTATAATTCATGATATATTGATTATATAATTAAGGTCTTAAACAATATGATAATGCATATATGACTTATAAATCGATAAAACAGATAAATAGTGACTTAAAAAAACGTGACCATCAAATTCATAATTCTAATATGGCACCCAAATTCTCGAGAACGGCTATATGTTAGCGTGCTCTTAAGATAAGCGTGAGGTATGAACCCAATACCAATATGAACCGACTGAATACTGACACTTATAAGTTCAGAACCGAGATATGCCCAAGACAAGGACACTATCGTCCATTCATACGTCATGAATAGAACATATATATGAACCCACATTCTCGGATAATGGTGGAAAAAAAGGGAGGTCTTTCACACCCGAGATCATGGAGCGTATGGAGAAAGGAAAACAACCAAAATGTAATCTAGTTAAAGATGGTCTCTCACATTCCAACCCAAAAACTCAGCCACTTTAGGACCTTGATACTAACATATATGGGTGTAAGCGGATTAGAAAAATCAAATTAAACTGATAATTCAAACCAATCCAAACCGGAAAAAACCCTTTTATGGTTCGGATAAAAAACCGAACTGAACCAATTAAGAACCGAGGTGGTTTTGTTCGGTTCTCGGTTCCAATTTTAAGAACTAATGGACAAACCGAACCAAACTATATATATATATATATATTATTAAATTGATAATTTGTTTTAGGCAGCCCACATCTATTAAAAATAAAATAGGCTCAACTGCATGTAAAAATAATCTTGCTCACTCGATCAACATCACAAATACAAATCCTAACTTAGAAACTCGATTTTTGTTGCTTTTCTCAAGCGCTACTCTGTTTGTGATTTCTAATTTTCATTTTGGTTATATGTTTTTTTTGCCGATTTACTCTCAAAAGCTGCTCTGCGCTCATCTCTCTCATCTCATTTGATTTTGATTTTGCAACTCTATAGTTTAGCTCATTTTTTAGATTGGTAGTGATTAGTTACTAATTTGGTCTTAGTTCTTGATTTTGGTTATATAATCAAACATAGCAGCTAGTTTGATTAGTTATATAACATGTTTTGATCTTAGTTCTTGATTTTGGTTATTTTACCATATAAGAATAAACATGTTTTGCCTATATAACATTTGGTCTTAGCTATTGATTTTGGTTTAAACATGTTTTGGTTATATAAACTACTAATTAGTACTTGTGTTCCTTATATAGTAAATGTTATGTTTCACACTATAAATGTTTTGAAGAGCTTGTGAACTTAATTTCAATATAGTTGTATTATGAATTTGACGAACTTATGGGAAAATAATTGTATTTTGTATCTGATGAACTTATAAGAAAAAAATATATTGGGAAAAAAATAATAGCATGAAATACATCGAAAAAATGTGATGTAAAACCGATTAAAGTATCCGAACCAAATCGATGAGTTTGGTTCGGATTATTTTTAAAAAACACTAAAAACGGAGAGTTCATCGGTTTGGACATTAGATTACTCAAAACTATCCAAACCGGTCCAATTACCACACCCCTGCATCATCAGGTAGCAAAGTACCACACTTAGATATCTTAGTGAGAACGTGATTCAAGAAATGTGTTAAAAAAATGATTAAAAACGTACATTTTTGTAGTTAATGTAGAAATAAAATTGGATAATAATACAAATTTTACTCTTTATGTTGCAGAAGTTCAATTCAATATTTAAGAAAAAAAGTAATTTTTTTTAAAAAATGGACCAAAAAAACTATTCACTACGGTGAATAATAGTGTAGATGTTAATATATGGTGTTAAAGAGGTACTGCGGTTTGCTCTATCATGTGTCCTGTTTTTTTAAGGTCATTCATTCATTCATTGTCGACAGAACCCTTTCAAAGAAAGAGCTGGAAAGTAATCTCTTTATTTATATATTTCTTAATTTGTTCACATATGTTTGCTATCTCTAGAGACTAGTGTACAAAATGAAGTACAACAAAACTTTCCTCTTTCAAGTAAAAATGAATGAAGATATATATGTGTATTTGAGGTATGTGTTTTGACCACTAGAATAATAGTAACAAAAGTAAAAAGAACATCACATTGAATATGAAACCATATCCATTGCATAATAAGTGCTTTGCTATTAAGTGATTTCAGTCACCTCTCAATCGTAGTTGCGAAACATCAAACTATGATATTTCCTACTAAGTTCAGCGTCAATCAACCAACACCAATGTGTGTCTTTATTTGAATATATATATATATATATGCGTTGACCAATAGAATAATAACAAAATGAAAATAACATCACATATTGAATATGAAACCATGTCCATCGTAGAATAGACACAATAAACTTAACTAGTTTCAATCCAACTATATATGTTAGAATGAAATGCGCTATTAATTCCAACAAAATCATCCATCGAGACAATAAATTCTTTCAAATCAAATTTGGCCACTTTTCTCACTTCTCCCAACTCATTCTATTTTAGGAAATATTTGCTATTGACTCATCATACAAACTTTTCCAACCTTAATTCATGTGTCATCATGTCAAACCTAAAATCTTTTCCAACCAGAAAACACTTTCTTCATAAAACACTTTGTTCAACCTAGCTGCTTCTCAACTTTCTCTCAAACACACTAATTACACTTTCTTCAACCTTCATACTTCTTCTCTCAAATATCATCATGTCATTTCCAAGAAGACCTGAATTTAGGATAATAATATGGCAAGATCACAAAACATTTGTAAGTATATTTAATTTATAACCTTATGTTTAATTCATTTATATATATATATATATATATATATATATATATATATATATATGTTTGTTTTAAAAATTTTAATATCTTTCTGAATTTTTAATTTGTTGTAGAGGATTCCAAAGCTTTATGGGGAAAAATATTGGAAAGGAACACCAAACCCGATAATCCTTAGACTCCCAAATGGTTATGAACAAGAAATATATTGGGTGGAGAGTAATGGTGAAATTTTGTTTCAAAAAAATTGGATAAGTTTTACAAAGCTTATGAATCTTAGCTATGGATGTGTCATAACTTTTAAATACATAGGTGGATCACATTTTAAGGTTAACATATTTAGTCCCCAATGTTTAGAAATAAACTATTCAAATATGAGATCTGAAAATGAAGTGAGTGATGAAAGTGAAGATGATGTTGAAGCTAGAGAAAATGAAATGAGTGATGAAAGTGAAGATGAGATTGAAATACCAATGCAAGCTCAAAGGACAAGAATTGGCAAGAGAAAATTCCAAGGTCAGTTCATATTTGTTTTTTCAATTTTTTTTAGCCTCATGTTTTATTTTTAATAATTTTAATTTAATGTTTCTCTTGTCCTTTTTTGTTAGCTAGATTAAGGATTCTTTGTTACAGTTTTTAATCAACTAATACATAAATTTTATTATTTTTAAGCGTTTTTCATCACTTTATTTACTACTATTTAAAAATATAATCTTAAGAAAATATAAAATGCGCTTAAATGTTAAAAAAAAAACTTGTGAATAATTATTTTGCTGTTCAGAAAAACAAATTTAAGAAACTTTTCCTGTGAATTATTTTGATATATGATTTAAATAAATAGTAATTTTTTATCATAAATAAATATTAAATGTTTTATTCTTCAAAATTTATTAAAAAATAATTCTAATGTTTTTAATGTCAATATTACTTGTTTTTTAATACGTAACAATTGAACTCTAAAGGTGGAATATGTAAAAAAAAATTGAGGAATATATAGTTATATACTATGCTCCACTAAATTACTCGACAAAAAAAAAAATTGTAGTATGTTAATGATGAAAATAAATTATTTATTTTGGTATAAAAAATAACTTTTTTTTTAAAACTTTGCAGGTAGAAATAGAGGAAGTCCCTTTTTTGAAGTTGTAATGACAAAATATTATGCCACTGGACTTTTCATGGTAAGTTTTTTTTTTTTTTGAAAGAAAATTTCATGGTATGTTTGCTATAAAAAAAACTACTAATTTTGGCTTAACTAGTGGAGTATCTCTAATAAATTACCATGATTTAAAACAGTGGATACCAAAGAAGTTTTCAAGAGAACACTTGAACAATTTTAGAGGCATTTCAACCCTAAGGGTTGGTAAGGACACCCCTATGGAAGTGAAAATAAGGTTTGATGATAACCTTGAAAAATCTATGATATGTGGTGGTTGGAAGCGTTTTAGAAAAAATTATAATTTGCAAGTTGGTGATGCTTGTAAGTTTGTGATGACTCAACACGAACCACTTTCATTCATCATTACTATTAATCGAGCTAGGAAAGGACCAAGCCATAAGAATTTGCAAGGTTTTTCTTTTTTTATATATTATTTTCATTTTTTTTATTAATTTTTTAAAATTCTTATTTGATTAACATCTATATTGCTCAATTTGTTTGATCCATGGCAAAAATTATAAAAAAGGGATCTCTTGTGATAAAAATATTGCAAAGAAGAGAGACATTGGAGAAAGTTCTAGGAGCCATCCAGAAGTACATTTTGTTAAGGGTATTCTTCTACCTTCTTTGAATTTTTAGATTTTAATATTGTGAACTATTTTTAAAGTACAATTTTATAAATTCAAAATCTATTTAAAATTACTAAAAAACAGTTGTGACAATATTTTTATTATAAAATTATTAATTATCCTTTTGTGTTTATGCAGATTCAAAGGGTGGTAATATGATGAAACATTGTACATTCAAGATTTTGGTGAATGAAAATTACAAATACCCTGTAGGGTTAATTTCGTATACAATGGTTTTTATATAAATATATATAAATAGAGATGTGAATATTACTTATATAAATAATAATTTTGTTCATATTTGCAGAATTTACCAAAGGAATTTATGATCAATAAAGGATGTGATGACAATCGAGTGGAGTTAAAAATGGGGAGAAAATCTTGGTTTGTAAAAGTAAATTATTGTCCTAGTGCTAAACGCAATAGATTTGGTGAAGGTTGGAGCCGATTTATTAAAGAATGCAATTTGATTGGAGAAATTTGTTCATTTGAGTTAATTGATGAGAGAAATTTTGTGTTTAATGTTTTAGTTGTAAGAAAAAACTGTTGAACCTATGTTTAGTATCATGGTGGATACGTATGTTAGAATCACGGTGACTCACTATAATTTTTTAAAAGCTATACTCTATAGCTTCTGCTAAATCACAGTGGATCACCAATGTGATACCAAACATAGAAGGAGTTGATTGATGTGTTGTTATTTCATGGTACTAACTAGATGTTTAGGTGGTACATTTTTATGCTTTGTATTTTGGGAGTTTTATTGTATTCACTATAAGTATTGTGACGTACGTAGCTAGCATTAATGTACTTTGAAATTATTTACTTTTGATAATGACCGGGGCCTTCTTATTTTGGTTGATGAAAATGATTAGTCTTTTAGTCTTATATTGTTCAAGATATTGGATTATATATCTTTTATAAATTATAACAGATATTTGATTATAGGTTAAATTTGATATTTTGTCTATTAACTTATTTATTCCTAGTTTTGTTTTGGTCTTTAATTATTTGTTGTTATATTTCTGTCCCTTAATTGTTTTTGTGTTAGTCAATTTGATCCCTTCCATTAATTTTTAACCTCAATTATTTCACGTGAACCAACATTATAAGTGGTTCACCTAAACACCTAATTAATATTTTATATTTTAACAATTGGATTTTTTTATCAAATAGAAAACCATTGGATCTTCCAACTAAACTAATTTTAAATTTAACATTCATTAATTTGTTAAATATTAGTACTTTGAGTAGCGTGATTGGTGTTATTGTGAACTCTTCGTTCTTGGGGTTAGCTCAGATGTTCCTCCATTGTAGAGTGGGGAGAATATCTCGTTCACTTCTTCCCAGTGGGTGTGCAACCAAGGAGAGTGGGGACTTGACTCCCCCTTTTGGACCTCATTTCTCAGAGGTTGGGAGTCTGAATTAGCTGTTATATTAGTCTTAGAGGGAGGGTGATTCTTCTTAACTCGGTCCTTAACTTCATCCCTATTTTTTTTATCTTTCTTATTTGAGGATGCTGACAAGTTTTGAGGCAGATTGTTAGGTTGCAGAGGAAGTTTCTGTGGGGAAGTGTGAAATTAAAGCGGTTAATAAGATTGCTTGGGTTAGTTGGTCGGATCTGTATCGGCCTAAAAGTGAGGGCTGTCTTGGTGTGCGAGATCTTAGGATGGTTAACTTTGCCCTCCTTGGTAAGTAGCGTTGGAGGCTTATCTCTGGGGCTCAGGTTCTTTGGAAAGATATTATTGTCCTAGGTATGGCCCTCTAGCTAGGGTCCTCGTCTCACATTTGGGTTGTGTTGGGGGATTTAGAGCGACTTCCTCCTAGTGGAACGATATCTCTCTTCTTGGGGCTTCTCTCGAGTCCTCGTCGGATTATATTGGTTCTCCACATGAGTGTGAAAGGTAATTGGTAATGGTCTATCTCGACTTATTTTTTTATTGATCCTTGGTTGAGGGGGGTCCTGCTAAAGGACCAATTTTCGAGGTCGTTTCAAGTGTCCTAGCGCAAGTTGGGAGATTTGGAAAATGGGATGGTCGGGAGTGGGTTTAATTTGGGAGTTTCAGTGGAGGAGGAGCAGGAGCTCCTTGGTGGGCTCCTCGCGCTGTTGGACTCGATACCTCTTTCCTTGTCTGCGGATTCTTGGTCATGGAAGTTTGAGTTATATGTGATATACTCGGTTAAGTTGGCATATATGTCTGTCATAGGTGAGGTCCAATTTTTTTTTCCTTCGAGTAGTGGGTGGATAGGAGGAGTTCTACAAATGTGTTCTTTGGATCTGATTTTGTGTTGGTGTCATTTGTTGATGGTGATTTAGACATGACCAAGGTAACGGGTTTTAACAAATACAGATGGCGGCAACCTTTGAAGCATATGCAAACATTAGAACCTTACACATAAGGAAAACCTAGCAAAGCACAACACTATTTTGAATGTAGTAGCATGTAATTTTAACCCCTTGACTTATGGTGGATAAAAAAAAAAGTCATATTTTTATCTTCAATCAACCATATTAATTTTATTTTAAGATTTTCCCTTGTATATTATGAAGGTCTAAAAAATAAATAAAAAAATATAATGAAGGGTCAAATGATTAATTAAATGAGTTAAAGATTCAAACACATACATGCATCTAAAAAAACATTTATTAATAATTATGATTTTAAGAATCGTCTCTTGTTAACGATGAATGTATTTTTTCACACTATAAAGTGATCAAACAATTTATTTCTAGATTCACAAAAGAAAAAATATGGCTAAAGTTCATATGTTGATTTGTGCTATGATTATCATTTTTTTCCTATTTATTTCTATAGCAAACTGTGCTGGTATAGGTAATTTTTTGCAACACTTTTAAATTTTATGGACACTGGTACCGTAGATTTAGTTGGGTACCGTAGATTTAATATCATGACATATTTTTGTATTAATTTATAGAGTTAAATATGTTTTTGTTGAAATATCTCAAATTTTTTTAGTCTCTATAAAAATTTCCACACAATATTTTCCGTCACGATTTATGCTCGCTGCTTTAAGTCAACTCATATATATTATTTGAAATTTTGTATTTTTTCTACAAATCTTACTCTAAATTGTTTCAGACATTTTAATACATTTTCTTAATTCTTATTTGATATTTGATATGACAGAACCATTACCTAGCTGTGAAAAGGATGAGGATTGTCCAAAGCTTCTGTGTTGGCTTCCTGATGTTCCAAAATGTATGCATTTGTCAAAAAATACGTGTGGATGTTTCTTGCCAGATGATTAAGTTATAAAACAGAAGCGGTAAAAGTTAATTAAAAATATATTATTATGTTACTTCTAGCCATATGATACATTGGTGACTTTATGATTTATTTTAAAATTATTGTTAAGAATATTGACTTTTAGTTGAAGCTCCCTAGTGTTGGTTAATAGTTTGTTAAAGTTTGTTAATCCAAATATAACTCTATATAAAAGTAAACAATGTAATATTTACATCATCTTTTATCAAATATATATGAATCCTTCCGATTTTTATTATTTTGAAGATTTTCTAAGCTTTTCTCCCTTTTTCCAAACCATGGAAATCTTAACAATTATGTTTTTTCTTTTCTTTTTCAGATTTTTTTTTTCTTTGATGTATGCAAAAGTTCATTATAATTATAATTATTATGATAAGTATAATAATATGTAAAAGTTTTCAACATCTTCAATAAACGTTTCTTCACTTTAATGTAGTATTTGTTTTGTTACATTTTTTTTTCCACAAATTTTGTTATTATTTTAATTTTATAACAAAATGAAAGTAATGTAGAAAAAAATGTTAAAAACGGTATCATTATTATTAATGCCAAAATCAAACTCAAGAACCATGATTTTTTTTAATGGCAAATTATATATAAATAGGAGAGAAAAAATACACCAAGAGAGTACACAAAGTATAAGAGGCACTAAGTCCTTAAAGAAAAATAAAAATACAATGAAATAAAAAATAAAAAATAAAAAAAAAAGAGAAAAAACAAGCCTATACACCAAGCCCCAATATCACTATCACACACAAGACTCTAACGATTTTAAGACAAAATAGGTTGCACCACAACTCAACACCAACAAAAAAAAATCAAAAAGCTAATGGACCAACTAATTGAATTACTTTTAAAAGATAAGGGACCAACTTAAAACCTAAAGTAAAGACAAGAGACCAAAATTGTAATTAAATCAAATAAAACCCACAAATCATAAAAAAAAATTAATAGATAAAGGGCTAACTATTTGAACGGCAGAAAAGATAAGAGACCAACTTGAAACTTTTAAAAGATAAGGGATCAACTTAAAACCTAAAATAATTAAAGTTTAGGGACCAAGAATGTAATTAAGTCTATTTCTTATTGTTTTGAATAAGATTTAGAAACAGTCATGCTTGCTGGAAATATTGTTCATGAAAAATGTTGAAATAAATTCCACGTATAGAATACAATGTTGGGGTTGATTGTCAAATCTCATATCGCCCAGTTTCTTAAATAAAGAAGGAGGTAAAAATTTATTTCTTAACAGCAGTTCATATATATATATATATATATATATATATATATATATATATATATATATATATATATAGGCTTTGTCTTTTCATATTTTGATCTCGTTGATCCTTGAATGTAACAAATAGCATAATGGTTTACTATTCTCTATATAATTTAAAATTTTAAAATGTTTTAGCAATTTCAACCACATATTTGAGAACTATAAAATTTTGTTTCAGCTTTAAAAAAATGAATTTTTTTTTTTTGTATTTTTTAAAATAGATTTTGTAAAACAGATTTTTAAAATATTACAAGCTTATTTTTATTTGTTTTTTCTAAATTGAAACACTAATTTTGAGATCATATATAATATAAATGTACATTATTGAAGTTCAAAATAAAGTCAAAATCGCAATTTTTTCAAAAAGTTGTATTTCAAAAATAATTTTTGTGAAAATCTATTTGAAACAACTTCAAAATTAAGTGATTTTTTGAAATTTTGATATTAATATTTTTTTTCAAGAAAATATTGAAATATAACATTTTAAGAATAACTATTCAAACAAAATTTTCATTTGAAGCTTTTATAAACAAAATCTTTTTAAATGTTTTTTACACAAAATTTTCTAACACATAAAAATCTATTTTAAAAAAAAAACCAAAACAAACGAAGCCTATAACCTCCAACACCATTATTCTAGAAATGCTTTATTTAGAATTCTCAAACCTTTAACTTCTAACTCACCACCCTCCATTGAGTTTCTCCCCAGGATATTTTTGGAGTTGGAATCCTCTCTATTTCCTTAAAGAAATGTCAAATTCAATTACTATAGTTTTGGTGTAAATCAAGAATATAAGTGCACGTCTTTTGAGAATAATTGATATTATTTAAATATTTGTACATTTAAACTTTAGTACTTGCATTTGCCATTTCTTTTAAGAAATGGAGAGGATTTCTACTCATATTTTTGACCCTCAAAAGGGTCCTGCCCCCATCCCACGAGTTTGGATTCACTCCATTTACTACCCTCCATTTATCCTCCATTTAGGAGAGAGATAGACATAATAGAAGATTTGTGGGACCCACTCATTAGTGGGACCCACTTTTAATGGGTCCCACAAATCTTCTATTGTGTCTATCTCTCTCCTAAATGGAGGATAAATGGAGGGTAGTAAATGGAGTGAATCCAAACTCTCATCCCACACACCAACACACGCGCACATTTTATACAAAAATATCATTTGAGTTTCAACAATTTTTTTACTTTGACAAACATTTTAAATAAAGACACTGTATTAATCAACCTACCTTACCTCCCAAACTCGCATACAGGGACGGAACCAGAAAAAATGGTCAAGGGTGGCGAAAAGATAATACGTGCCAAACAACATCGAACAACAATGACTAGCTAACTTCTATCTCAAACCTCTCCTAGAAGAGGTTCTTAATCTACTAAATCTTTTAGATTGAGTTGTCACAATTCAACACTGTTTCAAAGAGGTCAACTCAACTGTGGACTTCCTAGCCAAAAAGGGATTTAATGCTCCTTTTTACCCGGTTTTAATTAATTATGATTGTAATTTTTTGCATGCTCTTTTAGTTTTAGATTGTAAGGGTGTTATTATCTCTCATTTAATTCGTTAATTTAAGTATTTTATTATTAAAAAATGACTAACTTCTACAATTAGAGTAAATTATTAATTTCTAAGTAGAATATTGTCACTGGGATGAATTATTAGGGAGAACTTGAGTTCAATTTTTTATGACAATAATTCTTTGTAGAATATTGTCACTAGGATGAATTGTTCGGAAGAAACCGAGTTTAACTCTAGATAAAAATAATTTTTTATCAGACTTTACTTAACTCGCGACTGAAATTATAACACACCCCCTTCTTACCAAAATAAAAGTTCCAACAAATTACCTTTTACTATACAATGACCAATATAAAATTTTCTTCTATAAACAAATAAAATCATAGTAAAACAAGATACTTGCAAGTAGGTTAGTATTTAGTGTTGTCTTGATTTTGCTTTGATATCTTTCTTAGACCATTATGAAATAAATATTATATTATATGCCATCAGTTAGAAATGTGTGATGAATTGTTTTACAGTGGTGGACACTAATTTTCTTATATCAGAATTACAGGGGCGGATATTATGTACATAGAGTGGGGTAGTATAACATCGTACATATTAAGGGTGGCGACTCCATTTCATTTATACTTAGTTCTGTCCCTGCTCGCATACGTATTTTTCCAAGAGCTTGGAATTTGTTCAATAACTTCAACCACCAGATCCCACATCAAAATTTTCTTCAGGTTCGCCCCAATATATCGAAATACCAACATAGCTAAAATGTTATTTACCTACTTTGTACCGTAAGAAATTTGCAACATTATTCAAGAAAGTTACTATATGACATCTATGCCACGGCCAAGTCTAACATGAAACGGTGAATGAAGTGGTGCATGGTGCACAAGTTTCGAATAATATTATAACGAATACGAATTTTACTAAATCTATCATCATTGGATTGAAAGATTATACCATATAGATCATCCATACTTTTTTTTAGAGAAATTGAAAATTATTTGGTGTGTAGACTCATCAAAATTAACGGTATTCAATAAAAACTCATAAACCATTAATCTTGATGGGTCTCAAGAACATATCAGATGATTTTCAATTTCTGTAAAATTTGACATGGATGATCAATATGATATAAACTTTCAATATATTCAACTGTGAATTTTGTAAGCCCCTTTCTGGTAAGTCTTTTTGTTAATTCTAGTGATGACAATGAAGACAAGGCAGTTACTTGAGGGAGAAGTTATCAAATAGTTAGTTAGATTGACAGCTAGTTTGTTATCCTTTTTCTGTTAGTTAGTTTTGCAGTTAGAAGTTTGTCATTCAACTTCATATATGTGTATAAATACTACTGTTATGCCTTGTACTCATTAGATTTGTGATCAATAAACTTTCTTCTTCTAAAATACAGTTTTCAAGTTTTTCTCTTTGTTCTTGTGCACCATTGTTGCACAATCTGTGTTCTTTCACAAATTATATGAAGCTAAGCTTCAACTTTCACATGGTATCATCGACCTGTGGATTTTATTCTTTTTGTTGTTCCGCTGCGATCACATTTCTCATCAAGATTCTTTCTTTCTTTTGATCTGTTTTTCATCATGGCTGGTGAAAGTTCTGTGAGCAACATCCATGGAAGCTTTCATGGTGGCAGTGTCCATGGCGGTTTATTGACAAACAACGCCAACAAAGGTTATCAAAATGATACTCTTAATCCATATTTCATGCATCCTAATGAAAATCCAGCGCTAGTTCTTGTTACACCTCTTCTTCATGGTCCCAATTATCATTCTTGGTCAAGAGCTATGACCATCGCCATTAGATCCAAGAATAAGCTTCATTTCATCAATGGTTCTCTCCCACGACCTTTGGATGATGATCGTGATTCTATGGCATGGGATCGGTGCAACACAATGGTTATGTCGTGGCTTACCAATGCAGTAGACCCAGAAATTGCTCAAAGTGTTATTTGGATGGTTGTTGCTGCAGATATATGGAAAGATCTCAAAGCTCATTTTTATCAAGGTGATATCTTTAGGATTTCTGATCTTCAAGATGAAATTTGTAACCTCAAGCAAGGTGATTCTACAATATCTTCTTATTACACTAAACTCACACAATTATGGCAAGAATTGGATAATTTTAGGTCAATTCCATCTTGTGACTGTGTTATCACATGTCAAGCTATTACAAAGATTCGTTCTTATAGAGATGGGGATCAAGTAATTCATTTTTTGAAGGGTCTAAATGACCAATATTCTCATGTTAAGTCTCAAATTATGTTGATGGATCCTTTACCACCTATTAGTAAGGTCTATTCTTTGCTTATCCAGCAAGAAAGACAAACAGTTATCCCTTTGGATGAATCTAAACTTTTGGCTATGTCCAATAATCAGTATCCTAATATGAACAATAATCAAAATTATGCTAGAGATAATCAGTCATATGCTAGAGGTTCTTCTTCACACAGAGGCAGAGGTGGCGCTTCCAGAGGAGGTGGTAGATCTAGCTATGGTAGAGGAAAGAATTCTAAAGTGTATACTTACTGTGGTATGACCAACCATGTCATTGATGATTGTTTCAAGAAGTATGGATATCCACCTCATTGGAAACAAAATGGTAATGACAATGGAAATGCAGTGGTTAACAATGTATCCAATGGTAATGATGAAGATACTCAGTCAGAGGCACCTGGGTATCAGCAAAATGAACAAGCTCCTGGGTCATTAATGCTTACTCCTGAGCAACACCAAGCTTTGTTAGCACTACTCCAAGGGTCATCATCAATGCCATCTCATAGTGTCAACCACATTACCTCAAACCCTCATTCCAACACAGGTATTGTCTGTACCATTCCCAGTAACACCAGGCTAGAGTCATTTATTCTAGACACAGGTGCTACTGATCATGTATGTTTTTCCTTAAAATTCTTTCAATTCATCAAAAGAATTAAGCCCATCCTTATAAAATTACCTAATGGATCATCCATTCAAGCATGTTTTGCTGGTTCCATATCTTTTAATGACCAATTCCATTTATCTCATGTTTTATACATTCCTGAATTTTCATATAATTTGATTTCCATTCCAAAATTAACCCTTACACTTACTTGTGAACTCATGTTTGATAAATCTCACTGTATCATATAGGACTCTATCTCCAAGATGATGACTGGCACAGCTGAATTGAGGCATGGATTGTATGTGTTAACTTCACCATCTGTTACCTTGTCCAACACTCCACCTAGTCACAGCATTAATGCTGTTAGTTCTAATCCTGTAAATAATCCAAATGATCATCACATTTGGCATCTTAGATTTGGTCATGTATCTGATGAAAAATTACTACAAATCAATAAAAATTTCCCTTTTGTACAATTTAAATCCTCTCATGTGCCTTGTGACATATGTTTTTATGCTAAGCAGAAAAGATTGCCATTTCCCAATAGTCAACACATTTCTAAATCTGTTTTTGATATAGTACATATGGATATTTGGGGTCCTATAGCTATACCTTCAATGTTAGGTCATAAGTACTTTTTGACTGTTGTAGATGACAAAAGCAGATATACATGGGTTTTCTTAATGAAATTAAAATCTGAAGCCTTTACACTTGTTAAGTCTTTTGTAAAAATGGTTCAAACACAGTTCAACATTACCATCAAAACCATTAGATTAGACAATGGTAATGAATTTCTTCTTAGAGATTTTTATCAAGCCAATGGCATTTTACACCAAACCTCATGTGTGGCTACTCCTCAACAAAATGGCATTGTTGAGAGGAAACACCAACACATCCTTGCAGTTACTAGAGCCTTATTGTTTCAGTCTCATTTACCTAAGAATTTTTGGGCTAATGCTGTCAACCATGTCATTCATATCATAAATAGACTACCCTCACCATTCCTTAACCATCAGTCCCCATATCAAATTCTCCATCAAACTTTGCCTGACATTTCCACCTTGAAAGTGTTTGGCTCTCTATGTTTTGCCACTACCTTAAAAGCCAATAGACTCAAACTTGATTCTAGATCCAGAAAATGTCTTTATCTAGGATTCAAACCTGGTGTCAAAGGCCATATTCTATTTGACATCCATTCCAAAGAAATTTTTCTTTCCATAGATGTCATATTCTTTGAACATCTATTTCCTTATCAAACCCATCTTGTCACTTCTTCTAATTCTTCCACCACTACTACTCCCATACCTGATCCAGCCTACCTTGATGATCTCTTCCACTATGAAACATCAAGTGTACCTACCAACACCTCTTCAACACCTATCCATACACATGTATCTGACCCTAATACACTTTCTCAACATCATAATTCCACCAACAACTCTCCACATGGTTGTTTCACCCCCACTGCCTTGCCTGACAAGTCACTTTTCTCCACTACCTTGCCTGATAAGCCAACCTCCTCTCCAACCTTGCCATCTCCTCCCATACCTCCTAGACATTCTACTAGACTCACACACCCTCCTACATACCTACAAGACTATCATTGTAACCTTCTCACTGATACAATCCATGGTTCACATTCAACTGCTGACCTTTCTTCATCTACAAGTAAGTATCCCATATCTTCATTTTTATCTTATCATAATTTGTCTCCTACACACACACACACTACATTTTAAATCTTTCTACCATTTCTGAACCCACTTCATATGAGGAGGCATTGAAAAGTGAAAATTGGACTAGTGCTATCAAAACTGAGTTGTCTGCCTTGACAAGCACTAATACCTGGGTACTTGCTCCATTACCTGCACACAAGAGAGCTATTGGATGCAAATGGGTTTTCAAGCTCAAACTACATGCTGATGGGTCTGTAGAACGTTACAAAGCACGACTTGTAGCCAAAGGTTTTACTCAAACTGAAGGGTTGGATTACCTTGACACCTTCAGTCCTGTGGTCAAAATGACTACCATCAGGGTACTTCTAGCTATTGCTGCCTCCCAACACTGGCCTCTTTATTAGTTAGATGTAAATACAGTTTTTTTGCATGGTGATTTAAATGAAGAGGTTTATATGAAACCACCTCCTGGCCTTGATCTCCCTCATCCTAACTTAGTGTGCAAGTTACAGAAATCATTATATGGACTTAAGCAAGCTAGTCGCCAGTGGAACACTAAACTTACTGAAACTTTGCTTGCTTCAGGGTATATTCAATCCAAATCTGACTATTCTTTGTTCACCAAACACTCTACATCTGGCTTCACTGTGATTCTAGTCTATGTAGATGATTTGGTCTTAGGAGAGACTAATGAACATGAGATCACTGCAGTTAAGACCTTGCTTCATAATAAGTTTAGCATTAAGGATTTGGGTGTACTCAAATACTTCCTGGGATTTGAAGTTGCTAGGACAAAACAAGGTATTTCTTTATGTCAAAGAAAGTATACCTTAGATTTATTGAGTGATGCTGGGCTACTTGGTACAAAGCCTTGCTCTACACCTATGCAGCCTCATCAACAGCTACACAAAACCTCTGGAACAATTTTGTCTGATCCTACAGCCTATAGAAGACTTGTTGGGAGATTATTGTACTTAACTCATTCAAGGCCTGAAATTGCTTACGCTGTAAGCAAGCTAAGTCAGTTCTTATCTGCTCCTACAAATGAACATATGTTAGCAGGTTTACATGTTCTTAGATATCTCAAAACTAATCCTGGGAAAGGCTTATTTTTTAGATCAGATTCATCTCTACAAGTCAAAGGTTTTTGTGATTCAGACTGGGCATCATGTCCTGACACTAGAAGATCAACCACAGGCTATTGCTTCTTTCTTGGAACTTCTCTAATCAGCTGGAAAAGCAAGAAACAAAATGTTGTATCTAGGTCATCATCAGAAGCTGAGTATCGGGCACTAGCTCAAGCTACCTGCGAAGCTCAATGGCTATTATACGTTTTGAAGGATCTCCAAGTTAACCATAATTTTCCTATAGTTCTCTATTGCGACAACCAATCTGCTCTTCACATTGCTGCTAATCCAGTCTTCCATGAGCGTACCAAACATATAGAGATTGATTGCCATGTAGTTCGAGACAAGGTTCAACAAGGAGTTCTTCATTTGCTACCTGGTCCTTTTACAAGTTTGGAAAGCAAGCTTGGATTGATGGATATACACTCCAGCTTGAGGGGGGGTGTTAATTCTAGTGATGACAATGAAGACAAGGCAGTTACTTGAGGGAGAAGTTATCAAATAGTTAGTTAGATTGACAGCTAGTTTGTTATCCTTTTTCTGTTAGTTAGTTTTGCAGTTAGAAGTTTGTCATTCAACTTCATATATGTGTATAAATACTACTGCTATGCCTTGTACTCATTAGATTTGTGATCAATAAACTTTCTTCTTCTAAAATACAGTTTTCAAATTTTTCTCTTTGTTCTTGTGCACCATTGTTGCACAATCTGTGTTCTTTCACAAATTATATGAAGCTAAGCTTCAACTTTCACACTTTTCAAAATCCATTATAAAACTTAAGCACTCCTCTATGTCCGCATATCAAGATCAATGTTCGTTTACCACTAGGACTCGAGCATATAATATTCTTCCTTTGATAAAAGCTGATTAAAATTTAGAACCTACATAGTTAATCACTACGCCTAGCCGAGTGTCGAACAACTAAAATGTACAACAATGTAATAGAGTTTTATAACGTGAACAACTTTGTTCAGAATAAACCATGAATTTAGTTCTTAAAGTTTATAAACTATATAATATAATATAATAAAAAAAAACTCCCTAAACTATATTAGGATGGTTAACTTTGCCCTCTTTGTAAGTAGCATTAGAGGCTTATCTCTAGGGCTCAGGGTCTTTGAAATGATATTATTTGTGCTAGGTATGGCCCTCTAAAGTAGGGATGGTAATTAAAAAAACCTAAACCTTGGATGTAACGGCCCTCAAGCCCCATTTTGGCAAAGATCGTGAGGTGGCAGCTCCAGGATCGCCAAGATGGGGCCCGAGGGCTGTTACACAGGAGACCCACCCGAAACTATGGGTGTGAGTTTGGGATCACTTTAACCCACACACCCACCAACATATATGTAAAATTAACCCTAAGTATATATAAGTGTCAAAATTAGAGTTCACAATTTCCTTCACAGTTCACACGAATCACTCACCCAGCTGCTTGAACACCTCCTTCACTCACTCAGTCACTTCACTCACTATGTAATTTATGTTGAACTATGTAATTTAATCACTAATGTCACCAAACTATGTTAATTACTTATGTTGAACTATGTAATTTCATTATTATGCTACATTTTGCATTTTATCAAAGAGAATTGGGGCCGAGTTTGAGCAGATAATTATTATGTGTGTTTTTGCTGCGGGTTTGGGTGTGGGTATGGGTTTTGATTTTCCACCCATACAACCTTTGGGTTTGAGTTTGGGTGATTGTTTCAGGTGTGGGTTTGGGTAGTGTAAAATCTTCACCCATGGACACCCATTGTCATCCCTACTCTAGGGTCCTCGTCTCACGTTTGGGTCATGTTGGGGGATTTAAAGCGGCTTCCTCATAGTGGAAGGATATATCTCTTCTTGGGGCTACTCTCGATTGATTCTCCACATGAGTGTGAAAGGTAATTGTTAATGGCTTCTCTCGACTTATTTTTGGACTGATCCTTGGTTGAACGAGGTCCCGCTAAAGGACCAATTTTTGCGGTCGTTTCAAGTGTCATCGACCATGAAGCGCAAGTTGGGAGTTTTGGAAAATGGGATGGTCGAGAGTGGGTTTGGGAGTTTCAGCAGAGGAGACGTCTTTTTATTTTGGAGGGGGAGCTCCTTGGTGGGATCCTCGCGCTGTTCGACTCAATACCTTTTTATTTCTTGTCCAGTGGTGTCTCTGGTTTGGTATAGCTTATTAGGGTTGTGGTCTTCTTCTAGGTTAGGTGGAGTGCAGTCTGACGGATCATGCAGGTAGTGTGTAGGTGTTATTTTGTGTGTTTGCCCTAGATGTTTGGGTTTGTATTATTGTTTGTCTTCTCCTCCTTTTTTTTTCCTCACCATATATAACCTCTCCAGCCCCTAAAGTGTACCTTTCCATCGTCATGAAGATCCATTTTCCTCCCACCCTTCAACTTGTAACCTAAGTATTCTTACCAGTTTTAGGCTCACCTCTGTGACATATTTAAAAGCATTGTGGCAGAATTTATGTCGTCGCAATTAGTGACAAATGTAAAATTCTCTCACAAATGTTTATGGGGCCCATTTTTGTTATGTATTTCAGGTCATAAATTTTTTTGTCACCAAATAGTTTTATTACGGAATTATATAATGTTATATTAGTGACGGAATTTATCCCCTCTAAATATAAATATAGTAGCATATAATGTTTTTTTTTTTTTGAATGGCAAAATAAATATATATATATATATATATATATATATATATATATATATATATATATATATATATATATATAAAAGAGTGAAAGAATACATCAAATAGAGTCCACAAAAGGGGGTACAAGAAGTACAAAGTCCCCAAAGAAAAAAGGAAAAAATACAATGAAAACAAAGATATGAAACTCCTAAGGCGTCCTCGGACTAGACCGATAGCCACAATCCCCAAAATACCAGAAAGTCAAAAAGTAGAGAAAGAGTATTAAACAAAGAAAAGAAATACAAAAGCAAACTCATATTCCACCAAGACCACCACAGTTCCCAGAATCACCACCACGCACGACTCTAATGGTTCCAGCACAAAATAGGTTGCACCTCCCACTCATAAAGAGAACATGGGCTAGCAGAATTTTTGACCAGATACCACTTCCAAGAAAAAAGTTTACCCTATCAACTATGTATTCAACCGATGAAGATCCCCCTGTAAAGATTGAGTCATTCTGGGAAAGCCAGATCGACCAAATAACAGCATGCCAGATTAACAACCACTGTAAGTGAGCTCTCCTACCAGCATTCATCCCTACCATAACCTCAAATAAGCCTATAATCCCCCCAGGCAAGACACACTGGAAACCTAACCACCTAAAAATAGAATACCACACCGTATAGGACACCTTGCAAGTTACGAACAAATGGTCCACTGACTCAATGAAGCTCCCACATAACACACATAAGGTAGTGTCAATATTCGTAATCACCCTTCTCCGAAAAAGATTTTTGACGAGATGGAATCCTGTTTTGGAGTAGTTGCCATGAGAAGACAGTCACTTTGGATGGCGCCCAAGACTTCCACACTTTAGCCAAAATAAGACTAGACACCTCTGGCGGAATAATATCAACCCTAGAGGCTAGGTCAACAACTGAGTAGGCCGATTTGACGGAGAAAATTCCAGTAGCATCATGTTTCCAAAACCAAATATCTTGAGTACTTGTGATTTGTATGGAATTTAGAGTCCTCATGAGGTCATCTAGAAGATCCGCCTCCCAAACAAACAAATTCCTCCTCCATTTTAGGTCCCACACCCACTCACCATCTACCCATGTGCCCATCTCTCCCACCTTACTATTACTTTGCTCCGAGACTTGGAAAAGTCTCTGATACTGCACCTTAAGAGGAGTGTCTCCAATCCAAGTTTTGAACCAAAAAGAAGTCAAAAGACCATCACCAACTTTCTTTCCAATTCCCTCAGAAAACCAATCTGAGGTTGAATCCATAGAGCCCCCAAGAAGGGAGACATCTCTCCACCAAGCAGAAGTTCCCTTAAAGCCTACAGGTCGACCCCCAAGATGAGGTGAAGGATACAACGAGCCGTATCTAGCCATGAGAATATCTCTCCAGATTCCTTGTCCCCCAGATAGTAGCCTCCATCGCCACTTACTCAAAAGAGCAAGATTCACTGCTCTAAGGTCCCTAATCCCCAGCCCTCTGTTAGCCTTGGATTTGCAAACATTTGTCCAACTAACCCAGGGAATCTTCCTCACCCTATTTGTACCTCCCCATAAGAATTGTCTTTGCAATTTAACAATTTGCTTCCAAATATTTGCAGGCATCTTCATGAAAGAAAGGTAAAAGATGGGTATAGAGTTGAGGACGGAGTTTAAAAGGATGACCCTGCCTCCCAAATTTACATACCTAAACTGCCAATTGTTCAGTCTTTTGGCAAGGGAATCTAAAAGAGGCTTCCATGTTCTCTCCTTCCTCGGATTAGCTCCCACTGGTAATCCAAGATACATGAAAGGTAATGAGCCTATTCGACAATGGAGGAAACGCTCAGCCACACCCAGGAAATCATTACTAACATTAACACCCATAACACTACTTTTAGTGAAATTAACCTTAAGACCCGATGCAAGCTCAAAACTTCGGAGAATTGCTTTAAGCGTCCAAAGATTAGCCACAGTGGCTTCCCCAAGGAAAAGAGTATCATCGGCATACTGAAGATGAGATACCGACAAATTCGAATTTCCCACCCTAAATCCCGTAAACAAATTTCGCTCCTCGGCGCTCCTAATAGCTCCACTCAACCCCTCGAGCACAAGAAGAAACAAAAAGGGGGCTAACGGATCCCCTTGCTTCAAACCTCTTTGGATATTGATTTCTTCGGTTGGACTCCCATTGACCAGAACCGAAAGGTTCCCACTAAACACACAAGCCCGGATCCAACTCCGCCACTTCACATAGTAGCATATAATGTTAACCCCTCGACTTATGGTGGATACTAAAAAAAAAGGCATATTTTTATCTTCAATCAACCATATATTAATTTTATTTTAAGATTTTCCTTTGTTTATTATGAAGGGCTAAAAAATAAATAAAATATATATAATTAAGGGTGAAGTGATTAATTAAATGCGTTAAAGAATCAAACGCATACATACATCTGAAAAACATTTATTAATAATTAAAATTTTAAGAATCGTCTCTTGTTTACAGAGAATGGATTTTTTCACACTATAAAGTGATCAAAAAACTTATTTCTAAATTCATAAAAGAAAAAATATGGCTAAAGTTCATATATTCATTTGTGCTATCATTATCATTTTTTCCCTATTTATTTCTATAGCAAACGTTGGTGGTATAGGTAATTTTTATCAAAACACTTTTAAATTTTGTGGACACTAGTACCCTGATTTAATTTTTATCAACACTTTTACTACTTCTTTGCTATACAAAATTCAATATCATACCATTTTATTTATTAATTTATAGAGTTAAATCTATTTTTGGTCAAAATATCTCAAATATTTTTAGTCTCTATAAAAATTTTCACAGGTATTGATCCTTGGTCAAATATTTTCCGTCACGATCTATAGTCGCTATAGTTTAAGTCGATTCATGTATATTATTCGAAATTTTGTATTTTTTCCGCAATCTTGTTTATTCCATTATAGAAGCATCTCACAACACAATTTAATTTTTTTAACAAAATATAGTTATATGAATTTTTAAGTTTTTGACACTTAAAAATTCATATTTAATTTATCTTAAATTAAAAACTTTTAAATTTTTATGGGAAAAATTCTTTTAATATTATAAACAGAGAGTACCAAAACTAATTCAAAAATATGAAAATTTACATGAGTTGACAAAAAATTATCGCAGAAAATATCAAGGAAACCAACAAAATTATTATAAAGACTAAAACCAAAATTTAAAATATAAAAATCATAAACTTATTTAACCTAATGATACTGATATCAAATAAATACCAAGATAACTAAGAATTTGCGTTTAGATTTTCTTTTATCTTATTGTAAATTGTTTCAAGCATTTTAATACATTTTCTTAATTCTTATTTGATATTTGATATGACAGAACCATTACCTAGCTGTGAAAAGGATGAGGATTGTCCAAAGCTTCTGTGTTGGCTTCCTGATGTTCCAAAATGTATGCATCAAATGTGTGGATGTGCCTCACGAGAAGATTAAGTTATATGTTCCAAAGAAGTAGTAAAAGTTGCGGCAAAAATAAAAAATAAAACAGAGGCCGTAAAAGTTAACTAAAAATAATAATATTATGTTATTTCTAGCCATCTGATAATGTTGGTGACTTTATGATTTATTTCACAATTATGTTTTTTTTCTTTCTTTTTCTGATGTTTAAGTTTCATTGATGTATGCAAGTTCATTATAATAATTATGAAAAATATAAATTATCAAAAAAAAACTTATGATAAATATAATAATTCTGCTGTTTTGTTCCATTTTTTATTTTTTTTGTCACAAATTGTTATTATTATATTAATTTAATAACAAAAAGATAGAAAAAAATGTTAAAAACGGTGTCATTATTATTAACGCCAAAATCAAACTCAAGAACCATGAATTTTTTAATAGCAAATAAATTATATATAAATAGGAGAGAAAAAATACACAAGAGAGTTCAAAAAAGTAGTAAATTCTTAAAGAAAAATGAAAATACAATGAACTCGTAGATAAAAAGCTCATAAGCGTCCTTAGAGTAGATCGGGTGTAACAACCTGGGCCGCTTCTCCCGGCACTACCACCCCCCACGATCTTCCCCACCCCTCTCTAGTGAAGTATTTGCCTTCTGTAAAAATCGAACCACGTTATCCTGGGGTTCAAGTACGTGTTCAATCCATTTTCACTATCAATTGGGTTAGTTAGCTATTGGAATTAGTTATTATGCATAACTAATTCTCTCTATTTTTGGGATTATGTTTAGTTACCTATTATTCTCTTTTAAACTTTTAATCTGGTTGGTTATATATAATCTCTATTTCGTCATGCTAATGGTTTATTTCTATGCTTATTATTTTTTTGACGTGAAATTCCGAAATTGATATTTTTACTTAGAGAGTGCTAGACATAGACATCTTATTTAAGGGACATAAAATAAACTCATATATGGAATCTAATTGCCAGACATAGTGTTAGTTTCATAATCGTGATTTTCTTGCTTTTTCTTCTTGTTGGTGTTTGTTTCCTTTGGAAGCTCCTTAGAGCATAAATATTGGGGGTGTCTTTTGACAAAATTGCAATCATGTGTCAGAGTGGTATTGATATTTGGTACTATATGGGGTGTCCAAATTCACCCACGATGTTAAACAATATCACGGTGCTTTGTGTGATTTTTTTTTTGTAACAAATGTTTTTTTATATATTGTGGAGTTAGTGGGACCTAGTTTAGACTTTTTGATGGGTTGTATTGATATTTAGAAAATGTAGTTGAGTTATTTAAAGAGTTGGAGAATATAAAATAATATAAAGAATTAAGTTGAATCCATTTATGCAACAAATATGAGTGTCATGGATGTGGATGCTCTTAGGTGTTTCTTTATGAGAGTTTTTTGTACTCTTGTTTTTTTGTTTGGGGTTCTCAGTACGTCTTGTACCCACCCCCTATTTGTATCTCGTTAATTACTCTTTTATTATATATTAATATAATTGGCCATTAAAAAAAAAGATAGTTAGTTTCATAATCACCTATTATTGGGTCGTAATGCTTTTATAATTGAAATCATGTTGTTTGCCAAATATGAAAACGTACAAAAAACGATAGGTGTAGACATATTTAATCTTTGAAACGTCTATAATCGATTAAGAGGTTTCATTGAAAGAACAATTAACAATATATATACTCCAAATAATTTATCTCTTTATTGTTTCTTCTTGAATTTATTTATGTTGTGAGAAGTTGAATGTTTCAAAATAAAACACAACTTTTATCTTTAATTTTTTTTATTATACTTAAACAATATTAATATTGTTGAACTATTTTGGTATCACACGAGTCTCTATGAATTGGATATTTTACTTTTTTCATAAAAATCGGGTATACTTATTGCAATACTCCTAAACAGTATTAAACTATAAGTATTGCAAAATAATTCATAACGAATGCACTACAATGTCATATCATATGAATTTAGTTTGAAAGAGTAATAAAGCTTCACAATATGTATTGAGTAATTAACATGTTGCATCGTTTTTTTTAACATCAAAAGAATTATGTATAGCTAATAAAAGGATAAGGATTTGAATCCAGCACAAGAGCTACACAAGAGGTATTCTACCTACACTAATAAAAAGAGTAGTACTCCACCCAATCCAGAAAACAAAATCACACATAAGCTATTTTTTTGAACTGAGAAGATCTAATCCAAGTCAAGGAAACTAACGAACTATATATACAATTAAAAGGATTAACACCTCATTCATAAAATAAACAAGGAGCACTAGTCTTTTTTGACAAAAGCCATTTCCACTAGACTAACTTAACTTTTTCAAAAATCTCGTCTAGCACAATTACTTTTTCCGCAAAGACCATTTCATTATGCGCTCGCCAAAGCATCCAAATAACCACGTACGGGCCAAACAAGCAAGAGTCCTTGATAGCATTGTTTCACCTTCCTAAAGATAGCGAGAAGCTATCAAAGAAGGAGGAAATAGTACAAGGCACACCATCGATGGATTAACCACAAACAAAAGATGAATTAACAATGGTCTAAACTCTCCAAGCCGATGGACATAGGATAAGCAAATGCTTTTCCATTTCTAGCATCTCAACGCATGACACACACGACGAAGACTCTCCTTCTTGAATTATTCTTCTAATTGTCAAGTTTGCTCTCGTTGGCAATCAACCAAGAAACGCTTGCCAAGAAAAAACTATAATTTTTAAAGGAACCCAACTATCCCAACTCTTGGCTATAGTCCTCACAAAAGGGAATTTTGAGATAATTAAATACAAAAGTAACGGTAATGTTATCAAATCCAAATTTAAACACTTTCTCTCTGACCTCTCTCTAATATCTCAGATCTGCAATTCATCCCTCTCAAATCCAAATTTTTCTCTTTACAATGTAGACATGGAGGTGGTGGTGGTGCGACGAGGATGCGCTCAGCCCTCCGCACCACCATATCTAGATCGGCGCCGTTTTGTTTCATCTTCTGTTTCGTTTCTTTGTCTTCTGGCGCCGGTCTCTTCTTCGAGTTTGTGTTCTGCTCTCTTCTCCATGGTGTTCCGGCCGTTCGACAGTCATGGCGGTGGTAGCGCCGGCGATGCTTTTTTCCGGCCGATATGGAGTTTTTTGGCGCGGATCTGGAGGTTTTGTGTTGTTTCGGTGTTGCGGTGATGAGATTTGATGTTGTGGTGGTGGTGATTGGAGGTATTGAGGTGTTGGTGGTGATTGGAGGTGAGGATGAGATGGTGTTTTGCGTAACACAATGGAGAAGGCATGGGTTTTGGTTGCTGCGTTGACTAACACAATGGAGTTGGCATGGGTTTTGGCTGCTGTTTAGTGTAACATAATGGAGAAGGCACAAACATGTGCATTCAATTGGATTTCTGGTGCGGTGGTGGCGTTTGGAGGTTGTTGTTGTTGTTTTGGTGTTTTTGGGCTGTATGTGTGTTGTTCAGTGCGTGTTCGATGGAGTGATGGTGGCGACGTTGGATTTGAGTTTGAGATGTGGTGGTGGACGAGGCGTTTTTTGTGTTGAGAGGAATGGTGGTAAGGTTTGTAGGTGTGGCGGGGTTGGTTCCGGTGCTGCCGAGGTGTGGTCGATGCCGCGTGTGATGGGTTGTCGACGGTATGAGAGTCTCTGACTGCTTTCAAATCTGGTGAGATTTGCTGGATTCTTTTCTGAGTCCCTGTTGGTTCCCAAATCTGTTGAGATTTGCAGGTCTCTTTGTATCCGATTTTGCCTATTTTGCGTGGTATTGACTGTTTTCGGGGCGGCCTGTGAGCCGACCCTTGTCGTCTTAGGTTTTTAGGCTATTGTTGAACCATCTTTCTTGGCTTACGGAGCTGCTTCTTGGATTCCAATGGGCCGAGCGCTTTTGATTCGAGTTCGGGAGTTAGAATCTAGTGGTATCTATGTAGGTAGAGTTGATGTCTTCTTAGGTGCTTTGGAGTGTTCTTTTTAGGAGTGTCCTCCTTTTGGGTGGATCCTTTTAGGTGTTGGTTAGGTGTTGGAGTGTTTGCTTTTGGTGTTGTTGTTATTGGTGTTGGCGTTCCGCATATATACGGCGCCTTTGTTATGTATTTTCTTTTTCACTGGTCTTTGTTCGTCTTGAGCAGAGATTTGGTTAATAATATATTTGCCGTTCAAAAAAAAAATACAAAAGTAGGTGGAGCTAACGGTGAACTCACGTCCGAGAACGGTAAATTTTCTAGAGAATTTTTGCATCATTTGGACTTGGGCCTTGTTGGGTCTTGGTATTTTTTCAAAATGTGTGTTTTTCTTAAAGAAAAAAGAAGTATAGAAAAAGAACTATAATTATAAATTATAAAATGAAAGTATTATTTGAGCATTAATAAACGTATTTCTACATGGTGCAAATACAATCTTTATCAACATAAGGAAAAAGAAGTATTAGAATTTGAGAGGCATATACTTAATCACAAAAGCTAGTTTGAGAGTTGAAGTTTGCACTACTTTATAAAGACTATAATTACTATATCTCTAGCCAATGTGAGACTTCTAACACACCCTCTCACGCCCAGCACTATTGGGCTTAGTGCGTGGAATCAACAACAATGGATGGCTCAAATATGGGAGGTCTCCACAACAAACAACAAATGGATCTAGGATAGATTCTGATACCATATTAAAATATAAGAGGCATATACTCAACCACAAAAGCTAGCTTGAGAGTTGAGGTTTGCACTACATTATAAATGTTATCTTTGCCACATCTCTAGCCAATGTGGGACTTCTAACAAGAAGTACTCCTAGTTTCAATCCAAGTATATAAAATGAGTAAGACAAAAAATGTACTCTCCAATCCAAATGAGGAGAATTCTTGAATTATTAGGGCACATGATAAGACACCCTTATATGGAAATTTTGCATTTAATAAGTCAAGACATTTAATGCATCAAAAGTAAAAATACACAAAATTCCAAAACATAATTTCTATTTTTGCCTTCTTATCATGTGCCTTAAGGGCACAAGTTAACATTCTCCTTTTTACAAAGCCATATTCAAAATTTTCCATTTCAATAAATAAAACCACAAACCAATAAATCTCTTCTCCCAATTAATATACATCAACAACAAATCTTAAAGCAAATAATTATTTTTGTCACTTTTATCACTTTTCCCAATAACTCATTCCATTTCCATTAAATTTTTATATCTATTACTCATCAAATTACTCCCTTTTTACCAATATCATATAAATTAACTTGTCTCCCTTTACTATCCACACACTACCCTTTCTCCCTTTTCTTCTTGAATCATCATCATCATGTCATTTCATCACCACCCTGAATTTCATAGGAAAATAAGGCAACATAAGAAGCTTGTAAGCATATTTACAATATGATCTTTTTTTCCCTTTTATTTATGCATGTTTATTATAAAAATGTTAATATATTTTTAAATTTTTTGTTGTAGAGGATTCCTAAGAAGTATGTGGAGAAATATTGGACAAAAATGTCAAATCCAATTTTCCTTAAATTTCCAAATGGTGTTGAGCAAAAAATATTTTGGGTGGAGAGAAATGGTGATATTTGGTTTCAAAAAAATTGGGAAAATTTTGCAAAGCCTCTCAAATATGGAAATGTCTTAACTTTTAAGGTTAGGATATTTGGTGTTAATGCTTTAGAAATAAACTATTCCAAAATCAAATCCATAGAAGATAAAGAAGAAGTTATTGATGTGAGTGATGATGAGAGTGATGATGAAGTTGATGAGAGTGAAGAAGATGAGTTTGAAGATGATGAGAGTGAAGAAGATGAAAGTGATGAAGATGAGAGTGATGATGATGACTATGAAATAATGAAGCAACATCAAAGGACAACAAAAAGCAAGAGAAAAATTCATAAAGGCTCAAGTGAGTGAGTTCATCAAAAAATTTTGTTTAATTTCTTATTTGTCTTGTAATATTTTTCATTTTTTTTACATTAAGTGTTGTTTGTTTCAATTTTTTTGTTATAAAAATACTTTTTTGAGAAATAATTATTTTGAAGTTTATCATTTGTTTATTGCAATTTTTTGTTTTAAAAAAAATTAGAAGCTAAAAAGAAAGTCTTAATTGTGTTCAAAACTCACTTTGTAAGTAGTTTTTTAACTTTCATTTGTAAGTAGTTTTTTTAACTTACATTTCCTCTAGATAATTTTTCTTCAAAAAGTCCTTTTATTATGGTAAAAAACAATTAAAAAATATTTTTCTTTCTTTGTAATATCAAAATATAATCACAAAATTATTCAATATTAAATGTTAGTTTTCTTTAGGTACTCAAAATTATATTTTTAACTCCTAAAAAATATTTTTTAAATTATTGAATACTAAATGGCATAAAGTTTGTTTTAGTGTGTATAAAATTCCCCTAGAGCTGAGGATCCGAATAGGAAAAAAAAATGATTTAATTATTTTTAATTTTGTAGGTAGTAGATGGGAATCCCTTTTTTCCAAGTTGTATTGTCAAATTATAATGCAAATGGCTATTTCTCGGTAAGTTTGCTATTTAAAGTTGTATATATATATATATATATATATATATATATATATATATATATATATATATATATATCAATTTTGGCTTTAGTTTTATCTGTAATAAATTACCATAATTTGAATAGACAGATTCCAAGAGAGTTCTCCGGAGAACACTTGAACAAAACAAAGCATTACAAACATTAATTCATATAGTAAAAATCCAAAAAACATATCATACAAATCATACCAAAATACAAAGCCTAAAATTTCAGAGTTTACAAATATTTCATATGGTTAAAATCCAAAAGATCGACCATTTCATAGAAATCATACCATAATACAAATACAAATCATAAAAGTTTAGAGCTAAGTTACCTCTAAACTTTTATGATTTGTATTTGTATTATGGTATGATTTCTATGAAATGGTCGCATCTTTTGAATTTTAACCATATGAAATGTTTGTAAACTCTGAAGTTTTAGGCTTTGTATTTTGGTATGCTTTGTATGATATGGTTTTTGGATTTTTACTATATGAATGTTTGTAATGCTTTGTTTTGTTTTAAATTATATTGGTCAATATATATATGTATATATATTTTGTAATTATTTTCTATTTTGCGTGTATGTCTAAATGTGTGTTTGAACTCTAAATGTGCGGAGAAATTGAGTATGAAACTATTGAAGTTTCTGAAAAAATTTAGTTAGTGGCGTTTGGCTATTAGATTGGATAGTTTTATATTAATTATTTGGCTGAAGTGTTTTATTATGACAACGACACTCCTAGAAAAGACGCAGGCACAAATCCAACTGCGCCATCTAGAGTCAAAACCAAATCTCCTAATCAAATAATCTAGCAAAGATCAACTTACCGAATCATATGATTTCTTGAAATCCGCCTTAAAGATAAGACATTCATTTCTACACGGCTTACCGAAAACTATAATCTCATTAACTGTCATCACCCCGTCAACCAACCGTCTACCCTTAATAAATACCGACTAATTATAAGAGATAGGGTCGTCCATATCACCAGCTAGAACTTTAGCTACCAACTTATACAAAGATCCAACAAAGAAATAGGTTTAAAATCCCCAATCCTAAGGGGGAAACTATACTTTCAGGATAAGGTATACGAAATAGGAAGAAAAAAATCCTCGACAGATTTGCATGAAAATAAGCCACCTATTAATCAAAAGTTCATAAACACGACTATTTAATTCTCGATGGAAATATACCGCCGATAAAAGTATTTTGCGGCAGTTGAAACCGTCACCGCTTTCTTGAACCGTTGTAGTGTTTATTGATCAATACATAGTTTGTAAGTTTCTTTCCCACCCCCTTATAAGTTAAGAACACACCAGGGAAAAAAGAAGCTCCAATGTAGCTTTTACGAATTGTTAGAAATAATGTAAAACCATTGATGTAGCTCTATCCTAACAACTTAAGCTTTTGGGATAATCGGTTATTTGACATGATATCTATGATTAAGTGGTCTAGAGTTCGATCTAATTAAAAAGTGGAATTTAAGCATATGATAGGTGAACCTATGCATTATCTACGCTTCAAGCCTATGAAGACTCTTGCATGATGTAGCTCTATCCTTACAACTTAAGCTTTTGGGATAATGAGTTAATTGACACAAATTACTAACTAAACAAACAAACTAAAAAAATAGCGTCTTTATTTTGTGTTACTTTTGGTGCAACAAAATAAATTTAGATTTTTAACTTTAAAGAGTAATATTAGTTCTATCTCTATAATTAAATTTGACTTGAAGTTAAAATCTTTGTCCCATAAAGGGTGATTCATTTGGTAGCTACTAGAAATATTATTGGAGTAACTAAGTGATAAGTGCGATTTGCAGTTTCAAAAAATAAGTATTTCGAATATCGTATCCACATAGCCTCGGTGCGATATTAAAAATCCTCAACAACTAATATTATTTTAAGTATAAGAAAATGATGTGTTTGTTACATTTAAATTCACAACACAGATAAATTTTGGAAGAAATAATAGAGAGACAAACTATCGGGATTAGATATCCTTAACTACTCTTCTAATGCAATCTTTAATCGATTATATAGTTTTCAAATTTCAATTATGTTTTCACCTATCACTCATCGTACATTCCCGTGTCCAGAGAACAAGAGTTTCGTTTCTACTTATTAACTCCCGATGTCACAAGTGATTAATCAAAATAACAGCATTACGACCCAATAGTATTATGACTATGAAATTAATATTATGTCTAGTTATTAAATTTCATAGATGAATTTATTCCATGTCTACCTCTTTCTAAATCAGAATATCAATTTCATAATTTTACGTTAGAAAAAACATTAAACATAGAAATAAACCATCAACAACACAAAATATAGAAAATGATCCAAATTAATTGAACAAGTTTTGTATGGGTCCTAACGAGAAGGACTACTAATTAACTTTTTCTTATATATGAGACTAGAGGAAGTATTAATTAACACTAATAGTTTCATAATTAAAGAAATTATTATCATTCAACATAGAATCCTGAACAACAACAGTGCTGCAACCCCTGCCTGCCCTGTTTTTGAAATTCAATTTGTTTCCTAATTAAGCTAATTATTTCACAAACAATACAATCAAAGCAAAAGCACAGTCCTTGTTTTCCTCTTTTATCTGTGCAAATCAAATTCTTGTCCTGTTTCCCTTACAAACTTAGCTGGAAAAATTCAGAGTTACTTTTATTATATTAATTCATATTTATTAATTACACGGTAAAAATGAGAAGTTAATTTGGAACAACAACTTTTAATTAATTTAACACAAAGCATGCAGAGTAATATAGAAAAAGCATTTCATTCATTTTCTTAAATTGTAATCTCTTCAATTCAAAGCCCTCTCTCGTTTGAAACAATTTCTCATTGTCATGTTAGAAATAATATAAAACCATGATGTAGCTCTATCCTAACAGCTTAAGTTTTTGGGATAATCGGTTATTTGACATGTCACACAAGTAAGTGTAGTTACATATCACCGCATGTAGACGGGAAATCGAAATCAAACAACGTCGCATTGAAACAACAAAATCATTAAAAAAATACAAGAAAAACTTTATCCATTTGAGAAGCACTTATGTAGATTAAAACAGATAAAAAAAAAAATGTACAAAGGTGATTTGCCAAATCAAAATTCTCCTCGCCACACTATTTGTTATTTTTAACAAAACTCAATCCATTTGTGATTTTTAACAAAAACACTATTTTTAACAGAACTCACATGCATTTCAGATTATCACAGTTACATTTAATAGTACATGCTAGAAATGGAGAAGCAGCTTTTAATATGCCATAAAACTTCCTTTGCTTTTTCCTTCATTTACAAACATTAGAGAAAAACACAATACAAACTTGCATTTTTATATTGGTGAAAGTGAATAAGTTGGACAAATACAGACTAGTTAGACCATATACAATGGTGTTTAAATTTGAGTGTTGAATGGTGTTTAATGTGTTGAAACTATTGTAGTGGGGTGTTGAAGATTGATGTGGAAGAGAGAGATGATGAAAGGTTTAAACATGTTGAATGCTGCAAAGGGGGACAGGTGTCGCGTTCAAATTTGCTGCACCAGGCGCGTGTAGTACACGCATAGACAGGGAGTGTGGAGTTGAATGGAAGGCGGAGAGAGAAACTGCTGGTGGACAAGTGGCAAAATGTTATTGGTCAGCTGATTTTTATCACATTAATACTTTGAACTCAATTATTTCATTGCAAATTAATTTTTAATTTTTTTTATTGTTTTTTCAAAATTCATAAATTTTTTTTGTCTATAAATAGAGACTTGGTTCATTTGATTTGGACACAGAAAAAAAAACTAAGTTTTTCACTATCTTAATCTTATTATTATCTTTTTATTAGTGTTTATTTTGAAGTTTTAGTCTTTTTTTAGGGAAATGAGTCTCAATAATCATTTCAACACCCAAAATTCTTCTAATTTTCCCAATATTTTGTATTGTACTAATTACGTTGCTTGTGTATTGTATTGCATTTATAATTATTTGTATCGTATTAATTACATTAATTGTGTGTTGAATTACATTTCTAATTATTTGTATCGTACTAATTACGTTATTTGTGTGTTATATTTTAAATTAAGTTAAGATGATTTCTATGGTATAAATTATTTAAATAAATTTTGTTTTAATTTTAATTACGTTACTACAAAATAAATTGTTAAGTGTTTGTTATTTTAATTTAATTTTAATCGATAATTGTAATTTAATGTAAATCACAAAAATTTAAATTTAAATTTAAATAAGAATATGAAATAGAAAGTGATGGGGTATAGAAAGTGGTGGGGTAGGGTGTTGAATAGAAAAACCATTGGAGAGAGTAAAAATTGAATGAGTGTTGAATGATTAGGTGGAAGAAAGAGAAAATGATGTGGAGTGAAAAAGTGGGTGTTGAATGGTAAAACCATTGTAGATAGTCTTAACGATATTGTAAGAATTCAGACTGTGAATAAGCTATAAATGGAATGCCTTTGCTTTTCAGATTTTGAAAAGCAGCTTTTAATTTACCACAAAACTGTCTTTGTTTTTTCCTTCATTCATTCACAATAAATTATTATTAAAATAACTCTCTGTCTCACTTTGAATACTATCATCACATCACACACACAATCTCTCACTCTCTCATTACAAACCAAATCTCAATACATTTCTCATTCTTATCGTTCAAGTTTCAACAAAAGTCTCTCTCAATCATGTCTTTGTATTGTGGCCCTCCAAAGTTCTTCAAGATTATCCAAAACCATGAACTCCAAAATCATGAGCTTGTAAGTTCTTTCTTCTTTGTGACTGTTCTGCTTCGGTTCATAAAGAGAATCTTTGACTTAGTTTTGTTATTATATGTTGCAGAGGGTTCCAAAGAAATTTGTGGAAAAACATTGGAAAGAAATCCCAAATCCAGTAGTGATTAAACTCCCTAATGGTGTTGACAAAAAATTATTTTGGGTGAAACATGACGGCGATATATGGTTTCAAAAGAATTGGGATAAAATAGCTAAGTATCTCAAATTTGGATATGTTGTTGTATTCAAATATATGGGAGGTTCTTGTTTTCAACTTGAGATATTTGGACTCAATGCTTTGGAAATCGATTATTCCATTTTCACAGATCAAGTCAAAAGAGAAGCTGAGTTTGATGAAGATGAAAGTGATGAAGATGAGAGTGATGATGAAGAGAGTGATGAAGATGAATATGAAATAATGAAGCAACAAAGGACAACCAAAAGGAAGAGAAAAACTGATGAAGATGAGAGTGAGTTTGTCAAATTTCCATTTTAATTTCGTATTTGTCTTTTAATATTTTTCCTTTTTATTTTTTTTACATTAAGTGTTGAATGTTTCAGTTTTTTTATGCAAAAAAAATAAATATATTTTTTGAGCAATAATTACTTTGAAGTTTATTCAATGCTAAATGTCATAAATTGATTTACTTTTTATTTTTTTATTTTGTAGGTAGTGGCAGTGGAGGCAGGATCAAAAAGGTCAGAAAATGTTCATCAAGAGATAATGATGCCAATCCCTTTTTTGAAATTGAACTATCAGATTATTATACCCATGGCAATTTCTTGGTAAGTTTGCTATTTAAAAAAATATAAATATATATATATATATACCACCGATTATGGCTTTAATTGTATCTCTAATGAATAAATAAATTACCATGATTTGAATAGATGATCCCAAGTAAGTTCTCTAGAGAACACTTGAACAAATTTGTAGGCACTGCAACCCTACAAGTTGGTAAGGAAATGCCAATCAAAGTGAACATGAAATTTGATGCCAAGAATAGAAGATCCACCATAGGTTCTGGTTGGAAGTTATTTAGGAAAGAATATAACTTGCAAGTTGAGGATTCTTGTAAGTTTGTCATGATTCAACGCCGACCATCACTTGTTTTCAATGTTATTATTACTCGAGTCAAGGAGGGAGCAAGCGGTAAGAAGTTGCGTGGTTGGAAGCAAATTGGAAACAATTCTTGGATGTTAGGAAAATAGAGATTAGAGATACTTCGATGACAAAAATCTGTGTTTAAAGTTTCAATGTTAGGACATTAAGCTGTTTGATGTATGTTGTTCACTGGACATTAAGCTGTTTCAATGGTAGAACATTTCTATGCTTTGTAGTTTAGTATGATTTCTATGATGTGGTCTTTTGGAGTTTAACCACATGAATGTTTGTAAACTCTGAACTCTTAGGCTTTAATTTGTATTTTGGTGTTTATCTTTGGAGTTTTACTATATGATGTGGTCTTTTGTTGTGTAACAAAATTTAGACATAATATTTAGACACACATTATAATTTAGTGATTTTAAATATATTTTTTATATGAGTGTATGTCCAAATGTGTGTCTAAACTTTTGTACCACGGAAAAAGTTCTCCAATATTATTCAATGGAATGAGAAAAGACTAAGTTCTCCAAACAAATTAATTAAAAATTACCAAAATTATTCGGTGGAATAATTGTTAGGAAGGTAAAGAAATAATTTTGTTTTGGAAGAGCTATGAAATTTGGATGTGGTTATTTCATTTATTGAATATAAAATAACATAAAGTGTTGATTTCAATTGATTAGCCTTGAAGAATATTACGTTGGTGCAAAACTTCGGTCATTTGTTGCGCAAGATAGGATAAAGAATCGGATAGGATGATGATAGGATAAACATTTATCATATCACATGTTTGGTGCACATATGCATAGGATATGATACTAATAAGATAGACATTTATCCTAAAATAATTATATAAATTTCAGGAACTAGTAGAACATATATTTTTTTCATAATTCGATTTTCCAATATTGGGAACATTTTTTTTGAACGGCAAATATATTATTAACCAAATCTCTGCTCAAGACGAACAAAGACCAGTGAAAAAGAAAGTACATAATTGATTGTCAAATGACGAGAAATATTAAAATAAGGAAAAAAAAATTGATTGTCATATGCTACAATGAAGTAATAAAAATCCCATAATCAACAAGAAATGCAAGAGGGTGGGAATTGAAGGAGGTACTTTGAGGAAAAATAAATCACGCTTTTTTGCTATCAGGTCGTTATCTTAGCTAAAAATAAGGATTAAAATAATAAAGGTTTAATAGGATATGATTAACAATAGGTTTAATTTATCCTTTCTTTTTGTGCACCAAACAAGAGATTTAGATAGGATAAAATAGTTTTATCATATCATATCTCTCTATCATGCGCACCAAAGAGCGTGTAATGCAGTGAGAGTAAGATTTCAATTATTTAGCCAAATCAACAAATTGATGGAGTTGGAATGGAAAATTAAAGTGTGTCATACTTATCGTGAGGCTAATACATCCATAAAATGTACAAAATAGATTATTAAAGTACACAACGCTCAATTCGTCCTACCCCATTACATCTTGTTGAATATGCCTTGAAATCTTAGTTACGAAAATAAGAAAATCATGATTTTGGGAGCTTTTGCCAGTTTACGTTCAGGCGTGGGATATTGGGCGGCCAGGCTGCAGAGTTGGGCTTAATTCTGCTTGTTTACGCCCAGGCGTGTGAGGCTGGCGCTCAAGCATTACAGGCCAGCCTGACATGTATAAAATATGATTTTTGGTTGGATTCTGTTTTATTTTAAAGCATAATTGTTTTTGTTATTTAGACATATATTTTTCTATAAATTGAGGTTGATTTATTCATAGAAAAATAAGAGTGGAGGAAATTATGATTAGAATTTACCACCACAAAGGCTAGAGTTTTAGAAAGAAACAAAAGGGGATTTATCTTGGTATAATTCTAGGGGTTGGGCGAATCATCATTGAATTAACATTAGGTAGACTAGATCAAATTGAGTCTCTTGGAAACGGGAAGAGATTCGGGACTTTGGTAGAATTAGGATTGAAGGCTAATTCTTGTAACCCTTTGGGAATCTTGTGTAAAGTTACTCGTTTGATTATAGTGGAACGGATAGCTGCTCTCTCCTCCCGAGTAGGTTGTTTTGACCGAACTGTAAACAAATATCGTGTGTTCTTCTTGTTCTTTTATCTTTCTCCTGACGTGCTTATTTTCTTTTAGATTACTTTAATTATCATCTCTATCAACTTTAATTTAGTTGCTTAATTCTATTTGTTTCACTGATCAAATTTTTTATTGGTTTGATTTTCGACGAATTCACAACACATCAATAAAGTGTACCATAAAAAAATTAGTTGGGATATTATTGATATATGATAGTATAAGGGTAAAGAAAATGGTCCAAATTGAACAATTTTTTTTATGGTTGGGCTCTAAATTCTAATCCATCGTGTCATCATGCGCATGTTAAAAATGAAACCACAATATTTATTGAGTTATTGATATATGATGATAGTAAATGTTTTATTCAAACCAAATCATTCAACATGACAAATCTTGAAATAAAACCTGCACAAACCAATAAATATCTTCTCCCAATTAAATACACATTTCAAAACAAATTCTTAAAGCAAAATAAATTTATTGTCACTTTTTTTCACTTCCCAACAAGCCATTCCATTTCAATGAAAGTTTTCTTAACTTTTCTCTACTTACTCATCGTACCCCCTTTTTACAAACATCATATAAATTTGTCTTCTCGATCAAACAACAATACACAAGACACATTCAAATCATGTCATTTTATTATTACCCTCAATTTCATAGGATAATATTTCAAGATAAGAAACTTGTAAGCATGTTTCAAATCATGGTAATTAATTAGAGATACTAATTCAAACCAAAATTCTACATTTATTTTATAGCAAATTAACTTACCAAAAAACTGCCATTAGCATAAGATTTTGTCATTACAACTTCAAAAAATGGGATTTTGATTATTGTCTCTCACAATAACAACGGCAGTTTTTTTTTTTATTCTTTATCATGCCGTCCTATGCTACTACCTACAAAGTTAAAAAAATAAATAAAAATTCTGAATTTACAAGGTACAGATTCTAGTCCTTAGCTCAATGGGCCTTTACTACACATTAGAAATTATATTTTAGAAGTTAAAACAATAATTTTGAAACAGGATTTTTCATTTTCTTCTTGCCCATTATGCTTCTAATTCCTAAACTATTTTTTCAGAATATAGTATACATGAACGTAACATATTGGGCTCAATTTTTTTTTCCTCTGTACTATTCATTAAGCAATGTATTCTTATTTATAATTAATCATCCATCATTATCGTCCTATTCAAATAGTTCAATTGTGGTTTAACTAGTTAGAACCGATAGAGCTGTAATTAAAAGGTCACACTTGTTGGTTTACGCGGAACAATGATCATTTGGATTTGGCTTAAAGCAACCATACAAATGAGTTTGACATCACATCTTAAGCCAAAATCTTAAGACATTAGATTTATAGATTCTTTCACTTCTAAATTGTTCATTCATACACTTACACTGCCGATGTCGCTGTACTCATGGACACGTTGTATGACTACCTTTGTCAAGAAAACTTTCAATATATACAATGAGTCGGTTGAATCATCGGCACTGATTCCTGTTGTTACCGGAGTTAAAAAAATAATTTTTCAGCTACCGAAGATATTACTGGGTTGAGTCGCGGACTAGGTCGCTCTCTTTAAGACGTTTCGTGACACTGTCCAAAATTGTGCAAGCAGACTATCAACCACGAAGTCCCAGGATAAAACAGCTCAGTTACAACTGTATACCGATTTACTACTGCACGGTAGAAATCGGTCAAAGAATACACCTTCTTAAATGGTACTACGATACCACTCGAATTGATACTACGATATCAATCTATGACTCAGTGGTACTACGATACCACCCGTATTGATATTACAATATCAATATATATGAGTCAACGGTACTACGATACCACCAATATTGATATTACAATATCAATCAATATAATGACACCGAGGTCATTTTAATATGGTACTAAGAACATTCTTAAATCAAAGGGATTATGGTACTATGGAACTAGTGATACTATATATGATCACTTCTTGAAAAAATAATACAAGTGAGTTGGATACCACATTTTTTTACCTAAAATCTTAAGACATTAGGTCAACTTAAACTAATCTCACTTATAAATTATTCAACCTCCATTTTTCTAAATAATGTAAGTTTTAACTTACCTCACATTTGTCGTAACAACATCAATTCAATCCTCTGTCTAATTTTTAAAACATTGGTTTAAGGTCACCTTATCCATTATATAGCCTTCATATTTCCACACCTACACGTTACATATTGTAATTTTCACCTCCTGGTGACTAGTCCAATTCTTATAAATTATGTTTTCCTTAGCTCACATAAATATTTTATTTTTAGAATATATTTAGTTTGCTAAAAACATACGTGATTGTACAGAACAACCGCAATTGTATAGTATTTTATTTTAAAATTGTTTTTAGGATTGAACAAGAAGACAAAAAATTAGATAAAAATTAAAATTCCAGTAATAATAACATTATTAAATAGAATAATGTTATTAATAAAATTTATCAAAATAGTCTTTGTAGAACATTTTTCCCCTTTATTTGTTAGGACGTTGCATTAAATAGAATAAATAATGTTTGGTCATGTGAGCTTAGCTCAATTGGTAGGACGTTGCATTATATATGCAGTGGTTGGAGTTTGAACGTCGGTCATTCCATTTATCCACCTTATGAATGAAGTTTCTAGTCACTAGGCTACTTAACAAAAAAAAAGAATAAACAAAGTTTGATTTGGTTATATTTGAAACGGAAAAATAGAAAAAACATTTATAAGTCAAATGACAATGTCAATATTATTAGGTTAGACTTTACCCGAGTTCAAATATAAAACCTTGTAATTGTGTGTGAGTTTCGCTAGTATTTATCACTTTATCTACGAACAAGAGAATAAATCCATATGACATACTTTTATTTATATTTGAAATCAAAATGAGTAACTTATCAATACACCTCGTCCCGTGAGCTTAGTTCAGTTGGCAGGGACATTATATGAGATATATGCAGGGGGCTGGAGTTCGAACCCCGATCACCTCATTTATCCACTTTAAGGGTGAAATTTATAATCATTAGGCTAATAAAAAAAACTTGTCAATACACCTCATAAGTTCCCAATATACCATTATAGATAATTAAAATGATAAATAAATATTATTTAATTTTATTCGACCGTTACAGTAATTATTTATTTCCCAAACGGCCATCAATAGTCAATAGTTGAATCATTTTGGTGAATATTATTATAACTTTATAAGTTTCTTTGCTCTAATCTAGAGTCACTATAACGTTATTTCTAAGTTCTCGTGAATCATCATCATGTCATTTCAATATCGCCCTGATTTTAGAATAATATTGCAAGATTCTAAGAAGCTTGTAAGTTGTAAGCATATATATATATATATATATATATATATTAGAATATAATTAAACATCATATTTACAATATGTTCCAATACTTAAAAGGTTTTATTTATTTATATATGTTTATTTTTAAAATGTTATATGTTTCTAATTCTAAACTTTTTGTTGCAGATGCTTCCCATGGCATATGTGGAGAAATATTGGGAAGGAATATCAAACCCAATATTCCTTATATTCCCAAATAATGTTCAACAAGAAATATTTTGGGTGGAACGTGATGGTGAAATTTGGTTTCAAAAAAATTGGGAAAATTTTGCAAAGTTTTTGAAATATGGATATGTTTTAACTTTTAAATACATAGGTGGATCATATTTCAAGGTTAAGATATTTGGTGTCAATGCTTTAGAGATAAACTATTCCAATATTAGAAAATGTGTAGATGAAGAAGTTGTCGAAGAGGAAGAAATTGTTGAAGTGACTGACGAGAGTGATGGTGAGAGTGATAATGAGAGTGATGATGAGTATGAAATAGCCATGAAACCTCGAATTAGGATGAGAAATGACAAGAGAAAATTTAATATGGATTTAGATACTACCCAACAAATATTTTCAGGTATGTGCTTCATCCTAATTTCATTCTTAATTTCATCTTTCCATATTGGAACTTTTTCTTTTTTACTTCAAAATATTAATAGTCATTTGAAAATTAACTACTCAAGAGTTTTTCATTAAGGGTCATTTCAAAATATTAAGAGCCATTTGAATAGCAATTTTAAAATAATTTTTTTATAATTTTTTTTGGGTAGGATTTTTTTTTCTTGTTTATATATATCGGAAGAAAAATGTTATTTCAACATAAATTTCCAAACAAAAATACAATAAACCTAGTATTCTGCCATTTTTTTTTTTTTTACTTTTTTAATACTTTTTGCATGCCGCAGGACCCGTGTACAGAGAGGGATAGAATACGGATGTCGTATTTTTGTCCATAGAAATGTGTTCATATAACATAGCTCATATTGAAATTATTATATATGAATAAAAGACAAAAACTGTGATTTTTTATTATGAATTTTTTTCTTCCTAAAAGGCTATTAAATTATAGCTTATGACGAAAATAAATTATTATTAATGTAACTTTGCAGGTAGTAACAATGTAGCCATGGTAAAGAAGGCTAAAAAATACCCAACAATTGTAGCCGGTGATGAAAGAGGCAACAATGAGTATCCCTTTTTTGAAGTTAAATTGACACCATCTTATGTCAATGGCACTTTTTTGGTAAGTTTACTATAGAAGAATATCTATTAATTTTTTTTATTTTAATTAATATCTCTATTAAACCATGATTTAAAACAGGGGATACCAACTAAGTTTTCAAGAGAATACTTGAATAAATTTGAAGGGACTGCAACCATAAGGGTTGGTGACGATGAAAAGACTATGGAAGTGAATGTGAGGTTTGAATATGGCAATAAAAGATCTATTATAACCACAGGTTGGAAGTTACTTAGTAAAAAATATAACTTGCAAGTTGACGATGTTTGTAAGTTTGTGATGACTCGACAAGAGCCACTTTCATTTACTATTATTGTTACTCCGTCCGAAAAAGGACCAAGCCCAAAGAAGTTGCTAGGTTTTTTTCCTTTCTTTCTTGATTTCGATTTTCTTGGTTATTTTTCCATTAAAAATATTTTTTGATTGATATATTTGATTAACATCTATATTACTTATGACAAAGGTTATAAAGAAGGGATCACTTGTGATAATAATATTGTCCAAAGGAAAGATATAGGAGTAACTTCTACGAGTCGTCATAAAGTATCTTTTTTTGAAGGTATTATTTTAACTTCTTTAAAGTTTGTCGTTTTTATTATTCTAACAAAAATATTGAGTTCAAGTGATTAATGAATTCTCATCAATTCAGAAGAATTCGAAGGCTTAAAAGAAATATATTGTTGGGAAGGATTCTTAAAAATTTATTTTTTCACATAGTTTATTGATTTTTTTTTTATTTGGCCTTTGAAATTATTGATAATTTCTATGTTTTTGTGATTGTATCCTTAAAATTTAATTTTAAATACTTGTGAATTTGAAATAAATTTTAGTTATCCTATCGAACTTTTAAATAATTGGTGATTGGGCCGGGCCATAAACAATACATAAGAGTTCGAAAATTGCTCTTCCGACCCCTCGACATTCTTTTTTACCCCCAATAATCCAATTTCGCCCTTGTAGCAAACTTCGGTTCGAAGAAACCGATTTTTTTTTAGTGCAAATTTAGAGAAATTTCGATTTTTAAAAACCGAAAACTTTTTTCAAGGCAAAAAAAATTTTGATTTTAAAAATCAAAGTTTTTTGCAAGGGCAAAATTGGAAATTCAGGGAGTAAAAAAGAAACACGGGGGATCGGTTGAGAAACTTTCTAAGAGTTCAAGGATTCGATTATCTTTTTATACTTCTGTAACCTAACCATCACAAATTATTGATTTGTCTAGAAACATAATTAGAATTTTATAACTTCAAATTCTATAATAAAAAAAATTTGGGTACCTTATTTTAATTATAGAAGTGTTTTTTTTACAAGATATTATAGATATTAATTATCATTTTGTGTTTATGCAGATTCAAAAGGTTGTAATACAATGAAACATAACACATTCAACATTTTGGTGAAAAATAAAAATCCGGTAAGATTTATGACATAAAATATGGTTACTATGATGATATGTAAATAGAGAGATGTTAGAACTACATAAATAAAATAAATTTTTGTTTGTATTTGCAGAATGTACCAAAGGAGTTTATGAACATAGGATGTCATGACAATTATGTGGAGTTGAAAATGAAGGGACAATCGTGGTTAGTAAAAGTAAACTATTGTCCAAGTATTAAAGGTAGTAGATTCAGTGCAGGTTGGAGACAATTTACGCAAGAATGCAATGTGGAGATTGGAGATACATGTTTCTTTGAGTTAATTGATGAGAAAAAATTTGTGTTTAATGTTTTAGTTGTTTGATATATGTTATCCTTCCAAAGTATTAACTAGATGTTTAGTTAAATATATTTCTTTGTTTTTCTCTTTTAATATGTTTAGCTCTACATTTTTATGCTTATTTGCGTTGTAAAAATCTATCTTCGGATCTTTATTTGGCTTGTTTTTAACTTATTCGTTCCTCTTTAGATTCCTTTAAAATAAGACACTTCTTAGCTTTTACAAATCTACTACTACAATAATAAAATTAATTACTCACAATTTTCCTAAATTACCCTCACTAAATCTCATCAATTCTCTAAATTAGTGGATGTAAAGGTCATTTAGCTTTCTATTTTTCAAATTCCGAAATGTGTTTTTTTAATTAATAACAATAATAATAATAATAATAATCAGAATTTAATGACGGTCATAATTAGGTGCATTGGAAAATTAACTCTCAAAAAATAAAGTGAAATGGGAAATGGTCTTATAGGCATAATAATTAAGTGCACCTAATCATTTTCTAATCCTCACTTCTTCAATATGGAAGTTTCATGTAGCTTTAAACAAATCATTTTTTAAATTAATCATAGAAAAAGATTTATGTTAAAAAATATACTTCATTTATCTATTAATTTAATGATCTAATATACCGGTATATTCGAAATTATTAAATAGTTACTATGATGTACTAAATAAATCATACGGGGGCAAAATATGCTATTATATACGAGACAAATTATAACTAATAAAAATTTCAAAATAACATAATACTAAATAAACCATACATGAAAAGAAAAATGATTTATTTTAAAAAATGTTAATTTATCTATTAATTTAATGATCTAAAATACCGGTACATTCGAAATTATCAAATGTACGTACCATAAAATTTTCCTTCGACTCACATTTTGATTTAATACATATGCTTTCAATTCAAATGCGATTTTTTTTAATTATAATGTATTAAATAAACCATTCACTGCTTATCAAAAAAAATAAAATAAACCATTCACTGCACAAAGTATTTTATCACATACCGGATAGATTATAATTGATAAAAAAATCAAAATAACTAACATATACTATACTAAATAAATCATATGCGGGACTAAATAGACTGATTCAATACGGGAAAAAAGAGTTATAATATACTAAATAAATCACACGTAAGGACAAAATATACTACTCCATCCGGTCTATATTATGAGGAACAATTTGGAAATAAAATTTTGTCCTTTTTATAAGAAATTTTGACTAATTTTCAAATGTTTTAAATGTTTAATTTCACTTGTGTCCTTATTTATTATGAGTGAGAATATTAAAAATAAGTAAGTTAGTTGAATTGAGAGTAATTAAATAAGGGTATACATGGAATAAATTTAAAATTAGAAGAATATTAAATGAAAATAACTATGTAAAATATGCTTACTTGGTATGTGTAATTTTTTCAAATTGTTCCTTATAATATGGACCGGAGGGAGTATCACATATGAGACAAATTATAACTAATAAAAAATTTAAAATGACTTAATACTAAATAATTCATACGCGAGACAAAATATGTTTCTGACTCAAATATGGAAAATAATTAATTATAATGTACTAAATAAACAATACATTTGACAAAATATACGATTACATACGGGAGAAATTATAATTGATAAAAAATTTAAAATAACTATTATAAAAAATTCAAAATAAATATCATATATATTAGATAAATCATACATGGGATAAAATACATATGTTACAAATTCAAATACGGAAAAGAATTAATGATAAGGTACTAATTAATCCATACATTTGGCAAAATATGCGTTCATATACAGAACAAATTATTTACATAAAAAATACCGAACAAATTATAACTGTTGAATATTTCAAAATAACTATAATATACGCATAACGTAACGACCCGTGCGAATGCACGGGTCTTTTACTAGTATATATAATTTTTTGGTTCATCTAAAATGAACCTCTTAAAAATGGTTCAAAAGTAAACATTTACCATTTATAATGAAAAATAAATTTTATAATAATAAAAAACAAAGATAGAAAATAAGATTTTTTTTATCAAGTAGTCTAGTGATTAAAATTTTTATTATAAGCTGGATAAGTGACATGGATTACCAGCATTCAAACCACAACTCGTAATGCAATGTTCCCGTCAACGAATATATTATTAAAAATGAATATTATTAAAAATGACATAGTCCATCGTTGGACCGGTCTACATTAGACTGACGTCCCAATCTATCTTTTTTTTTGTCAAATAGTCTAGTGGCTAGAAAATTCACATTCAAAGGTGAATAAGTAGAGTGCCCCGGGTTCGAAACCGGGCTACTGCACATATAGTGTGATATCCTTACCAACTGAGCTAAGCTCACGGGGATACCTCCCAATCTATCTTCTATATATAATTTTTTTTTTTTTGTTTTAAGTCATGATAAAATATGCAATATAAGCTGGCTTTTGTTCCGTAGGCTTAACTCAGTTGGCAGGGACATTGCATTATATATGTAGGGGTCGGAGTTTGAACCTCAGTCATCCCATTTTGTCCTTCATCTTTATGTTGAATCTTGGAATTACTGAAATTTTGGATGTCTATTAATGGGAGGGAAGGAGTAGAAAATATTTCATCAAATCAAAACTTGCTGAATTTTTCTATAAACACAAAAAATGAAATATGAGATATTTATAAGGACTAAAAAATTATTTAATTCAAATGCAAATATTTAACTTAGCGCACGAGCATAATTCAGTTGACAGAGTTATTGCATGCTTTTAGAATTGAGTATTGGGTCATGCTAAACTTGATAGGGAGGACCACGGTTCGATCCCCCGCAACTGCGATCGGGAGGGGACTGGAACCACTTGATGTCAGAACTGACCCCCGAACCAGATTAAACAGGTGGTGAAAACAAAACAAAAAAAGAATTGAGTATTGGGTTTAACTCAACCCTACAAAACCGGCTTGTAAGTTGAGGGTTGCCTCTACTTTTTAAACACATATTCAGACCATCTCGTAACAAATATGAGACTTCTTTAATACATGCAATACATAGAAATCAGAGTTTAAACTTTAATACTTTCATTCTCACCTTAAAAAGATTGAATTCTACTCACTAGACTACTTATCCACAAAAAATTAACTTAGTTATTCACCTTTTAAGGCTGTTACACACTTACACTAGTCCCAACTTTCAACGGTTCCTAATGGAGTATTAATGGCAATATTACCATTGACGAGACAAGCTTAGGTTCATCGATAGTTGAATCACACCGGTGTTCATAGTAGTATTAATTAACATTTCAGCTACTCATTCAAGTTAACCATAAACATTTTTGCTAGTTTCTCCTAAATTGATCGTCATGTCATTTCATCCCCCTCAATTTTTTAAGATAATGCAAAACTATGAAGAGGAGCTTGTAAGCACATTATAAATTATAAATTGCATGTTGCATTTATTTTATTTATACCATTTTATTTTTTCATGCATGCATTTAAAAATGTTTATATTTTTTGTTTCAGAGGCTTCCCAAGAATTTTGTGGACAAATATTGGAAAGGAATATCAAATCCAGTAGTCCTTAGTCTCCCAAATGGTGTTCAACAGAAAATATTTTGGGTAAAGTGTGGTGGTAATATTTGGTTTCAAAAGAATTGGGAAAAATTTGCAAAGTTTCTAAAAGTTGGATATGCTGTAGTTTTTAAATATAAAGGAGGATCATATTTTAAGGTTAAGATATTTGGTGTCAATACTTTGGAAATTGACTATTCTAATATAAATTTCATAGATGAAATTTGTGAAGGTAAAGAAGTTGTTGAAGTGAGTGATGATAGTGATAAGAATTTAGATGAGAGTGAAATATTCAAGAACAAGAAATGGCAAGAGATAAATTACAATGGTGTTGAAACTACAAAGGAAGAAGCTAAAGAATTTGTTGAAGTGAGTGATGAAAGTGACATACCCATACAAATTCAAAGGACAAACAATGGCAAGAGAAAAATGAATGTAGATTTTGATGCTACCCAGCAAAAAATCTTATGTGAGTTCATCTAATTGCATGCCATTTTTATCTACTTTTTCACTTCTTTTTTTCATAAATTCGGGGGTGTTTTATTAGATCTGGCTCCGCTAAAGTGAAATACATACTCTTGTTATTATTATAAGCAACTTTTACTTTTCAGTGTATCAAAAAGTCAAATTTGCTTATAATAATAATTGAATGAAATATTTACTTTCTAGTGCAAGTGAATAATAACAACCTTTAATTTATTAATTAAAGGTATATATTAGATGTATATAATAAATTTTTTATAACAAATATCTTACTAAGAAATATTAGCATATACATTTTGTGGATTAGGCTTGATGAATATTTTTTAACTATCAATTTTTTTTAATTTTTAATAATATATAACTAAAAATATTAATAGTTAAAGTTGTGCACTGACATGTGTTCACTAGTAAACAACAACATAACGAATGGAGTACAATCATTGTTAGTCAAATGAGACCAAAAAACAAAAGCGCAAAATTAAACAACTTAAAATCAACATTTAAGAATAACCCATGCCTCGCAAAAATATTCACCACTTGATTTGATATCCTCAAATAAATCTTAAATTAGCTATATATGGTCACTCTAAAGCTGAAGATTAGAGTTTGTACCAAGTAAAGTATGGAAATTTTTCTTGACCAAAAAAAACATTAAGGATTTTTTTTTTAACATTGCAGGTACTAACAAAGGAGACATCGTTAAGAAGGCTAAAATGAGCCCATTAACCGAAACTGTTAATGTGAGAGCTAACAATGAGAATCCATGGTTTCAACTTAAATTGTCACCATGTTATGCCCATGGTACATTCATGGTATGTACCATGTTTAATTGAATGAAAAAAATGTCACATATGACCGGTCAAAGAGTGGATACTACTATTATTTTTATTCTATACTATTTTTTAAGACTAAATTGCACTTTTGATCCACTAACATTTACAAACTTATAATTTTGACACACTAACTTTGATAATAGTATATTTTACCTCCTAACTTTAGTCCATTTTACAAAAAGTGTCTTTCATTGGTTTTGGCCAATTCAATGCACACATGAACAACGACTCACGTGACATGCTTTTGATCCACGCGTGTGCTAATTTTGTCAAAATCAGTGGGGGCAACCATTTGCAAAAGATGCTAAACTTAACAGGTCAAAAGTGTTATTGCCAAAACCGCAAAGTTATGGTCTAAATGTGCAATTTAAACTTTTTTTAATTTATTATAAGATATTTTCTTTATTAAGAATAGAAAAAAACAATCATATTAGACTCACCTTCAAAGATGTCTACTATTTTGTGGCTTTAATTAATATATGTTAATAAATCATGATTGAAACAGAAAATACCAAGTGAGTTTTCAAGAGAATACTTGAACAACTTTAAAGGGATTGCAACCATAAGTGTTGGTGGGGATATACCTATGAAAGTGAAGATGAAGTTTGATAATATTTATAGAAGATCTATTATAACTACTGGTTGGAACTTATTTAACCAAAGATATAACTTACAAGCTAATGATATATGTTACTTTGAGATGATTCAACTCCAACCACCTTCATTCTCTATTACTATTTTTCGAGCAATAGAGAACTCAAGCCCAAAGAAGTTACAAGGTTAATTTTCTTTAATTATTTGTGTTTTTTTTGTTATTAAATAATGTTTGGTTATAGTTATTGATATTTGATTAACATCTATTAATTGATTTGCTACAACTGCTTAATTGATCACATACTAGGTTACAAAGAAGGCAATATTGAAGGAACTTCTAGGAGGTCTCCAAAAATACTTGATTTCGAGAGTATTCTTCTAACTTTAATGTTTTTAGTTTTGATTATTATGATGTTCTTTAATTTTAAATAAGTTGTAATTATATCCCTCATAAATTGAAAAATAATTTTTAATTAGTTGTTGTTGAATTTGTTAATGATTTATAATTGCCTTTTTACATTAATAGAAAATTAATTGGATTTTATAAATTATTTAAAATTTCTAGAAAGAATTATATTAGTATTATTTTTAATTCAAAACCTAACTACAAATTATTTATAAGTTTATTATGAACACAATTATAAATTTCCTTAGTTTAGAGACCTTTTTAAAAATCTCTAAATAATTAGAGGACCATATTTTTATTGTATAAATGTTATATATTATTTTATTTTTCATGCAGATTCAGAAAATCAAAATGTGTTGAAACCTAAGACATTCAAGCTTCTTGTGAATGCCACATATCCGGTAGGAATTGCATAAAATATAGCTAGAAGTTAAAACTTAAAACCCACTAATATAATTTTTTTTTTTCGCAGAACATACCAAATGAATTTTTTAGTAGACATATTGTATGTCATGGAAAATTTGTGGAGATTAAAGTGGAGGAAAAGTCATGGTTTGTAAAAGTGAACTATTATCCTAGAGGTAGTAGATTCTGTTCAGGTTGGAGAAAATTTATGGAAGATTGCAAATTGGAGAATGGAGACACTTGTGTCTTTGAGTTGATTGATGAGAAAAAATTTGTGTTTGTAGTTTCAATTGAAAAGAAGAAACCATGTGGTGTTTGAATTTGATTTGTTGATTACTAGAACGTTTCTTTGTGTTGCTATTTTAGATCCTAGCTAGATAATGTTTAGCACAACATTTTATGCTTTGTTACTTTGTTATTGTAAGTAATGATATCCTATATTTCATATCAACAAACAATATCATGTCAATCTTTGATTAGATTATACTATATTACTTCAAAATGTTCAAAATTTTGAAGAATGGGCAATCAAAACCAGTATCACTGAGTAGATCGAGACAATACTTCCTTTGACAAATCGAAATGCCTTTTGAAGAATGGGCAATTTCAATGCCTAAAAAATACTTGAGTTTGCCTAGATTTTTAATTTTGAACTCAGCATCCATAACCTGCTTAATTAATTCTATCAATCTCCTCAATAGTCTTCCCTGCAAGTATGATATCATCTACATATACCAACAATGCATTGAAGTGATGACCATTTTATAAAGTAAACAAGGAGTGGTCATAGGAGGATTGTGAGTAACCTTGTTGAACAAGTAACCCAGTTAACCTTTCACACCACTTCCTGCTAGCCTGCTTTAAACCATAGAGGGATTTTAATAGTTTACAAACTTGATTAGGCTTTGAAACTGTGACACCTTATGGAATTGTCATATACACATCCTCTTGTAATTCACCATGTAAAATAAACATAAGAGTCTAAATACGCAATTAATAAACCCAAAAAAAATATTTTTTAGTTCATTAAATTTTAAAAAGTGATACCTAACCAAAAAAGAATAAAATCAAAGAAGTGATTGTTTTTGTTTAGTATCCAGAGAAGGGTGTACATCAACCAATTGTAAAATTTAATACAGTATATGGTGTAAGATAAAAGTAGTTCAACCATTGATAAGATAAGACACCCGCCATTAATTATTATAAGTTCAGCTGCTCTCATTTAAGAACCATAAACATTAATATTTTTGCTAATTTCTCCTAAGTCATCATGTCATTTCCTGAGTTTTTTAAGATAATGCAAAATCATGAAGAGGAGCTTGTAAGAATATTTTACAAAAAATTGCATATTTACATTGATAAAAATGTTGCATTTGTATATACCATTTTATTTCTCCATGTTTGTTTTAATTAAAAAATGTTTATGATCTATATTTATGAATCTTTTATTGTAGAGGCTTCCTAAGAAATTTGTGGAGAAATATTGGAAAGGAATATCAAATCCAGTAGTCCTTAAACTTCCCAATGGTGCTCAACAAGAAATATTTTGGGTGAAGCATGATGGTTATATTTGGTTCAAGAAAAATTGGGAAAAATTTGCAAAGTTTCTAAAATTTGGATATGTTGTAGTTTTTAAATACAAAGGAGGATCATATTTTAAGGTTAAGATATTTGGTCTCAACACATTGGAAATAGACTATTCCAAAATAAAATGTGTGGATGAAGTTGGTGATGAAAGTGTAGAAGAAGTTGAAGTGAATGATGATAGAGATAAGAGTTTAGATGAGAGTGAAACATCTAAGCAAGCTCAAAGGATAAAAGTTAATGGCAAGAGAAAAGTTGATATGGATTTTGAGACTGCTGAGGAGAAATTTTTAAGTGAGTTCCTCTAAATGTCTTTTTAATTTCATGTATTATTATATACTTTTTCTCCTTTTTTTCCCTAGATTTTTTTCTTAAGATTTTTTTTTTTAAAAAAAGTAATTTTAGGTAGTTTTATGAAAAACAGGAGGTTTTATTTTTATTTTTAACTAAGATATTGAACTCAAATGGTTAATGAAGTCCTCCTAGAAAGAATCATTCGAGAGGGCTAATACAAAAAAAAAATATTATTTGTTTTCATGAAAATTTCTACGAACCAGAGGATTAATACAAAAAATATATATTATTTGTTTGTTTAGCGTTAAAAAATTACTATGAATAAAATTATTTATCTAAAATAATTTTATCAGGCTATACTTTAAGTAGGTTTCCTAAAAGCTTTTGTACAATTTAATTTATAGAAAATGATATAAATTATTTTTAAGAAATTATAAGCCATATTGTGTACAAAAAGTGCTAGAAGCAACTTGAATTACATAACCGTTTGATCAACCGTTTAAATAAATCTCAATTATTTTGAAGGATTAATCTCTACAGTTGTGCGTATGTTGGTTTACAAAAAATTTATTTTTCAGCATAAAAATAATTTTTTATATATATCAAAAATCATTAGTTGTTAACAAAATGATATTTTTGAACACCCCTACTCTAAATATATATATATATATATTTATTTATTTATTTTACAATTTATGCAGGTGCTAACAAAAGAAGTATGACTAAGAAGGCTAAAAAATGCCCAACTGCTAATGAGAATCCATGTTTTGAACTGAAATTGACACCATCTTACATCCGAGGCAATACATTGGTAAGTTTACTTTGTGCAAAAGAAAAATAAGTATTTATAAAAAATAAAAAGTCTATTTTGGAAAGTGTTATCTAATTTGGGGCTTTAATTAATATCTCTAATAAACCATGAATTGAAACAGAAAATACCAAGTGGGTTTTCAAGAGAATACTTAAGCAACTTCAAAGGGACTGCAACCATAAGAGTTGGTGAGGACATGCCAATAGAATTGAAGCTATCATTTGATAATATTGATAGAAGATCGATTGTGACCGGTGGTTGGAAGTCATTTAGCCAAAAATATAACATGCAAGTTGGTGATGTATGCAAGTTTGAAATGACTCGATCCAAACCACTTTCATTCACTATTACTATTACCCGAGCGAGAGAGAAACCAAACCCTAAAAAGTCACAAGGTTTTGATCTTTCTTTATTATTTGTTTGTTTTTGTTATTAAATAATAATTGTTTTAGGTCTTGATATTTGATTTAACTAACATCTATTAATTGATCTTTTCTTCAACTTCTTTTTTTTTTTTTTTTTGAAACAGCAAAAAATATTATTAATAGTAATGATCAAAGCACAAGGGGTGCTATAAGAAGCAACAGAACAACACACATCCTGTTCAACACCAGAATAAAATCTTAAAAGCCTAAGCCAAAGCCAACTAACACACTAACACTATCTATAATACAATACCAATACCAATATGAAAGAAGGAATATCTTCTTGTGATAATAATATTGCAAAGAGAAAAAACATTAAAGGAACTTCTAGGAGTTGCCCCAAAACACATTTTCTCAGAAGTACTCTCCTAACTCTAAAGATTTTAGTTTTAATTATTATGATGTTCTTTAAATATTGAAAAAATATAAAAGGTCTCTGAACTAAATTATATGTTAATTTGGTCCTTGAATTTGCCAATCCTTATAAGTCTTTGAGTTAAAAAGTTTTTGATTTAAATGGTATACTATTTGCTCGGTAAAATAATTTTACACAAACATTTATTATTTATTTTCTTCATTTTTTCAATCATACATTTAAATTTAATTTTTTTTTTACTAATTTGCAACTATGTGCCTCATAAATTGGAAATAATTTTCATTTAGGTCGTTGAACTTTTTTTGTTGAACATTTTATTGATTAGTAATTGGATTTTTGCAAATTATTCAAAATATTTAGGAACAATTTAATTAATAATTTCTTAATCCATTGATAAGTTTAAGAACATAATTATAAAGATTTAGGAACAATTTAATTTAAATTTGCCACATCATCCCACTTATGTATATGGTTATTTTGAAACTACTTATATGACATGGATGAATGGTGGTTTCTCATTGAATGTCGGTGTAAAACTATTTTACATTGACGATGTATGTCCATTAAACTCATATTTTATATTATTATTTTTCTGTTTCTGCAGATTCAGAAGGCCATGATGTGATGAAACATGGTACGTTTGAAATTTGTGTGAATTTCTCATATCCGGTAGTGTATATTTATAGATAAGTGATATATATATATATATATATATAAGTACGGATTTGGATCCAAATCCATATGAGTACTCGTGAGCATAGCTCGATTTATAGGAACATTAGGAGTCTGACCAAAAAAAAAAAAAAAGTAGATATATAAATGATATTTTTGTCTGTATTTGCAGTGTATACCAAATACGTTTTTTAATAGACATAGAGAATGTCATGGAAAATTTGTGGAGCTAAAAGTGGATGGCAAATCGGGGCTTGTAAAAGTGAAATATTATTCCAAACGCGGCAGTAGATTATGTTATGGTTGGACAAAATTTATGAAAGATTGCAAATTGGAGGCTGGAGATAGTTGTCTCTTTAAGTTGATTGATGAAGAAAAATTTGTGTTTAAAGTTTCTTTTGCAAGGAAGAAGAATCCATGAAATGTTTAATATGTTAAAACTATATGTTTAGTTGAACATTTCTTTGTGTTGCTCTTTCAAGTCTTAGATGTTTAGCACAATATATTTATGCTTTGTTAAATTATTATTGTGAGGAGTTATATTTGATATGAATTCTCATATTTGATATGAATTCTCAACAGTATAATTTCAATCTTTGGAATACTATATGATTATTTGTAATGCTTTAGACTCTGTGTATTTTGCAAAAACAAGTTTAATGTCCAATTGCAAACTATATCTAAACAAGGCCAAATCTGTGGTTAATGATTAAAGTTTTTTGTGTGTCTAATCTAAGGAGTAATTTTTATTGCAAACTATAGCTAACCAAGGCCAAATCAGTAAGATCAAATATTTACACATCAATGTGTGTACCATAATTGAGTACCAACAATGTGCAGTGTAAAAGTAAAATCTATATTTTCTGTTTTGATATAACTTCATACCAGAACAATATTCACCAATGTTTCAGCACATTAAGAAATAAACAAACCCTGGGATATGTACTATACACATTCTGTAAATTAAGTGTAATATGATTCAAGAATTTATTGACCAGTCATAATTCTTGTATGATATATGAATAGGACCACCATCAGCTAAGAGATGTGCCAAAAGACCTACTTTATTTGCATCCAAGTAGTTCATTATCCATTTTACTATATTTCTCTCATTTCCAAAATCCGCGCTGTACCTGCGAATGATATAAATTAATATTTCATAAGCATAATGCTAGAAATAAACTAATCTGCTGCAGTAACAGTTACACACAATTATCGATCTCAGCCATTAATCTGACATCGAAGGGGTTCAGATTAGAGTAACAAAATGATGTTTAAAACAATTTTTACCGTTACTTTGAGAATGAAGGTTGAGATCGAAAACTCTGTGACACAATTACTGTACCAATATATCTAAGATCGGCTAGAAATTATTCAAAGTCGAAAGAAGACTGCAGAAATTCATAAACTGTGCTTACCACTTAATTATTGGGGTGAGATGAAGGGTCCTTTTCTCCAGGTCAACTTTAATCCCATCATTCTCAAAGAACTCTCTAGCTGCACATCTCAATTCTTCAGCAACTCTACAAGGTGAAAAAAACCTGACCTTTGGACTTGACTTAGTGCCATTACAAAGTCCAAAGTGAATCAAAGGATTCATTTTCACAACTGCAACCTGTAGTTTAGAAGGTACAGGTCAATAACATCATCATATGAATCCATATTTTATGAGAAAAGGGGACATACATATCGTGGTAAACTTGTTTCACACTAACGACCAATGAAAATCTCGTATTTTACACTTATTGTTAAAATGCAATTACAAAGTGGATTTATGTGACAATCTGAAAAGTTCTAATTGGATGTCAATGTAAAACTAATTTACACCGTGTATCACCAATAAAATTTTGTTTTTAAGGGGAAGAGAAAATGTTGTTATTAATTTAAGTGTTACTAATGACTATTTTCACAACTGTCCTTGAGGGGAATTTGACTCTACTCGAGAGTTACAAAGGTCAAACATACAAAACCGACACCTCGTAGACATATATTCAAAATTACTAGTTTTAAAAAGCAGAGAGGTCATGCATGAAGACAAAAAGAATCAAGTAAATTATCTTTCTCAGAATCGTTAGGCCGGCCGACGGCAGCTCAGACGGCAACAGGTGTTTCCAAAATTGAATATTGAAAACAAAAAATCTCACCTCTAGCCTTCTGTCTCTTGTGCCACAGGGCTTGACTAAGGAATAAGGTGACCTCCGGTTGCTTCTAAGGATACCATTTGTAATAGTGGAAAGGGAATAAGGATGTCCTCCAATCAAATACTGGAAATCAGAGAAGGATTTCCTGTTAATTACACCTTCTTGACACCCTACTCTTATCATAGCATGGATGACCATTGCATTGTGCAAATTTAAGAAGAATGCAAGTTTCTCATTTTCTGATAGTTCTAATAGATCCACTCGCTGCAGATCTTGGGTCATGTTTACATACCTGCAGTTTAAAATAACATTAGACGAAGTAATATAGATTCAAGTATTGTCCTTAAAAAGAATAGAATTGCTTAAAAAGTGTCGGCATATATTTCAAAATGATCAAAATCAAACATTCATTCCCAAGTTGTTTAGTGCAAACTAAGATTGGACAATGTAATTACATTTGTTTTAAAAATAAGTACTGTAGTAAACTGGAGACAACTAATCTATGAAGAACGGACACCATACAAGGCATTGACACTAACGCGTACATTGGCAATAATTAAAAAAAAATAGAAGTAATTGAATGAAGCTAAATGTGTTAGGGGCGTGCCAATGTCAGATAGTGACTTGAGTTTCAAGGATCCTAAAGAGTTACTTTTGTTGCAAGCTTCCTATGGCTGCCACATCATCACTAGCGGTTATGACAGTAAGATTTAGTTTGGAAGCTGTTATTATCATGCAAGTCTTTGTATCCAAGTTAGAACTAATAAATAAGAATGAGCATTTTGTTAATTCTTCTCCATTTCATTCATCTGCATTTCTCATTAGAACCAACACCGGATACCATACTAACAATAACACATAGACACCACTAATAACTTGAGAAAGTAGAAATCAATGAATAAAACTTCATGTGTCAATGCCGTGTCAGACACTAACAGGCATGCAGACTTCTCCAAGTTGACTCCATGAACTAAATTCATGTTATGCATGTTGAATAGATAAATCCAAAAAATGTTTGCATACACAAAATGCACCAAGACAAACAACTAAATATAAGCATATTATAATAAGATTTACTAAACCATACCTCCTAAATTCTTCACTGTTGCTGATGGCCACATAATCAACATGTCTCCTATCTTCAGAAGCATAAGATTCAAGAATGGCATACATAATCTTGGTAAGCCTATCACAAATTGCAGCTGCACTTTTCGGTTCACTATCATTTGTTGCACCCCGGAAATTGAAACATTTTAAGATAAATGGTTCATGTTCAAGGAATCTATAGAAGTGAGTTCCCTCCTCAAAATCATTTTCCCTGCATAAAAAGTTTACAGTGATAAGAACAAAATTAACTTAAAAGCACATTTGCAGCTTTATTTTGTTTCAAAAGTTCTTTTCTTACCCAAAAACAGGATGGATGAAGTGCTTCTTGCATAACTGTTTTCCAACCTCAACAGCCTGAGCATTTTAAAGGAATGAAAATCATATAAGCAAAACATTATTGTTAGAGAAACAAAATTTGGGAATAATGTTTGAAATTGTAATTGTAAAACTCTAAACAATGTATCATATTCAGAAACTATAAATTATTTCTCTGGTAGAATATAAACCCGTCTGAAAATAACTTTTGTTCCTTAATATATCTTCTTAATTACTGAATACAAATTATTTTTTACAAAAAGTACCACTTGTTAATTTATTATATATATTGGTGTTATCATTTGACTATAGCATCAATTAAAAGATAATTGAGCAATATCAATACAAAAAATGTACAAATTTAATATACTAACTAATTTTTATAATAGGCTTAAAATGATCCAAATATACTTATCTATTACTAACTAATAAGGGAATGGTTGGACATAATTTTTTTCAAAAAGAATATAATTAAATGACATTTTTTTGGGGTTCATAGACGAAGCGGTGAACTCGGCCTAAAATTCGCACATACAACTATAAGGTTCTGGATTTAAATCCAAGTAAAAGTGTTCAACTAAACAATATCATATTACTAGTTAAGGTAGATCGTACAAACTAATAAAATGACATTTTATTTCATTAAAATTCCAACATTTAAAATAAATCCTTGTAAAAAAATAAAATAGTAAATTTTATAGTTTAAAACTTTAAGACATGAATTTGAAATTTAGTCAAACACTTGAATTTAATTGAAACACTACAGAAAAATCTTTGACCATATTAAAAAAAACATAATGTCTATACCAAAAAATGAAAAAATAAAAACATAATGTTTTTGAAAGTGTTATACATAGATTTAAAATCATAAACTCTAGCTAAGACATTTGATTCAAGTGATTAATAACTTTTTCTAAAATAAATAGTTCGAAAAAATATCTAAGTTCGATTTCCGATAAAAATAACATCAATTTTGAATGAGTTGGATATAAACTTAAATAGATTCGGACAAAATCTAAGTTGAGTTGAATTATGGATTGAACTTATTGCCACACACGTAATACATTCCTAGGAGATTAGCACGTCTCTTAATCGTATAGTGGTGTTTAGTTGCCGTCTCATGTATTTTCACGCGTTGGAATGGAGCTCATACACATGGTCCCTCTTAATAAAATTAGACTTTGAATTATTATTCCATGGAAAAACACACATTTTTGTATTTAAAGTCATTGAATCAAAAATATCATCACTATCTTACAATTAATTTATCGTACCAAATTAACCTACTAATCTATTATTAGGATATTATTAAGATTAAAATATAAATAGTATATTTTTTTTCGTAATGTGTAAGTAGGACCATCAAATACTTCCATTTTAATCAACATCAAATACATTTCAAAATACTTCCATTTTAATCACCATCAAATAATTTTCAATAAATACTCTTTTGAACTATTTTATTCCTAAAAGTCTACCATCCAAATAAGTCAAATAAAATTTGAATAAAAGTCAAATATCTTATTTTATCATTTTCAAAATCTAAATGTTAAATAAAATATCTCAAATATCAACTTTCTAAACTACTCCACAAGTAGTTAGTAAAAAAAAAAAGTCCCCACAAATACAAATACCTCACTACTCTTTTCTTTTTTAACAACGGAGCATAGTATTGAACCCAGAATTTCAGACATACTACTCAAACTCTCACCACTAGGTTTGAACCTAGTAGCTTAATACCTCACTACTCTGGTAGCTAGAAATTTTACTATTAAGGTGGATAAATATTTTCCTACATATATAATATATAATGTAATGTAGCTGTTAGTTGAGTTAACATCACAATACTCATTTATTTGGCTAGAGATAATTTTCTAAGCATTGTACTACTAGTATAAAAAATAAAAAAAAACACTATAGTACTACTTTGATTAAAAAAACATAAAAGTGTGTAATAATTCAAAATTATGAAAACATAACGCACCTTATCATGAACATAACCATGGTTTCTCACAAGAAGCTCAACTAACTCACTTCCATCAAAACAATTTCTCACAATCTTCATCTTCATCAATCGATCTTGAATCGGTAATCTCTGTCTCAAAACTCTCACAACCTTAACAATCTCCTCCTCCACCACCACTTTCTCCTCCGCCACCTCATCAAATCCATACTCTGGCGCCACCGGAACATCGCCGGAAAATTCTCCATTCGCAATCTCAATCAATTTCTTCTCCAATTCATCATTCTTTCTCATCGCATTCAATTCCACCAATCCTCCGATTAATTTCTCGTTGAACAAAATCATCGGAACAGTTGAATTTGAATTTCCGATTCTTTGATTAAGTTCCTTTTCACGCTCTGTATAAACATCGATGTTGATTTCAACGAATTTCAATCCTCTTTCTCTGAAAAATCTTCGAACTGCAGAACAATCTCTACAATTCGATCTCGAAAACAACGTGATTTGAACTTTCCCAAACGACGCGTCGTTTTTCACTGTTACAACTACTTTTAAACCTGAAAGTTTAAACTCTGTTACGTCGTCGTTTTGATCATTAAACGTAAACGACGAGTCGTTTTTGTCGTCGATTGAGTTTTTGATAGATGAGATTGTTCGTGTGATTGCTGACGATAAATCGTTACTTCGCTGACGGAAGAAATTTTTGAAGTTTAATGGAACGACGTCGTTTGTGGTTGGGGATTGGGGGTGTAAATTTGAAATAGGGGGTGTTGGTTTTGGGAGAAGTGAATGAGGTTGTATTAGTGAAAGTGTTTTTTTCGTAACGGTTATGTTACCGTTGGCGTTGTTTTCGGTGGAAATTGTGTTTTTGTTTTCATTGGGTTTGTTAATGTTTGTGTTTGTTGTTGGGTTTGGATTGTGTTGTAGTTGTTCTACTACCTCAGAACCCATTTTCTATGATGAATGAAAGAGGATTAGAGGGAGAACGATGAAGATTATTAGATGAAATGAAAATAGTGTAAGATGAAAGAAATGGGGTTATGAAATGGGATTATGATAACGGGGTATTTAATGTGGTGGATTTTGATTGATTGAGTCTAAAAATGGTAAATTAGTGAAGATAGAACGGAAATTGGGATATTGACAAAGGTGTTGAGGGAGTGTACGAGGAAGGAGTCGTATAGTGGATACGGATCACACAGACAGAGTCACAGAGACGGACGTGGTCTTTAAGCTGCTGCTGCTACTACTAGTCTGCTTGCTACTTGTTTATTTTATTTTTTTGAAAAAATTGGTTTTAGACATTTTTAAATTACAAGAATAAATAAATTGGCTCTTAATCACGTGAGAATGTGAGATAGAGGAGTACTAATCTATTTTATCATTTTATGATTTTAAAATTTTTTTTTCAAGTAATTTAATGGCTACAAATTTCACTTTTAAGGTGTAATAAGTAGATGATCGAGGTTCGATCTCCGATCACCTAAAGCAATGTGTCTATCAATTGAGCTAAACTCACGCAACGATTAAAGATTTTTTTAATCAGTAGATGAAAAAACAAATACATCTGTTAAATTCGACAAGTAATTGGATACGCAAAATAAAATATTTAATTGGTGTATGTCACAAGTAATATATATTTATACCCACTTTTGTTAAAAATATAAAATTTATTTCCACCGTGAATTATGGTCAAATGATTTATAAATGTTTTTGTCAAAAATAAATAATTTATTTCCAAAGTGAATTATGGTCAAATGATTTATAATATTTGACTTATTTTGGCTGCCATATAAAGTTTGAATTTAATTTAATTTAATAATTTTAAAGATCTCTTACAAATCTTGCTAGGGCGGTCAATTCTTGGACTAGCTTCCATAGATTTGAGAATATTCCCTTTTATATTGAACATTTAATTTTTAATGAAATGCAGTAAGTTTGTTTGATTCAAAAAAAAAATCTCTTATAAAAAAATTGAAGGCTTTAATTCGTTTTTCTAAAAGCAATTTGTATATATATATAAATTTTATTTCTTTTACTAATGTAATATTTTAACATATAAATATTTTATCCTAGCAGTATAATATAGTAGTAATGATTTTAGAATTAAAGAAGGCATAATTAAGTTGTATTATGGCCATGGGCGGTCTAAAGCATCTATCTTTTAGGGGCAATGTTTTTTTAAAAGAAAAATATTTCTAAGGCCACATATTGGACTTTAGTCTTAAGAATCTAAGTCCTCAACTTTACCGGTTAAACTAAAGTTTAAATATCCTATTTTATATTTATAACTAAATGGAACTTTTTTCCGACCTTTATCGATTTGAAATTTTGGAGCTTAAAGTCTTTGTTTAAGTTGTTTAGCCTTGTGTCGGTCTTGATGGGCACTTTTGAGTTTGCCGCGGAACATGTGAAGATGTAAAAATTTCAAGTTATGGAATAATGTTTTGGAGTGTTGAGCTATAGATAGTTAAGTATATTATTTAGTTAGTATATTATTTTGAAATATTATTTATTTATTTTATAAATAGTTTTTTCAAGATATTAGCAATGTCGAGAGATACATAGAGAATGAAAAGAAATAAAGAAAAAATGATTGTGATCTTAAATAGTTGTGCAATAACTATCTCAATTTCATCTCAAATTTTAGTATGATGTTTCTATTATTCTATTTCATTATCTCTATTAAAACCTCAATTTCCTCTTATGAAATTTATTAGTTTGCTACGTTCTTCCTCACCGTAACTCTGATATGAATGAAAACAACGCTAAATTGATTGTGTAAACATTAACCAATTAACCACCGATTTATTTTTTTTGGATTATGTTTATTCGACCCAATTTTAAAATTGACCATTTAAAAGTGTATTCTCGTACTTTATTTTTTTTACCTTTAATCATCAATTTTCAAGTTTGACTATTGGATGACAAGGAATCAAAGAAACAAAACCTTTCACTTGTGAACATGAATTATCATATGAAAATGTCAAAATAATTCATGTGATAGTTCATTTTCACAAATGAAAGGTTTTGTTTCATGAGTGGACAAAACTCTTTATTCTAATGCATGTTGGTGTTATATTAATAGTTCATTCCTACGTGCAATTAGAATGATATATCCGTTTATAACATTTAGCTCAAATGATACAATTATTAGATTGGACTCGTCATGATCAAAATTCGAACCCCGACTCTTTCATTTGTATGTATAAATTTTTAATGAGTATGATTATTATTTATTTCCACTATATACAAAATAAAAATAAAACAAATGATATATCCAATGTGTGATCCCACCAAAAAAGGGACTGAACAAATAGATAACGGATTCACCAACTAGTTATGCTGGCCAGAGACAGCACCTAACTAAACACTTTTGTGGTTTTAGAGTGACGAAAACACCCTTTGAGATAATGAATCAATTGTCACTTTGTGAAGGAACGTATTGTATGCTACAAAGGTATGTTGTTCATTTTATGTTATCATGGAATGTGGCGATAATCTAGGAAGTAAGGACTGATTGATTGTGTTGTTGGAGTATTGACAAGGGCAAAGGGTCAACTTCTATATAAAAAAAAGAACAGAGTCAAAGTGATATCTACCCAAATTACATTAACTTGGGTCCAAGTGGGGGTATTATGTGAAATTAGGACAGCTTCCATCTTTTTTTCCCTTTTCTTAATCTGTTGATTTGTTAATTAGCCACAATCAAAGGTCAGCACAAAGTTTGGGGAATTGGCACGGGAAAAATGTCTCAACTTAGTATGTATGATGTATTTTGTTTTCATTTTTGTCGTCTCAATTCACATATTTGTTTGTTTTGATTTTCCGTTTTAATATGGTATATTTTGTTTTCTTGTCTTCGTGCATATTGTTTTGTTTTCTTGCCTTGCCAGAATGTTCATTCATTTTAGGTCGAAGGATTATTTTTGATCTAGTGCATATCAATGATTTTGGTGTCATCAACATTCAACACCACAAGTCTCTTGATGCATGAATATTTCGGACAATTAAATATAGTTATGTGTAGGCTTATACAATTTGTCATTTTATACTATTAATATGGATGTTGTAATCGCAAATTTATCTTTTTATTTTTAAATTTTTTGACTTTATATTGCAACGAGACACTCTATCAACTATATTCCAATGCTTATGGGGTAAATTATTTGGCTATTCTTTTTTTTGGTTGGAAGACGAAATGACAAAACCATTGGAAACTCACACACGCAAAGTGGAGTGATCAAGGATCGAACTCCGGTCATAGCGTTCGACACTAGTAATTTCTGTATTTCTACCATTTAAGTTAGGATTTGTGGACAATTATTTGACTATTCTATTGTGCGTAAAATTAAATGTTCTGATTGATTTTTTTTTTTGTCAAGTAGCCTAGTGGCTAGAAAATTCACCTTGAAGATAGATATCTTCTAGCTAATAGAATTAATTTAGGGAAATGTTAACAAGTGCATCTTACATAGTAAGTTTTTGTGAATTTTTTTTTTTAACATGTGTGAAGTCAACATATTGGAAATTGAAATGTTTATTTTATTTTGCAATTTTTTTTTCTTTTTGTAAAAATTAAGTTTATAAATATTGATTTGCAAATTTTAACACTGCAAATATAGCTTTTGAGAAATAGTACAATGATTTATTATTTTTTAAAATAATTAAAACTTAAAAGCCACCGAGTACAACAAGGCATCCATACGCCCATTTGGCTTTGTTCTTCAGTTAACTCCAGGCCCACTTAGCTTTTTGGGTATAAAAATTGCTTTTTAGGTCCCCTATATTACTCTTAGACCCCCCATCTTAACCAGTTTGCCCTTAAAACCATTTTGGTACATAACTACCAAAATACGCTTATTTTGGTACGTAGCTATCAAAATGACAAAATAACATTAATTTGATTAGTTTGGTACGTAATTAACTGTATACGCTTTGATTGAGTTTCTATCTTCCGAAAACGCTTATGTTCGGTTTCCAGGGTCGGATCCACTCTTAGGTGAGGGGGTGCATCTGCACACCCTGAGATTTTGCTAATTACACCTATATGGCTATATCCTACTATTATTATGGTTATGCACCCCCTCAGATTTAAATTTTGCACCACTCAAAATTCTCTCACCGCATCATGTACAGGAATTTTATCTTTGTTCACTGTGTAGTGTCAGCATTAGTCTTTGATCATTTTGCTTTTGACTTTCTATGTTAATTTTTGTCATTTACTTATATTAACAGTGGGAGTTTTGATATTTGTTATGCAAAAGGGTAGAACTAAGGTTCCAACCCATGTACTTGGCTTAAAAAATGACAGACGTAAGTACGTAACCACTAAACTAGAGAATAGAATATGTTTAGTTTTTGCATGTGTTATTACATAATAATGCTCATTAACAAAGAAACATAATGCCTAGTTTTTTACTATAACCGGTCACAAAGAGTAATTATATGGAATTTTACTATAGAAGTTTTTATTTGGTTTCAAATCTGAGACTTCAAAGTTGGGTGTGAGTATTTCAGTAGTATTCGTCACTTTGTCTACAAATAAAAAAAATAAAAAAAATTTGCACCCCCTGACTCAGGGTCCTGGCTCCGCCACTGTCGGTTTCTATCTACTTGAAAAACTGGCAAAATAACATTAATTTGGTTACTTTTGGTACGTAACTACCAAAATAACATTAATTTGATTAGTTTGGTACGTAATTAATTATCAGAATACGCTTTGATTGAATTTTTATCTTCCGAAAACGCTTAGGTTCGGTTTCTATCTACCAATATGGTGAAAATCTGGCAAAATAACATTAATTTGGTTACTTTTGGTACGTAACTACCAAAATACACTTATTTTGGAACGTAACTACCAAAATGACAAAATAACATTAATTTGATTACTTTGGTACGTAATTACCAGAATACGCTTCGATTGAGTTTCTATCTTCCAAAAACGCTTAGGTTCAGTTTCTATCTATCAAAATGGTGAAAATCTTGCAAAATAACATTAATTTGGTTACTTTTGGTACGTAACTATCAAAATGGCAAATAACATTAATTTGATTACTTTAGTACGTAATTATCAGAATACGTTTCGATTGAGTTTCTATCTTCCGAAAACGCTTAGTTTCGGTTTCTATCTACCAAAATGGTGAAAATTTGGCAAAATAACATTAATTTGGTTACTTTACCAAAATACACTTATTTTGGAACGTAACTACAAAAATGACAAAATAACATTAATTTGATTACTTTGGTACATAATTACCAGAATACGCTTCGGTTGAGTTTCTATCTTCCGAGAAGTCTTAGGTTCGGTTTATATCTACCAAAATGGTGAAAATCTGGCGAAATAACATTAATTTGGTTACTTTGGTACGTAACTACCAAAATGGTAAAAAACTGGCGACTATTATAAATCTTCATAAATTTGCTCATGGAATACAAATGTTTCAAGTAGAAAAGTACTCCACATTAGCACAAACAACTATACACTTATAACATTAGTACTAAACACCTAGATATCAAAGTTTACTTATAGATATTAAGAGTAAACTTTGATATTTAGGTGTTCAGTACTAATACAATAAGTGTCTAGCTCTTTGTGTTAAGGTGAATACTTTTCTACTAGAAACGTTTGTATTCCATGAGCAAATTTGTGAAAATTAATAACAGTCACTAAATTTTCACCATTTTGGTAGTTACGTACCAAAGTAACCAAATTAATGTTATTTTGCCACATTTTCACAATTTTGGTAGATAGAAACCGAACCTAAGCGTTTTCGAAAGATAGAAACTTAATCGAAGCGTATTCTGGTAATTACGTACAAAAAGTAACCAAATTAATGTTATTTTGCCAGATTTTCACCATCTTGGTAGATTGAAACCGAACCTAAGCATTTTCGGAAGATAAAAATTCAATCAAAGCGTATTCTGGTCATTAATTACGTACCAAACTAATCAAATTAATGTTATTTTGTCATTTTGGTAGCTACATACCAAAATAAGCGTATTTTGGTAGTTACGTACCAAAATGGTTTTAAGGGCAAACTGGTCAAGATGGGGGGCCTGTGAGTAATATAGGGGGCCTAAAAAGCAATTTTCTTTCGGTATAGAAAGAGGACTTCATATATGACACAAGTCACACAACTATGGTTTGTGAATTCCCCCCTCCCCCCACCAATTCCACACCCCACATGCATTTCTCCAAAACCCCTCCAAAATACTTTATAACATATTTGAATTTTATAATTTGGGTGTGTTTTATCTGGAATCTAGAATCTAAACGATTATTATAAGAAGTTCTCTATTTGAAAAGAAAAAAAAAATAGCCATGATTGATTTAAATGTTTTTTTTTTTTAATGGCGATTGATTTAAATGTGTTCTTCAATATGTTTACACATCAACTTTTTCATATTCATATTTTAAATTTTCCTTATATAAATTCACTTTATATGCATTGTAAAATGTTTTGGCAACTATACAGTCTACATAAACATTGTCAAGTTAATTAACTACATCCAGCATCTTCATCTAATAGAGTCATAAGCTGGATCTATTGCTTAACTAGTCCGTGCTTATTTTCACCTCATGTTTCTAAATTCTAATACAACCAAAATCAGATTCATGACAAATAGATTTTCAACAGGTGTAGTGAATATAATTTCTTGCAACATGAATAAAAAATTAGGATGATGGGGTACACATCGAGAATATATTGATGTTATTCATATATAAGAGATACATCTCATTGCTTCAAAAAAAAAAAAAGTTACATCTCACTACAGGCATGAGTTGCATTGCAGAAATTATGATTCAAAAAAAATAAAAATAAAAAATTTTACTACAAATTTAGATTTGGATTATAATATCTGGATGTCTAAATGATTTGTGTAAAGTTTTGAAAAAATGTATATGTAACAATCTTGAAAACACATTTAGCCACAGTTTAACCATGGTTAAGTTAAGTTAACTGTGGCTAATGTTTATTCTTTCAAAATGGTGGGTGGCCTCTCATATTTAATCTTCTAGATTTTAAAATGCGTTTCAATTTTATTTTTTTTGAAAAAGCTAAATTAGTCCACCTAAATTGGAGTCAGAGAGAATCGAACTTGAAACCTTAAGGAAGAGCACACTTAGGGATGTCAATTTCCATCCGTCAGTGCGGATCTCTGCGGGGACTGCCCCGTTTGGAGCTTCGAAAATGGGGATGGAGGCAAAAATTCCCCCGCGGGATCGAGGATGAAGCATCCGTCACCGCGGATTCCCCGAATCCGTCCACATATACTTTTTTTTAAGACCCGTCCACATATACTTAACTATATTATTATTATTTTGATAATTTTTTAAAAATAATAATTGAGGAGTCAATCTCCACTATTTTCTCTATTGATTGTTAAATTTTTTTATCGTTCAATACCTTTTTATATTTGAAAATTCTATGTATATTTTGCTATGAATTATGAAATATTTTGGTTACGAATTGTTGTATGTTTATGCATATGTTGTTATACATTGTGAATTTTGGTTATGCATTATGTGTTGTTCTGACCATTAAAAAAAGAAAGACGCAAAATATTTAATTTTTTTAATAAAAAATAAAAAATTTAACCGAAAAATAAAAAATTGTGGGGATGGGGACAAATATTCCCCTGTGGGGATGGAGATGGAGGCAAAAATTCCCCCGGAGGCAGTTCGGGGCGGGGAACGGGAAAGCTTCCTCTGCACATTCCCCGCTACATTGACATCCCTAAGCACACTCTCAGGTCCCAAGTCAACACCACCACCAACCCAAGTGGATTAAATACGTTTGAATTTTAAAACACATACATATTTTAAAAGAATATTTTCATATTTTTTAAAGGTCTAGGAGAATTGTGGTGAAAGAAAAGAAATTCACCTATAGTTTTCGGTGAGTACTAAACCCTTGCTTTAGTATCTCACCCTTTTATAGGGTATGTATAGAAATGGTGTTCGCCATCAACCACCATTATTAGTGGGATGTCAGATGAGTGTGTTTGATGGTTGTTTACCTATTAGGGTGGCAAAATGGATTGATTTCTTTGGATATATTTGAATTTGGATGGTAATGAATGGAACAAAATAATCCACTAATCCATTAAAATTCACTAAAAATTCCTATAAAATATCCAATATAATCTATCTATTAAATATATGATTCATGCCATCCATTTATTATATTTTGAATGGATGAATATCCATTCAATCCATTTATTGAAATATTTTAATAATTTTTTATATTTTTCAAAACATATTTATAAAACAAATTTAAAAACAGAGTTTTTGTATTATTTTATGAATGAAATGGTTTTTTTTTTGTGAAACAAATGAATGAATTGGTTTATAATCTCTGCGTAAAAAAGATTTTTAACTAGGCCCCAACAATTTTTTCATTAAACCCAAAACATTCTTTTTACGAAAATTGCTTTTCCGACCCTCCTCCATTTCTTTTCTACCCTTCAAACTAACGTTTTTGCCCTTGGGGTATCAAAAATTTGTGCCGTGAAAATTCGGTTTTTACTAACCGAAGGTCCATTTCGGTTTTTAAAAACCATAGCGTATCTTTATATACATGAACCACCAGTCACTTCTTATTTTCATCCAAAATTTTCAAATTCCCATCTCCAAATCAAACACGTTTTGGTGCTCATTCAAGGCTTGGATTCAACATCAAAGGTTGCTCTAAAGGTTCCAACACTCATTGAAGCTCGAAATTAAGATAACCACCAATTTAAATTTCGTTAAATGTAGCTGTCATAGGTCTAGTTTCGTAGGTTAGACTGACAGGAATCGTTCGGTTTTCAGAAACCGAAGTTGGCTTCGGTTTTTACGAACCGAATTTTCCCTGCGTTTTGAAAAAAATGGGCAGCTTCTGACTTGTGTAGTATTTTGGATAGAATTGTTTACTAATGGCTTATAAATTGTTGTACAAATTGCTTATTAGTATTGTAGGTGTGTACTTAGTATTCTATTAGGATTGTAACAATTAAAGGTGGCTAATTTAATTATTTGCATTTGCTTGGTTTGTAGTAATGGAAGATGAACCGCCACGACCACTTGACATTGTTCCGGTTCCAGTTCAACCGCCACCAATATCAATTGACACCGGACATCATTTTGTGACTAAGGCTAAAGAGGAGTCCAAAGATGTTTTGATCTCATGGGCTCGCAAAGTAGCAGAAAAATTGAAGTTTACCATTATAATTAGAAGATCGGACAACGGCGGAGATAAAAGTGGAAAGCCGTTTTTTTTGTTGCAGTGCGAACGGAGCGGCAAGTACGTGCCACCTACAAAGAAGTTGAAATCCGATTGTACTGGAACGAGGAAGTGCGGATGTCCATTCCGACTTCGTGGTTATTACACCAAAGAAACAAAGTTATGGCATATGACAGTGGTGAATGGCATACACAACCACGAGTTGGACACGGGGCTTGAGGGGCATCTTGTGGCGGGTCGGTTGAAGCCGGAAGAGTAGGTATTCTTGGATGAAATGACCAAGAATTTTGTTCCACCAAGAAATATCATCTCGACATTGAAAGATAGAGATCCCGAGAACACGATGTCATCAAAGCAAGTATACAACGCCCGATATAGGTATAAAGCTAAAATGAGGGCGTCCATGAGTGAAATGCAACACTTATTCAAACATCTGGGCGACAACAAATATTTTTTCAAGTGTCGGTCGCTTGTTGATGAAGGAGGTGAATATCTTGCGACTCATCGATCAACACCTCTAACTCAGGTGGTCTTGGTTGTTCCTCTGGAGCTTCTAATGGATGCATTTTGGGATGTGACACTCTATAAAGCCAACTAATATATCATGGTTCGTAATCTCATGCATTAACCACAGGTTGACCCCTCATGTTTTCATCAATCATTTGCAAATCCACCTCTTCAGCAAACACACGGTCAATCTCAAATATATTCATGTTTGGCGTCGCAGACATATCGGGGTCTCTTGGAATGTCCTGAATGTACTTAAATTGTCTCAGCACACGTTCAGGCAAATGCTTAGTTTTCAAATTGCCGCACATTAACCATCCAGAAAACCAACATACATCGATCAAAGGGCGGACATGTCGGCGGTCATCATAAGGACTGAACACAATGTCTGACACTTGAATATTATCGAGACTCTGCCTATAGCCACGTGAATCCTTATGTCCTTGTCCAGGAGCAAACTTCGCATTTAGTGGCATATCATCAGTAAAATTGGTCTCTAACTACCGTATGCATCTTTCCCTATACATCCTAACCTCATGCATCGGCCTATTATCCGCGCGAGCTGCTTCAGCAGCATCTAAATAATCGGTAACAAGCTTTGCCACGTAGCTATGCCTCAAATATGGCCCGTTTAAGGTGGCGAACATAGACATTGCATCGCATTCGTCAATTCCAAGAAATGAGCTAAGCATTTGAGCTCCATCTGGTCTTGAAATCTTCCTCTGGTTAAGAAATTTTCCCTGGATAGATGATGCACATCTCACCTATTGGAAGGTGGAATGTACTTGTTTCCGGATGCCATCGTTCAGCAAAAGCCTAGAGAACCCCATAGTCAAGTACGTTAAAATTGCTCCTTACAAGCGGCTCCAACCCCGACGCTCTAACCATTTCCCAAAACCACCCCACTTCGGGAGCAGGTTTTACGAATTTTATAACCTTATTTGCACTGGCAATGCAACGTAAATACGTGTTTAAAATCTGCAAATTCAAACAAAAACATTATTAAGTTAACGAAATTACAATATTGAACAAATTTAAATCATTCATAAAAATAATCAACGTATTTCTTAGATTTTTACCGGGTCATCAGCTTGTGCATCCCATATCGGAATTGCCCGATGGTTATGGTAATCCTTTAGCAAGGACAAATCACGATGTCCTCCTGGATAACCCTCTTCTTCTACATTTGCTTCTTGTGGTTCGTGTTCAGGTTGTTATTGTGGTTGTGGTGCTTGAGGTTCCTCATCATAATCAACAAGTTCGTTTAGATTTTGACCGACATCAAAGTCATCGTCATCATCAGGCACTGATGGACGTGCGCGTGAACGAGAACCACCCGAACCACCAGCTTCCGCATCATGTGTTCCTCGCACCGGAGGTCCTTGCCTACCACGACGCCCTCTTTTCGGTGGAGGAGCATTTGCAGCAAGCTCTTTACGAGCAGACGAATGTGCTCTGCTCGCCCTACCTTGTCTTGTTCTACCAACATTTTCTTCCATACCTAAACATTGGAATAAAATTCAAAATCAATACAAACTTTCAATCTATGATAAATTCAAACTTATAAGTCAATCAAACATTTAATACTTACAACAATGGAAACATAATTCATATGGAAAAAATACTTGATTTCACTCAGACATTTTGTCAAGCACTTAGAGTACAATATACTAAACCTAACCTCATACTCACAATTAACTTTATATTCATCATGCATTCATGCTAATATCTAATCAAACTAACAATTAACCAATAATCAATAAATCAAACAAAATAATCACGTTTGAAACACAAACTCATAATTTGAAATTTATGGAGAGAGGAACAAAATATGCATATAATTGAAAATGTTGATTAAGTATGATTTGAAGTCGGATGTTGATGTAGGGTTGAAAATGGTGTTTTGGAGAAGAAAAGAGGAACTTAGGGTTTTTTAATGAAAATTTCGTAAATGAAACACAGAAATTGTGTTTCTGTTATTATATAAGGCGTCTTCGGTTAATATTAACCGAAGCCTCACAAATGATGGTACGGTTAATATTAACCGAAGTGATTCAAGGGGGTAGATGATTACTTCGGTTTTTATGAACCGAAAGTTCGTGGCACAATTTTATGAACCCATATGAGCAAAAACGTCAGTTTGGGGAGTAAAAAAATTGGAGGGGGAGGGGGGTCAGAAAAGCAATTTTCTCTTTTTACACCACCCAAATCAGATCTACTAAATGGTGGATGAATATTGAATTGGTGAATGAGATTGCCACTCCTATTTACCTATAAATAAAAAATCACAAATACACATTTGAAAATTATTCAAATTAGCAAGATGAAGAACTGTTGGGAAATAACCGGCATAGAGAAAATAAAAGAATACAATCACAACACAATAATATAACGTGAAAACTCCAAAATCGGAGAAAAAACTACGGTCGTTGTCAAAACCGACAACCAGAGAATAAACACTATGTGAGAATTGTTACAACACATAGACTTCACTCTCAACCACTCATGACCCCAGTACACGCACACTCTCCAAAGTAAATATTTAAACTACATCTCAAATACTCTAAAACAAGAGCATAAGAGAAAAAAGGAAAAAAACACAAATATAAACTTAAAGTGTTTACAAGTGCTACTGTTTGGTGTGTTGAAACAAGAAACTTGAGGTCTCTTTATATAGCATTAAGCTCCCCCTTGCTTCACTATTCTAAGCAATGTGAGACTTCTCCAATATAATTTCATTGACTTTTTTTTCCTTCATTAGCAATGTGGAACTTACATTCCAATCAACCCCAGCAAAAACAACTATGACTTAATAACATTTCCTTTGGTATAATAAAAGTTAAAAACTGATGAGCTCATCCACGTAAACACCACATAGCACATTCCAACTTTTTCACTACAAAAAAGTGAGCTAGTTCCAAAAGAATGACTAGTGTGAATCCAATATGACCTAAAAATGGAATAAAAAATTACCTTTGATCATCAACTTTGTAATGGTCCACGTCCATCGTAGGAGTTCAATAATAGAGGAGGGAATATTTTAAAAGAGAGTAAAAATCACTTATTCCGTCATATTTTGAATTTTTCTCTGTTTAAATTATCAGCTCTTTTAAAATATCAAGACACTTATTTGTGTAGTATAGAAAATACGCTTTTTTTTATACTCTAAAGTCTAAACTATTATTTATAAAATTAATTTCTTGATTCATTTGTTTGATTTTCATTGCATTCACCAAACCATTTAACATTGGTCCATAAGACACCGACTCATCAAAGTAAATCTATCTAAATTCTTCTATAAAACATGACTCTTGACTTCTTAACCTATTTTGTTCTCTAGAGCTATAAATATCTCATAGATATTGATAAACAAATGACATAATACAAAACTGTACAACTGAAATTAAAATGGAAACCTTTAAAATCAATCAAATGTTCATAACTATTATCATAAGCTAGAAAACCACTTAAAGGATATATATAGGTTTTTTGTCGGATTCTTTTATGCCAACTATATTGCACAATAAGACCAAACTTTTTTTCCTTCTTTCTTTCTTGACAAGATCTCTGTAATGAGCAATAGTTACAAGTGCATTAAAGTATATATACATGCATTTTCAAGGTTCAAGTATCAAAACTTTCGACTATTGGTATTTTTTATTTCAACATTCCACTTTGCAATTTGGGGATACAATTTATTTTTGTGCGACTCAATTAGAGTACAATATTTTTAACAAAAATTGGGGTTCAATTTTCGGAGGAGCAGAGCTATATATCACAAGAGACATATATTTCGAGAAATTCATAAATCTCTGATACCATGCACAATTTTTCCATTTTTTTAATTAATAAACAATTCACATCCGCTAAATGTTTATACAACATCATGCCACCGTTTCAACATTAAGATCACGTTCTTGTGTAAATAATTATTTTGGTATCTAAATGTGTGAGAACTTATCATTATATTTTTTATGGTAACAAAATTGTAATTACATTCTCAATGTGTGGTTCATTTGGAATTTTTTGAATTAAATTAAATAATGAAAAATACGGCTGAAGACCAAAATGAGTAAAAAAAGACACATTTGAGATCAAAATACTCAAATAACTAAAAATATACTTTATAATGTATTTGCAAGTTTAATACATTAAAAAATTATAACATATTACACATTTTTTTTTTTGACAACAACACATTACAGTACACATTTATTGATAAAGGTTACTAATTGAAGAGACAGACACAAATCAATGACTAGATATTAAATATGAGTTGGGACTAGATATTAAATACAAGGCGAGCAACTCATTCGCAATTTTTTTATGAAATTTGATTCGCTGCATTTAGCATTTTCATTTTTAGAGCAATCAAAATCAGCTTTTGAAATAATTAAAAAAAAAACTTAAAATGTTTGTATCCATGTTTCACAGCACCACGTCACCTCCTCCTCATTTCCATCTCAACATGTCTATCAATTATTGGACAATGAGACCAAGTTTGTTTAATTTTTTAAAAGGAATACAAATTGCAAAAGTACCATACAAAAAAAAAACAAAATAAATAATTAATATTGGGATGATTATTTACATATACTTAATAAAAGATATTAAAAGTAGAGGTGTGGATTTTTTTTAATTGAAACATATATTTTTTGACAAATAAAATGAAATATATTAACACCAACAAAAGTGCGAAAATTACATATTGATAAATTAATTAGGAGACATAAAAACTAACATGAACCGATTTCTTGTGCCGAAAGTCTTCCGGACAAGGTGTTCGGGCTGCATGTTTCGTTGAAGGATTTTCGACAGTGGTGCAAGTGGAAGAAAAATCTTCTGTTTGAGGTGGAACATACCCATAAAAAATGGATGGGCTCACACTTGAAGGAGAGATTGTTAGTATTTCAAGTGTGAGTTGAGTCTCATATCAAAGAAAAGTGGATGTTGAATTGAAAAGACCAAAATCCAGTAATTTTAAAATTTGAGGACCAATTTCATAATGAATGAAAATAGAGAGACTAAAACTGTAATTAAACTAAAATTAAAACAGAACAAATATTATATGCATTTTTATTATCAAATATAATATATTGTAACTATATAATTTTATTATATATTCAAATATATTTAATAAAAAATAAAATACCTTGCTATTTTTTGTTTTGGGTAATACTTCTTTTGTGCCACAATATAAATCACTTTAGTCAAATTACACATGTTTAATACGTTAAATATATGTACGAGTAGAAAGGTATGGTTAATGCAAAAGGGGTGCAATATTTAAATAGGAGGGAGTTGAAGATTAAACAAATAAGGAAAATGCTAACTAGTGAGTCTGGGGCACTAGATAAAGAAACACAAATATAGTAAAAAATGCATTGAAATTTATGTAGTCAAAATGTTAAAAGCATATAAAGTATTATTGTTTTCAATATAAAATTTTCTCTTTTGTTATCTTAACTAGTGTCCCGAGACACTGGTTATTAACATAACCCAACAAATAAATTAATACGTAAAAAATACAAGAAATTGAGGGGGAGGGGGGGTACCCTTAAACTTTGCCACAGCACGGTAGCTCTACAGTCTCCATAGTGGTTGATAGACTAGCAGACCGTACATATATCGATGTTGAGAAAGAAACAATAAAAATAAGCGTCTTACTAGTTCCTGGAGTACTCTTTAAGCATTTTATTTTAAGAAATAATTTATTTACAAAGTGAACCATTTCAATTTCCAATGCGTTAATCTTACACATTTTCATAAAAATTGTATAAAAAACTTACTATTTAAAGGCTTAAAGAGTGCTCCGGGGGCACTATTTAACATTTTCCTAAAAATAAAATTGTATGCAGATCATATTTATATAATTTTTTTTTCTTTTTAAACCCAATAGTTGAATAATAGATGTATTTGATCTATTTTTTTATTCAGTAGAGTAATGACAAGACTCGCACATTTAAACATGGAGAAACATGAAATTTGGAGTTCGAACCCCAATCACTCTAACAATATCTTAGTCAGCTACCATTTTTTTTTTTTGGTTTATAACTCTCTGGTTCCTAGGGGAAGGGGGCCCTAGTAATCCAGAGTTCGGCCGCGAGGTAAGTAAAGTCTGGCCAATAAATTGTTCCACCCAGAAATTGAACTCGGATTCTACCAAACGATTCGTCCCTTGGTGAAACTCATTAACCACTTGAGTCCAATGACTTGGTTTAGTCAGCTACCATTTAAGCTACACTTATGAGACTATATTTGATCTACTCCTATTTAATAAATTAAATATATCAATTATTTTTAGATTCATTCAAAAATTAATGTATTTTATGAGTAATATAGACTTAAAACATCAATGTTTTAATGAATTAAAAAATAATTTTTTCCTTATAAATTAGAGGCAGAGAGACTAACCAGTAACCATACAATACAATACAAATAGAAAAAGTATATATTGCCAACCGAACTAGTTAGAGGGTGGCCACAATGATTAAGAAATGAATAAAAAATGAAATGGTTATTATTGGTATTCGCACTCCCACTGACCACTGTTACTAAATTCCAAGATCCACAACAGTCATTCATTCACCCATTCAATTTTCAACAACTGTTATGACTACCATTTTCTTTAACAAATTGCCTCAGAATATTATTTCATTAGATCCTATATACAAGAAACATTTCATTTTTTAGATTTATCGTAAAATTGGTGTATTTAGACTATATTATTGTCTAAATATATTAATTTTACAATGAATCCAAAAAGTCAATTTTTTCTTATATATAAAATTGGAGGGAGTATTATTTAAGCAATTACAGTATTTTTTTATACAAAGTAATAAATTTATTATTTTGACAAATATTTGACTTGCATTTTCATGACATTTTTTTTACTCCTATAAGTTTCGTAAACAATGTTTTTTAAGTTAGCATGATTCAAGTTATTAGGTTTGATTTAGTGATGGGAGTTTGAATAATATGTTAGATGTCTTATTTTTATATTAGAAAATAAAAGAGTATTTTATTATTTTTGATAGTCTATTTTTTGAATAAAAAATTGTCTCGTAATTTATTAAAAGATATTTTTTTTATGTTTGACCAATTTTTAAATAAAATAGAACACAAAAAATTGTTTAGTCGAATCCTGATATTTTTAGCCGAACAAACATACCTAATAATATAACATACTTCCTTCTGTCACTATCGATGAGAATTTCTTTATGGTGATTAAGAAAGTTTGTTGAGTGCAATTATTTTTTAGATTTTATATAAAATATAAATTTATTAAAATATTCTTGTTATTTGGTGAGAAAACTAACTCAACCATCAGTATTAAATATTTGAATTAAATGATAGATGTATTTGGAATACTAATATTAAATATTTCTTGTTTTGGTTACTAATATTAATATTAAATAGTTCGAAAACACTTGTAGTATCAATGATGACAAATTTTTTTGGAACATATATATATATTGCTTGCAATAGTGATTGGAAAATACTATTTTTTTAATAAGTTAAAATGAGATATATTAATAAATAAACAGTCTCCTCGGCACAAGGTGTACCGGGGAGATTACACAAGTTTACAAAGAGTCATAAAATGGAAATAGTAAACAAATAATACAAGACCCAAACAAAACATAGGACTAGACTACAAGCTATGGTAGTTAAAAGTTAAAGTAGCACTCGTCGGCTTCAACCACCTAAAAGAAAAAAGTTTGATCTTATTCAGCAATTGATGTGAGTTGCTTGCTGAGCCTCTAAACAGTCTATGGTTTCTTTCCGTCCACACAACCCAAACACAAACCATCCAAATGAGTTGCAAAAAGGAGCGCTGCGCCCGAGATCCACCTGTTGAGTAAGTAAACTTAACAAAGTGATCACGTATAAAAGTGGAGTCCACCGATGTGATGTAAATCCACGAACGCACTAATGCCCAAAGAGAACCAAAGGTACTGCAGGAGACGAACAAGTGATGAGTCGTCTCTGCTGCTCCACAACCAGAAACACAAAGATGATCTGTAGGAGATAAAATGCCTCAAGTGACTAGGTTTGCTTTTGTGGGTCACCTGTCAAGCAATAAACGCCACGTGAAGATGGAGACCTTCAAGGGGATATGAGAATGCCACATGAGTTTCTCCACATCATCCATAGTAGCTGAAACCTGAGAAGTCAGGAGCTGATAAGCCCCTATGGCAGTGTAACCCTCATCTGGGTCAGGCTACCGCTGCCACCTATTTGAAGACTGAACCTGCAAGGAGAGGTTAAGAAGCAAAGACTAACACTCCCCCAACATCTCCTCTGCCCGCACGCTCAACTGTCTTCGCCACTCACACGCCTCCCAATCCACTCCCCACCCTCGTGAAAACATCTCAGCCACCGTTCGCAGTTTGGTCTCCGCCAAGTCAAACAGGCGTCCAAACCGCTCGCACAAGGGAATCCCCTCCACCCAGGGATCGGTCCAGAACAAAGTATCTGACCCGTCCCTCACCCTTTTTGAAACATTCGCCCTAAACCATCCGCCCCCAAGCCCACCTCCCTCCCTAATACGCGCCATCTCCCTCCACCACAAAGACTCTCTCCGCCATCCAACTAGAAAAATACTAAATTACATTTGATGTACTACAAAAATAAAAGATTCAACAAAGACAACTCTAATTTTTTTTGAGCAAAAACTATGTCTGATGTGCTACAAAAATAAAAGACTGAACAAGATAACTTTAATTATACTATGTTTAATTTTAAATTGTTCTTGGGACCCTGATAAAATGGAGGTAAGAGATTGAATAAAAACTAAAAAATTTATGTTGCACTAAACTACAAGACAATTTTATGTCGCACTAAACTACAAGACAATTTTATGTCATAATTACTAGTTATTTAAAATATCAAAATAATCTTTAATCCTAAAAAGTTGTTTAACCTTAAAAATTTATTTAAATTGTTCAACCTTTTTGTTTCCACTAACAAACAAATTCAGACAAAAAATCATTTAGATGAGATGATGCATATCTCTTCTAATTTAATCAAGATTCTGAGTTTTATTTTAGCTTGAACATGCAACAGTGTTAAAACTTTTAGAGAAAGTCTGTCACTCATTTAGATCCCACGAGACTCGAGGATATAGTCTCTATAGCTGCGTGCAAAAGATACTCAATCTACGGCAAAAAAATAAATCGAACTCAGATTCTCAATCTAATGTTTAGTTTAAAATATTCCGCCTTATTCTTATCTTTTACGAATCAAACGGACCTAAAACACGAAATAGCTTTTTGTAGCTTTTTTCTGCATCCCTATTGGTTGAACCTCAAATCCATCTCTTTCTTCTCTTTCTCTCTCCCAAGTGAATGAAGGGAGAGAAAAAGAAAGTTTCTTTTCAAACTTATTATTAATCCAGAAAAGTAAAAAGTATCAAATGCCAAATGGGTAGTGGCACTGCCACTGCACTCACAACAACAACAACATTCACAAACAAAAGGTACAACCGTCACCAATTATTCCTCACACACAAATTTTTCTTACCAAAAAATCAAAAGAATTCTATTTTCTTTTTCTTTAAGTCAAAATTTAATTTGGGTTTTCTGTTTTTAAGTTTTAGGAATTGTTTTTCTAACTTTCTCTCATCAATTTTGAGCTAAAGTTTGTTTTTTTATCATGGGTTTTTGTTTTCTTAGCTGAATCTGTTATGTTTCTAAGGGTTTGTGTATTGTAGTTGAATTACGCAAGATTCCATTTTTTTTTGTTATAGTGTCTTCTTTTGTATATTTAGGATCTAATTCCATCTGGGTTTTCTTTCTCTTCAAGGAATTTGATTGGTTTTTGGTATTTCATGGATGCTATAATCAGTGAATTGGTGTAGACTTTGATGGTAAAATGAAGTGTTAAGTTATTTTTGTTCTTGGTGGTGATTTAGTGGAAGATTTTGATTAATTAATTTAGATACAAATAGTGAAAAAGTTATGGCAGCAGAATCAAATACTGGTTTTCACTATGGTGATATGAATTCATCTTTGAATTGGCATGCAATATCATTTCAATCTGGTGCTGTTAATAGCTTACCTGAGATGGTTCCAATGGGAAATTATTTTGGATTGAATAATGATGGTTCTGGTATGATGTATTCGGGGAATTCAAGCATTGTTAATAGTAATTCTCATGTTATAAGTCAACAAGGGAATGCATCTGGGTGTTCTCTTCTTGTTGATTCTGTTCCGGGATTGAAACATGATGCTGGTTTGGCTGCTGAGTGGTCTGTTGATGAACAGTATAAATTGGAAGAAGGGCTTCTCAAGTAAGTAGTTTTTATCTTTGGTTGTTTTCGTTGTTATTGGTTTTGGCCTAAGAAGCACAAACACCTGACATGACACGATACTGACACTGGTAATAATTTGAAAAAATGGAACAGTTGAAAGTAACCACATTTGTCGTTGTTGTGTTGTTGTTGTTATCTTTGGCTGTTGTTATTGTTATCATTGGCCGTTGTTATCATTGGTTTTAACCTAAGAAGCGCAGACACCTGACACGACACTGACACTTGTCACTAGTAATGATTTGAGAAAATGGAATAATTGAATGTCGCTGTTGTGTTGTTGTTATTGTTATCAAATTTGGCATCTTTGTAATACATTGTTGCTGCATAGTAACTTGGTTTCAGTATAGTACTTCGGGTTGGGACGCTGAAGGAGTAATTAAGAATGAGGTCAAGGGTTCGATCTCTGCTAAGAAATTCCCTCCCCCCTTACAAACTAACCACTAACGTTTGCCTATAAAAAAGTATAGTACTTTGGCTTTTTTTCATAAAAACATTTTGACATTAGCTTAGTTATTTTCGACCACTAGTTAAAAGAGTGTATGTTAAACAAAATAAAAGCGAGTAATTGTAATAACTGTTAGTAAGGTACCAACAAGAGTTAGTAAGAAGAGACGAAGTTAGTTACAGAAGGAAAGGATATGTATATTTTCTTCTGATTAGGCTAAAAATTTATTGAAGTGTCTAATCTAGCACAAGTTGTGCGAAGAAAACACACAAGGGACAAGAGTTACACAATAGTCATGTGGATAAACCACGAGCCAAAATACAAATCCACCCAAACAGACAATCACCACACCTAAGGGGTTGTTCGACCATTGGTTCAAATCATAATCAAAAGCCCCTTGCACTTTGATAAATAGAAGTCCGGTACTAGTGAGAATACTGTTTGGTTGTACGTCACATAGTGTGGGAGAGAAAATGCATCTCGAATGCCTTGGAGAGTATGTTCTCATTTTGTATTTGGTTTAGTTCTTGCCCCAATGGCTGAAGCTCAACCATTTCTTTGTGAATAATACGAGTAATTCCTTTCATTGAATCACTAGCCTAACACTTGATCATATATTTCACATGTTTTTTTCTCGTCACTTAACTACAACTACAACAGCCACAACCAAAGCCGTAATGTTGCCTAAATTACAGTTTCAGTAAATAGTAAAACCGTGTATTTATGACTTCACTACCGATATATTTAAGCAAGGTGGTATTATTCGTTATTAATTTTACCTTTTTGACAAAAAAGAGAAAGGAGGAAATGTTTGGTTTAGAGGATGACACAAAATTATGAAGAAAAGAAACTCTAGATGCAACTAGGAATGTGAAACAACTCAAGAATGCAGAAAATAGAAGCTCTGAACATAACCATAATTCATATCCTTAATGTCCTTCAAAACCAAATAGAAGTTGTAAACATAGTCAAAATTCATATCTCATAGCAGCTTTAGGGCCATGAAGACATTTTTTCTTTCTTTTCTTACGTTCATAACTGTAGGCACTTGTAGTTTTTTTTTTGCATCTTTCTGGTGTTAACTAGTTTTTGCATCTTTCTGGTGTTAACTATTTCAAGGCTTTGAGCATCAACGACACACCAAGAGATTATGCATCCCTAGTTCTCCTCTGTTTTTATGTACTTGTTTTGTATCTTTTCAGCTTCTTGAGGATACTTTATCCTTTTGCGTGGTATATTTCTTCTAATACTTTTTTAATTCAAAAATTCAATAGTAGATACCTGCTATGTATTCTCCATTTTGTTATTAAAAAATACAATATTCCAAGCAAAAAGCCCTAACCTTTAAATTTTAAGGGCTTTTTAGAAATTTTTGAAGTCATTATGAGGTGTGGTGCTATAGCAGCTGCAACATCCTCTATTGTGGACGCAATAGTGGCTGCTATGACTGCTACACTAAACTACCTCCAGCATGTCATGTAGCGGCCACGGGTTGTTCCCGCTATAGGTCTGCTATTGTGCGCTATTGACAATACTTTGACATTTGATTGGTCTTAAGTTTTTATATTCAACTAGAAGTGCTTGGTTCAGATTGCCTACGCTAAGCTTTTTGTCACAGTTGTACATACACTTGTGCTGATATGCTCTTCCACTTTTTGTAGTTTTCTATTGCATAACCCTTGTTTTCTTTCTTTTTTTTCTCCTCCTTCATGGCTAGATACGCTGATGAGCCAAGTATCATGAGGTATGTCAAAATTGCTGCTTCATTGCGTGATAAAACTGTTCGTGATGTTGCTTTGAGGTGTAGGTGGATGACTGTAAGCTCCTGTTCTCTTAACAATCTCTTCAACCTTCATATTTAAACACTGCCGACGACTAGTAGTTTAACACACATGCTATGCACGAGCACCTATTATTTACTAAAAATCCTCTTTGTAAGCATAGGTTGTTTTCTATAGTTCTCAAGTTATATTTAGATAAGCCTAGTAGTTGCATCTCAGGATTAAATCTATATTTTTCAATTAAATAGAACAAATTTCTCCATTAAAAAGTGAAAAATACTACGTTCTGGACAAATTTCTCTCCAGGAAAAATGTTATGCGACCAACATTATGCTTATGCATCAAATATAAAGCTTAAATATTTATGTAAATTGCACCTCAACGTATGCATATTGGAACTTAAAATATGTTTAAATTGATTTGCAGAGAAAGCGAAGGAAATCAGAAGACCACATGTTAAAGAAAGCCAACAATAGGAAGGTACATGAAATTTAGGAAGCTAGTGTATGTTATGTTTCTTATAATTTAGTGTTTCACGAAGAGTAAGTCCTGGTCAATCCGAGTAATTTTTCTTCAATAGGTTTTTGAATATGAAATACATGTTACCATTTTACATTGAACAAATCTATCTATAAAATCATAAGTAAATATTAATTTAGATGCTGCACAACAAAAATTACAAAGTAAAAAATCACAATGCTAAAAGATCTATTATTTAGTTCTTACAGAAAATGTTTCTTAGGTATACTATGTATTTATGCAATAAAAATGAACATTGGTAAGAAATACCAATTCATGTCTAGGATGTTGGCGATTTCATGCAAGGTCATGTTAATAACAAAATATGTTTGTGTCTCAAATCTTGAATAGGGGGTCCTCTTTTGATAATATTCAATCAATTAATGTCATTAGGATCCTAAAGTCATGCTTCTTCAGGATAAGCCAGTGGAGTCATCACCAAAGCAGTATTTGCAGCCAGTTGTAACCCCAAGTGTGGCCGCATATTCTTGTATACCGCATCATATGGACAGAAGTCAACGGATAGTGTATGATGATGGTAAGTATATTAATTTCTTGTTTCTAGTAGTATGAATTAAATTTTCTATTGGAAAGTGCATTTTGTGATCCTTTTTTATTAAAACTACTATTTGATGCTTGCTGAAAGCACGGAAGTGAGGGTACGAGATACTGAAATATTAGGAGGCTAGGATCTTATTGCATAATGCACAAAATGGTCTGCTCATTGGCTACTAAGTTTCATTATTTTAATTACTGCGCTATTCCTGTCTTCAGTTTTTTATTAGGTTTGGTACGTTCTCTTCCTCAGCTATTTAGCTTATCATATACTCCGTCCATTTCAAAATGAGTGTCGCTTTAGAAAAAGAAAACTTTTAAAATTAACGTCATTTACATTTTTCAATGTAGGATTAATTATATATTTTTCAATTGTGCCCTCTAATTATTATTTTTATTTTCAAAGCATTATATTCCACTGTGCTTTTATAATAGTAGAAAATATACCAAAAGTTAACAAGGGTAGTTTAGTAAAAGTTTCATGAGTTTTGACAACATCATTGCATTTCTTAATTTGTTTGAAAAAACCATAAACGAAACTCATTTTGAAACGGAGGGAGTACTATGCATTCAATTATAAAAAGGCAACGTGATAGAATTGTTGGAGGAGAACATGCTTGAATGCTGATTTCTTTCTATTAATATGTGTTATCAGGCCACCAGTATTTGCCCCACAATTCACATGTCTAATCCCAAGTGTGGGGGGTGTATTTAGATCTCACATATGTCATAAACTAAGATATTCCCAAATTAGTTCTTATATAAGGTTTGGACAATTCATACCTCATGAGCTAGGTACAATTCAGATTTTAAGGCGATCTCAACCTATCCTAGAACTGTTATTAGGTTACTCATAGTTGTCCACACTCTAGATGTCAAGTCCGGAGCATGATAGGATGTGTTAAGATCTTTGTTTTTAGGCCATCCACATTTTTCCATGCATTAGATATTCAATCCTGAGCGTGAGGGGTGTGTTAACTGTGTTAACTATTGAGATCCTACATCGGCTAGATATATGACCAAATTAGTCCTAAATGTAGCTTTTGGGTTGTCTAGGTCTAACTCAAATTATAAGATCCTGAAAAGTATGCGTGACCAGATTGGATATACACCTTTTATGAAGTGGTAAGAACTAAGAAAAGTAAGAGAAGAACTTGATTATTTTAGTCTGAGGAGGAAGAAATTATGCAGATTTCTGACTAAAAAGAAAGTGGGTTTAATCTACTATTTTTTTTTTATGTAGTGGGAAGAAGTTATTTGAAATTTCTGCCTTTATGATATACAGTAAATTCATGATAATAAAGTCACATGACAACTTTTTTCCAATGTACAAGTTGTCTAAAATATCAAAATAACTTTTGTCCACCGAACATTGTACAAGACAAAAAGTTGTTCAATAGCTTAAAAGTTTGTCCTGTGATGTTCTATTCAGTACTTACCTTTCGCAAATAAAACTGAACCATTATTTATCAATTACTTTGTTTATCAACAGTTTTGTTTGTTGCCTAACTCTTAATCAACTTCATATACGCTAAAACTCTGCTGATCCTTCTCCTAGCTTTTATTACGTGTCTTATTGTCATCTACACTGGCGTCCTTATTTTGTCAATAATTTTTCCACTGTTTTTACTGTCAGGAATTTGTGGTCCGATGAAGCGACTATTGGACCAAAATGCTCAAGCTTTTCGTCAGATCAATTCCAATTTATCTACTTTCAAGGTGATTATCTCAACCTTAATTTTTATTTGTCTTGCTTTATAAGATCTTAAATACTGGTTCCAGCAATGATTAATCAGCCCTTAGAAAAATAAAGATAGAAAATCTACTTAATCATTATTGGTTAATGATTTAATGGTAAAAACATTAATTTTATGGGACATGGCTTCTATCCAGGTGTTTTTGTTGATAATTAATTGATGTCTTATATAGGAAAATAAATTGTTGGATAAAGAAGAATATTAGAGAAATGTTTGCGTATGTAAACGTGTCAATGTAGTAGCTTATTTATTTACTCAATAGGATAATTACTATACTTACCTTGAGCTGGTGAAGGCTCAATTCCTATATACGACGTTGACTATAATGCTGAAGCAATGGATGAGTCACATTTACCAAGTTCTCCGAAAATAGATTACCGATTCTCTGTCTAATCAATTACTTCATCACAATTTCCTTTACTTATTCTAATTTTGTCTCAATCCTAACATGGTATCTAGAGCCTTTTCTCGGGCCTGAACCATTTGAATATGGCTGACTATCCTCAAGTACATGATCTCCAATCAGTTTCTGGCAACGCCAATGCCGACAATCCTACTACTAGGTACCTGATCACCTCGTACAGAGTGCGATAAAGTCTACTTTTCTAGCACTAGTGAACTTCACTCGTGCAGTTTCTTCCAAACTTGACGACAAAACTTCTTGCTTTGTTGAAGTGGTAAACAAAGTGCATAATTTGCATATATTTTTTTGTAAAGGTGTATATACCAACAATATTTTCTTTTGAAGAAGATTGAGAACATAACATTGTTAAATAAGTCTGTAACAACAATGGGAAGTAATGACCAAATGTTATCTATCTCTCTCTCTCTCTCTCTCTCTCTCTCTCTCTCTCTCTCTCTCTCTCTCTCTCTCTCTCTCTCTCTCTCATGGAAACTGTAGGAGTATCCGTAACAAAGAAAGTTACACAGTTTCAAAGATCGAGATCTCGTATGACCTTAAGAATGCTGTTCTTGAAGTTCTTTCTGAAGATTATGATTAAACGATTCATTTATCACAATGGACATGGCCGGATTGATCCTATTTCTATCGGTAATAGCGACACTTTTCTGGCACAAGAAGCTCGATTTGAGCACCATTGTCAGTAGGTAGTCTCTTATGCTATTGTCAGTATATAGTCTCTTATGCTTTCTTTGTAAATATTGCATAAGTCAGTCTAAATTTCGAACTGTTGAAACACAATTAGCACAATTTGGACAGAGGTCATGGTCGCAGTGGCTTTCGACCTACTTGTCAGCCATGCTCCAAGGGAGCTTCAGTTAGCTTAGGACAGCAAGGCATTGCTCCTCATAGGTCCTTTGACTCTCAATTTTGATTTCTAGACACTGTAAGAACTCTCTACTCAAGTCGTGGCATATTGTGAGCCACCAACTTCCATATATGTATTCGTGTTCTGCATTCAATGATCTAAAAGAGTGATGCAACATTCATTTTTCTTAAGTCGTCGAACCATCTGAACATTGTACAACGTAATCGTAACTTTAGTAGCAATACAATAACTCTGCTGGGGATAAACATTAAAGGCTTCACAATTATTGATAGTCTGAATTAATTAGCAATTTTTAGGTATGGATTTTAAATTGGTTCCTTGTAAACTTTGTATTGTATTTGTCCGTGTTAAGATACTATTCGTTATCCGATTTTTTTTTGCCTCTAAGCTTGTCATAATGATCAGTTTCTTTAAATAAACAGTTGCAGGATAACATCGACCTCTTGTGTCAGACACGGCAAAACATTAGTACCATTCTTGATGAGTAAGTGAACATTTTCAACAAGTTCACTTTTAATATCTTCAAAATCTACCTTTTTTTTTACATATCTGGATTTGATCCTATTGCCTTTTGAAGTTCATGATTAAATTTTTGCAGCATGAGAGAGATGCCTGGTATAATGAGCCAAATGCTCCCACTTCCCGTGTCGATTGACGAGGACCTGGCATGTAGTATATTACCTAATAAAACTCAGGTAAGTTGCTGGTTAACTAAACTCATTTCATGTATTTCACTGTTCCTTTGTTGAAGTTATACACTAAAGCCTTGTTTGGATTAACAACTCAATTAAACGCGTATAGCATAAACACTTGTCATATAAGTGCTTTTGTATAAGCTATATCTATAACATGATAAAATGAAGTCAAGCTGTTTTTATATAAGGTATAAGATATTTTGATAAGCTATCCTTAAGAGCTTGTGGAAAAAAGCTGAAAACGACTTGTGGACATTTAATAAGCTATTTCCATAAGTTTTTGCAAACAGTTCCACAAGTGTTTATACTAGTGGGTAAGTGTAAATAAGTCAATCTCTTGTAATCTATGAAGCATGAACACTCCTCGGATGAGGCGTGTTCCAGTGTCAGATACACGTCAGTGTTCGACATCGACACTTATGATTATATTGAATTACGTCATTTTCTCAAATTATTATCGGTGTTGAGTGTTGACATGTCAATGTTCGTTTCGTGTTCGGTGTCCGTGCTTCATAGCTTGTAATTTTTAATTTCATGGAAAATGACTTAAACATCCACTATACATTTTCCTATCTAATTCCATACCTTTTTTTCTCATAAAGTTTTGGTGCTTAAAAAGGACATAATTCAGTCCTATTTGTGTGAATTGAAGTTTATAATATATGATATAAAAGTTGATTAGTTTATGTATATTACCAATTGAAGCTAGGAAATTTCTGACTCCATCAAGATTGCCTACTCAAAGTTGACCAATGTAGAGAGGTTGGCATTTTTCATGTATAAGTCAATTGTTTTGGTGCTACATGGGATTGAGGAGCCGCATCATAACCAATATCACACTATCTCAAAACTTTCGAGAGTTTCTAATTCGTCTTTGATCTTACTTTTCTAGTTTGTTTATTTTGTTTGAAGGAATATTTGCACTTCTATTGTATAAATATTTGCAAAAAGTAAAAAAAAGATAGGAAAGGAACTAGTGTAACAATGGTATGAGCTTATTCACTGGTTTTGGATTATTGGTTATTCTATCATGGCTTAGGAACTGATGTAGATCTTTGATTCTAGTTTGCCATGGTTGATACTAGCTGTTTTGTAATATGTAAATGGAAATCATTATTTACATTATTTCATGGTTGTACATGAAGAGAACAAATTAGTATCATTTGCAGTTTGTGGAAACTAATGGCTTAGGAACTGTTTTGTATCATTTTTTCTTAGAATTTGAGTTTATAGACTTAACTCAATTCTACAAAACTGACTTGTAACGCACCAGGAATTTTACAGAGTAAATGCATTTCACTGATGTTTTTACCATTATTGGTAAGACAAAAAATTAGTCACAACCTCCTCACCTTGTATCCTGCACCTCACATTTTTCCATGATTGTGACTGTTAGAGTTGGTCATTAGCCAATGATACCCTGCGTTAACCTTATATCATGAGGACTCCACCAATTATTGGCCCAAAATGTTGAAATCAGATTCCTGCTGTTAATGAGCCCACTCTAGGATGAATCGTTCGAGAAAACCTGAATTTAATTTTTTGTGGAAACAATTTTTTGCTAGATTTTACTTACTTCGTGGCTGAATTCTAGATTATTGGGGCTCCATTTTCTAAGAACCAGAGAGTAAAAAAAAAATCTCATATCTTTCTCTTTCAAAAAGCTGTCATTGTTATCTTGATAGTACAAATTGATATAGGAACGGATCATTACTTCACTTTTCATCAATTGCATAGTCACATGATGGAATATTTGTTTTGTTGAGATATAAGACTTTGCATTGCAATCCTTGGAGGTATTCTAGGATTCTTGGCAATATTTTTACAAACTTACAAAGGTGAGTTTATTGTAAATTAAGACATCCACACAATCTTGAACTCTCCTCAATTGCAATAATTGGATGAGATTAAAATTCATTGGTTTGAAAAATGAGTGATTTTAAGACAATATTGGAAGTCAAACCTTCTTTTTTTCTTTGAAGCAGTCATTTGTTATGTTTATTTTTAAAATATTTATTTAAATGGTGAGATTTGATTGAATGTATATATATATATATATATATATATATATATATATATATATATAAATTTACATTAAAAAATATACAAATTCAATTCTTCAAACAATAATGATGTGGAAAGAAGAAAGACAATACTATTCTATTCTGTAACCCCTTTAGGCCAAACCAACCATGATTGGTCCTTAAAGTACAATGCTATTTAATATGAAGTATTTCTCACAATAGTAAGTACAAAAAGGAGTGAGTACACCATGGTAAGTACAATGTAAAATTTGAAGTAAAAAAGAAAAAGTACAATGTAAAATTTGTTTGAAAAGTAATCATATTGTTTGACTCACCTACATTTATCCAATCACAATCTTTCATGCAATTTTACAAAAGACAAAAGTTATAGTAAAATAAAAATTCATCCTTAAATTATTAAAATAGTATCATTCTCTAAACAATAGGTTCAAAGCATGTGAATCAAGAACATAATCCAATTTAGTCCTCAACAGAGGAGAAAACAGTTTCAACAAGAAGTCAAAAAGAAAGTTTATTTTTATTATTCCCAATTTAATATAATTACTTAGGAAAATAATAAATAATGCATAAGGAAAGCAAATAAAATAAAATGATATTCGAATTCACCTCAAAGCAATCCCTTGCAAAATCAGGCAAACATTATGTAACTTCTCAGAATTAGAGATCTTGAGATTCTGATCAGGGGATACCTCTATCAAATATTTGTCAATTAATCCACAATTTTTTCATTTCATTTCCTCTAAATCATTTCCATTGATATCAACAAATACTTTAATCAACTTTTATCACAAAAAAAATTGTGTTTTCCTAATTTTTTTTTCCATTAGAAAAAGTTCGAGTGGTACACTATTGAATAATGTTTTTTACACTATTACCAAAACAAAAATAACATAGTAAAAACTCTTGTAATTTTTTTGCAGCTCAGTTCATTCCCTAAAAAAAATCTAAATTAGTCCCTAAATTTTTATATTAAAGAGAGATTAATTTGTCCTCAATATAAAAATGTTAGATTAATTTGTGTACATTGTTAGTCGAGGACTAATTGAGTCGTAAAAAAATTGTGAGAGAGTAGATTGTGTCTTCGCTAAAAAAAGAAGAAAAAAAATGCAGCTTATGTACCATTCTAAGTGGTGTCAATATATCTTGGACAGTGATAAACTGAAAAAGAGAACCATATTTAATAAAATGTTGGCACATATTAATCTATACATTTTGGCCAGTGAATTTTGACATTTGAACCTTCATTTCCTTGCATAATTTCTCCAATTCCCTTACTCTCCATTGCATCTTCTCAAGATTTATACTCATATCTTCTTTCTCTTCCAAGAAATTGTCATTGTTATCTTGATAACACAAATTGATTTTTGAAGGGCTCATGCTTTTACTTCCAACAATTGTAAACTCACATGATATTGGAATATTTGTTTGTTGAGAAATAAGTGCTTGCATTGCAATCCTTGGAGGTATTTTGGGATTCTTAGCTAGATCTTTACAAACTTCAAAAGTGAGTTTGTTGTAATTAAGACATCTACACAATCTTGAACTCTCCTCAAAAGCAATCATTGGATGAGACTGTAATTAATTGGGGTCAAAAAATGAGTGACTTTAAAACAATGTTAGAAGTCAAGACCATATGACAGTTGATATTGATAATAATCAATAGTAGTTAATTGGAAATAGTTTTGTAAAATCGTTACATTTATTCATTCATTTTATTATTTTTTTAAATCTAGATAATACCATCTTAAATGGTACTTATTTTAAAATGGAAAGAGGTAACTTTAAATTTCCTTAATATATAATATTGACACATGGCAAAACTTCCTTAATTACCAATAAGAGAGGGCACTTTACCTTATCTTTCTATTTTTGTTGGTTCTATGAATGATTGCTCATGACACATAACATGACAATGACATTATATGTAGAGTTGGAAGTTTTGACCCATTTACACCAAGTGTTTTTCCTCTTCATTTCTACCGATTAATAGATATTATATGAAAGTTTTTGAAAATGTAATTTAAAAATAGGTTAAATATTTCTGAAAATTACGACAAATGTCAAAACATTCTTTTAAACACATGTTTCTAGAAATGCATTTTCTCTACTTTGCTTACATTTTCTTTCAATCCCAATTAAAAATAAAATCATAATCAAATATCATTTTAGTTTAAACAATATAGCTATTGAAGAAATATATATTTTGTTCATAACCTCATAATGTCACAATAACCATGATGGATCCTTAAAGAAAGTTACATAGTAAGTACAAAAGGAGGGAATGTATCACCATGTAGAGGTAACTATCTACGTTGACTCCACAACATAAATCCAACAATCTTTCACAATTTACAAAAACAACAAAATATAATAAATTTATTTTTACATCGTTAAATGATTAAAATTGCATATATATATATATTCTCTATCTAATAGGTTTATAGTCTCTAAATCAAGATCATTAATTTTGTATTTTTATAATTAAGTGCTTATACCATAAATATTTATCATTTTGATAAGTGTTTATGTATAAATTTTTATATAATAAAAAATAAAATAAAATCTAATATTTTTATATAAATAAATTATAAATTATAAGCTGTTTTTATAAATCCATCCTAAAATTTTTATAAAAATAAACTGAAAACAACTTATGAACATATCATAAGTAATTTTATAAACTCTTTCAAATCATCTCACAAGTATTTAGGGTCTGTTTGGATTGACTTATGTTTTTTATTTTATATTTTATAATGGATTGACTTATGTTTAAGCTTATGTGAAATAACTTATGCAAATAAATAAGCTTTTATGTATATTATTTATAAACTTGTTAAGGTAGTTTATGATAAAACAACTTAGATACAATTTTTGTTAGTGAAAACTTATGAGTTAACATAAAAACTTATTTATTTTCATAAGTTAATTTTCATAAGCTCAAAAATAAGTCAAACCAAACCTACCCTTAATCCAAACAAACTTCATATAAATATTTAGAAAGAAAATAATGCATAAGAATGGCAACTAAAGAAATAAATAATTTACCTCAAGATAGATATCAATGGCTCTATAGACCCCATCAAAGCAATCCCTTGCAAAATCAGGCAAACATTCAGCAACTTCAAGGAATTTAGAGATCTTAAGCTTCTGATCAGGAGATATCTCAATCAAATACTTGTCAATTAATCCACCAACTTTTTTCATTTTCATCACATCATTTCCATTAATATCAACAAATAGTATAATCAACCTTATCACAAAACTAACATCATAATAAAGTCCCATGTTATGTCCACAAACTAGTAGATCATCCAAAGTTGCTTTCTCAAGCATCCCACCAATCAATTTCTCCATTTCCTTTCTACAATCATTACTTATTCCAAATTTTGATACAATCCTTAGTACACAAAAAAGTCCTCTACATGAAAAATTCTTGTCACCAACATTTATGACTCCATAAGAAGCTGTTTCTCCAAGATTAGCGTACTCACTATTACTTTTGCAACTTGAAGTAATTTTTTTCATATAATAAAGCAAAAATTTTGTGACAATTAAATTTTTATTGTCACTTTTATAAGCTCCAATACCTTTAAGAAACATCTCAATAATCTTTGGTGGTAAAGTAGACAAATCTTCGAACCACCAGGTTTTGTTGGGAAAACTTAACTTTATTGTTGATGCATTCTGGATCTCAGTCCAATCTGGAACAGTAATCTTCGGAGAAACTTTGGTCGAAAAAGAGTTTCTCTTTGTAAAATTACTTTCAGAAGAAGATATCGGCGACAAGGAAGAGGAAGTGATGAAATTTAAATCTGAATTTTTAACTAACTTTGCTATTAATACACAAATAACCTTCTCCAAAAAATCATAGCTATTTGTATATGTATAGAATATCTCACAATCACAACTCTTGAGACTTACTATTAATTCATTCCATTTCCAATTATAGATCTCATCAAGAAATGTTTGTGTTTGTTGCAAGAGATTGTTGCTGAAAAATTCTTCAGTCATTTCAAGATAAAGAGCACAAGAGTGAAGGATAAGAACATTGGATGCATTGATGGAGATTTTGCCATTGTTGTAACAAAATTTCAAAACCAACTCAAATCCATATGGACCTCTAGGGAAATCATTGATATAAAATATTTCCTTTTCACCATTTAACATTTTCTTCAATTTTCCACAATATCTTGATATCAAGCTCTGCATAATTAATCAATGAAAAAACTAGATTACTTTAGACATGTATTGCATCTTAATTTTTTTTTTTTATCTAACAATACTAGAGATGAAAATAAATAACAATAGTAAAGTTTTTAGAATATATACCTCGTATAAAAAGAATGTTTCCTCATCATTAATGTGGATTTGCAAGTCACACAATTTTGACATAGCTTCTACTTCTGCATTGAGAAAAATAAATGAAATTGTTTTTTGGTTCAAAAATTGGAAATGATTATATATATATATATATGCGCCAACTATTAAAATCTTACCTTGTCCATGCCAAGATAGTTCTTCATTGTTTTTATTTGGAAGAGAGTGCTTCATGTGTCAAGTCTCTACCAAATAAATAGTGAACTGAAAGTTTAAGTTAAAATCACCCAGTAACTTAGTCGCCCATATCTAATAATTAATTTTGTCCTATCCCATATTTGTATTGTCTTTACTTTGTTTTCTTGTTAATATATAACATTTTGGTTTATATCAAGTTGAGTATGACTTATTTTACCTTTACACAAACAAAAATATGACTTGTTATGATAAGTGGACAGTCGCTCGAGCATAGAAGAAAAGAGCGTGTGGGACAAAGACCACAAATGTAGCGCAAATGTAGCGCTAAACAGAATAATTAAGGGTAATTTTGTAAATTGAATTTTTTTTTAAGCAAAAGAAGGGGGCAGAGGAAACACCTACTGCAACACCCTCAACATAGATTAAAAGAAATAAAAAGTACAAAAAGAGGGGGGACAAAACCAAAACCCTCAAAAGAAAAGAAAAGATAAAAATAGAAAAACTAGAAAAACACAAAAGGAACAACAAACACCTTGATGACTAACGATTGGAACCACCAACCTTGAACCCTTTACTAGCCTCGGCTTGTTTCTGCTTGAACTTGTTCTTCCCTTTTTTGGGAACCACCAACTGAAATTGTTGATTCGTGTTTCCAACCGAAGCGACCATCTCTTCAGTTTGAGTCATGTTTGCCCTAGAATTCTTTAGAAAATCCATAGTTTGTTGGGCTGCAGTGGGAGCACTTAGAAGTCCTAAAACTTGCATGTCATGAATAACATTTGCATTAAAGTTTGACAAGTTAGCATCTGGTACCACTATGGACCTATCATGATTATCCAAAGGAATTGAGTCAGCTACTACTTCCTCTTCCTCGTGCAACTCTTCACAGAAAACTTCATTTGCAAGGTTCATGACATCTCCAACAATAGGGGAAGTCATGCCACTCGAAGATGAGGTATCTTGAACACAAACAGGAACTGCTTCGACAGAAAAAAGCGGAATATCTTTTTCATGATTTAAGACGTCTCCAACAGACAAATAAGTCTTAGTCTCTTTAGACCTTATAATATACTCAACAAGAGGGTTTATTTCTACAACAATTTTACTACAATCTGCAGCAATATTTGCGGTTGAACCTTCAATTGGCTTCTCAACATTTGAAGTATTCGGTTTCACTTTGGGTTTGTTCATAGTAGTAGAACTTGCAGTAGCTCTAGGAGTCTGAAACTTGCAATTATTAACAAAATGCCCAATAATTTGACATGAGTTGCAAAACGGGGGAATATTTTCATACTCAACATCCACATAAAAGTCAAAGTCATTCCTTTCAACAAGGATTCTTTCATGCAAGTTAGAACTTAAATCAACATCGATTAAGATTCTTGCAAAGTAACCAAAAGTTCTCTTCTTAGTTGCCTCATCGAGAGCCAAAGGACAACCTAAAGCCCCATCAATTTCAAACAGAATCTGGGGCCGCCAATATTCACGCGCAAGCCCGTGAATTCGTAACCGCAAGTTATGAATAATAAAAAATCACAATAGTCGCTATATTATCGTAGACGTTGACACAAATTGGTTATGAATAATAAAAAATCACAATAGTTGCTCTATTATCGTAGACGTTGACACAAATTGGTCGAACTATGTGGTCAATCATTCATGTTCTTGTGTTTTTTTCTCTACATAATTATATTTGCCATTAAAGTTTCATGAGTCATATATTGAGTATATATTGAGTCATTCATTACAACTTTCGGTCCAAAATAACTATTTATATTTTGGACTGAAAGTTGTAATGAATGACTCAATATAATACTTCTTTTTTTATCAAAAAATTCAATGTAATACTTAAACGATATTAAAACTCTTCCACTAATAAAATTAGTCTTTTGATATGTTATCTTATCATAGATTTAAGTCATTATATCACAAATTAAATGTTTATCTCTTATGAAATACTGACACCGAACAAAACACTGATACATCGATAACGATAATAATTTTAACAAATAATATTTCAATAGAATTATGTAGTGGTACCAAGAGAAGATACACATCTAATTCAAAAAAGTGTATGTGATTTGTAATTGTTCTTTCGTTTTGAATCACTTGTATATTTAGTTTGATGCTTAGTGTATTATGCGGCTAAATTGAAATTGTACTCTGTCTCTACTCTCTATAGCCTAAGCCAAACAAGTTGTAATAATTAATATAGAATATAAAACTAAGATGACAATGATTTTTGGTTATTGAAAACTACATGTTGATACAAAGAATAGCAAATAAATGTGTGTGAATTTGTCCGACTAGGTCTGCAAGTCAAGGACTGTAACCCCAACACACATTTCTTTAGCAATTATTTTCAGTTTAGTCACGTACAATACAGCTACGTGCCTTGGTTTTGAAGTTTGGATTTACTTGACTCAACATGTGAACATGGACCCATTCAAATTTAAATTTATAAAACATATATGAAATTAAAATATAGGGGTTTTTTCGACAAAAAATTTAAATATATATAGGTTGAACACATAACATGCTATTTATTGGCTTCTCGATCACATTTTTTTATTAACCCTGATGGACTGGATTGTTTCTAAGGCCCAATACACCATGGCCACACAAGGTCACAAGCCCACCTCAAGTCATACTTATCATAGAGCCGATCCATTAAGCTTGGGGTTTTAGCAATTCGTAACAGATCAACCGCTTCAATGCTCTCAAACGGATAGACAACTGAGTCATTGAAGAATGTCGTCCCCTAATGACGACATTCCTTTACTCTTCAATGGCTCCGATTTCACTAAGCTTTGGGTTTCAACAATTTGTAACGGTGACATTCTTTTACTCTTCGATGGCTCTGATCCTAAGCTTTAGGTTTCAACAATCTGTAATGGATTAACTGCTTCAATGCCCTCGAAGGGCTATACAGTAGGGACATTGTAGAAAAACTTATAACAAACTACAAACCATATAACCACCAATGCAGTCATGCTAAACGACAATGATTTGAAAAAAAAAACGTATCCCTCTAATTTTAAAGAGAAAATATCTTTGGTTATTTCAAATCCAATCAGGAAATAAGAAAAACATATTTCTTATTGTTCAAATTAGAGGTCAAATTTGCATACTCGTAATAAATAATTTAATTCTAAGCTTAATTTGAAATTGAGAATTTTAAAGAATATATATATAGTGCAATTCGAACGAAGCTTTGTGGGATTGAACGAAGTTGTGAAAAAAGAGGGAATAAGTGAAATAGGGCGGGTTTGTTTGTTATGGCAAGTGTGAGTGAATGTTAAATCCCACATTGCTTAGATAAGTGGATGTTGAACACTTTATAAGTGAGAAGACCCATAAACCTAACACCTTAAGATTTTGGATAAGAGTGTGGTGTGCAACTCATTTGTAGAGTTGTTCTTAAGCCTAATGTGGATGATCTCCGACTCCCCCCTCTTTGCAGGGGAGGCCCTATACCATGGGCAAGGTGTAAAAAATAATTATATTACAATACTATTAGGTCCAGACCAAATTTTTGTAACAAAAAAAAAAGGAATAGTAACAGAGTAACAAAGCGCGTATGATAAAAAAAAAAACTATATTGTATTTTGTTGTTATTGTTAGACAACAAATATTTGTTATGTTAATTACAAGAATGATTATATATATTTTTTTTATTAAATAAAAGATATTCATTCATTCAAATTGAGAATAGTACATCGATGCAATACAAATTCAAAGTCGCTAAAAACAAAAAGGATGAATCTGCGAACAAACTCACAGCATCCGTGTTGATAGCATAAAACAGCATATTGCAAAAGCCTACATATTTGACTATATTGAAGTCACCGAAATATTCATGCCTCCGGATCTGTAGCGTTGAAGACACAAAAGTCATTGATTGGATCGGCACTGGATCAAACTTAATCCTTCAACCTGAAACAAATGAACACCGCACAAAGACAAGACAACAATACTCCGCACTGAGACGGGACAACAATACTCCGTACCAAGACGGAAAAATCAAAACAAACAACGTGATGAAATCACAAAAACAAACGGAAAAAAAAAATACTAAATATATGTGGAAAAATCCACTTATTTAATCAAAATAGAAAGAAAAACGATTTGGAGGGGTGATTTTAGGCCTAATTTGACCCTAAATCACCCCTCTCCCGTGGATCAAGAAGAAGAGAAAAAGTAATGACGGCTAGGGTTAGAAGAAGAGAAGGGGGAAAGTCTAAGTACATCTTTTTGATTATATTTTTTTATATTATTTGCAATTTAAATCGATGATATTTTTTTAAAAAAAAATTTGCGTTTCTTTATTAAAGAGCCACTTTTATATTTTTTGCACATGACCTCCAAAAACTCGGAGACGCCCCTGCCTCTTTGAGACCCAACACTGTTGACTTCTCGACGGTTGCTTTTGAATAGCCGCAAAGCTTCAAATTAAGATAGCGGCGGATTTTTCTAAACAGCCACATTCCATGTGTCGCAAGTCAACATATTTTTTGTAGTGGATAATGACAATGCTCATACATGAATGCTACAAAATGTTATCATCTACAACACATACAATGTTATCATCTATCCGATTGGAGTCACGATCGGTGAGCTCCAGTAGTGGTTGATAGTGATCTAAAGTGAGACAGACATGGAACAAAATGGAGTACAAGTAAATTTTGTGCCATTATTATATAAACAACTCTAATAGTAAGTTAGTAACAAAATGCGTACCTCACTGATATGATTTCATATTAGGATATGTTTGGTAAAAATAGCGGTTAGCTATAGCTTATAGCTTATAAGTTAAAAGCTATAAGCTTTTGAAATGACATTTGAAAATAAGTTATAAGCTAGTAAAATAAACTATAAACTCATAACAAAATGACCGTTATCAAACAGAGTTTTTAGTTTATAAGTTATAAGCTATAAGGAGAGCGTTAATGTAATGTTACAATGTTAACAAAAGCACCAGAAAATGCATACTATTAGAGTTCAACTCTAATATAGCTATTCCCATGTTTTCTAAATTTTGTGACAAACTATTAAATGTTATATGTTACATGCAAAGAGTTTTTTTAGGTGAGCATCCCGTATGATTTAGTTATATATTCACAAAATTGGTCATAGTCACATAATTTGCTGCCAAGGCAGAGAACCGCGAACCAATTCGTCTGAACTGGTTCGCAATGTTTTTTCGAATTGGTACGGACAAATTCGTGAACTGAATTCCAATTTATATACTATTTGATTCTTTTGATTGCAAAGATGGAAGATCAAAACACTGCTGCTGCCATAGTGCCATCAGAAAAACAAATTGAGCCATGGTGATGTACTATTTCGACTGTTTTTGGTTTATGTCAACAGTTTTGTAGTGGTGTTTCAACTGTTATTGATGGTGTTGTTTTGATGTATATGAGTATATCTTTGTAATTTAAAAATTGAAAAATATGTTAATTTGAGACTTTCTAAAAGTTAAATTTTATTGATGGTATTAATATTTTTATCATCTATTTTTTATGTAACGTACCGAATATTACATTTGAACATACCATGAACCCAAACAGCGTACCGACTCAGTATACTTCCGACATACCTAATTCTTTGAGAGTTGCGAACCGCATACCCGAATTCGTACCGCGTACCAAAGTGAATTGCGAACTGTATGACTATGAAATTGGTTTAGCCTGCATCCATATTAAGTAGTACTACTCACTAAAATAAAGGCACTGGACGGACAGAGAAGTGAGGTCAGTGAAGAGCTGCAGGCAGGAATAGTTGAGTTAAGTTGATTATTATTGGCAAAATGTCACAATCAAAGACACAGAAACAAAGATATGTGTATATTTTGGATTGAGTTCAAACTTCAAAGTATATATTAATGGTCACTCTCAAGTCTCAATCTCATGTAGAGTACTTTGTAAGAACTTTTGATGCAAAAAATTCTGTGAATATATATCATCTAGTATAATAAAACAACTTGTTATTATAGTGTTAGTGATTCTGTAGGGTTTTTGTGTCTCTATCAGCTACAAATCCAAACTTGTATTGAAATGTAGTTTTCTTCATCAGAAAAAAAAGAAAAGGTAAGATGATGCATTAATTAATTCTATCTCCTTATAGCTACTGAGTGTGAAACTGAGACTCAGTATCTTACTTCTATTACCATGGAGTCAATCTAATTATTTGGTTAAAAGAAAATAATTGAAACCATGTTGACAGTATCTTACTTAACTATCCTACAATAGGATTATATTAGTGCTAATCTTACTTTTGTAAAGGAGATGTATCATAGTCCCTTGGAACCATCTCAAGTTAAAATATACATATATAACTGAAAACAATCAATAGCATCAAGCCTTTAATCTTTTACCTTGGCAATGGTGTTGAACAAATAATAACAATCAGTCCTTATAAAATTTAACCTAATATGAAAACTAATATTTAACATATAAGCTTATCATTGCAATACAATTATACATAAATTATGTACATAAGCTTCAATCTGTGATTGTTCATGATGTTATATGCATGTATTTGAAATCAAGCAAAAAATAGTGAACTCTTTGAAAGATTGTTTAAGTACAGCTCAAAAAAGCAATGGTTCCAATTATGTTTATGACATCAACTCAGAAAATTCAAACATAAGTTACTGATATAAATAAAAGATACTCCAAAATGTGTATCCAAGATAGTGAACTCTTTGAAACAAAGCATCTAAATATTCATACTCAATCAAAACATATAATAAATGAATAACTAAATTTCATATACCTAATTACCAATTTATTAATCTACCATATGATGAAAAAATTGGAACAATAAATACAAAATTCAACTGTAACGAAGTGAGAAACTAAACCTGAAGGTGATTTTGAAGGTTGGTTGAAGAATTTGAGGAGAATCTGAAACTTACGTTGAACAAATGAGTTTGAATCTGAAGCTTAGGTTGAACGAACGAAGAACGAATGAGTTGGAATCTGAATCTTAGGATGAAAACGAAGATTGAACAGCTTAGGGTGAAGGAGATTGAATCTAAACGAAAATTGAAGTTTATGTTGAACTAACAAACGAAGATTGAACGAATGAAGGATCTGAGATACTGATTTTGAAGCTTCGGCTTGTGAAAACTTGTGATTGAATAGCTTGTGAAAAAATAGTGGGTTCTGGAAAAAAGAGGAGGGAATGCGAGTGAATATTCAATCGACATTATATAAGCCACGACGGTTTATATTTGAATGGCAGCAATCCTCAAAAATTGAAACTAGTGGCGACGGTTGATGGGAACAGCCGCGGACAGTTTGTCACAAATCATTTTTTTTTGTAGTGCAAGTATAAGAATGGAAGATACTTTTGAAAATGCATATGTAAAGAAAATGTTATCCTTTGACTATTAACATATACTATTATAAAAAATTAAGCAATTGTTTTAGAGGTTGTTAAGAGTTAGCTAAACAACTAGGTATTTTTCTTTTGTTCCAGCTAATTATAACTTGTTTGTCAAGTAATAGTGTATAACAGTTTGTCATATGTCACAAATGATATGTGTATAAATACCCTCTATTCCATTCTCTCTATCTTCTCTTTTATCTTCTTCCTCCATTACTTAAAACCTAGGTTGGTGAGATAGGATCACTGTGCGCCTATCGTGTGCTGTGTTTGAGCGCGTTTTGCGCCTATTAATTGTGTGTTTTTCGGGGAACTCGACGCTCGTGTTGCGCCTATCACTTGTGCAAGTGAAACTAGTGTCTGCTCCCTAACATTTTCAACAAGCGGAAAAAAATAAACAAATAAAAGGTTTAACAAGAAGGGAAAAATTCAGCAACAAATCTGAAAAAAAAAACCCCAAAGGACCTCTCTACAAAGTTTTAGATTTAAATTCAAGTCACTCAAGTCACAACTTGAGTGAGTTAAAGTGCCATTCATATCACTTGCTTATTAAAACAAAGTGCAATTCATCTTTACATTTTTTTTAATGACAAATAGATAAATATACATATGAACATGTTATTAACGGTTAAAATACAGAAGAATAGTACCACAAATGAACATGTTATTAACTATTAGTGATTAGATGAATTCAATAGTGTAGAAAATATTATGTAAGAACATAATTAAAAAAATCATTATAGTATATATATCAAATGAAAATAAAAGTCTTACCAAAAAAATAAATGAAAATAAAAGTATATTTATATACTAATATAAAATAAAAGTAAGCCATCATTTTTTTTTATAATAGTAAGCCATCATTTTGATTTCTTAAAATATACCTTGATGATATAGAGTTACAAAGTAATTAAGAAACTATAACTCAATTCGTTCTTCTATAAATACAAAAAGCAAGGACTTTGTAAATAATCTAACATGCAATTAATTAGCTTAGGTGTCGCAACTTTATAGCAATTGCTAATTCAACTTTTTTTTTTGTCATGATTTGCTAACTCGACTTTATGTGGGGAGAAAAATTTATTATATTATTAGTGTGTTTTGTTTTTTAACAGCCAAACAATTTGTATTAATAAGAGAAAAACAATATATAATCTATCAACACCGGTAGGAGAAATATATGTAGTATATCCACCAAATCAGAAAATCAAACGGAACAAAGGTATTTTCAATATTCATTCTAATTTTATAATCTCCAATCATAAACTAACGAACTATACAATCAAAAAATTCAATACACTATTTATAAAATAGGCATGAGGAGAAAATCTTTTTAGCTATTAACCATTTTCAAGATACAATCTGTATCGGATAAAAAATATCCCCCTGTCCAATTTCTATATTATTAGTGTGTATATAAGGTATACTTGACAAAACGTTGTGAATGAATACAGGTCAGAATTTTGGTTGATTTATTCTAATTTATATATTTGCTCTGTTCTGTTGGTTTGGTTGTTCTGTCTTGAATTTTCTTTTAATTTTTTGTCGGTAAGAAGAAAAAAATTGCCCGTACCCACAACAAGCGGTTCAATGAATTTTATATTATCTTTTTTTAAAAAGAAATTCAGTATATTCACTTTTTTTTATTGAACACTTTTTATTTTTGTCGGAACTTTTGATTGACCACTAAATACATCACCTTCAACTCTTCAAGCGTACTAAAAAATTAGCAATTCGACTTGAAAAGAAAAAAAAAAATAGCAATTGAGGGGTGCAAGATAAAGAAATTGGAGAGGAGATCCTCTCATGTCTAATCATTTATTACAAATGATTTTTCTAAAATAGGAATCATCATTATTTCTTTATCGAGTATATCAAAGTGTTTGATGTAGTATTTATGCCATTAGGATTTCCCACCTATTGGTTTAACATTGTCCATATCACGTCTAGTGATAGGGAGGTTTGGAACACCATCGTTAATTGTCCCTTTATTTCAACTATGACCAATAATGAGGGCGTTGCCATACCTAAACTAGAAGCACATCGGACTCCCGATGAAGATAAGAAGTTGAGATGGACGAATACTATCGCATTTCCCATTGCAAATCGACTAAGGAAATGTAGGACACATTGAAAGTTGCCCATGAGGGCACCAATGACATTAAACAATCTAGAACAATTTTACGTGAACAATTTTATTTTCGAAAGTCAAATTATATTTTTATAGCTCATTTAGAAAGAATTCCTCAACAAATTTTGAAGATAGAGCAACCCAGAAAACTTGTAAGATCTTTGAGAACTCGGAATGCGATACTTTGAACTCTACGACATTAAGTGAATCTAGCACTAACAAAATGTGAATTTGAGTTCGTTGTTAGTGCATGTGTCCTTTTCTTCTTTTAAAGAAAAAAAAATAGAGCAAACAAATGTTTCCTAGTTGAAACTTTTTTTTCTTTATAAAATGTGTTGAAACTTCAAATGTTACTTCGATTTCACCTAAATAAAACTAGTTGGTGCAAAACTAGTTGTAACAAATGTAAGTGGATCGGATTACACATGAGAAGATCTCCTCCCGTGAATGTAGTTACAAATATAGAACATCTCTAATGGTCATTTTGTATGGAATCCACTTTGAGTTTATGCACCACTAACAAATGGTCATTGAAATGTGATGTCAAATCTATGTAACTCATACATATTATGATTAGATTCGTACTTCAATACTTTTTTTTATTTGTATTCAAATTTCTAAAATGACTTAAATACACTAAAACTAAATTGATGATATAATAGCTAATATAAGGTATTTGAACTATTTCTTTCTCATCCAGCTGCCACGTCATAGTTTCTCCAATAAAAAAATAAATAAAGAACATATCATTATAAGACTCACTTAGATATTCTTATCGAAAATATTCTTTATTTTGTTTGTTTTTACCACCAATTTAATATGGTTCGGGAGTCAATGACATCAAGTGATTCCACTCTCTCCCAATCGCAGTTGTGAAGAATCGAACAGTAGTCCACCCTACCAATCACCAGTAAACCAACTAACGATCCGTAAAAATCCTCTATTTACTCTTAATGTTCAATATTTCTTTTTTTTTTTGCAAGTTCTGCTAGTATGACCATGTTCCCCGCACTCTTGGCATGTTTTTCTCCTTTTGTTTGTGATACATGTGGGTCTCCAATAATTGTGCTGCTTTGCTCCCTTGTTTGTAATTAAGAATAAATGTCATTCATATTATTCTAGCTAGCTAGACTCCAAATGAATTACTCCATCACTATTCCAATTAATAAATCTACTTTCAACATTATAAAACAAAAAAAAAAAAATACAAGAAAATCATATTTAAAAATAAAACAATTTTCTTTCACTAAAATTAAAAGACTCATTGTAGAAATATGTAGATCACAAAACACTCCATTATCAGTTATTATCATTTACATTCATGATCACATAATCATATAGGTAAATTATGATTACATAAAAAAAAAAAATCCTTAACTAATCAAATCTCTGCTTTTCCAATGTTTTCCCGTACAAGCCTAGAAAGTCCTTGAAGTGCAACATCAACAGCATCACTAAACCCAACATCACTAACATTTGGATGAACATAACTAATCCTTGGGATTAAACTAATCACAACTTCACGCATTTTTTCAACTTCCTCACTTGAAATTCCCATTAAAACCTCCTCAATCATATTCTTCTTCTTTCCTACACCCCCCTCTTCAATATAAACCGAATACATATTTTTTTCCTTAGGCAAATACCAATCATATTGCGTATACGCCGTATGTATTGAGAAAAATACAGGTATACAACCAGCAAGAATTGAGTCAAACGTTGACCTTCTCGTAAAAGAATCACCTGGTGCTTGAAGACAAAAATTTGATTCCATCATAACACCAAGAACTTCCATTGGTTTATGACATTTGCTATTCCCACCCCCACATTCAACCAATTCGCAACGAGTCGATTCACCACATTGTTTAACCAATTCGTCACGAATCTTTGCTTTTCCTAACCCTTTCCTTTTCCCACCAATAAATGAAAACAAAAATGGCCTATCACTTTGTCTCACTTTATTCTGCCACATCAACATTTCGTTTTTTGTCTTTGGATGAAAATACGACGGGTAAGGTATCCCGTATTGGTTTTCTCCATCCCATGGTTGTCGCTCTACCGTTAACACCGACATGTTTTTGACAAGTGGCATGTTTAAAAGTATGTTGGCTCCAAAATCGGACCCACTTGAGGACCTCATGAAATCCCATGCGGTCCTCCCTAAGGAAATAAAATGATCCTTACCGTTATAACGATTGAACCAACGTTGACTTTGTAGATGATCGATCAAATCAACCGCTAAGGAGTCACGGAGAGTGTAATTTGGTTCCCGGAACACGCTTGAAGCATAGAGACCACCGTAGAATGGAACAAAGAATAAAATTGCTCGAGTTGGATCCCTCGTGCGACACACGTGATTTTCTAATCTAGCATGAAAAATCATTTCAGCTAAAAATTGATGTGTGGCATACCATGATGGTTTTGAGAGGGGTTGACCTAAGCCATTGTTTATAACACGAGGGCACATGTTCATGTAGATGTTGAGTTTTTCGCAGTTTTTAAGGAGGCCGACGTTGAAACGTTCGGGGAGGTTGTAAATGTAAAATGGGGGAGTCGATCCGTCGCATGTCGCGGTGGTTTTGACGGTGGTGATTGTAGTGGTTATGGTGGTTGTTGGATGATGAAAGTGAAGAAAGAGAAACCATGAAGCAATGAATAGAGATGTGAAGAGAGTGAATTTTATTGATCTGTTAGTGTTGATGATGTTGGTTTCTTTGGTTTTTGAGAGGGTTTGAGATTTTGTTGTGTATGGTAGAGATTTTAGTGGTTGAGTTGGTGATGATTTTCTGAAAAACATTTTGGAGGGAGAGAGAGAGAGAGAGGAGGGGGGGGATGATGAATGGCTGTTATTTGTTTGTACGACTGTGAAGAGTGTTGAACATGTCGGTTGTTGTTTCTGTGTGCTGTTTGAAATTCAAGAAGCTCAATAGCAGCCACTTGGACCAAGTAATTTCAATTTATTATTACATTTTTATATTCTCTAAAGTTATTGTTTCTTATATTTTCGACGTTTAGACAAAATTTTAAGGTATTTTGATCTTTACAACATACATAAATTCATTTAAATATGAAATATTTTCTCTTTCTTAATTACTTTTACTTGAATGTAGATAAATTTAAAAGAAACAAATGTACAAAATCTAAATTAAGCTTAACTACGATTTTAATCTTCTATTTTTATTTAAACGAAGTTGATTCTACAATTTTTTAAATAGTCTAATTTTGGTCCAACTTTAGAATTTTTTGGCATAAACATGATAATAAGACACATTTTAAATGATGTGACATATAACTTGATGATACAAAATCATCTACATTTTAATTCTTTACATATACATTCATTTTAGGATAATACAAATTGAATTTTAATTGTCTCTTGTAAAAAGGACCTTTAAAATTTAAAAGAAGTGTTAATAAAATAGACAATAAAAATTTCAAAATAGTCTTATATCTATGGCCAGATGATGTAGTATATTTTTTTCTATTGCCACTCTTTCATCAGTTTCCCATAAAATAAAATAATACTATATGTCTGCATTAACTTAGCTTAGTTGGTAAGGGACATCGCATTTTATGTGTTGGGGTCGGTGTCCTAACCCCGAACACCCCTCTTATCCATCTTAAGAGTGAAATTTCTAGTCATAGATTACCTGACAAATATATATATATATATATATAATATTATTTAAGACCGGCTATTAAAAGGTTATAAATGATGGGGGACAGCAATAAAGGACATAAGTTCTACCCCACTATTGATTCTTTTGTAAAAAAATAAAGCAATATATAAAGGACAAAAATAAAGCACTTTTTTATTTAAATTAAATAGGAAAATATTACCAATAAGCTAAATAATTGAACTCGGTTAATAAACTCTTCTGCTGCAAATAATAGATAATTACCGAGTTATTTTTTTTGGATTTGAGAAAATTTAGGAGAGGGGAAGATGTCTCACTTTAAGATAGAGAACATCATATGACTTAAATGTGATTATATTTATCTCCCTTTAAAGGTACTAACGGAGCTCGAACCCGGGACCTCTCGGAATTAACACCTGTCTTTAAAATAAGTGTAGCAAAACTTTGATCATTAATATATTGTTTTTTGTTTTAAACAAATGTATCTTCCGCGCGCAACTATAGAGACTAATCCCTTGAAATAACTGAGATTCATTTAAGGAGTTGATCTCTCCCAACAAATGTTTCTCAATATGCACCAGCCGGAGATTGAACCCAAGATCAAATGATTAAGGGACCCAAGTATCTAACACTTTATTTCATTTATTTATTTATTTGAGAGGAAGGTGTCACAGCTTAATAACAATTGCTAAATTCAACATAAAACAATAATGGTCCATGTGGGGAGAGGAAAAATATATGTATATATACGGTATACTTGGCAAAACGTGTGTTAAGTTAAGATGTGAATGTGAATAAATACAGCTCAGAATTTTGGTTGATTTATTACTCTATTTTAATATCTGCTGACTCCATTGGTTTGGTTTGTTCCTTGTTCGTGTCTTGACTTTTCTTTTGATTTTTGTCTTTCCCCTCCCTGCTATTAGAGAAATATGACATGACAGACCCACAACCACAACTAGTGGTTTAATGTTATTTCCTTGAGAAAAAAGTATTTATAGTTTTGATTCTCCCTATTTTATTTTACTTATTATTAAATTAGTCATCCTATTTTAAAATCATTAAATTTTAGTCACTGCCTTCAATTTTTGTAATTAAAAAAGATATGTTTGATATTTTTAGTGATGTGTCAAAGAATTTGATGATGTGTAACAATGTATGTTGTTAATCTTTTTACATGTCATTATTTGATAATATGAAGATTAAAAATGTAATTTAAAATTTATTTACAAATTATTATATTAAAGCAAAGGTTTAATTGTGCCTTTTAATCCCATATTTTATCATTCTTACGAAACTAAACCCCTCATTCTAAACTCAAATGTTTGAGTGCATTTGATCTGCTAAGAAATAAGAGACTAAACAAGACAACTTCAGTTGTATTGTGTTTGATGTTAAAACTGTCACTGAAACTGGACAAACAGGGATCAAGGGACAGAACAAAAACAAATATTCTTGTCCCATTGAACCATGATACAACTTTTTGTCCTCAACACAAGTTGTTTAAATCACCAAAATAACATTTCACTACAAGAAATTGGCTATTTAGTGGCAGCAAAATTCCCTCACAAAGTGCTAATCCGCCAGTAAGTTCAAATTTACTGGCGGAAATGGTCTGCCAGTAAATCACTCGCCAGTAAATTTACTGAGAGAAAATTCTGCCAATAAATTCGTCAAAACGTGGAAGAAAAGCAACTGACAACTTACTGGCGAAAAATTTCCGCCAGTAAGTGCGTGTCAGCTTTTTAACTTAGTGGCGGAAATTTCCGCCAGTAAGTGTACAAAATATTTAATTATTATAAGTTAGTGGCGGAAATTTCCGCCAGTAACTTTTCTGTATTAAAAAAAAAGAAAAAACGAATTATATAATAAAATATATATATATATATATATATATATTAATAATATATATTAATAATTAATAAAATATAATAATTAATAAATTCGTACCACATAAAATATAAAAATCATATTCAACAAAATAAAATCATACCAGATACATCAATCCCACATAAAATAGTGTTAAATATTACAAATTTAAATTGCAATAAAATAAATTCATCAAAATATAAACTAATCTAATTATTACTAGAATTCCTATTGTAGTACCGACTATTTTGATTTCCATCAGCACTTCCTTCGTCTCGACTGTCTCGACCTGCTGCAAGTAACTCATCAATCATGTCCTCGCTTACCCTCGCATTATCACTTCTCGTGGCGGTATGATTAAATGGTGGGACTCGATGGACTTGACTTGATGCATAATAAAAAAAGGGCGATAAAGTATTTCCTAATATGACAAGTTATGAGACATATCTTGCCCTGCTCATGAATTGCCGCCAGACTCTGGAAATCATGCATTTATTGGCAGAAATTTCCGTCAGTAAGTATTTGACCGTTGAATATTCTCTTTCACTTACTGGTGGAAATTTCCGCCACTAAGTGATGTGTCAGCGCGTTCATTCCAAGACAACTTACTGGCGGAATGTTCCGCCAGAATGAATCTCGTCCACTCGTTTACTGGCGAAATATTCTACCACTATGTATTATTATTATTTTTTAATTGCGAAAATGTTACTGGCGGAATTGTATCATTTAGTGGCAGAATTTTCCCTCAATAACTTATTAAGGAAAAATTCCGCCAATACCTTATATCTAAATCTGTTTGTATTTGAGGCTTTTCTTGTAGTGTTTTCTCCATCAAACATCATACAAAATAAAATTTGTTCAATACGATAAATGTTTGTTCTGTGTTGTTCTGTCTTGTACTGTCATGTACTGTTTTGTCATGTGTTGTCCTGTCTCCTATTTGAACATTTATTGCAATTTAGTCTCACTCTCAAGTCTCAACCCTTATTTTGGCTTCTAAAACTACAATGTGGTACATTTTTAATGAGTTAGAACTTAAAAAGAAAAATGCTAACAAGTGTACTTTTTAAGTATTCCATTTTAATTTACAATAGATTGACTTCATATATTTTTATAAAAATTTCATAAAAACCTACTACTATTTAAGATATTTAAAGAGTGCTCAAAAGACACTCATTAGTAAGACTCATTTTAATATTGTGATTTACAATGTACCGACTAACGATTGATATTGTTTTAATTGTGATTGTAATAAAGCTTCTCTAGAATTTTCTAGTTCTTCTTTATTTAAATAAATATTCAAACCACCAATTTTAATTTTGTCATGAAGAGTAATTGAAAATTGATTTTTTTTTTGTCTTAAAATTAAATAACTTGTGCTACTTAAAATAACATTTGGAGCAAAATCCTAACACACAAACTACTTAAATAAAAGCTTGCAGGTCATTGGTGTGTATGAAATGGTTTTATTTACTAAGCAGATTTAAATGTTTAAATCACCAATTTTAATTTTGTCACGAAATCAACTAAACTACAAATTGATTTTTATTTTGGTTAGAAAAGAAAATAAATTTGTACTCTTTATACATTACATTTGAAGTAAAATTCTTACGTACCAACTACGATTTATTAACAGCTTGCACGTTATTGGTGTGCATGAGTGGATTTCTTACTAGAATATGTAATATAATTAAATAAATTTGTGTTTTAGTCAAAACAAACAAATAGAGATTTGTATTCTACACACATTAAATTTTAAAGTAAAGTCATTACGTACTTCAACCAGCTATTTAACATGCATCCAAAAACCAAAAGCTTGTCATGTCTCTATAGACTATAGTCCATCCAAATTGATACGAGGAAATCGAACCGGAGGCCTTAAGGAGGAACACACTCCCAATGTCTCTCGTTTACTCATGATATCTGGCCTTCATTTTTCACTATCCCCGTTAACTTAATAATCAATTGATAGAGATATATCATATTATTTGTATGGATGTTGAGGTTCAAATTTCTAAATATTCTAACTATAAGTTAATTCATCTTAAATTAAAATTTTAGTTAGTATGTTACTTCACAAAAATAAATCATTTTGGGCCATTGAGCTAAAATATGATATCAAAATATTTGGAAGACCGTAATTTTGTTGAAATTTTTTATTTATTTTAATTAAGATAACATGTAATTGAATAAATAATGTGCATTAAACATAAATCAATAGGTGCCAAAAAGGATAAAATTAAGTAAAAGCATATGTTCTATCTTTCTTTTATATATATGACTAATGCCATGGCTGAAGTGAGATTGGTCTATCTTTCTACTACCCATTTATTCGAAGTACAATGACTCTGTTTGAGTATATTACATTAATATTTTTAGCCATTCTCTTGGTCACATTCTACATTATATGGAGACACAACAAAAATGTACTTGTACCAAATTGGCCGCCAATAATTGGCATGCTACCATCACTTTTGTATAATCAATCCAATATGCATGATTTTACAACCCTACTTTTGAATCATTATGGTGGCACTTTTCGTTTTAAAGGACCTTGGTTCACAAACATTGCCAACTTTATTATCACTAGTGATCCCATGAATGTGCATCACATCACTAGCAAGAATTTCACCAACTATGATAAGGGATCTGATTTCCATGAGATTTGTGAAGTTTTGGGTCTTGGTATTTTCAATTTGGATTCCAATGAATGGAAACAAGAGAGAGAATTGTTTCATTCATTGCTCAAAAGGAAAACCTTTAATTAAGATGTTTAATCAACAAAACATTCAAAAGAAGCTAGAGAATTGCCTATTACCATTTCTTGATCATGCATCCAAAGTTGTACAAATAATTGATTTACAAGATATTCTTGAGAGGTTCACCTTTGATGTTGCTTTCACTTCTATATTTGGATTTGATCCATGTTGCCTTCCTTGCAACTTCAACGAGCTCGAGTTACCCGAAATTTCTTATGTAAAAGCTATTTCTGTGCTTGAGAATATGCTACTGTCGCGGCACTATGTTCCAAAATGTATTTGGAAGCTACAAAAATGGTTACAAATTGGTCAAGAAAAAAAGGGCAAGGTAGCACAAGAAAATCTTTACCAATTCTTGCACAAATGTATAGCTTATTACAAAGGTGATGACGAGAAAAGTGTTGAATAATAAACTTGATTTGGTCCATTGGACTAATAAAGTGTTAAGCCCAATTTACTAATAAGATAGTAAGTCCAAGGAATGTTCTAGAGATATGTGAAAATAACTAGTAGTTGGAAGTCATAGTATTAAAAGTATGTAGTTGAGAGAAGTGTGTAGAACTCTCTATACTTAGAAGTGTGTAGAAGTATTTCTTGATGTATCTAGAACTCTCTCTTGAAGGTTATAAATAGGGGAGAGCTAGTCATTTGTATATCAAGCCAAAAATTACAAACACTCAATAATATAAGTAGCCTTCTTTTTCTCAAAAGTTATCTATCCTCTCTCAAATACTTAAACACTTTCTCCACCTATTAAAACTTCCTTCCAACAAAGTGGTATCAGAGCTTGAAGATCCTCCTAAAGATGGCAAATAATGGTGTTCCTCTCCAAGTCCCGATGCTCACAAAGAGCAACTATGACAATTGGAGTCTAAGAATGGTGGCTCTCCTTGGCGCACACGACGTGTGGGAGATAGTCGAGAAAGGCCTTGTGATCCCGGAGAATGAAGGAAGAGAGACAAGAAGGCTCTCTGTCTAATCTATCAAGGATTAGATGAAGACACGTTCGAGAAGGTCTCGGGAGCAAAGATGGCTAAAGAAGCATGGGAGAAACTCCAAACCTCTTACAAGGGAGCCGATCAAGTTGTCATACCCCATTTTTTGACCAAACGCTTTTATGCATCTTTTTACGACGGATTTTTCTTTGTTCGTTTCTGACGAAATTTCGGCAGAGAGGTATTTTAAAATACCTCATTTGGTTACATTTTATTTTCCTCTTATTATTTTCTGATTTTATTTTATTTTTATATTTCATTTTCGTTTTTTATTATTATTGATATATTATTATTTTTATTTTTATTTTAATTGTTATTTGTGTATTTTTTCCATTTTGGTGTTTTTTTTTAAAAAAGAAGTCCAGATCAGTTTTTTTTTGTCCAGGCCCAAAGGGGCAATTTTGTCCAAATTGGAAATTTCATCTGTCAAACCCTAAACATCTGACACAGTATAAATATTGTAATTATGACACTGTTCCCTAGGGTAAGAATTCTCCCTCAGCCGCAGAAACAGAATTTCTCATCCCTTTCATCCTTTTCAAAGATCAAAACCAAAACAAAACCAAAAAAAATCAAATAAAAAAAAACAAAAACAGAATCATAAGTTCATCTTTCATTCATCAACCATAATCCAGAAATTCATTAACATACACAAACCTTCGTCATCCATCATCAACGAAAAACCCAGATCATTCAAAGAACAAAAAACCGAAACCTCAAAACCTTCAAAACCCAGAAATCATCCTTCAAACCGAAAATCGCAAAACCATATACAAACCTTCGAACCCTTTCTCAAATCCGAAATCCAAACCGTCATTTCATATCCCGGATTCGAAATCAGAAACGAAAAGAAAAGCGAAAAGAAAGAGAAGAAGAAGATTTGAAACAGAACGGAATAGAAGGAAAGGAGAGAAGCTCGAAGCATCAAAGGTTGACTGTCACTTTCTTCTTTCATTTTTCATCTTTTTTTTCCCGATCTGATTGTTTGCGCTATTTTTGTTTAGTTTGGATCTAGATTCATGTTTAGGTTTAGTTTGTGTTCATGATAAATGCTAATCTGTTTTTAAAATTGAGAAGAGGGAAGGAAAGGTTTAATGGAGGTTTTTTGTGTTTTGAAATGAAAAAACCAGAGAGAAGAAGAGATGAGCGCCGTGAGAGAGAGAAGAAGGAAATGTTTTTCTGTTTGATTTTTTTAGGGTTTTTCCGTATTTATATCATGTTGTGATTCTGTGCGCGCAGGTGCACGGTCTAACCGGTGCACCTGCGCGCCTGTAGCCTATTGATCTTGATCAATCACGCCAGATCTTCTTTCTCATTATTTAGATCCAGGCCGTTTGATCCATCAGACGGCCGAGTTTGATTCTGTATTTTTGTTTGTTTTTGGGCGGAAATGTCATTTGGGCTGGGCTTTTCATGTACTGTTTTACTACTTTTTACACACCCTTTTGTTTTGTTTTTAATATTTGCACCCTCTTTTCTGTTTTATTTTATTTTATTTTTGCCTAATTAATTAATTATTTATTTTATTGCAAGGACATTAGAGTGTATTTTTAGGGATTTGGTGTAAATTTAAATTTAAAATTGCATAGCATTATGTTGCATTCATTTCATATTTATTTTTCTCGCAAATACTTTAGAATGTAGTTAGGAACAAATGTACACTATAAATGAAAAATCGCATCTCATGCATATTTATTTATCGCTTTCCGCAAAAACGTTAGAATATTAGTTTCCGAGGGAAAAGACACCGTTTTGATCAAAATATCATTACGGATTGTCTTCGCGCTTAATTGGCTTATTACGACGTTTTTATTCTTTTAACATTACCCTTTTAGTAATTCGGAACCCAACATTCCAATAGAAATAATTAATGTTTTATTCTCAAAAATGAGGTCAACACCTCTTCAAAAAAAGTTAGTCGCTTTATTCTAAAAAACGAGGTCAAAACCTCTTTCAAAAATACGCATTGATTTAGCTTCAAATATCGAAAAAACATCAAAATATTTTTATCACTTCAAACATTTTCTTAACAAACCTTGGATTTTAAACCAAGCGTTCGTGTCTTATTTTATAAACAAATCTCAAATCAATTTAATCATATAGACTTTCTTCACAAATTAACATCAATCAAACTCACATTTTGCCACTTTTGGCTTTTAGCATTTTAAAACCATTTTCAAAACTTTAAAATCAAACAAATTTACTCGTCTTTTTACCCCGAACTACGGTGGTTTGATCCCTCGGGTACGTAGGCATGAGATTTATCTCTTCAATCAATAAAATCAACAAAAACATTTTCCTTTTTCATTAAGCATTTTTATCATCACTTTAATTCTCACACTTATACCTTTTTTTACAAATAGTTAAAATAAAGCGCATAGATGAAATAAAAACAAGAGGTTCCTATAGAATACTATAGATACTTAGGGTGCTAATACCTTCCCTTTGTATAACCAACCCCCGAACCTTGTTCTCTTAATATAGGGTTTTTTCGAACTTTTTCCCTTTCCCTCGGATAAATTAAAGATCGGTGGTGGAATATTAAATTGCGATTCGAAGTTAATTAATAACTCGATATCCAAAAATCACCGCGACAGAAATGGCGACTTCACTGGGGACAACCAAGCGGGTTGAACCTAACTTGTTTAATTGTTATCTTCGCGCTTTTTTATAATTGTAAATATTTGTACATATATTTGGGGTTTACTTTGAGTGGTGAGATAAGTCCCCTACCCGGACTTGAGGGAACTATAAGATAGGATAGTGGTATAATCATAATGTCTATCCGAGAGTAAGTTTCGGCCGTGGCATATGTGGTAACCACACTCAATTGAGGAACTTTGGAGGTAATAGTGCCAACATGAGTAGTCGTGTTTGACATTCTATCTTCAAGGAACCGACGATGTTGAGGACCTTTAGTTACACCTAACCCATCTTGGCCTCTTTAGGGCGTAGTGCGGTGGCTAATCGAGAGTAAGTCTCGGATTGGTTGATACGCGATACTACACTCAAATGAGACTTTTCTACGGATTTTGTTGGATCGGAAGTAGTTCCGTAACCCGATGATTTTCGGAGGAGGTCAATGACTTTGAGAACTTTGTAGAACCCGTAATGCAGGTACAAATAATCCTAGTACATACCATGTGGGGGGTTTCACCTTTGACTCCAACATTATACTTTAACCCCGCCATATTTTCCGCATCATGCATGCATGCACTCATTCATAAATTTTTATTCATCCAATGTCGAAGGACTTAAGCAATATTTTTTGTAAACATTGTAGATATGGATGTTGTAAAGAGAAACACCCAGAAATACAGTTTCAAAAAGCTAGATTTATCGAGGTTGAAGGAGCTAGGATCCTTAGTGACTTTTCCGGAGGACTTCCGTAGAGATCATGGGAAATTGCTCGGTCTTCTCAAAGTGAATGTTGAAAAGGGAAGTTTGGAAACTTTGGTCCAATTTTATGATCCTCTCTACCATTGTTTTACCTTTCCGGATTACCAACTTGTCCCTACCCTTGAAGAATACTCTTATCTCATTGGTTTACCGATACCCGACAAAGTACCTTTTAGCGGCCTTGAACCCACTCCTAAACCTCCAACCGTTGCAAAAGCCCTCCATCTTGAAACCTCCGTTGTCAAAGCAAATCTTACGTCTAAAGGAGGCCTCCTAGGCATGTCTACCGATTTCCTCTACCAACAAGCCTTTTCTTTTGCCGAAGTGGCAAGTAATGATGCCTTTTACTCCATCCTAGCCCTACTCATATACGGCCTTGTACTCTTCCCAAATATTGACGATTTTGTCGATATTAATACCATCCAAATTTTCCTTACCAAAAACCCTGTCCCGACATTGCTAGCCGACACATACTATTCCATCCACGATCGAACCTTAGTCAAACGTGGAACTATCCTTTGTTGTGCATCGTTATTATACCAGTGGTTCATTTCTCATCTACCCCAAACCCACTCTTTCAAAACTAATCCTGAAAATCTTTCATGGCCTCATAGAATCATGTCCCTTACTCCATCCGATATAGTTTGGTACCTTGCAGCTTGGGATGTCGGAGAAATTATCATTAGTTGTGGTGGATACTCCAACGTACCTCTTCTCGGTATGCATGGAGGAATTAGCTATAACCCTACCCTTGCCAGACGCCAGTTTGGATATCCGATGAGAACCAAGCCGAACAACCTTGCCTTAACTAATGAATTCTATCGCAACAAAGAGGATCACTTGAATGTGAGGGAAAAATTTGTGCAAGCTTGGGGTTCTATTCGAAGACTTGATAGAAAACAGTTAAGGACAAAGTCAGACTCAGTATGTGAATCTTATACTCAATGGGTCATCAATAGAGCTACAAGTTTTGGAATGCCTTACCGGATGCCGAGGTTGTTATCTTCGACTACCCCACCGTCGTCTTTACCTTTACCTTTTGATACCAAAAAGGAATTCCAAGAGCAATTGACCGAGCTAACCCGTGAGAAAGACACTTGGAAAAGAAGATGCCAGGCAGCCGAACTTGAGAACGAAACACTAAGGGGAGAGTTAGAACAAAAGGACCATCTGATCTTTCTCCAAAGCCAACAAATTGTTGAGAAGAATGATTTGCTCCAACAAAAGGATGTTTTATTGAGACAGGATAGCAAGAGAAAGAAGAGGCAAGGGGATTTATTTTCCTCTGGCCTCGATTCACGCTTTGATGACTAGTTGGCTTCAAAAGTCCAGATTTAGTTTTTATTTTATTTTGTTTGAAAAAAACTGGTTGTAACCTTTGAATTATTAGTGCAATTTTCTTTTGTTATTATTTTTTTTATTTTATTTTATTTTATGTAAAATGTTTACAAAAATATTGCCTTAAAGTCCTTCGAAAAAAAAAAACTTTTGCATATTTTGGCATAATGCATATCATGCATCATACTGCATACATGAGTTTTCAAAACAGAGTCTCATATTCTTTCTTTTTCTCCCCCTCTCAGTTAAGGTGGCTCGGCGTATTCGGTACAAACCTACTCGTGTTTATAATACCCGGTTCCGGTTGAGAAACAAGATGAGCAATGTTGAGGAAGAAAACCATATGCTCCGTGAGCAGGTGACGACCATGCAGACAGAAATTGAGAAGTTGACTAGCATGGTGGCATCTCTGATGAATACCCAGAATCAAGCGTCAGCTCCGGTACCTCAGTCTAGCAGTACCTTTGTACCTCCTCCAGCTTCGTCTGCGCCTTTTAGTACTCCTCAGTATGTTATGCCCGAAGGTTACCCGTGGGGCATGCCTGTTGGATTCCTCGGAGATGACTCACGACCAGTGGTATCTGAAATCCCTCATGTACAGTCGACAGTTCCTATTCCGCAGCTTGTTAATACACTTCCCCAGGTTACAGCAACCGTTTCTGCACCTGTGATTCATACTATTCCGCAAGCTCAGATGCCCATCTTTCATGCTGAAAGTGTGGGAGGTTATGACAGGATGGATGACTTACAGGCCAAATATGACGAGATGCAGAAGGAAATGAGGGCTCTCAGGGGGAAGGATTTGTTTGGCCAAGACGCACATGAACTTTGCTTAGTCCCTGACGTCGTGGTCCCACATAAGTTTAAGGTCCCGGACTTTGAGAAATATAAGGGGAGCACCTGCCCCAAAGCTCACTTGATAATGTATGCTAGAAAGATGTCTACTCAGACCAGTAATGACAAGTTGTTGATACATTATTTTCAAGATAGTCTAACCGGTGCAGCTCTGAGATGGTACATGGACCTTGATAGGGCAAACGTCAGTTCCTTTAATGACTTAGCCAGTGCTTTTATTCGGCAGTATAATTACAACTCATATCTGGCCCCCGATAGGGATGAACTACGAGCATTGGCCCAAAAGGAGAGAGAATCTTTTAAGGAATATGCTCAGAGGTGGAGGGAGCTTGCTGCTCAGATTCGTCCTCCGGTAGAAGAGAAAGAATTGTGCAAGTTATTTTTGCATACTCTAAGTCCTTTCTTTTATGAGAAAATGGTGGGTATTGTGTCAAGAAGTTTCACCGAGATGGTAGAGATGGGAATGTGTCTGGAAGAGGGGATCCGTCAGGGACGGCTGATAAAAGAAAATGCTCCAACTAGCACTAATAAGAAATATGGCAACAGTTTTTCGAAGAAAAAGGAATCCGAGGTTGGCATGGTGGCTCAAGGAAGACCCCAGCCTAGATACCCAGCTTACCAACATGTCTCAGCCATTACACCTACATCTCAACCACAAATGACCCAAGCACCACCACCACAATATCCATACCCTTATCAACAACCATACCCACAACAGCCACAAATTCGACCACAAACTCCCCAACAACCCTACAATTATCCCAATCACACCCAAAGAAATCCACCATTTGACCCCATACCCATGAAATATGCCGATCTACTCCCCGCCTTACTCGCCAAAAACTTTGTCCAAACGAGACCACCTCCACCTGTGCCGGCAGTACTACCCACCTGGTACCGTAGTGACTTGACATGTGCCTTCCATCAAGGGGCCCCAGGCCATGATGTGGAACGTTGCTACGCCCTCAAAAAAGCTGTTCAAGAGTTAATCCGAAATAAAGTGCTGTCTTTCAAGGATGAAAATCCTAATGTTCGAAACAATCCGTTGCCCAATCACGGGTCCTCCGTCCATTTCATCCAAGATTGCCAAGAAACAAGCACCATTCTCAGCGTAAAGGATGTCAAAACCCCATTGGTACCTATTCATAGTAAAATGTGCGAAGCAAAGTTGTTTAGCCATGATCATGAAACTTGTGAGAAATGTTTGAGGAATCCTCAAGGTTGTTCCCGAGTTCAGGAAGACATACAAAGGTTGATGGATAAGGGAGAATTGGTTGTCACAAAGAAGAGTGAGGATGTTTGCGTTATAGTTCCAGAATTCAATGCCTCTGACCGTCTTGAGATGATTTATAATAGTGGAGAGCCCACAGTTACCCCGCTAGTGATCTGCTTGCCAGGGCCTATGCCATATACGTCCCTGAGAGCTGTGCCATATAGGTATGATGCCACCATGTTGCAGGATGGGGTGGAAATACCTATTCCTCCTTTGATATCCGTGGATAATATTGCAGATAGTAGCAAAATACTGAGGAGCGGGCGTATTCTTCCCGGAGTTATTCAAGAAAAGACTGATAGTTCTGTTGAAAAAACACAAATTCCTGATACTAGTAGGACTAGTGAAAGAGTGTATGAAGACTCAGATGAAATATTGAAAATGATCAAGAGAAGTGAGTATAAGATCGTGGATCAATTATTACAAACCCCTTCCAAGATTTCGATTTTATCACTCTTATTGAATTCCGATGCGCACAGAGAGGCACTAATGAAAGTCTTGGACCAAGCCTATGTCGATCATGACGTAACCTTGGGCCAATTTGGTAGCATAGTGGGGAATGTCACAGCTTGCAATAATTTGAGTTTCAGTGACGAGGAACTCCCTGAAAGAGGAAGGGGTCATAACCTAGCACTACACATCTCAGTGATTTGTAAAAATGATTCCATATCCAACGTGTTGGTAGACACCGGGTCGTCTTTGAATGTGATGTCTAAGACTACTTTGGACAAGCTCGCATACCGTGGTGCGCTTTTGAGGCCAAGTGCAATAATCGTGAAAGCCTTCGATGGGTCGAGAAAATCAGTAATTGGGGAAATAGATTTACCCATCTTAGTTGGCCCTTATGAGTTCCAGATCACCTTTCAAGTCATGGATATTCGAGCATCTTATAGTTGTTTGTTGGGGCGACCGTGGATTCACGAAGCTGGGGCAGTAACTTCCACGCTTCACCAAAAGCTGAAATTTATACGGGAAGGAAAATTGGTGATTGTGAACGGAGAGGAAGCTTTATTGGTCAGTCATCTATCAGGTTTTTCTTATATCGGTGCTGATGTTGAAGATGGTACAGCCTTCCAAGGGCTTTCTATTGAGGAAAGAAGTTCAGAAAAGGCCAGAGCACCTATGAAAACTGCGAAGGATGCACAAAAGGTGATGCAAGGGGAAGAAGCTTTACATTGGGGACGTCTATTACAGTTGGCAGAAGGCCAGAAGAAAGGAGGTTTGGGTTGCACTCCGTCCACGAAAAGAAGTAAGCCGGATGTGGTTTATAAACCCATCACAGATGTCTTTCTTGGTGCTGGATTTATCAATGCCCCTCCCGAGACTAATGCTATCATTGAGCATGAGGATGAGGAAGAGCCACCTTGTTTCGTGACTCCCGGAGGAATTTGCTGCAATTGGATCACTGTTGATGTCCCTTCTGTCACACCTTTATCTAAGTAATATGTTTGTCTATTTTTGTCTTTTTCAAAAAAATCCTTTTGTCCTGCCCCAGGCAAAAGTGAAACTCAAATAGGGCTTTGTTTAAAGTTTCAAGTATTTTCAAAAAATGTGTGTATATTGTCATTTTTCTTATCGTGACACTTTATTTTATTTATATTCTCATGAAAAATGGTAACACAAAAAAAAAAAACCAAAATATGTACATCTTTTAGTTTCACCTTTTTCTTAGCTTTAATCAATTTCAGAAGTTTGCATTCACTATTGTTTATTGAAATCAATCATAAATCATATGCAGACTAAGCATCAATAAACCCGTTGAACACAATGATCCTATGCCCTCTCCCAACTTTGAGTTCCCTGTCTACGAGGCTGTAGAGGAGGAGGATGAAGAGATTCCAGATGAGATCAGACGATTGTTGGATCAAGAGAAAAGAACTATTCAGCCCCACAAAGAGGTTATAGAATTGATCAATCTGGGTAATGAAGAGGAGAAGAAAGAAATCAAGATTGGGGCATCCTTAGAAGCATCTGTCAAAGAAAGGGTGATCGTTTTACTCAGAGAGTACGTTGACATCTTCGCCTGGTCATATCAGGATATGCCCGGTTTGGATCCTGAAATTGTGGAACATCATTTGCCTCTAAAGCCAGAATGTTCTCCGGTAAAGCAAAAATTAAGAAGAACCCATCCGGATATGGCTCTCAAAATCAAAGAAGAAGTACAAAAACAAATTGATGCTGGTTTTCTTATCACCTCAGAATATCCTCAGTGGTTGGCTAATATAGTACCGGTTCCAAAGAAGGATGGTAAAGTTAGAATGTGTGTCGATTACAGGGATTTGAACAGAGCTAGTCCGAAAGACGATTTCCCTTTGCCTCATATTGATGTGCTGGTCGATAACACAGCCAAATCCAAGGTTTTCTCCTTCATGGACGGTTTCTCCGGGTATAATCAGATTAAGATGGCAGTCGAGGATAGAGAGAAGACCGCTTTTATTACACCTTGGGGCACTTTCTGTTACAAAGTGATGCCTTTTGGTCTAACAAATGCGGGTGCTACTTATCAAAGGGGCATGACCACCCTTTTTCATGACATGATGCACAAAGAGATTGAGGTATACGTAGATGACATGATTGTCAAGTCGGGCACCGAGGAAGAACACGTGGAGTATTTATCAAAAATGTTTCAAAGGTTGAGGAAATATCGTCTCCGTTTAAATCCCAACAAATGTACCTTCGGTGTTAGATCCGGAAAGCTTCTGGGTTTCATTGTCAGTCAAAAGGGTATCGAGGTAGATCCAGACAAAGTCAGGGCCATCAGAGAAATGCCAGCTCCACAAACAGAAAAACAAGTCAGAGGTTTCCTGGGCCGATTAAATTACATCTCTAGATTCATCTCCCATATGACTGCCACATGTGGGCCGATATTCAAGCTGCTTCGCAAAAATCAAGGGATTATTTGGACAGAGGACTGTCAGAAAGCTTTCGACAGTATCAAAGAGTATTTAATGGAACCTCCGATCCTGATCCCTCCAGTGGAAGGAAGACCGCTCATCATGTACTTGACCGTGCTGGAAGAATCCATGGGTTGTGTGTTGGGACAACAGGATGAAACCGGTAGAAAAGAACACGCAATTTATTATTTGAGTAAGAAATTCACAGATTGTGAATCTCGATACTCCATGCTTGAGAAGACCTGTTGTGCTTTGGCGTGGGCTGTCAAACGTCTCCGACATTATCTGATTAATCATACTACTTGGTTGATATCCAAAATGGATCCAATTAAGTACATTTTTGAGAAAGTAGCTCTAACCGGAAGAATCGCCCGTTGGCAAATGTTGTTATCTGAATATGATATTGAGTACCGTACCCAAAAGGCAATCAAGGGTAGTATTCTTGCAGACCATTTGGCTCACCAACCAGTTGAAGATTACCAGCCTATCAAGTTGGATTTTCCAGATGAAGAGATCATGTATCTGAAGATGAAGGATTGTGATGAACCGGTGTTTGGCGAGGGACCAGATCCTGAATCCCAGTGGGGTTTGATATTTGATGGGGCCGTTAATCTCTATGGCAGTGGAATTGGGGCAATCATTGTTACCCCTAAAGGTGCTCACATTCCTTTTACCGCAAGATTACAGTTTGAATGCACTAACAATATTGCAGAATATGAGGCTTGCATTATGGGCATTGAAGAGGCTATTGACTTAAGGATCAAAAACATCAACATCTATGGAGACTCAGCTCTTGTGATTAATCAGATCAAAGGAGAGTGGGAGACTCGCCATGCCGGTTTGATTCCTTATAGAGATTATGCAAGACGGTTGTTGACTTTCTTCAATAAAGTTGAGCTACATCACATTCCACGTGACGAGAATCAAATGGCCGATGCTTTAGCCACTCTATCTTCAATGTACCGCGTTAATCGTCGGAACGAGATACCAACCATCAGTATTCGGTGCCTTGAGAGACCAGCGTATGTGTTTGCGGCCGAAGAAGTAGTTGATGACAAGCCTTGGTTTCATGATATCAAGATGTTCCTTCAAAAGCAAGAATATCCCCCTGGGGCATCTAACAGAGACAGAAAAACTCTGAGAAGATTGTCCAGCAGTTTCTTCCTGAATGATGAGGTGTTATACAAAAGAAATTTTGATATGGTCCTGCTTCGGTGTGTGGACAAACATGAGGCTGATCTGTTGATGCATGAAGTACATGAAGGTTCATTCGGAACACACCCTAATGGACACACAATGGCCAAGAAAATGTTAAGAGCCGGCTACTATTGGTTGACAATGGAGTCTGATTGCTATAAACATGCCAGGAAATGCCATAAATGTCAGATTTATGCAGACAAGATGCATCTACCGCCAACTTCTTTAAATGTTCTCTCTTCTCCTTGGCCGTTCTCCATGTGGGGTATTGACATGATTGGCCGGATTGAACCGAAGGCTTCCAATGGACACCGTTTCATTTTAGTGGCTATTGATTACTTTACCAAATGGGTTGAGGCGGCATCTTATGCCAATGTGACGAAGCAGGTGGTCGTACGTTTTATCAAGAATCATATTATCTGCCGTTATGGTGTTCCTAACAAGATTATCACAGATAACGGGACGAATTTGAATAACAAAATGATGAAAGATCTGTGTGACGAGTTCAAGATTGAGCACCATAATTCATCTCCTTATCGGCCTCAGATGAATGGCGCAGTTGAAGCTGCAAATAAAAACGTCAAGAAGATTGTGCAGAAGATGGTGGTCACTTATAAAGATTGGCATGAAATGTTACCTTTTGCCTTACATGGATACCGTACTTCAGTTCGTACTTCGACAGGGGCAACCCCTTTCTCTTTAGTATATGGCATGGAAGCAGTGCTCCCCGTAGAGGTTGAAATCCCATCAATGAGAGTCTTAATGGAAACTGAGTTGGCTGAAGCTGAATGGTGCCAAGAAAGATATGACCAATTGAATTTAATTGAAGAGAAACGCATGGCGGCTTTGTGTCATGGACAGTTGTACCAAAGAAGGATGAAACAGGCTTTTGACAGGAAGGTTCGACCCCGTGAGTTCCGTGAAGGTGACCTTGTGCTCAAAAAGATTTTGTCCTTTCAGCCAGATTCAAGGGGCAAATGGACGCCTAATTATGAAGGCCCGTATGTTGTCAAAAGAGCCTTTTCTGGTGGTGCTATGACTCTCGCAACCATGGATGGTGATGAGCTCCCTCGTCCTGTAAATGCCGATGCAGTCAAGAAATACTTTGTCTAAAAAATAAAAGAACAGCTCGCTAAGTTGAAAACCCGAAAGGGCGGCTTAGGCAAAAATGAGCGTCTCGGTGGGCTGAAAACCTGAAAGGGCGGTCCAGGCAAAAATTAGAGACATAAACAGAAAATAATTATCCTGATAGGTCGAAAACCCGAAAGGGCGATCTATGCAAAAGTTAAGGAATAAGACAAGTAACTGCATCGGATCAGGCATCACCTACTCAGAGCACCTCGATTGACAGAGTATTTTTGGCTTACAGCATTTTAGACTGCAAATTCAAAGTTGTCAGGGAGAATAGCGATCATTGTGTTTAATGTACCTTTCCCACATAATTACCATTTTTCATCTTTGTAACGATCTGTGGGGTTGTGCTTTCCGCCAATTACCATTCTATTAATCAAATTCGAGCCTGTGCCCTCTATTTGGAATTCAATTTTTGTTTGCAATGTTGTTTTCTACTCTTTCAATTTAAAATACTTGAAGCAAAAACTCAAAAATAATTTAAAGTTTTCAGTTGCTATCTTTTTGAAAAAACATAGATGACAAACATATCTCTTAGATTCACGAGTCATGCAAGCATATATCAACATTGTTCCGAAAGCGGTCAGATTCAACGAAGCAAACACAGTCATTGCTAAAAAAAAAAGAGAGAAAGAAAAATAAAAAGAAAAGCTCGCTAAGTTGAAAACCCGAAAGGGCGGCTTAGGCAAAAATGAGCGTCCCGGTGGATTGAAAACCCGAAAGGGCGGTCCAGGCAAAAATTAGGGGCAAGAAAAACGAAAAGAAATATATTCCCGGTGGATTGAAAACCTGAAAGGGCGATCCAGGCAAAAGTTAGGGATTTCAAAAAAAGAGAGGAAAAAAGCAAAAGCATGACTGTCGAAACAAGACCGTGAGAAAATATTCAGTTTCAGTGTACGAAATGGCGACTTCTGCCAGACCTCTGACTGATGGGCTTTACCCCAAGAAGCAATCACTCTTAACGTGGATTGACACACCATACCGGGTTTTACCCCGAGGATCTGATTTATTTCACCTATAACGATGGTGTCCCCAGCGGAGAACTACCGAGTGGTTGTACGGATACGTCGGCCCAATGCTCATCTTGCCTGATCCAACTTTTATCTCATCCAGTCATGTACAAATATCATTCAATCATACATACATACATACATACATACATACATACATACATACATACATACAATCATTCACATATGTATACATACATTCATATTTACATACAACATGCAAACAAAATCATTCATACATACTGCATTGACCATCACGTGTCCTGCTTCAATACATCACAAAAAAAGTCATCCCCAGTGTATCTGGTCCAGAGATGTCTCCATCAATCATACATCACAAAAAAAGCCATCCCCAGTGTATCTGGTCCAGAGATGTCTCCATCAATCATAAATCATCACAAAAGAGGTCATCCCCAGTGAGTCTGGTCCAGAGATGTCTCCATCATTCATATTCCAAGTAGCAGATTTTGCAAACAATTAACTGCAAACTTCCAGTTCATTTCCCCAAAAGAGGTCACCTCCAGTGCGTCCGGTTCAGACAAATACATTCTTGTCATGTCTTGCTATCCCACAATGTCAGCAGACAATTTATTTCCTCGGTGTGTCCTTACCATCCCACAATGTTGGTAGACACTGCCTTTACTTGTCCTTACCATCCCACAATGTTGGTGGACACTGTCTTTACTTATGTCCGTACACAGGACTTTACTGCTTTCTGTCTTTACTTCTGTCCGAACACAGGACTTTATCTGCTTATGTCCGCACACAGGACTTTATCTGCTTATGTCCACACACAGGACTTTATCTGCTTATGTCCGCACACAGGACTTTATCTGCTTATGTCCACACACAGGACTTTACTGCTTTCTGTCTTTACTTATGTCCGTACACAGGACTTTACTGCTTTCTGTCCGCACACAGGACTTTATTGCTTTCTGTCTTCATTACCCCTGTCAGATAATCTTCATTACATTCAAACACTTTGTAAATATAGCACTCATAAACATATCACTAATAACCATAAGCATAATACTCATAACATCATATCATAGCATTTTATTGTTTATTCCGGTCAAAAAATGATGTACTCTGTATTTAAGTCTCTTCCATCGTCGAACCAAAACAAAAATATCATCAAAAAAAAAAAAAAAAATCATCTTTTTCTTTTTATCTCCGATGGAAGAAACTTAAATAGGGGCATCTGTCATACCCCATTTTTTGACCAAACGCTTTTATGCGTCTTTTTACGACGGATTTTTCTTTGTTCGTTTCTGACGAAATTTCGGCAGAGAGGTATTTTAAAATACCTCATTTGGTTACATTTTATTTTCCTCTTATTATTTTCTGATTTTATTTTATTTTTATATTTCATTTTCGTTTTTTATTATTATTGATATATTATTATTTTTATTTTTATTTTAATTGTTATTTGTGTATTTTTTCCATTTTGGTGTTTTTTTTTAAAAAAGAAGTCCAGATCAGTTTTTTTTTGTCCAGGCCCAAAGGGGCAATTTTGTCCAAATTGGAAATTTCATCTGTCAAACCCTAAACATCTGACACAGTATAAATATTGTAATTATGACACTGTTCCCTAGGGTCAGAATTCTCCCTCAGCCGCAGAAACAGAATTTCTCATCCCTTTCATCCTTTTCAAAGATCAAAACAAAACCAAAAAAAATCAAATAAAAAAAAACAAAAACAGAATCATAAGTTCATCTTTCATTCATCAACCATAATCCAGAAATTCATTAACATACACAAACCTTCGTCATCCATCATCAACGAAAAACCCAGATCATTCAAAGAACAAAAAACCGAAACCTCAAAACCTTCAAAACCCAGAAATCATCCTTCAAACCGAAAATCGCAAAACCATATACAAACCTTCGAACCCTTTCTCAAATCCGAAATCCAAACCGTCATTTCATATCCCGGATTCGAAATCAGAAACGAAAAGAAAAGCGAAAAGAAAGAGAAGAAGAAGATTTGAAACAGAACGGAATAGAAGGAAAGGAGAGAAGCTCGAAGCATCAAAGGTTGACTGTCACTTTCTTCTTTCATTTTTCATCTTTTTTTTCCCGATCTGATTGTTTGCGCTATTTTTGTTTAGTTTGGATCTAGATTCATGTTTAGGTTTAGTTTGTGTTCATGATAAATGCTAATCTGTTTTTAAAATTGAGAAGAGGGAAGGAAAGGTTTAATGGAGGTTTTTTGTGTTTTGAAATGAAAAAACCAGAGAGAAGAAGAGATGAGCGCCGTGAGAGAGAGAAGAAGGAAATGTTTTTCTGTTTGATTTTTTTAGGGTTTTTCCGTATTTATATCATGTTGTGATTCTGTGCGCGCAGGTGCACGGTCTAACCGGTGCACCTGCGCGCCTGTAGCCTATTGATCTTGATCAATCACGCCAGATCTTCTTTCTCATTATTTAGATCCAGGCCGTCTGATCCATCAGACGGCCGAGTTTGATTCTGTATTTTTGTTTGTTTTTGGGCGGAAATGTCATTTGGGCTGGGCTTTTCATGTACTGTTTTACTACTTTTTACACACCCTTTTATTTTGTTTTTAATATTTGCACCCTCTTTTCTGTTTTATTTTATTTTATTTTTGCCTAATTAATTAATTATTTATTTTATTGCAAGGACATTAGAGTGTATTTTTAGGGATTTGGTGTAAATTTAAATTTAAAATTGCATAGCATTATGTTGCATTCATTTCATATTTATTTTTCTCGCAAATACTTTAGAATGTAGTTAGGAACAAATGTACACTATAAATGATGTCATACCCCATTTTTTGACACATCGCTTTTATGCGTCTTTTTACGACGGTTTTTTCTTTGTTCATTTCTGACGAAATTTCGGCAGAGAGGTATTTTAAAATACCTCATTTATTTGATTTTATTTTTATTATTATTATTATTATTCTCATTTGCTTCATTTTTTATTATTCTATTATTATTATTATTTTTATTCATTTTTTCGTTTTATTATTATATATATTATTATTATTTTTTATTTTAATTGTTTATTTGTATTATCCTTTTTTGGTTTTTTTTTTATATAGAAGTCCAGATCAGATTTGTTTTGTCCAGGCCCAAAGGGGCAATTTTGTCCAAATGTGGTATTTTTCATCTGCCAAACCCTAGGTCTGACACACAGTACAAATAGTACACAGTTTCCAAGGAAAAGGGAGGAGCCTCAGCCGCATTTCATCTCTGAATCTAGATCAAAATCACAAAAAAAAAAAATCAAAAAAGTACAGAATCAAATAAACCAAATCAAAAAACCATCATTCATCATCCATAAACCATGTACAATCCAAAACCGTAAGTCCCAATTTCCATCATCATAAACTTCCACCATCAAAACCCAGAATCAAAAACGAAGAGAAAGGAAGAAAAATCCAAAACCATAAACGAACCCAGAACATCGATAATCATCATCATCTTCATCACTATTCTTCGAAACAAAACCAAAAAAACAAATCTCAAATCCAGAAATCGCAAAACAAAACGAATCGAACCGAAAACGAATCAGAACGGAGAAGAAGAAGTTAGAACCGAAAATCAAGACTAAAACGGAGAAAGAACAGTATGAACAATTTTCCCTTTCCCTTTTGGTTTCGCTTTTTTCCGATCTGGACTTGTATTGTTTGTTTATTTTTGAATTGAGATATGAATTTGGGGATTAACTCTACATGGGTTTAGGTTTTAGATTTGTTTTAACTGGGGTTTAAGGAAAAGAAAATCAGAACCGAGAGAGATGAAGTTTTTTTTTTGAGAAAAATTTAAGAACAGAGAAAGATGAGGCAGCCGCGAGAGAGAAGAAGTTTTCTGTTTCAATTTTTAGGGTTTTTTCCTTTTATAACCTCACTCTTATCCTGTGCGCGCAGGTGCACGGCCTTATCGTGCACCTGCGCGCTATTGTCTTTCTGATTCTAATCTGATGCTTCTGTTTCCACCCTTTTGAGATCAAATCAGAGCTGTCTGATTAATCAGACGGCTCTGATCTGATTTGTGCGTTATACTTCATACACCTCACTCTGGGCCACGCCCCCCAGCTGGGCTTGGGCCCAGAGTTGCTATTTACACTCCCTTTTCTGTTTTATTTGATATTTGCACCCCCTCCTGTTTTCTATTTTATTTTTGCCTATTTAATTAATTATTTATTTTATTGTAAAGACATTAGATTGTATTTTTAGGATTTGATGTAAAATTAAATTGCATAGCATTATGTTGCATTCATTTCATATTTATTTTTCTTGCAAATACCTTAGAATGTGATTAGGGACAAAAATGTACACTATAAATGAAAAAATCGCATCTCATGCATATTTATTTATCGCTTCCCGCAAAATCGTTAGTAAATTAATTCCGAGGGAAAAGACACCGTTTTGATCAAAATATCATTACGGATCGTCTTCGCGCTTAATTTATTTATTGCGATGTTAGTTTCATTTTTCGCGCGCTACTTTTTAATTTTAACCCAATGCTCCACTTTTAAATAATTAGCCATTTTATTCTAAAGAAAAATGAGGTCAACACCTCTTCAAAAATAGTTAGTCATTTTATTCTCAAAAAATGGGGTCAAAACCTCTTTCAAAAAAGTCAACACAATTCATTTTCACATATCATCAAGCATCAAAAATATTTTGTCATCATACACTTTTCAAACTTTGGACTTTAAACCAAACGTTTCTTTTTACCGCAAACTTGGATTTTAAACCAAGTGCCTTGGAACTTAAACCAACGGCGTCTTTTATCGTGAAAACCTTGGATTTTAACCCAAGTGTCTTTTTTACCGCGAACTTGGATTTTAAACCAAGTGCCTTGGACTTTAAATCAACGGCTTCTTTTATCGCTAAAACCTTGGATTTTAACCCAAGTGTCCTTTTTTTTTCTCGCCTAAAATCTTGGATTTTAAACCAAGTACATTTTCTTCATTCATACATCATTAATCATGCATAAACCTTGGATTTTAAACCAAGTGTCTTTTATCACTTCAAACATTTTCTCAACAAACCTTGGATTTTAAACCAAGTGTCCGCGTCTCATTTTCTTAATCAAACTTCAATCAATTTAAACATATAGACTTTCTTCACAAACTAACATCAATCAAACTCACATTTTGCCATTTTTGGCTTTTGGTATTTTAAAACCATTTTTCAAAACTTTAAAACCAAACAAACAAATTTACTCGTCTTTTTACCCCGAACTACGGTGGTTTGATCCTTCGGGTACGTAGGCATGAGACTTGTCTCTCCGATCAATAAAATCAACAAAAACAATTTTCCTTTTCCATCACTTTAAGCATTTTTTATCACTACTTTAATTTCCCACTTATACATTTTATAAGCAAATAAAATTAAGCGCAAAGTTAGAATAAAAACAAGAGGTTCCTATAGAGTACTATAGATACTTAGGGTGCTAATACCTTCCCTTCGTATAACCAACCCCCGAACCTTGTTCTCTAAAAAATAGGGTTTTTTTTCGAACTTTTTCCCTTTCCCTCGGATAAATTAAAGATCGGTGGTGGAATATTAAATTGTGATTCGAAGTTAATTAATAATTCGATATCCAAAAATCACCGCGACAGAAATGGCGACTTCACTGGGGACAACCAAGCGGGTTAAACCTAACTTGTTTTATTTTCTATCTTCGCGCTTTTATTTCTTTTATTTGTAAATATTTGTATATTTATTTGGGTTTGTCTTGAGTGGCGAGATAAGTCCTAACCCGGGCTTGAGTGACACAATAAGATAGGATGGGGTGAAATCATAGTGACATGTCCAGAGTAGTCTGGATTATCAAGCACATGTGATATGATCCCGCTCGGTGGAGGCCTCATGACGGTAGTACTCGTTGTCATGAAAAGTCATGATGATGGTATTATTTTCAATATGAGTGTCCGGCGAAGCCGAGAACCTTTAGAATCACCTTTAACCAATCTTGGCCTTTTTAGGACGTAGTGCGGTGGCTAAATCAAGAGTAGTCTTGAGATTAGTCGTCACGCGAAACTACATTCAAACGAGATTATCCCGTGGATGTTACCGGAACGAGAGTAGTCCCGTAACCCAGTGATATCCATGAGATGGTCGATGACTTTGGGAACTTTGTAGAACCCGTCATGCAGGTACAAATAAACCCTAGTACATACCATATGGGAGGGTTTCACCTTTGACTCCAACATTATACTTTAACCTCATCATGTTTTCCGCATCATACATGCATGCACTCATTCATAAATTTTTACTCATCCAATGTCGAAAGACTTAAACAAATTTTTTGTAAACATTATAGAGAACATTCATTTCAAATGACACATAACAAATTTTTCTCTTTTTTCTCCTTACAAAATCCATATCTAAATGTTTACAACCAATTTGAGATAAGTCCTTCGATAACAAAAAAAACATTGTATATTTTAGCATAAACACATCATGCATCATATCACATTCATAAGTTTCCAAACTCAAGTCTCATATTTTTCCTGTTCTCTCTACCTCAGTCAAACAAAGTGGCCCGGCGTATTCAGTACAAACCAATTCGTGTCTACAATACTCAGTCCAAGTTGAGAAACAAGATGAACAATTTTGAGGAAGAAAACCATATGCTCCGTGTACAGGTGACAACCATGCAAACAGAAATCGAGAAATTGACTAGCATGGTGGCATCTTTGATGGCTACCCAGAATCAGGTGTCAACACCAGCACCACAGTCTAGTAATGTTGTTGTACCTCTTCCTATTGCATCTGCGCCTTGGGGCATGCCAGTCGGCTTTCTTGGGGCAGAATCACGTCCTGTAATATCAGAGATTCCCCACGTCCAATCGACAGTGCCTATTTCTCAGCTCGGCAATACACTTCCTCAGGTTACAGCATTTGTGTCTGCACCTTTGGTTCATACTACCCAGCAAACTCAGATGCCCATCTTTCATGCTGAAAGTGTAGGAGGTTATGATAGGATGGATGACTTACAGATCAAATATGATGAGATGCAAAAAGAGATGAGGGCTCTCAGGGGAAAGGATTTGTTCGGACAAGACGCGCATGAACTATGTTTGGTCCCTGATGTTGTGGTCCCACACAAGTTTAAGGTCCCAGATTTTGAGAAATATAAGGGGAGCACTTGCCCCAAAGCTCACTTGATAATGTATGCTAGAAAGATGTCTACTCAAACCAGTAATGACAAGTTGCTGATCCATTATTTTCAAGACAGTCTTACCGGCGCAGCTCTGAGGTGGTATATGGACCTTGATAGGGCTAATGTCAGCTCCTTTAATGATTTGGCTAGTGCTTTCATTCGGCACTACAATTACAATTCATATTTGGCCCCTGATAGGGATGAGTTACGAGCCTTGACACAGAAAGATAGGGAGTCTTTTAAGGAGTATGCTCAAAGGTGGAGGGAGCTTGCTGCTCAGATTCGTCCTCCGGTGGAAGAGAAAGAATTGTGTAAGTTGTTTTTGCATACTCTGAGCCCATTCTTCTATGAGAAAATGGTTGGTGTTGTATCAAGAAGCTTCACAGAAATGGTGGAAATGGGAATGTGCTTGGAAGAAGGAGTCCGTCAGGGACGGTTGACAAGAGAGAAAACTCCGACTAATACTGCCAAGAGATATGGCAACAACTTTTCAGAGAAGCAAGAATTTGATGTTGACATGGTGGCTCAGGGAGGACCTCATTTGAGAAACCCAGCTTATCCACATATCGCAGCCATAGCACTACCAACACAATACCCACAATCTCATCACCTACCATCTCCCCAACAATCATTCAATCATAACCATGCTCAGACAAATCAACCATTTGACCCCATACCTGTGAAATATGTCGACCTGCTCCCTGCCCTGCTTGCTAAAATTTTTGTCTAGACAAGGCCACCTCCCCCTGTGCCAGCAGTACTACCTCCCTGGTACCGCCGTGATTTAACTTGTGCCTTCCATCAAGGGGCCCCTGGCCATGATGTAGAGCGTTGCTATCCTCTCAAGAAAGCTGTTCAGGATTTAATTCGCAACAATGTGCTATCTTTCAAGGATGAGAACCCTCACGTTCAAAGTTCGTCCTCTGCTTAATCATGGGTCTCTGTCATGTTCAAGGTTATCAAGAAGTTTGTCCCTAGGATCGCTAGGCCTTTTATGTTTCAATTGCAATTTCTTTCTTGCCAAGCATTTATTTGCATTTTAAAGTTGTATCTTTTTAATTAATATTTCTAAAACAATGAGCATGCATATTTTGGAATCCATCCATTCGTATTCACTATTTTCTTGTGCCAACATAAACGGCGATTTTTTCCTATTTCACTTTTCAAACTTGAGGGGAGAATGATGTAAATTAAATGTTTAAAATTGCTGATATATGCTTTCATTAGTAAGACTCGGTTGATGATGTAAGGCATTGTTTCACTTCCCAAACACCGGAGAAATAAGGAGATAATCCGTAGTCAACCCCTTTGAGCCAGAAGTTGGTGTTTCTTTCTTTTTAAAAAAAAAACCCTTAATCTTGACCCGGGGCAGGGTAGTCTTTCAAATAATTCAATGACACATCCCAATACAAGAGGACAAATTTATTGAGATACAAGAAGTCACGAGTAGACAAAACTCACAATACATGTGACAGTCACAAACATCCTACACCAAAACAAAAAAACAAAAACAAAAACAACAACAAAAAGCCCGCTAGGTAAAAAGACTTAGGAAAAATTCAGGGCATCCCGATGGTCCATAAAATCCAAAAGAATTGGTCCATGCAAAAATTAGGGATTAAGAGCAAAATGTTGAAAACAAGCTTGTGAATGAAAAAGTGACTGTCACTTCAAAAAATTCTCGTCAAAGCTTCGACCAAAGCGTTAACCTCAAACATCATTGTCAAAATAAATCCTCTTGTCAACCAAAGCGTGTCTGATGAATTAGTTGAATATAGGAATGAAGGACATCAAAGAAGAGTGGGTGGGTTAAAGCAGAATTTTGAGCCTAATAATCTTTTTTTCATAACCATGAACCAGGCCACGTTATAACCCTCAAAAGACCTAATTGAAGCTAGGTTTACTTTGAAAGCATAATCAGCAAAACTATTGTTGAAACTGACTCCACCTGTTTGTTGAGCAACTATCTTTTACACACACCACATGTGTTTTATATAAATTTTTGCGATTCCAAAACTTGCATGTACATTACATCAGAAACATTTTTCAAAAGAAACAATTTTGTTTACAAATTTATATTTGGCATCAAAGAAATTCAATCAAATGGTCTAATCAAGGACGAATCAATTCAAAGCGCTCCTGACTTGGGGCAAATTACGTCAGGAACCTGCCAATCAGGGGCAAGTCTTTATATACAGTGGCATACCCTTCAAAGATTCAAAGTCAAGGTTTCACTTATTTGGGGCACCTGAAGAGGTTTCCAGAGGCAATCCAGATCTGCCAAGATAATTGTTATGTCTCTTCTTCCTTGAGCCAATAATCATCAAGTTGATATTTTGGGTTCCTATGGACATGTGTGTTACTACAATGTGTTGAGCATGTAATCCAATATTCCTCAATTGAATACTGAACTTGACTGTTCTCCGGTAATCTCCAACAAGTGGTTATCTTCAAAAAAGCTTGTATGATTTTCTTTTCCCCAGTGAAAGAAAAGCCGAGACCCGTTTCGGGAGGCTCATTCAGCAGCAAACGACATCTCTTTGAGAAGTTTGCATAACATCAGCAAATGGCATCTCTTGGAGAAGTTTGCGCTTCAGCATATCAGTCTTGTTTCTTTCTGTCAAAAAAAATAAATAATAGCAAAAAAAAGAAGAACAGCTCGCTAAGTTGAAAACCCGAAAGGGCGGCTTAGGCAAAAATGAGCGTCCCGGTGGATTGAAAACCCGAAAGGGCGGTCCAGGCAAAAATTAGGGGCAAAACAAAAAAAGAAATATATTCCCGGTGGATTGAAAACCTGAAAGGGCGATCCAGGCAAGAGTTAGGGATTTCAAAAAAAAGAAAAAAGAAAAAGCAAAAGCATGACTGTTGAAACAAGACCACGAGAAAATATTCGGTTTCGGTGTACAAAATGGCAACTTCTGCCAGACCTCTGACTAATGGGCTTTACCCCGAGAAGTAATCATTCTTACCATGGATCAACATACTATGCCGGGTTTTACCCCGAGGATCTGATTTATTTCACCTATAAGGATGTTGTCCCCAGCGGAGAAACTACCGAGTGGTTGTACGGATACGTCGGCCCAATGCTCATCTTACCTGTTTAAACCTTTTGTCTCATCCAGTCATGTACAAATACCATTCAATCATACAAATACAATCATTCACATGTACATACATGCAATCATTTACATATCCATAACATACATTCATACTTACATACAATCATATATACATTCATATATACATACGATCATTCACACATTCACACATACATATACATACATATATACAATCATTCACATATTCATACATACGATCATACATACATACATACAATTGTACATATACGTACATACAAACACACAATCATTCACATATGTATACATACATTCATACTTACATGCAACATACACACAAAATCATTCACACATACCGCATTGACCATCATGTGTCTTGCTTCAATTCATCACAAAAAGAGTCATCCCCAGTGTATCTGGTCCAGAGATGTCTCCATCATTCAATACATCGAAAAAGGGTCATCCCCAGTGTATCTGGTCCAGAGATGTCTCCATCATATATATTTCACAAAAAAGAGTCATCCCCAGTGAGTCTGGTCCAGAGATGTCTCCATCAAACATATTTCAAGTAGCAGGTTTTGCAAACAATCAACTGAAAACTGGTGTTTCATTTCCCCAAAAGAGTCATCCCCAGTGAGTCTGGTCCAGAGATGTCTCCATCGTTCACATATTTCAAGTAGCAGATTTTGCAAACAATCAACTGCAAACTTCCAGTTCATTTCCCCAAAGGAAGTCATTCCAGTGTGTCTGGTCCAAACAAATACATATTCTTGTCATGTCTCGCTCTCCCACAATGTCAGCAGACAATTTATTTCCTCGATGTGTCCTTACCATCCCACAATGTTGGTAGACACTGTCTTTTCTTGTCCTTACCATCCCACAATGATGGTGGACACTGTCTTTACTTCTGTCCATACACAGGACTTTATCGCTTTCTGTCTTTACTTATGTCCGTACACAGGACTTTATCTGCTTATGTCCGTACACAGGACTTTATCTGCTTATGTCCGCACACAGGACTTTACTGCTTTCAGTCTTTACTTCTGTCCGTACACAGGACTTTACTGCTTATGTCCGCACACAGGACTTTACTGCTTTCTGTCTTTACTTCTGTCCGTACACAGGACTTTACTGCTTTCTGTCCGCATACAGGACTTTATCACTTTCTGTCTTCATTACCCCTGTCAAATAATCTTCAATACATTCAAACACTTTGTAAATATAGCACTCATAAACATATCACGCATAACCATAACATTCATAACATAACATCATATCATAGCATTTTATAGTTCAATCCAGTCAAAAAATGGCGTACTCTGTATTTAAGTCTCTTCCATCATCGAACCAAAACAAAAACATCATCAAAATATCATCTTTTTCTTTTTATCTCCGATGGAAGAAACTTAAATAGGGGCATCTGTCATACCCCATTTTTTGACCCATCGCTTTTATGCGTCTTTTTACGACGGTTTTTTCTTTGTTCATTTCTGACGAAATTTCGGCAGAGAGGTATTTTAAAATACCTCATTTATTTGATTTTATTTTTATTATTATTATTATTATTCTCATTTGCTTCATTTTTTATTATTCTATTATTATTATTATTTTTATTCATTTTTTCGTTTTATTATTATATATATTATTATTATTTTTTATTTTAATTGTTTATTTGTATTATCCTTTTTTGGTTTTTTTTTTTTTATAGAAGTCCAGATCAGATTTGTTTTGTCCAGGCCCAAAGGGGCAATTTTGTCCAAATGTGGTATTTTTCATCTGCCAAACCCTAGGTCTGACACACAGTACAAATAGTACACAGTTTCCAAGGAAAAGGGAGGAGCCTCAGCCGCATTTCATCTCTGAATCCAGATCAAAATCACAAAAAAAAAAAAATCAAAAAAGTACAGAATCAAATAAACCAAATCAAAAAACCATCATTCATCATCCATAAACCATGTACAATCCAAAACCGTAAGTCCCAATTTCCATCATCATAAACTTCCACCATCAAAACCCAGAATCAAAAACGAAGAGAAAGGAAGAAAAATCCAAAACCATAAACGAACCCAGAACATCGATAAACATCATCATCTTCATCACTATTCTTCGAAACAAAACCAAAAAAACAAATCTCAAATCCAGAAATCGCAAAACAAAACGAATCGAACCGAAAACGAATCAGAACGGAGAAGAAGAAGTTAGAACCGAAAATCAAGACTAAAACGGAGAAAGAACAGTATGAACAATTTTCCCTTTCCCTTTTGGTTTCGCTTTTTTCCGATCTGGACTTGTATTGTTTGTTTATTTTTGAATTGAGATATGAATTTGGGGATTAACTCTACATGGGTTTAGGTTTTAGATTTGTTTTAACTGGGGTTTAAGGAAAAGAAAATCAGAACCGAGAGAGATGAAGTTTTTTTTTTGAGAAAAATTTAAGAACAGAGAAAGATGAGGCAGCCGCGAGAGAGAAGAAGTTTTCTGTTTCAATTTTTAGGGTTTTTTCCTTTTATAACCTCACTCTTATCCTGTGCGCGCAGGTGCACGGCCTTATCGTGCACCTGCGCGCTATTGTCTTTCTGATTCTAATCTGATGCTTCTGTTTCCACCCTTTTGAGATCAAATCAGAGCTGTCTGATTAATCAGACGGCTCTGATCTGATTTGTGCGTTATACTTCATACACCTCACTCTGGGCCACGCCCCCCAGCTGGGCTTGGGCCCAGAGTTGCTATTTACACTCCCTTTTCTGTTTTATTTGATATTTGCACCCCCTCCTGTTTTCTATTTTATTTTTGCCTATTTAATTAATTATTTATTTTATTGTAAAGACATTAGATTGTATTTTTAGGATTTGATGTAAAATTAAATTGCATAGCATTATGTTGCATTCATTTCATATTTATTTTTCTTGCAAATACCTTAGAATGTGATTAGGGACAAAAATGTACACTATAAATGAAAAAATCGCATCTCATGCATATTTATTTATCGCTTCCCGCAAAATCGTTAGTAAATTAATTCCGAGGGAAAAGACACCGTTTTGATCAAAATATCATTACGGATCGTCTTCGCGCTTAATTTATTTATTGCGATGTTAGTTTCATTTTTCGCGCGCTACTTTTTAATTTTAACCCAATGCTCCACTTTTAAATAATTAGCCATTTTATTCTAAAGAAAAATGAGGTCAACACCTCTTCAAAAATAGTTAGTCATTTTATTCTCAAAAAATGGGGTCAAAACCTCTTTCAAAAAAGTCAACACAATTCATTTTCACATATCATCAAGCATCAAAAATATTTTGTCATCATACACTTTTCAAACTTTGGACTTTAAACCAAACGTTTCTTTTTACCGCAAACTTGGATTTTAAACCAAGTGCCTTGGAACTTAAACCAACGGCGTCTTTTATCGTGAAAACCTTGGATTTTAACCCAAGTGTCTTTTTTACCGCGAACTTGGATTTTAAACCAAGTGCCTTGGACTTTAAACCAACGGCTTCTTTTATCGCTAAAACCTTGGATTTTAACCCAAGTGTCCTTTTTTTTTCTCGCCTAAAATCTTGGATTTTAAACCAAGTACATTTTCTTCATTCATACATCATTAATCATGCATAAACCTTGGATTTTAAACCAAGTGTCTTTTATCACTTCAAACATTTTCTCAACAAACCTTGGATTTTAAACCAAGTGTCCGCGTCTCATTTTCTTAATCAAACTTCAATCAATTTAAACATATAGACTTTCTTCACAAACTAACATCAATCAAACTCACATTTTGCCATTTTTGGCTTTTGGTATTTTAAAACCATTTTTCAAAACTTTAAAACCAAACAAACAAATTTACTCGTCTTTTTACCCCGAACTACGGTGGTTTGATCCTTCGGGTACGTAGGCATGAGACTTGTCTCTCCGATCAATAAAATCAACAAAAACAATTTTCCTTTTCCATCACTTTAAGCATTTTTTATCACTACTTTAATTTCCCACTTATACATTTTATAAGCAAATAAAATTAAGCGCAAAGTTAGAATAAAAACAAGAGGTTCCTATAGAGTACTAGATACTTAGGGTGCTAATACCTTCCCTTCGTATAACCAACCCCCGAACCTTGTTCTCTAAAAAATAGGGTTTTTTTTCGAACTTTTTCCCTTTCCCTCGGATAAATTAAAGATCGGTGGTGGAATATTAAATTGTGATTCGAAGTTAATTAATAACTCGATATCCAAAAATCACCGCGACAAATGAAAAATCGCATCTCATGCATATTTATTTATCGCTTTCCGCAAAAACGTTAGAATATTAGTTTCCGAGGGAAAAGACACCGTTTTGATCAAAATATCATTACGGATTGTCTTCGCGCTTAATTGGCTTATTACGACGTTTTTATTCTTTTAACATTACCCTTTTAGTAATTCGGAACCCAACATTCCAATAGAAATAATTAATGTTTTATTCTCAAAAATGAGGTCAACACCTCTTCAAAAAAAGTTAGTCGCTTTATTCTAAAAAACGAGGTCAAAACCTCTTTCAAAAATACGCATTGATTTAGCTTCAAATATCGAAAAAACATCAAAATATTTTTATCACTTCAAACATTTTCTTAACAAACCTTGGATTTTAAACCAAGCGTTCGTGTCTTATTTTATAAACAAATCTCAAATCAATTTAATCATATAGACTTTCTTCACAAATTAACATCAATCAAACTCACATTTTGCCACTTTTGGCTTTTAGCATTTTAAAACCATTTTCAAAACTTTAAAATCAAACAAATTTACTCGTCTTTTTACCCCGAACTACGGTGGTTTGATCCCTCGGGTACGTAGGCATGAGATTTATCTCTTCAATCAATAAAATCAACAAAAACATTTTCCTTTTTCATTAAGCATTTTTATCATCACTTTAATTCTCACACTTATACCTTTTTTTACAAATAGTTAAAATAAAGCGCATAGATGAAATAAAAACAAGAGGTTCCTATAGAATACTATAGATACTTAGGGTGCTAATACCTTCCCTTTGTATAACCAACCCCCGAACCTTGTTCTCTTAATATAGGGTTTTTTCGAACTTTTTCCCTTTCCCTCGGATAAATTAAAGATCGGTGGTGGAATATTAAATTGCGATTCGAAGTTAATTAATAACTCGATATCCAAAAATCACCGCGACACAAGTGAAGAAGGTACGTTTTCAAACACTAAGAAAAGAGTTTGAAGCCTTGCATATGAAAGAAGGTGAACTTATTTCTGATTATTTCTCACGAGTTTTGACGGTTACTAATAACCTAAAAAGAAACGGAGAGAAGTATGATGATGTAAGAATCATGGAGAAAGTTCTTAGATCGTTAGATCCAAAGTTTGAGCATATTGTCACCGTCATCGAAGAGACAAAAGATTTGGAGGCCATGACAATAGAGCAACTTCTTGGGTCGTTGCAAGCTTATGAGGAAAGGAAAAAGAAGAAGGAAGATATCGAGGAGCAAGTACTCAAGACACGAGTCAATTCACCTAGAGAAGAGCATGGTCGAAGCAATCAAAGATGAGGTGACGATCGAGGACGTGGACGTGGTCGTGGATATGGAGGCGGACGAGGATGGAGACCTAATGATGACAACAACCAAAGAGGAGAAATCTCATCAAGAGGTCGTGGGAGAGGATCTCCAAAACCAAGGTACGATAAGTCACAGGTCAAATGCTACAATTGTGAAAAGTTTGGGCAATATGCTTCTGAATGTAGAGCTCCTAGTAATCGTAAAGTTGAAGAGAAAGCCAACTATGTTGAAGAAATAAACCATGAAGATGGAACATTATTGTTGGCGCACAAAGACAATGAAAGGGGTGGAGATAATCAATGGTACCTTGACAGCGGTGCAAGCAACCATATGTGCGGGCGAAGAAGTATGTTCGTAGAGCTAGATGAATCAGTGAACGGAAACGTGGCTTTTGGAGATGAATCAAAAGTGGCAGTGAAAGGTAAAGGAAATGTTCTCATCCGTTTGAAGAATGGAGATCATCAATTTATTTCCAATGTTTACTATGTGCCAAACATGAAGAGCAACATCTTGAGTCTAGGACAACTCTTAGAGAAAGGTTATGACATTCAATTGAAGAATAATAACCTTTCTATAAGAGATCATTCAAACAAGTTCATTGCTAAGGTGCCAATGTCAAGAAATAGAATGTTCGTGCTCAACATACAAAATGATGTCGCGCAATGTCTCAAGATGTGTTACAAAGAGGAGTCGTGGCTTTGGCATCTTCGATTTGGGCATCTCAATTTTGGAGGATTGGAGTTGCTATCTAAGAAGGAAATGGTTAGAGGGTTGCCTTACATTAATCACCCCAATCAAGTATGCGAAGGATGTCTACTTGGAAAGCAGTTCAAAATGAGCTTTCCCAAGGAGTCAAGCTCAAGAGCGCAAAAGCCATTAGAGCTCATACATACGGATGTGTGCGGTCCGATCAAGCCAAGATCACTTGGTAAGAGTAACTACTTCCTTCTCTTTATTGACGATTTTTCAAGAAAAACATGGGTGTACTTTTTGAAGGAGAAATCAGAAGTGTTTGAGAACTTCAAAAAGTTTAAAGCCCTTGTTGAGAAGGAAAGTGGTCGTGTGATCAAAGCCATAAGATCCGACCGAGGAGGAGAGTTCACATCAAATGAATTTTTGAAGTATTGTGAAGACAACGGCATTCGGAGATAGCTAACGGTGCCGAGATCCACTACAACATTTTAGGCCTACCGCAACGCCTAAAATTTGGGATGTAAAAAAACGGTTCTCGTAGAGTGTTAAAGGCAACACTTTTTGTAAACCGTTGTGGTAGTATATATATTTTTGTCAATTATATGCAACAGTAGAAAACCGTTCTCATAGATACCAACAAAAACGGTTTTCTATCTATAATCTACAACAACGGTTAACAACAGTACTCACATAATTTTAAATTATTTTAATAAAATACATTTGTTATTGTATTTTTTTTTTGGCATAAAAGTCTATTGTGACAAGAACCGTTTTCTTTTTGTAATCTATAACAACGGTTAAAAACCGTACTCCCATAATTTTAAATTATTTTAATAAAATATATTTTAAATTATTTGCAGAAAACTGTTTTTTTTTTCTATTTTAAAAAGATTTAAAAAAAATAAAAAAACAAGAATTATATATTGTTTCTTGTTGAAAGATTTTAAAAAGATAAACTTTTAAAAAAAAAATCACCATAAGAAGAATACATACGCGTGTTGCAACCAAAAAACACAACATATGGGTTCTGCATATCTTCCCTAAAATCATTATTTCTTCTTGTAGATTTCATCTCCAAAATTCCAAATTGATTTTAACTGTCAAATTGATTTCGTCCCCAAAATCCCAATTGATTTCATCCCAATTGATTCTTCCCTTCTACTTCTCATAATCGATTCTGCTCGAACAAAAAACACAACCGGCGTATGATTCAACTCACGAACTACCCTTATCCGTTTTGTTGTGTTGACTGTGCTCACAAACTCAGAAATCGATTCTACCTAAGCTCATAAACCTTAATCTGTTAAGTTGAAGAAACGTGATTCATTCCAAGACAGCGACAAATCCCAGCCTCATTGAAAGAAACGCGATTCCAGTCTTTGTCTGGACAAAAAGCTATTAATTCCTTTTCCGATTCTATTCTCGCAAGGTACTCACTTTTTCCTTTCTTTCCAAATTACAATGAGAATGGTTTGGCTGATTTCGGTTTCAAATTTATTATACTACATTGTAATTTTGAGTTCAGAATTTGGCTATTCATGTGTTTGTGGCTAAATATGTAATTTTGAGTTCATAACCTACATTTTTATTATACTGTGTTTGCGGTACTTGATTTTATTATACTATGTTTGTGGCTAAACATGTAATTTTGAGTTCAGAATTTGGCTATTCATGTGTTTATTTGGTATATCCTTTGGTTTTAAGATACATAGTTACTGATAGGGTTGTCAATGAACCGAACCGACTCGAAAATAGTTCGAGACTCGATTCGGTAATTAATTCGTTGAATTTAGTTCATGAACCAAATAACTCGAACTTGAGTTGAAAATTAAGCTCGTTAAATACTTGAGTTATATATAGTTCGGCTCGTTTGATTCATCATTAAGCTCGATAATTTTATTTTACGTATATATAATACAAACACATACATACATTATATACGTACACAGGAAATAAAAAGCATCATATATTAGCCTAGATGCAGAATCTGTGATGAAGAACCTCTCAAACTTGTCTAATCCTGTAGTGATAAGCATAAGTAGAGATAATAATTATATGCCTCATAGTCTAATTTGGTTATCAAAGTTTGTTGGTTCTTAAGCTGGTTGGGCATTTGAAACAAGCATGAGAAGAAAATTAAGTTCGTTAAATAAATGAGCCGAACTTGAGTTGAAAATTAAGCTCGTTAAATAAATGAGCCGAACTTGAAGTATATATATCCTATCTATGATAGATGATTGTAAAGCGAAAATTGGAGCAAGTTCTAAAGGGGGTACACCAATTTGAATAGCTTTTTTGGACTAGTTTGATAATTAAAAAAGGTAGACCAATTTGTAAAAGAGATGCTGCTATTGCACAAATTACAATCCATAACTGTGACACTGACCACTGCTTCTTATGCCAGGCTATCGAAGACTTGACCAAGGCATTAGAGTTTGAATCCAACACATCAGACATTTTACACGAGTGGTATTTTGTCTAATACCGAGTGTTTTCATCTTGTTTTTTCAATAAGTGATTGATGCATGTATCATATAGCAGCTCCTTTAAGTCTACACAAAGCTTTCATTAGTTTTATGTGAAATGAGTTTAATATCTCAGTTAATTTCTAGTTTAGGGAGTTTGATTCTAAATAGTTGTGGTGATAACATTAAACTAATTATTCCTTGTCTAATGTATGCTTTTTATTATAATTAAATACAGGAATCATGAATTTCAAGTTTAAGGAGTTCAATATTGCAGTTGAAGACCTTTCTGCTTGTGTGCAGCTAGACAGGGATAATAAGTCCGCCTACACACATTTGGTGGGTCCTAAGTTTTAATATTTAAATCCTCATTCATTCAGAGCCCTCCATGTTGGTTTTCTTCTCTTTTACATGATGTGCAAACATTGTCTTTTACAGGGTCTGGCATTGTCTTCATTTGGTGAAATAAGAAAGCTGAGGAAGCACATCTAAAGGACTTCAACTTGATAGGAGCTTCCTTGAAGCATGGGGACACCTAACTCAGGTATCTATCAACTGTAATACATTGCTGTATATATTTGATGGAGTGTTGGATTATTGCCCAACTGAATGTAATGTAGTTGCAAAATTGATAGTGTTTGAACTGTGATTAGTAGCATACTTGTATGCACTCAGATCTCTTGTAATATCTTTTGTCACCACTCTTATCCGTGCCATTTTTGTCTGCCGGTGTTCCATTTTACTTATCCAACATGAGTTGAGTTTCCATCTCATGCCAGCTTAGGCAGCATATACATTTTTATGTTACTTGCATGTTTAATTTGTTTAGTAGGTTACCATTTGCTACTTTTATTCTGAATATAAGGTTTTTTGCAGTTATATCAAGATTTATCAAGGCTGACAAAAGCTCTTGAATGTCTGACTCGAGTGCTGCAAATTGATGGGAGGTGATTGTTGTGAATGAAATAGTATTACAATATCACTGTTTCCTCTGATTTATTACACTTATGTAGTTTGTTCCTGTTAGCTCTTTATCTGAGGCTGATTTCTTTTGAATTTTGATGATAAGTTTGCAAGAGCTTATCGTTTACGTGGCCTTCTATTCCATGCAATGTGAGAGCATAGGTATTTATGCAATCATAACTGCTGATTAGTTGGAGATTGAATATTTGTTTGACATGACTGTTTCTTGCTGCGAGCTTTCAATTGTATTGATAATTGGGTTCATGAATACAATTAAAAATAATTTTGATGATATGCTGACAGACATGCATGCTGTTATAGAGTAAAACTTAGAATTAAAATATGGAATATGCCGAAACCTTTCAGTGAGTAAAAAGACCGAGACTGGTTTTAGGTACTTAGGAGTTGTCATGGAGGGAAAACTTCGTTTGATTGTTGTTTTTCACTACATTAACTGAATGAGGTCTTACTAGGAAGAAGGTTTCAGACTTGTAAATATTGGCTGGTTGTAGAATATGTACATAAATTGGGATTTACTGTAACAGGAAGGCTATCAGAGATTTGACAATGGGGTTGAGCATTGTTGGTGCCAACATTGAGTCCTTATATTTACGAGCTGCATGCTACCATGCTGTCGGACAATACAAAAAGGCGGTAAGATTTTAATTTTAGCTTTTGGAAGCATTGCCAGTTCACATTTGTTAATCCACAACTTTATTTGGTCACACAGGTCAAGGATTATGATGCTGCGCTGGATTTGGAATTGGACTCAATGGATAAGTTTGTGCTCCAGTGTCTTGCCTTTTATCAGGTTTGCTACACTGTGAAATAGTACATTTTGTTCGCCTTTTTTAACCTTAGACTATTTAACAAAATAAAAATATCTACAAACTTGCTAAAAGTAGTAAACGAAAACCAAGAGACTTAAACCAAGTAATACGCTTCAAGGACGGCGAATGAATAGTATTGGCCATAAACCAAGTAATAGCTTATCTGCTCATTGTTTCTCTTCTTTTTTCTCTAAATTTTAATTATATTACTTTTGTTTTTCAGAAGATGAATAATGATGATATCGAAGAAGAAATGCAGAATTTTGAAGATGAAAAGATGTAGATGTTTAAGTTTTTGTAATAGTATATACATTTTGAAGATGTTGTTTCATTGTGAATGATTTTGACAATATTAGGATAATTTGATGTTATTTTGATTATATATATATATATATGAATGACAATCATTTTAGCTTAATTTGTTATGTAATTTTATATTTTAGGATCATAATGAAATTATTGTTCTTTAAGTCTAATATAATAATTATTTATTAAGGGTGATAAAATTAAATTGAAAATAAAATGATACTTTATGCAACGGTGCGAAAGGTTCTTGTATCTAAGAAACCGTTGTTTTAGATCATATAGTGAAGGATCTACCAAAACGGTTTTTTATCGAGCAATTGTGAGAAAGCGTTGCTGTATCAAAAGAACTAAAAACGCTTTTCAATTGGCAATGGCCAGTAAGCGTTGTTGTTCAAACAAACCAGAACGGTTTCCAATTTGGCAACGGCGAGAAAGCATTGCTGTATCAAAAAACCATTGTCGTATCTATTCAATAGTTACTAAAGTTAAGGGTCTACCAAAACGGTTTTCCTGTAAGCAACAGTTGGAAACCGTTCTGGTAGATTAAAGCAAACCGTTCTCTTTATTAGACCTATGGCAACGGTTTTAATTGAGAACAGACAAAAACGGTTGTGGTTGGGAACTTTGAGAACCGTTCTGTTAGGAACCCTAAGAAAACGGTTGTTTTCAAGGCGTTGCCGTTGGAAAACAAACCGTTGCGAAAGGCTAAGAGAACCCCTCGGTATAGAACACTCTGAAAACCGTTCTCATAGCCTATAGCAACAGTTTTTCTACATTACAAAACGGTTTTCTGGCGTTCTCGTAGAATGAAAATGTTGTAGTGATCCCCCAAACAAAACGGAGTAGCAGAGAGAAAGAATAGGACAATCCTTGAGATGGCGAGGAGCATGCTAAAAAGCAAAAGATTACCAAAGGAACTATGGGCAGAAGCCGTTGCATGCGCGGTTTATCTATCAAACCGTTCTCCGACAAGAAGTGTATTGGGAAAAACACCACAAGAAGCCTGGAGTGGAAGAAAGCCGGGAATTTCCCATCTAAGAGTCTTTGGAAGCATAGCTCATGTACCAGACGAGAAAAGAAGCAAACTGGATGACAAAAGTGAAAAGTACATCTTCATTGGTTATGACGGCAACTCCAAAGGCTACAAGCTCTATAATCCTGATACGAGGAAGACTATCATCAGTCGAAATGTCGTTTTCGATGAAGAAGGAGAATGGGATTGGAGATCTAGTAATGAAGATTGCAACTTCTTTCCAGAATTTGAAGAAGAAGCATCTAGAGAAGTTCAACAAGTGCCCAGCTCACCAACATCGCCCACATATGAAGACACTGGAAGTGAAAGGATTGTGACGCGTACAAGAAGTCTCCATGATCTCTATGAAAACACAGAGACCTTATCACCGCGAAGACTTGAAGATCTCTATGAAGAAACTAGGGAAATGGATAATCCCACACTATTATGTCTTTCCGCAAACTATGAATCAGGAAACTCTGAAGAAGTTGTGCCAGATAAGAGATGGAGAGATGCAATGGACAAAGAAATTAAAACCATCGAGAAGAATGATACATGGAAATTCATCTTGCTTCCGAAAGATCGTAAGACAATCGGTGTCAAGAAATTTTGCAAGGCAAAGAAGAATGACAATGGAAAAATTAAAATATACCAGACAAAACTAGTCGCAAAAGGCTACAAACAAAAAGGTAAGAATGATAAGGCGTTTCGTCATAGTCGCTCACCTACATATCATAAGAATCATACTTTCTCTAGTATTTCAACACAAGCTAAAAATCCATCAGATCGACGGGAAGTGTCTCTGTTTGAATGGAATCCTCGAAGACGAAGCGCACATCGACCAACTATTGGGATACAAGGTGAGGATAACATTTTATGGACAAATCAAGTTTAAGGGGGGGTGTTGAATAATAAACTTGATTTGGTCCATTGGACTAATAAAGTGTTAGGCCCAATTTACTAATAAGATAGTAAGTCCAAGGAATGTTCTAGAGATATGTGAAAATAACTAGTAGTTGGAAGTCATAGTATTAAAAGTATGTAGTTGAGAGAAGTATGTAGAACTCTCTCTACTTAGAAGTGTGTAGAAGTATTTCTTGATGTATCTAGAACTCTCCCTTGAAGGTTATAAATAGGGGAGAGCTAGTCATTTGTATATCAAGCCAAAAATTACAAACACTCAATAATATAAGTAGCCTTCTTTTTCTCAAAAGTTATCTATCCTCTCTCAAATACTTAAACACTTTCTCCACCTATTAAAACTTCCTTCCAACAAAAAGAAGGTTGATAAGTAGTGAAGATGTGGATATATAAATCTCATTTTCCCTTGCTAAAAGAACTAATGAAGGAAGGATTGCGAAAGGGAAAAATGGTTGAGAGATACATTAGAGACACTATAGTCAATATCTTGCTCGCAGGAAATGGAACAATTAGTTCAAGTCTCAGTTGGTTCTTTTGGCTTGTTTCAATTCATCCTATTAAGTGAGGATAGTTTATCAAAAGAGGAGAGTTTGATCACAAATTTAAGTGAGGATAACCTTTGTAAGCTAGTTTATCTTCATGGAGCTATATGCATGTGAAGCCTTAAGGCTTTATCCACCTGTTCCATTTCAACACAAGTGTGCAATTAAATCAGATATACTACCTAGTGGAGACCATGTTAAACAAAATAGAAATTTTTTTTTTTTTTTTTGAAACGGCAAAGAATTATTAGATATATAATAGGAAAAAGTACAAGAGGTACTCTACCCACACCGGTAGGAGAAGTACATGTAGTACTCTACCCAAATAAAACCCAACCAATAACAATTAATTAATTGGAAAAGATTACAAATACCCGCCCAAAAATAAAATAAAATAACTATCGAACAATACAATGAAAAGGTTCAACACACCATTCATAGAATAAGCAAGGAGATGAGGACTTCTTGGAGAGTAGCCATTTCCATGAAACCACTTGAATTCTTTCAAAAATCTCCTCCGAACCCACAACAACACCCCTAAAAATTCTTTCATTTCTAGACCGCCAAATCACCCACATAACGGCATGTCAAACCAAATTAATTCCTTTCAAAGCGTGTTTTCGACTTCGAACATTAGGAAGAAATCCTTGAAATAATGAGCCAATCGTACCCGGAATTACTGAAGTCAAACCAAACCAACGATGTACTTTGGACCATACTTCCCAAGTCGTAGAGCAAGCCGCAAATAAGTGATCCTCCGATTCTCTCCCGCCCCCACACATCACACAACCCACCATTGTTCCCTCAAGCGAAATTCCTCTCTTCACCAAATTCTCCTTGGTTGGTAACCGGCCAAGAAGAGCTTGCCAAGAAAAAACCACCACTTTATTTGGAGCCCAACTATCCCAAACTTTAGCAATAGTATTCACGGAGTTCAAGCCAACCCGAGAAGGGGGGAGGAATTTATTATATAAGTACATATATAGAGCCGAAACCGAGAACAAGTCTCCCGACATAAAAGACCACGAATCAACCTCCTTTGTAATTGATATTGTTCCAATTATAGCAAGTAATTCCGCATACAAGGATTCCTCCCACACGAAAAAACTCCTACGCCACTTGAGCTTCCAACACCAAATACAAGCCAGAGAATATACTCTTTTTATGCAATGGGAAGGATGAAACAAATATGGGGTGAGGATTGCTTGGAATTCAAGCCAGAGAGATAGATATCAGATAGAGGACAAATTATACATGTTCCAACTTACAAGTTCATAGCATTTGGTGCTGGTCCTAGGAGTTGTATTGGTAAGGATATGAGCTTTGTTCATATGAAAATGATTGCAATTGCTATGTTATGGAAGTTTCAAATACAGGTGGTGGAAGGTCACTCTGTTACACCAAGAGTCTCTTTGGTTCTTCGCATGGAACATGGCCTTAAAGTGAAAGTCAATAAAAGGGGCATTCGATGTTAACATTATTGATCATATTGATAAGTGTAAATTAAGTATGTTGTGTGTGTGTTCTTTAAATCTATTTTTATTGCTTTGTTAAATTATACTATTTCTCAGTTGTGTGTTATATAGCAAATACATGGATGGATGCATATCCTCAATGTTTGGAATTGTGTATATGTAATCCTGGAGCATTTAATTAGTTATTATGGCTTGGTTCTACGTGTAAATCATATATGTCGGTGACTCAGTGTTATGTGGGGTGTCGACACCAACACGAACTATAAGAATTCCTTGCATTTCCTACCAACGTTTCCTACCAATACTAGTTTTGCGGTCTGTGCAGCTTTCAAGGTACGTTTCCTACGAGCAGCTTTGTAGGAACGGTTCTTACAAGAATTTTCGTAGGAAATGTTTTATTTTAAAATAAAAAAATATAGGTCTGCGTCTTGCATCATGACACAAATTTCTAGAAACATTTCCTACAAATATATTCGTCGGAATTGTTTTATTTTTTTAAAAAAAATAAAATTGCAGCGAGTATCATAAAATAAAGGAAAATGTTATTTAGTAAAAAAAATTTGATGCAAGAAATAGAAGAATTTTATGTGGCAATTTTTAATTGGTCAAATTTTAATCACTCTCTCTTTCATGTATGGTTAGCAAATTTTTGATTGGTCAAATTTCCTAAATTTGTGGATTCTTCTCTTTCTTGTGTAAATATTTCTTAGGCTTAATTAGTTCATCGGTCCTTTAAAGATATTTTTAGTTTCACATTGGTCCTATAAAGAATAAAAGTTCCCTTTTGGTCCCATAAAGATATCATTGTTTGTCACGTTAGTCCCTTCCGTTAACTTATCAACCTTAAATGTATTATGTGGACTAACATTGTAGGTGGTCTACCATATACCTCAATACTTTTTTTAATCTTAATCATTGGATCTTTTCGAAGAAAAATAAACCATTAGATTTTGCAAGTCCACTAAATCTAATAGTGCACCATCATGTTCTTCATCCTTCATCTTCATCTTTCCTTCCTTCATCATGTTCTTCATAAATCCACCAAAAACTAAATCTCAAAATTACAAAAATCTTAACTTTTATCGAAATCTCAAAACAAAAACCCTAAATTCCTAAATCTTAATAAAACAACCATCTCTTCCTCAAAAACACAATTTGGATTCCATTCAACCACACACAACACAACATCATCATCATCTTAGATTCACTTACCAGTTACCACGAATCAATGTTCTATCCTCTCTCTTCAATTTTCTAAACAAACAATAAATAAAAACTCCCATCTTTTTCCTTAAAATCTTCAACCCAACAATTAAATCAAGTAATTAACCTTGTTTCCATGGCTGCTTTTCGATCCAAACCTTCAAATTACAAAGAAAAAGCAATTTTGTTTGTTCCTTTTTACTCAGTTTCAGTTTTGAATTTGTTTCAATTTTAGGATTTTGTAATTTACTTTGTTAATTTTGTACTCCTTTTTGCTTTGTTTGATTGTTCCTTTTTGCTTTGTTATGATTTTGCAACAATTAAATCCGGATTTTACTATGTTTGTTCCTTTTTGAATTTGTTTCAATTTTGGAATTTTGTTATGATTTTGTAATTTTGAGATTTTTTTTCGGGGTTTGTTTATGAAAAAGATGAACAAGAATGGAGGAAGAAGATGAATAGAAGCAAAAACTTATCATATGTTGGTGGTTCATTAATAGATATAATAGGCCAACAAGATCTAATGGTTTTACTTTTGTCAAAAAAATCAAACGGTTAAAATTTAAAATATTATTAAGCTCTACGGTGTACCACTATGTATATTGGTTCACCATACACATCCACAGTGCCACCTATACAGTACTTAACGTTTTTTGGAAAAAATGGACGGAAATGACTACTATGGGTAATAGTGATATCAATAAGGGACCAATTCGGACCTTTTTTTTTTAAGGGACTATTGTGAAACTTAAAATATCTTTAAGGAATCAATAGACTAATTAAGCCTATTTCTTACTAAATAGCAATACTCTAAAATAAATGTTATTATATTATATATAGATTTTGATAAAAAAAAAATTAGTTAATAAAAAACTTATTTTTACACGGTGACAAATAAAAAATAGAAACTAACTCATTTGAATTAATGTCAACGATATATGCAAGAAATGGTCGCTGACGCTCTTGGGGTGAACATGTCCTACGAAGGGACAACGAAGAGGAAATGATTATAGAAAGTTTATTCAATAAAAAATATGAAAGAATAATAAGATGAATACGTATAAGAATAGGAACAATAGAAACATAAACAATTTGTCCCCAAATCCTAGCTCAAATGGTAGAAATACCGAAATTGCTAGTATCGGATGCCATGTCCGGGGTTCGATCCCTGGTCACTCCACTTTGTGTGTGTGAGTTTCCAATGACTTTGTCATTTCGTCTACCAACCAAAAAAAAACATAAACATTTTTTTTGTCATGTAGCCTAGTGGCTAGAAATTCTTGCCATAAGGTGGATAAATGAGATGACCGGGGTTCGAACCCCGGTTAACTGCAAATAAAATGCAATGTCCTACCAACTATGAAGCACGGACTCTGACACGGACACCGCGACACGACACGGACACGGACACCGCGACACCGCTAACGTAAAAAATATAGGACACCGACACCGCTACATATTTATAAAAAATATAAATTTAGAATCAAAATATATACATGTAAATCTAAGTTGAGGAAGTTATTTCTTAAAAAAAAATTAAGCAAAGTATGATAATATTTTGCCTTTATTTATCCATCTACTTTTGAAAAAACTAAAAATATTGTAATCAAAATATAATATTTTCAATACTTTTTTGATCAATGATATTATTTCGACACATCTCTAACTTTTATAGGTATGTCTAATATGTGTCTTCGAAGATTATAAGCAAAGAAAAAATAAATTTTTTGGGGACACCTGTTCGACACGTGTGTACGAGTGTCTTACAGGTGTCGGACACCGATCAAAGAAGTGTCGAAGTAAAGAAAAAATTGAAATTTTTCGGACACCGATTTGAGCTATCCGACACGTGTCGGACAGGTGTTGGACGAGTGTCGGACACCGCGACACGCCTAATCATAGAGGTTTCCGTGCTTCATAGCCTACCAATTGAGCTAAACTCACTGAACGAAACATAAATAATCATACTATCAAATTATTATAATAAATTTAATTGTTTATCATAAATCAATAAGATAAGTTTACTAACTTTTGTCATTAAAAAAAATTATTAACTTTTGACATCCTCTAAATAAAAATTCAACTGATTAGTACAAATTAATTATAATTTATTTAAAAAATATAAACGGGAAAATAGTTTTAATAAAGTCATATTAAACGGTCAGATTGATAAAATTCAAAATATCCAGTCAAAATCAGTAGTTTTAGTCAAACTTCATGACCCTTTTAATAAAATTAGGTTTCCAGTGAGACTGTTATTAAGATCTGTCTATACATCCAGAGTCTGGAGATTAAAATTCTTTTTCTCATTTGTTTGTTAGTACAATTAGGTGATATTGAACGGTCAGATTGATAAAATCTCAAGTCAAAATATGTAGTTTTAGTCAAACTTCACGACCATTTCATTACAATGAGCCTGTTATTAAGATCCGTCTATACATCCAGAGTCTGATGATCAAAAATACTTTTCTTAGTTGTTTGTTAGTCAAATTAGGAGATCTTGAATTGTCGGATTGATAAAATTCAAAATCTCCAGTCAAAATCGGTAGTTTTAGTCAAACTTCAGGACCCTTTCATTAAAACTAGGTTTTCAATGAGAATGTTATTTCGATCTGTTTATACATCCGGAGTCCGATGATCAAATTTTTTTTCTCATTTTTTGTTAGTCCAATTAGGTGATATTGAACGGTCGGATTGACAAAATTCAAAATCTCCAGTCAAAATTGATAGTTTTAGTCAAATTTCATGACCCTTTCATTAAAACGAGGTTTTCAATGAGACTGTTATTACGATATGTCTATACATCCGGAGTCCCATGATCAAATTTTTTTCCTCATTTGTTTGTTAGTCCAATTAGGTGATATTGAACGGTCAGATTGAAAAAAAAATCAAAATCGGTAGTTTTAGTCAAACTTCATGACCCTTTCATTAAAACTAGGTTCCCAATGAGACTGTCATTACGATCTGTCTATACATGCGGAGTCCTATGATCAAAATTCTTTGTCTCAGTCGTTTGCTAGTCGAATTAGGTGATATCGAACGGTCGGATTGATAAAATTCAACATCTCCAGTCAAAATCGGTAATTTTAGTCAAACTTCATGACTCTTTCGTTAAAACTAGGTTTCCAATTGGACTGTTATTACGATCTTTGTATACATATAGAGTCCGGCGAACAAAATTCTTTTTCTCATTTGTATGTTAGTCCAATTAGGTGATATTGAACGGTCGGATTGATACAATTCGAAATATCTAGTCAAAATCTATAATTTTAGTCAAACTTCATTACCCTTTCATTAGGACTAGGTTTCCGATGAGACTGTTATTACGATCTGTCTATACATTCGGAGAAAAGCAAAACGAAAATTTGAAAATTTTGGGGGAAATATTCAATACATTTCCTACCAAATATTCGTAGGAAACGTCATGGGAAAACGAAACAACAACTGTCTTCAAAGACGCGCGAACCCAAAATTTCAAATTTTTACGTTTCCTAAAAAGTTTCGTAGGATATGTCACGGAGGGAATTCCAAAAATTTGAATTTCAGAATTTTCTCTATATACATCACTATCTACTACACATTTTTTTTCATTCTTCCAACTTTCATTCTTTTCATTTCATATTTCCCACTTCACTTTCTTCTTCTATTCTTTCAACATTTGCATCTTTCCCACTTCAATTTTTTTTCTTCAACACATTCATTAATTGTTTCTCATACTCTCATATTCTTTCAATACATTCAACTTTTTCCATTTAACACTTTCATACAAACATCTTAAACACTTATATTTTAACATTCATTCTTTATTTTCTTCAACCTATTCAATGTTTTTTCTTTCAACATTTATTCAAAAACACTAACTTTCATCATTCTATTTTCTTTCTTCTTATATTTTTTTCCATCATTCTATTTTCTTTTTTTCCTTCATTTTTTCTTTCATCATGCTATTTTCTTTCTTCCTAAATTTTTTTTCATCATTCTAATTTCTTTCTTCTTACATTTTTTTAATCATTCTATTTTCTTTTCTTTCTTCATTTTTCCTTTCATCATTCTATTTTCTTACATTTTTTCTTCCTTTTTAATGCATTTTTTCATATTTATAATTTTAGTAAAAAATATAATTTTTTGGTGCAAATTTTAAATTTCCAATTTTTGGGCGCAATTTTGAAATTTTTTGGCGTAGAATTCAAATTTTCAATTTGAATTTTTCCAGCCAATTTTTTTAAATTTTTTTTTTACATTTCCTACCAAATATTCGTCGGAAATGTTTTGGCAAATTTTGAAATTTGTTTGGCGGAAAATTCAAATTTGTTTCTGAAAATTTGAAAATTTTGGCGGAAAATCCAATTTTTTATAAAAAAAATTTAAATTTCGGATTTGGCGCACTTATTTTAAAATTTATTTGGCGAAAATACCTATTTTTAATTTTTTTTAATATAAAATACATTTCCTACAAAATATTCGTAGGAACTGTCCTACCAAAGGTGCTTGTAGGAAATGTAACAATTCCTACGAATTTGTGCTCAATTCCTACAAAATATTGTGTAGGAAATGCAAGGTATTCTTGTAGTGACGTGTCTGACACTAAGATACACCTAATCTAAAAAATGTAAGTGATTTATAGCTTAGTCGATAACTATATCTAGAACTTGTAGAACCAGAATGGTCGACACATTGAACACTATAATTTTTATTGGTCGTCTCAAACTTTAATTTTACTGTCCAATATGCATGCACCAATAAAAAAACATGGCATTTACACCCCCTAGATTAAATAACACCCTAGTTTGAAAAAAGAGAAATGTTATTTAAACATCAAAAGGGGACATCTCAACAACATCAAGAGGAGTTACGTGTATATAATCGGGGAGTTCTTCAACACATTTGGTTAACTAACATTAATCAAATTTGATCTCAAACTCCTCAACTATTTGTTTACGAGAAATTGTATATGGGACACCTTTTGATTGTTTGCGGATGATAAAGTTAAAACAAAGTTAAAAGTAATTTTTTTTTCAAGTTTGAAAGATTTTATGCCTACAACATCAAAGGGAGTATATGACCAGAGAGTTCTTCAACACATTTGGTTAATGGGGCATTAACAAGAACTTCCCGGTTATATACACGTGACTCCCCCTTAATCGATGTTATAGAGATGTTCCATTTTTTAATGTTTAAATAACATTTCTCTTGAAAAAACTACCGTTTATTACTTAATTTGCAAACTCTATTCACCTAATTCGCATTTTAAAATGTGAACTCTCCTTCCCTATATAATAAGAGCCCACCACCTTCCCTATATAATATTAGCCCACCACTTTCCCCCTCATTTTAATGTAAAATTTATAATCATTAAACCAAATAGGCGCACTATGTCATTGATACCTTTGACAATCCCAGATATTGATCACCTTGAATCTTTTCCTCATGCTTTCATAGGACTTTATGCTTTCTTAGGACTTTATACTTTTAAGCCAAAAGTGCTATTGTATGCTTTTTAATTTATTTTTACAACCTGCGTTTTTTTATTTTTTTTATTTGACAGTAGCTTGTACAAGCTGATATGCTCTTAAAATTTGAAAATTATTACCAATATTTTGACTTTCAAAATAGTGGTATTTCAATTTTCTTTTATTTTTTAATCGCAAAATATATGAGAAGGACAAGAAAAAGTCTAGAGTACTACATATGAATAGTATAGACAACTAGAAACCCAACACTCAATTAAGACAAAAACTCAAATAGTTGAAAGAAAAAAATAAAACATACGAAAAAATACACCGGCAAGAAATCAGAGAAATTTAATTCTTATATCAAATGCATGTTTTACTAAATATGACCTTAAATCCATGTTTCAGGCAAAGAACCACAGAAACTCTTGGAGTAATTAATAGTATAACGTTATTTTACCAGAACATATAGATCAATCACAAATAGGTTTAAAAGAGAGAGAGAGACACAACATGCATCACACTTTTGAGTTTGTTATTTATGTTATTTATTGAACTTAAATATTATGGTTATATTATATCAAATGCATCTTTTACTAACTTTGACCTTCAAGCCATGTTTCATGCGTAGGGCAATAGAAGCCCTTGGAATTACATGGTGACCTTCCACCACATGTATGTGAAATTTCCACAACACCGAAGCTGCAACCATTTTCATTTGAATAAAGCTAATATCTTTACCGATACAACTTCTTGGACCTGCATTGAATGCGATGAACTTGTAAGATGGTACTTTTATAATATGTCCTCTATCTGATATCCATCTCTCAGGCTTAAATTCCATGCAGTCTTCTCCCCATATTTGTTCCATCCTTCCCATTGCATACATTGAAAATATTAACTTTGTATTTGGACTTACATGGTCTCCACTAGGTAGTATATCATCTTTGATTGCACATTTGTGTTGAAATGCTAGAGGAGGATAAAGCCTTAAGGCTTCACTTATAGCTCCATGAAGGTAAACTAGCTTTTCAAGCACTTCCACACTTAAATTTGTGACAAAATTCTCCTCTTGTGTTAAACAATTATTTTTTATCTCTTGAATAATTTTAGCTTCTACAATAGGATGAGTTGAAACAAGCCAAAAGAACCAACTGAGACCAGAACTAACTGTTCCATTTCCGGCGGCCAAGAGATTAAGTGTTGTGTCTCTAATATACTCCTCAGCCTTTTCACCATTTCCCAACCCTTCCTTCATTATTTCTTTTAGCAAGTAAGAAGATTCATCCCCATCTTCATCACCTTTGTAATAAGATATGGAGTTGTATATGAATTGATGTATATGTTCTTCGGCTACTTTGTTCTTCTTAGCTTGACCAATTTGTAGCCATTTTTGTAGCTTCCAAATACATTTTGGAATATAGTGTCTCGACAATATCATATCCTCAAGCAAGGTAAGAGCTTTTGGAATATCGTAATTCGACAACACCATATCTGATAACTCATTGAACTTGTAAGAAAGGCAATTTGGATCAAATCCAAATAAAAAAGTACAACTAATATCAAAGGTTAACTTCTCAAGAATATCTTGTAAATCGAGTACGCCTTTTGATGCATGATGATCAAGAAATGGTAATAGGCAATTCTCTAACTTCTTTGGAATGTTTTGTTGAGCGGATATCTCAAACTTTTTCATTTTGAGAATTGAATGAAGGAGTGCCCTTTCTTGTTTCCATTCATCGGAATCCAAATTGAAAATACCAACACCAAAAATTTCAAAAATCTCAAGGAAATCAGTTCCTTTCCCATAATTGTTGAAATTCTTGCTGAGAGTGTGGTTCACATTCATGGGATCACTGGTCATGATAAAGCTGGCAATGTTTGTGAACCAAGGTCCTTTAAAGTGAAAAGTGCCACCATAATGTTTCAAAAGTAAGGTTGCATAATCATGAATATTGGATTGATTATGCAAAATTGATGGAACCATGCCAATTATAGGCCAATTTGGTATAAGTTCATTTTTTTTGTTTCTCCATATATTATAGGATATGATGAAGAGAATGGCCACAAATAATGAAATATAATGAAACAAGGACATTGATTGTACTTGGACTAAAGTGGATGTGAATGAGAAATATGAAGAGAAGATGGGTATAAATACTCTAATATCCACACTTTGATCACATGTCCCACCAATAGAAAGATGCCACGTGTCCCATTATGATTGCAAGTGTACCAAGAGTCCAAGACTAACAACACCCACAACTAGGGGTATAGTTGGACCGGTTTGGATCGGTTTCGAGTGAATCCGATGTCCGAAGCAATGAACTCTCGATTGGTTCAGTTTGGTTCGGTTTTTAGTGTGTTTCAAAAATGAATCCGAACCAAACTCATCGGTTTGGTTCGGATACTTTAATCGATTTTATAGTGCATTTTTTCCTATAAGTTCATCAAATAAGTTCATAAAATACAAAATACAATTCATTAAATAATTTCTTCATATACAAAATTCAATTTTTTTCCCATAAGTTCATCAAATACATCGTACAATTATATTGAAATTAAGTTCATAAGTTTTTCAAATAATAACGTACAACAAAAATAAAACTTCAAGATAACTTCACCACTAGTAAAGCATATTCCGGCAACGCTTGACATGAGAGGTTACTATTTTTTTAAAGTTTGAGATAAAATATATGAGAGCAGAACAACGTGAGAGTGTTGTGTTGTTTGTGCAATATTGAGAGATGAGACCTGAGAGCAACATGAGGTTTTTTGCAGCTGTGTCTGTGAGGAGACTGAGTCTGAGAGTTTCTACGTTAAAATTTGTATTGTGATGTGAGTATGCGCAAGATTTTTTTTATAAGTAGTTGTGCCTGTTTTATTTTTGGGAATGCGCTAACTTGATATATGAAGAGACAAAAGAAACACCATTGCAGAGAACAACAAATATGAGAATGAAAGATATGCCATTTTTTTTTAATGGGGGTGGAAGGGGTAACACAACTAGTTGAACTAGTTGAGCTAATGGTTAAAGGAGTTGGAGGTCCAAGGCTCAAGTTTTGGCATCGAGAAAAACCGACATATAATGTAATATACTAACAACTAACAATTTGTCATTCAAAAAAAAAAAGTTTTTTTTTTAACGGAGACTTAACAGTTATTGACAGCAGGGGAAGTCTCTGTCAAGTCATAAAATATAGGGCGTGTTAGTGGCATATACACAAAACTCAGGGGAGATTAATGTATTTTCCCTTTGTCTTTTTAATAGATGTGGGCTACCTAAACAAAAATTAACTTAATAATAATATATATTTTGTAAAAAAACAAACTTAATAATATATATTGGTTTGGTTCGGTTTGTTCATTGGTTTTTAAAATTCGATCCGAGAACCAAACCACATCGATTTTCAATTGGTTTGGTTCGGTTTTTGATCCGATCCATAAGAATCGATATTTTTCCGATTTGGATTGGTTTGTATCGTCGGTTCAATTGAATTTTTCTGATCCGCTTACACCCCTATCCACAACTTACCATTATTGTCCAATTTCAAGAATTCAAAATTTGCATCCTATGTGCTAGCTATTGTCTACTTTATCAAATTTTTTGCTGGACCACTTATCCCATTGAATGGAAATCGTGGTTTGGGCTTAAGAATGCTGGACCAATTATTTTGCTGTGGACATGTACCTTCTTGATCAAACACTGAAGGTTAAAATTTTATATTCTTTTTTATTAAAAATACCTTCAATTTTTTCTTTTAAAAAAAAAAATTGTCATGTAATGTATGCCACGTAGCAAGCCACAGTGCCACGTGTGCATGTAATGAATGATAAGGGTGAGTTAACTGAGGAAGTTACTGCTGAGGTAATTAAGGGAATTACTGATAAGGATACGACAAGAGTTATTGATCAACCATATACAGCACATGTGACCGAGGGACAGGTGGTCAGTGATCCTAGTATCAAGGGGATAAGAAGGAGCAATAGGGAAAGAAAGCATAACAGAAAATATGATTAAATAGTGAGATTATTCCATTTAAGGGGTGTGGAATTTGACAGCTCTTATGGCTTCTCTCTCTTAGGCTGTAATTTCACAAACCTTTCCATATCCTTGTACTGGTTTTGCAGGCCTTGTCCACTGCAATACTCAACTTTTTCCATAATAGTAATTTGGCTTTATTTGCTTGTTTCTTTCACCATAATTGTTTATACTTTACTGCTACTTAAATATATCAGTATAATAATTCCATCCATCACTCTTTATTATTATAATTTTGTGCTTACATAAGGGAACACTCCCTTTCATTGGTGCTTTCATCTTTTTTCCCATCATGGCAGAAGTTACTCGTTTCAAGGACGTTCAGACTGAACTCAAAGAAGTGCAAAATAGCTTACAAAGGGTGTTGGATCTCATGGAGTTGCGTCACACTGAATATGTCCATGACCGTGAGAGTGATTCACAACGATTGGATCGATTAGAAGCAAATGTTGGAGCTCTGCAGTTGTCTGCTTCAGTCACCGGATCTTCCAGCAGTACGACGCCGCCGCCGCAACCGCCACCACAGCCGTTCCTGATTCGCAATATCAAATTGGATTTTCCTCGATTCGACGGTACGGATGTGTTACAGTGGATATTCAAAGCGGAACAGTTCTTTGAATACTACAACACACCGGATGCACACCGATTGACAATCGCCGCCGTGCACATGGAGAAGGAAGTGGTTCCTTGGTTCCAGATGTTGTCTCGTAATCATCCTTTCCAATCATGGTTAGCATTCACTCGTTCTCTTGAATTGGAATTTGGCCCTTCACCGTATGAATCTTCCCGTGCTTCCTTGTTCAAACTCCAACACACCACCACTGTGAGTGAATACTACTTAGAATTTACTGCTCTTGCTAATCGTTCCCAAGGTGTGAGCTCTGATGCTCTCTTGGATTGTTTCATCAGTGGCTTGAAACCTGACATTCGTAGGGATGTAACTGCTCAAACTCCTTCCACTATACCTAAGGCCGTTTCTCTAGCCAAACTCTTTGAAGAGAAATATAATCCTAAACCCAAATTACCAACACCAACAGCTACCTCTAAATTTAACCCAAACTACAACCCATATATGACCCAGAAATCAGCCCTACCAGCCTTGTTACCCACCCCTAACCAAAAACCTTCAACCAACCAAAATCGTATATCCCAGGTCAAACGTATGTCCCCTGCAGAAGCACAGTTACGACGGGCCAAAGGGCTTTGTTATACGTGTGATGAGAAATTTTCACTTAACCATAAATGCCCAAATCGAACTTACCTATTATTCACGAGTGAAGATGGGGAGGGTGAGGATGAATCCATCATTGAAGATATTGAACCAGAGCCTATTAGTGATGTTGAGCATCATTTATCTTTCAATGCATTGAAAGGGTCCAGAGGATTGGGAACTCTGCGTTTTCAAGGCTTGATACAAGGAGTTCAGGTTCAAATTTTATTAGATAGTGGAAGTTCTGATAATTTTTTGCAACCCCGGATTGCTAATTGTCTTAAGTTACCTATACAAGCTGCTGAAAGTTTCAAGGTGTTGGTTGGAAATGGAAATACTCTGTCCGCTGCGGGTTTCGTGGAGAATTTGCAAGTTCTAGTGCAAGGTTATACCCTACAATTGCCTGTGTATTTATTACCAATAACAGGAGCAGATTTGGTGCTTGGAGCGACTTGGTTGGCTACCTTAGGACCTCACATTGCTGATTTCAGTAAACTTTCATTGAAGTTTTATTTAGGTGACAAGTTTGTCACTTTACATGGGGATAAACCGTCTCTCCCAGGTCTTGCCCATTTCCACCACATCAGAAGGCTTTCTCAAACACAATCCATTGATGAATACTACGCCATTCATGTGCAGAACTTGAGCCCGACTACCTCAGATCCTGACACTTCTATATTACCACCTGCTTTGCAAACATTGTTGTCTGAGTTTGCTGATGTGTTTGCAACTCCTAAGGGTCTTCCCCCGCCTAGGTTGCAGGACCATGCTATCCCATTGGTGGAGGGTAGTAATCCAGTGAAGGTGCGACCATACCGCTATCCTCATAGTCAAAAATCCCAAATTGAATCCATGGTACAAGATATGCTGCAAGAAGGAATCATTCAACCAAGCACCAGTCCATTTTCGTCCCCCGTATTGTTGATTCGGAAAAAGGATGGTTCTTGGCGCTTTTGCACAGATTACAGGGCCTTAAATGCGATCACGGTGAAAGATAGTTTTCCTATTCCAACAGTTGATGAGTTGTTGGATGAACTTTTTGGTGCTACACATTTTTCAAAGTTAGATTTACGCTCCGGCTATCATCAAATCCGTGTGCAACCCAATGATGTTCACAAGACTGCTTTTCGAACCCATCAAGGGTTATATGAATGGCTGGTAATGCCTTTTGGCCTCACCAACGCCCCAGCCTCTTTCCAAAGCTTAATGAACACAATTTTCAAACAACAGTTGCGCAAATCTGTCCTTGTTTTCTTTGATGATATACTGGTGTTTAGTCCATCATGGTCCACTCATTTACTTCATTTGGAGGAAGTTTTGTTACTCTTGCGCCAACATTGCTTATTTGCCAAATTGTCTAAATGTAGTTTTGGTAATTCAAAGGTTGAATATCTCGGGCATGTGGTATCCGGGTCTGGAGTTGAGATGGATCAATCCAAAATTCAAGCTATTATTGATTGGCCTTATCCTAAGAATTTGAAGCAGTTGCGAGGATTTCTTGGTCTAACGGGTTATTACAGGCGTTTCATTAAAGGGTACGCTGCCATTGCGTCGCCTTTAACAGCCTTGTTGAAGAAGGATTGCTTCAACTGGGATGCTGCAGCTTCTGTGGCTTTCGATGATCTTAAAGCTGCTATCACACAGGCTCCGGTCCTAGCCTTACCTGATTTTACACAACCGTTTATTCTCGAAACTGATGCGTCTGGCTCGGGCATTGGTGCAGTGTTAAGTCAAGGTAAACACCCCATTGCGTATTTTTCCAAGAAATTGAGTCTTCGGATGGAAAAGCAATCTGCCTATGTGCGGGAACTCTATGCAATTTATGAAGCTATTGCAAAGTTTCGACATTATTTGATTGGTCATAAATTCACTATTCGCACAGATCAAAAAAGCTTGAAGTCACTCACCAGTCAAACAATACAAACGCCTGAACAACAAATTTGGTTGCACAAGTTTCTGGGATATGATTTTTCCATTGAATATAAACCCGGGAAGGACAATATTGCGGCTGATGCATTATCCCGCTCTTTCTATGTGGCATTGTCTCAACCTCACACTAGTTTAGTGGACCAAATCGCTGCTACCATTACACAAGATTCTGTGTTAAAAAGGCTCATTGAACAATGTCAGCAGGGTACACCACATGATCCTCAGTACCAGATAAAACATGGTAAGTTGTTCTGGAATTCGAGGTTGGTTATCCCTCACCAACCAGAGTTGATTAAAACTATTTTGGAGGAATACCATTCTTCTGTCATAGGGGGACATGCTGGCATCAAAAGGACCAAGGCTCGCATTGCTTCGCAATTTTATTGGCCAACTTTACACAAAGATGTGCAAGAATTTGTGTCTAAGTGCCTCATTTGTCAACAGACCAAGCATGCGACAACAGTACCAGCAGGTTTGCTTCAGCCTTTGCCCATTCCTGCTCAAATTTGGGAAGATATTGCTATGGACTTCATCACGGGCCTTCCGATCTCTCAAGGATTCACAGTGATTTTTGTTGTGGTAGATCGATTATCTAAGTATGGCCATTTCTTTCCTCTCAAAGCTGATTTTTCTAGTCTCAAGGTAGCAGAAGTATTTTTCAATAATGTTGTGAAACTGCATGGTTTCCCCAACTCCATCGTCTCTGACCGCGACAAGGTTTTCACAAGTAAATTTTGGCAACATTTGTTCAAGATGAGTGGGACTACATTGGCAATGAGTTCCGCCTACCATCCTCAGACGGATGGCCAAACTGAGGTGCTCAATAAGTGTTTGGAGCAATACTTACGATGTTTTACTGTCGATCAACCCAGAACATGGTCTAAAATGTTAACTTGGGCCGAATTCTGGTACAACTCGGCTTTCCATAGCAGCATTGGTATGACTCCTTTTAAGGTGGTTTATGGACGTGAGGCACCTACCTTAATTAAGTATACACCCTCTATACAGGATCCGGTTACTGTCCAGGAGTTGTTGACGACTCGAGATGAGGTTCTAGTCCAACTCAAAGTCAATTTGGCCAAGGCTCAAACTGCTATGAAGAAATATGCAGATAAAAAGAGGCGATTCATGGAGTTCAAAATTGGGGATATGGTGTTAGTTAAGTTGCAACCATATCGACAACATTCTGTTGCCTTGCACCGCAATCAGAAGTTAAACTTTCGTTACTTTGGACCATTTCCAGTTATTGAAAGAATTGGGTCTGTGGCTTACAAGTTATTGCTACCTCCTTCTGCTAGAATTCATCCTGTGTTCTACATTTCAGTTCTAAAACCGTGCAATGGAGAGCATGATGGTCAATACTGTCCTTTGCCGCTGTTGACTTCGGAGGAAGGTCCTCAAGTACTTCCGAAGGCTATTCTCAAAACTAGAACATTGCTGCGCAACCATGAGCAAGTGCCTCAGGTTCTGGTTCAGTGGGACTTAGATGCACCGGAGGACGCATCGTGGATGGATTGGGCTCCCTTACATCGCCAATATCCATCACTTAACCTTGAGGACAAGGTTAATTTTAATGGGGGATGCATTGTAATGAATGATAAGGGTGAGTTAACTGAGGAAGTTACTGCTGAGGTAATTAAGGGAATTACTGATAAGGATACGACAAGAGTTATTGATCAACCATATACAGCACATGTGACCGAGGGACAGGTGGTCAGTGATCCTAGTATCAAGGGGATAAGAAGGAGCAATAGGGAAAGAAAGCATAACAGAAAATATGATTAAATAGTGAGATTATTCCATTTAAGGGGTGTGGAATTTGACAGCTCTTATGGCTTCTCTCTCTTAGGCTGTAATTTCACAAACCTTTCCATATCCTTGTACTGGTTTTGCAGGCCTTGTCCACTGCAATACTCAACTTTTTCCATAATAGTAATTTGGCTTTATTTGCTTGTTTCTTTCACCATAATTGTTTATACTTTACTGCTACTTAAATATATCAGTATAATAATTCCATCCATCACTCTTTATTATTATAATTTTGTGCTTACATAAGGGAACACTCCCTTTCAGTGCACTACTTAACAGAATCTGGAAAAAATGGACGGAAAAGACTAACATGTGTAACGGAGATATCAATAAGGGACCAATTCAGACCTTTTTTTTCTTTAAGGGACCAATATGGAACCTGAAATGTCTTTAGGGGACCTGTAGGCCAATTAAGCCTTAATTAAATAATTATTAGATTGTAGCAAAATAATAATTTAGGTATTAGTAAGATATATAGTATTAAGGGTTTTTCTATCAGGTGCAAATTTGCACAAGTTAAGAAGTTTTAAGTAGTAAGTTTGTATTGAAACATATGCATTTTATATTAAATGTATAATTTTTTAATAAATAATTATTGTTTTCCATTTTATTAATAGTTGGACTTTTATATTATCGAGTTATTTAATTGGACTTTATGACTTAGGACCCATCAAAAGTATTACTCCCTTCGTCCCAAATTGATTGACACAGTTGACTGTTTCACGCATGCCGATGCATAATATTGACGATTAATATTTTTAATTGTATTATAGTAAAAATTATAAAAATTTGATATTTTAAAAATACTCATCGAGACGAATCCAACAACATCTTATATGCTAATATTTATTTTTATTTATTATTAGAAAAATATGGTCAAAACAATATATGCGAATAGTGCAATATAGTCAAATGTAACAATGAAAATGGGACGGAGGGAGTATATATGTAGTGTTTGTCACACTTATGAAAAATAAATGAAACCAATGTTCATTTTATTTGTCTTGCATTTACTTTCTTTAAATTTCCTTAGATTAGTTGTAAAACACATCAACATTTGGTGTTTCTTTAATGTTTTCTTTATGTTTTTCTTAGGTTAGTTCCAGCTTTCTAATAATAGTACTTTCATTCGTGAACTTAATTTCTCGGATGGCTAATTTCATGTTTACTACTTCATATTCATCTTCACCTCAACTACACCCAACACCTACACAGTGGCGGAGCCACAAAATAATAATTGGGTGGGCCGCTAAAAAACTTATAAATTTATATTTTATTCAATGTTGAAAGTTTATATTTCCTTATTTTAATGCATATGTTAAATGATCTCATTATCGCGTAAATATACCTTAGATGATAAAGTTTTCACCAAAAAAAAAAAAATTCAGACGATAAGAAATTGTAAAAATATTTTATATATATGCAGATGTGTATATTTTTTTTCACCACCAGTTTAATCTGGTTCAGGGGTTAGTTCTGACATCAAGTTATTTCAGCCCACTCCCAATCATAGTTGTGGGGGATCGAACCGTGGTCCTTCCTACAAAGTTCAGCGTCAATCACCACTGAGTACAAGTTTGTATTGTAACAAAAAAAAGAGTACAAGTTTGTACTTTGTACAGTTAATTAATATATTTACTATTTTTTTAAGTTTATGATATACTTATTTTAGTTTTATAATCCTTATATAAATTTAATTTGTTCTTTTTTAGTTCTATACTTTTTATAGAGATTAAATGCAAGATTGAAAGTACTCATTTTTTAGAATAGGAATTAAAATTGAATAAAAAATTTAAACAAAAAAACAAAAAATTGAATAAAGTTCATGTGAAGAATACAATTTTTTTTGTAATGTATAAAGATTAAAATACATTTAACCTATTACTAGGTAAAGGATGTAATGAACAAAATAATATACGATAACCAATCGTTAGTTGGTTCAGTGGTGATTGATGCTGAACTTGGTAGGGAGGACTACGATTCGATCCTGCGCAACTGCGATCGGTAAGGGTCTAGAACCACTTGATACCAGAACTAATCCCCGAACCAGATTAAACTGGTGGTGAAAGACAAAATATATATATATATATATATATATGGTAAATAACATAAAATAAACTTTTACGATATTAAACAACTTGTTGTATTATACGATGTTTAGTAGACAAAAGATGACAGTTTGTACTTAAGGTAAAAAGTTGTTATATAGATTACCGAGCGAGAAATTTCTTAATTTTTCTATTGACCATTAATTTTTCTACTTATATTGTCTAGTTTCTTATTTTTTTAGCCGATCAAATGCATTCATAAGTATATTTTGTATATAATATTTTATTTCACTTGACAAAATTCGTAGGCCCGTCTCCGGATAGTTGTCACTCTGAATGTGCTTACGGTTTATGACTCATGAATCACTAATAAAAGTGTCACCTCAACTACCACCCAACACCTACACAGTGGCGGAGCCACAAAAAATAATTGGATGGACCGCTAAAAAACTTATAAATTTATATTTTATTCAATGTTGAAAGTTTATACTCCTTCCGGTCCAATGTATAAGGAACAATTTGGAAAAAACACACAGACCAAGAAACCTTATTTTTTTAATTAAAAATTCCAAATCTTTTTGTCTATTCCAAAAATAACCTTGGTGTATTAATTTATACTTCTCTCTTGTAATTATCTACATACACCATTATGCTTAATTTCAATGTGACTTTTGGTGTGCTTGTTGTTCCTTATATTAATGCATATGTTAAATGATCTCATTATCGCGTATACCTTAGATGATAAAGTTTTCACCAAAAAAATAATAAATTCATACGATAAGAAATTGTAAAAATACTCCCTCTGGTCCAATGTATAAGGAACAATTTGGAAAAAACACACAGACCAAGAAACCTTATTTTTTTAATTAAAAATTCTAAATCTTTTTGTCTATTCCAAAAATAACCTTGGTGTATTAATTTATACTTCTCTCTTGTAATTATCTACATACACCACTATGCTTAATTCCAATGTGACTTTTGCTATTCACAAGGATATTTAATTAGGGTAGAAATGGAAATATTTAATTAATAAAGCATAAATTTATAAGTTGTTTCTTATATAAAGGACCAAATTTTTTTCTCCAAATTGTTCCTTATACATTGGACCGGAGGGAGTATTATATATATATATATATATATATGGGGTTTGCTAACTTAGACCCACCTAAAAACATGAAGGTCTAAGTTAGCAAGGCGCACCTTTTCACTTTGGACAAAAAAACCATTCATATTTATTATTAACAACTAGTCAAAAAGGATAGTTTAGTAAGTTTCATTAAATTATTTAACACCCACTTGCTAACTTAGACCCACTTAATGATAAATATTTGCAACTTAAATAAACAACCTAGAAAATAAAAAAAGGACAAAATCCAAACACAATTCCTTAAAATTAACAAACTTTAACATCAAACTGTAACATATAATCAATCACATTAATTGTACCAATCACATATAATCAATCAACAAAATTATCCTGAAGGAAAAACATCGTTTTGTCTTTTTTTAAAACCTATTTCATCATTTTTTTTAAAACCAATATTGTCACACTTGTTTTCTTATTTATAGTCAAGCCTTACGTGAATTTAAAAAAATCTGGAACATGTATAAAAAAGAAAATTGGAATATGAAAAAATAAAATTGTAGTTCACATGAATCAATGATTTTAATTAAGCCATGAATTTGAATATATATATTCTGATTTTCTTTTTGGTACATGAGTTTTCAAGTTTATAACCACAAATAGCATAAGCTTAAATAAATTAGAAAATATATTGTATGCTTAAATAAAATTAGAAAATATTTCATAAATAATTAGAAAATAAATTGTTTGTCCTTTTTTGATTTCCTAGGTTG